>JAOXNO010000001.1:128403625-128421260 GCA_028565335.1 Limnodromus scolopaceus
TGGAACTTCTTATACTCAAGTTTGTGCCCATTTCCTCTTGTCCTGTCACTGGGCACCACTGAAAAAAGACCAGTCCCGTCCTCCTGACACCCTCCCTTTAAGTATTTGTAGCATTGATCAAATGCCCCCCTAAGTCTTCTCTTCTCAGGACTAAAAAGACCCAAGTCCCTCAGCCTCTCCTTGTAGGAGAGATGCTCCAGGCCCCTAATCATCTTTGTGGCCCTTTGCTGTACCCTCTCTAGCAGTTCCTGTCCTTCCTGAACTGGGGACCCCAGAACTGGACACAGTGCTCCAGATGGGGCCTCACCAAGGCAGAGTAGAGGGGCAGGATGACCTCCCTTGACCTGCTGGCTACGCTCTTCTTGATGCACCCCAGCATGCCATTGGCCTTCTTGGCCACAAGGGCACATTGCTGGCTCGTGGTCATCCTGTTGTCCACAAGAACTCCCAGGTCTTTCTCCTCAGAGAACATCTCTTAGTTCATAGTTCCAGTCCCCTTACTCTTGCAAATCCAGTTTTTCACATTTATGAAGCTTCATTGTGGTGCTGCTGTGCCCAGTGAATGCTGCTTGAGAATTTTTTTGCTCTCGTAGTTAGACATTCCTTTACAGTTATCCTAACTATATTAATGGCTAGTTTTTATCAGTTGCTTCTGTGCAAATGCTCTTCTTGTGAGTTAAGATGACACTTTGGTTTTCCACGTGGTGTTTCCTCAATCCTGTTTGTTTGTTCTTTGTACCTGAATGGCCATTAAAGGTCTTCTCTTTGCTTGAGGTACTGATGTAAGCTAGGCTGTCATTCTCTTGAGAAATACTAACACTTCCCTCTGTTTTGTTTACAGCACAAGTTCACATGCTGGACAGACATGACATGATAAAGAATGATACATAGTATTCCAGATTAAGCCTCACTATTGCATTGTATGTTGACTTTGACTCATGCATTATCTGTTTAATCATTTCCTCTCATTTTCAGTAACCTGTAAATCAGTTCATGGACCTGTATTTGTCAAATGGACTCAAATCAATGCGAGAAGCATAATCTGCATTTCGTTTAGAAAACAGATAGTAATTTTTAATACCTTTTTCTAACTATTCTGAGTTGCTATAACTTTCTCTGAAACTTGTCTCATTATATATAAGAGCTGTACATTGATTTTTTGGACTTGTTCATGGCATCGAGATTGCTCTTGTCTCATTAGCTACTAGGTGTGTACTTTGGTCTTTTCTCCAAAATTGCTTTTTGCTGGCTTAATTGTGGGCCTGTGTGTGTTAATTTGTGGACTTTATCTGTCAGTCAGTGAACCATCTGCACGCTGCCTGGTAAGCAGGATGAAGAATGGGATGAGTTTTGTTGTAGAAATCATACACTGAAGTGAACACTGTTTTTTTTTTTTTTACTACCTGAGACAGCCTCCATTTCACAGTTCCCATAGAGCCATCTTTTCTGTACAGCCCTCTTTCTTTTACTTCTAATTATAACCTTCTCTTATGAGTTCTTATAGTCAGAGAATTCCCAAACTGTAACAAGAGGAGAGAAGGATTTAATAATTTAGAGGAAAAAGATTGAGTGAAAGGGAAGAGAAAAACGATTGTGGAAGACAAAAGTTGTGATGTGCCTTTGTGGAATGATTAGAATAATTTGGCTGCCAAATGAATCATACTCCTCTTTTATCTTTCATGGAGGGCTCTGCTAAGATGGAGCCTTTGTCTGAACAAAATCTTTTTCAGACTACAGCATTTGAGCAGCCTGTTCTGTCTTGAAGTAAAATTTATTTTCAGCAGCCATATTCTAAATGTGTTGTAACCATATTAGTGAAATAGAAAAAGCAAAAAATCTTGCAGTCATATTTCATCCTTGAGTTCAGTGACACTTGGTAGAGGTTGGGCCAAGATAGAAAGTTATCTAGATTACATTTGGAAATGGAATATTTGCCCCTTGGATTCGTAAACCTAGAACAAACTTGTGAGGAAGTGGTATTAGATTGGTATTGGATTTATGTCAGGAAAATAGAGGAACAGTGAAATTACGGTAGAGAAGTTGAGTGAGAATATTGTAATGACTGTGACATGCTTGCTGTTCTGAACAATTAAAACTGCTGACCACTGTTAAACTAGGTAGAAATAGGAAAAAAAAAAAAAAGGGGGATGGAAAGAACAGCATGCAATGTTAAGATCTCTGCTGAATTACTAACAAGGGCTGAATTTGAGAAGGGTGTTTGAAAGGGAGTGAAGATTTAGGTTGGGGTTAAAAGGTTTGGAAAGGGCACCATAGCCCAGGTTAATATGCTGAAAAATGTAAAAAACAACAACCAACAAACAGTAAGATGAAAGTGGACTGGAGGAAATGCCAAGTAATGCTCAAACCCAATGTAACCTCTACTGTGCTTCCTTTTGTTTTCTTTTGGGGTTTTTTGGGGTGATTTTTCTTGCGTCTTCTTCCTCAATTATCACCCTTCTTAATAAGCATGTCCCTGTGGCTTTCTCAGCAGACCATAAACAGTGTCTGTAAACCATCTCTACTCCACCTGTTTCACAGAGGTTTAGTAGTGGCAAGGTGAGAGTGAGGGAATGCACAGGAAGTTAAGAACTGGAGCACTGAGGTGAAGCAGAATGGCTCTTAGGGGCCATCCAGTAAGGCCTGATGTCTATTTGTACAGAGGATACTAAGGTTTAATGCAAGCAGTGAAGAGATCCTGAATTAAAAATATCATATTCTGTGACAGTGTCTACTGGCAAAGGCAGACAGCTGTGTTTGTAAGATTTTTGTCCTGTGGTGTTTTTAAATGTGTCATGGTGACTTAATACTGGTTTCCCTCAATTAGCCTCCTTTAAAACTGCAGTCAATGGTGTAATCAAAATCAGCTTCTCTCATTTTGTTTTGTTTTCTGGTGTTTAACTTTTGAAAGATTCTTGCAGTTTCTCATAACAGTTACTTTGCATAGCTTTGTTTTATGGAGTCTTCTGTTATTAGTGGTTTGTAGTATTAGCTCCATGGATTTGATCCAAAGCTCATGTAGTCAATTAAATGGCTGCCTTTGGATTGCTCTGCCTATTGCCAATAATAAGATATGTTTCCTTCAAGTTATACTTTTGCTTGAAAATTTTAATGTGTGGCTCTGTACATGCATGTGTCTCTTATCTAATTCCAGACCATACTCTGAGTTTTTTTGCAGTCTCTGAACAAGAGCAGAAAACGCTGCAAACTCCACAGACCAATGTCGTGACTTAAAATGACAGATCTATGGGGTTTGTTTATTGTCTCTTTCTTTCTTGAAACCTTACTCTTTTAAATTATATTAATAAGAATTAATTCTAATTGTCTAAGGACAAAACTTTTGCAGTTGAATCAGTAAAATGTTTTGTTGCATTAAGGTGGGGTAGCAGAAGGTAGCCCTCGAATCTATCACCTTTGCAGAGATTGAATGCCATTATGAATTCTTTTTCCCTCTTTGTGGCAAGAGTGGTATTTTTGTCATCTTCCTTGGTTGCCTCTAAAGATGAGAGTTAGTTATGACTTCTGTTTTGGATAGGCATCTCTGCAAGCGGTACCCTTGGAACCTACTGGAAACATTTCTTGTTCAAGCTGACGAATCTCTGTGCTAGAACAACACAGCATGCCTTTGTTCCACAGTGGAAATACTCCAGGCCTTATATATTATAATTATTAGGCCTTATATATAATAATTATTATAAATACTCCAGGCCTTAGGGCTGCAAGTACTCTGCATGTTCAGAATTGAACACCTGCATTAATCCAACCTTATTTCTCCTCGATACCCGGTTAATATCTAATTAATAACTGCATTTTTTAAAGTTTTTCATGCATTAATGTGACTTTGCCTCTAAAATGTTTAGTGATACATCTAATATTTGCTTACAGTAAAATAGATCTGAACATTCAAGGACAATCACTGAACTTTTGCTAGCTGTTTAGTGGCTGCTGGAGTGGCTTCTTTGACATGAGCATTTAGCCAGTCTGGTTAATACTGTTTGGAAACACTTTGAGCATAAAAGATGCTAAATAAAGCTTAATGTTCTGCTGAACAACACTACTAGTGCAGATGGCAAACAGCAGTTTCATTCTTTGTGAACTTGGACTGCTTGCACAGTGTTTGCATAAATTCAAGCACGATCTGATGCAAGGAGAAATAACATCTAGTTGTCTGTTTTCAGACTAGCATGCCAAAAGAAAAGCCAGTAATGACAATATGTTTCTGATTTGAGTTTCAGATTTTTTTTCTTTTTTGGTAAAACATGAATGATTCAAACAACAACTTGTTTGTAAGAATATAGTGTCCCTAAAATGATCATGTAAGTAGTGTGATCATAGGATCTACTCTGTTAGCTTTATGGAGCTTGTGATTGAACTAGAGCTTTTGGTAAAGAAGAAAATGCTACTTAATATGGAAATTATTTTACTCTTTAAAGTGGAATTGCATCTGTTGGAAGGACCAACAGCTAGGAAGAGACCGTCCTACTAAATTCTGCTGCAATTAAAAAGAAGGGGTACTGTCATCATTTTGCTGCCTTTTTGCAAACCCTGTAACAAGAACTGTGGAAGGAAATGTGACTACCCTCTTTTCTTGTGAAGATGCTGATGAAAGCAGCAAGGGTGAGGTAATGGCTGCAGCAGTTTATTGCAGAAGCTATTTCTACATCAGTTTTATAGCCATTCTGCTGAAATGAGAAGAATAACTATTGCTGTAGTTTACTGTCACAAGTAACCTAACCCAGAGGACAGCTCAAAGAATGCAATGAAAGCTGGTAACTCTTGATGTGATGAGGTTCATCATATAATGCAACAATGATCACCTTGGATGAGTATCTTTTTTTCTGTAGGAATTCTTAGAAGCTACCTTTTGTCAAGAGCAAAGCTTTTTTTTCTGTAAATACAGAGTACATTTCTTGTAAAGAAGAAAGGAGTTTCTGCCTACAGAGATGGGATGACCAGCTGACTTACAAGAGCATGAAACTTTACTTTACCATGTTTATTCAAATATGATAGCCTGTCATATCAAACACATTTGCTTCACAGTGTATTTCTACTTTAAAAGATCATTAGTTAAGTAATGATTTTTTTTTAAATGACAGAGTTAATGAAGAAAATTATTTGCTTGCTTTTTAAAAAACAGAATAAATCTGGAATAAATGAATTGACATGGCAAAAGCCTGAGGCATAAGTTTAATTAGTTACTGACATAGCTTCCACTATGGCTATTATGCGGTACATACCGTAGGGAATGTTTGTCTCAATGGATTTATAATGTCTTACGCTGCATGGATTTGTCTTACCAGCGTTAAAGAAATGAGAGGAAGTGTTAGGGAAACTTTTTTCATTAATTCCTGAAATGGTGTTAGAAATTTTAAGCATGTAACTGTGGTTCGTCATCTCTACACTTTTTTCTTTTTGCACTTTTTATCAAGGGCTTTTGAATCTTTGCAGAGACTTTAGGGATGTATTACACTTCTTGAACAAAATCCTTCTTAGGTACCAGATCAATTGTTTATTTTTCAGAGGAAGTGTCTGTATTAGCAGGAACATAGCACAGGTATAAATCAGGAATATGGATTTTGTGTTGTTTTTAGCAGAATGAACCTGAGTATTTTAGTTATTCTAAAAAATATTAGTTTTTATGAAATGTATCCCCACTGTAGAATGGCAGCAGTTACCCTTGCACTTTCTTGGGTCTGAAAGTGTTTCAGTCTTCAGAGAATGACTGGCAATATGCTCCAAAAACAGGTGTAGCAACCTCACTTGCAGTCCAGTTCCTTAGCGCCCTGGTAGGTGCAGGCCACAGGGAGTCTCCCTGGCTGCCTGGGAGTCTAAGGCCTTCACAGGGCTCCTCCTTGTGTGGAGCCTCAGGTTGCATTCTGCATCTGCAGCCTAAGGAAAATAACCACTACTGAGACTGGAGGAATGGATTTTCTAATGGGTACTCCTTTATCAAGACAAGGCAACAGCTGCTGGCATTCAGTCTTTCAAAATGATTGCCTTTGCAGTCCAGAAATTCTACCTTAATTATAAAGAAAGTTTTGTGTGCTTGTGCATAATGTTATGGTCCTGAAACTGGAAGCTGTAGTTTCAGGTTATGCCTGTAATGCCAACTTGAACATATCAGAAACCAGGTATAAAGTTTCCTATCCCTGGGACAAAGGGGAAGATGAGATTGTTAGAGAAGCCTGTGGATCTTGTCGCACTTGTTAGAAGCACTCAATGAAGTGAAGTACCCTCTTCTGATTTGGTAGAACATGAAAAACTACTAAGAGTTAGTATGCAGTATTGTGGATTTAATTTTCCTTGTTTTGAAACTCTTTAAAGCCAACTATGAAGAAAACATCTTGAAATGCATACTTTTGGAGACTTTGTATTACTTGTATGGTTTATGAATTTGCCCTTGACTAATTAAGAAACATCACAAACCCTGGAAGCCAACTGTTTGCCTCTTCCTTCTTTTGAACTAACTGTTTGGGTTGCACAGAAGTGGCAAACTTCTGCGGATTTCCTCAGCTACTTATAAACCTTCCTTTCACAGGGTGTGCCAGAGACTACGACAAAATCTAGACGTAAGGTGTGTTACTAACTACACTTAGGTAGACATGGGTCTTTCAGGGTCTTGGACTCCTGAAACAATTTTGGCACAATTTCTTCCCCCTTGGACTCCTGAAACAATTTTGGCACAATTTCTTCCCCAATCTGGCTGCTTTAATCTGTGTTCAAGGAGCTCAGACAGTGGTTTGTTCATCTACCACTCTTTTTTGGAGTAGCAGCTGAAAGAGTCAGAGTTGTATGGTTTTTTTTAAAATGACTGTTCTCTTGTTCATGTTCAAGCTGAAGTTGCTCTTTAGAGATCGGGGAAGAGACACAGATGAGTCATTCCCCTTCCTCCCTCTGCAGTGGCTGATATCTGAGCTTGTGAGAATGAGGGGGAGCAATAGGAGGCAGCTGGAGAACTATCTTTTAGAACTGATCGGAGTACTTACGTTTACCATCAATGAAAATGATTTGGGAAAAATTACATTTTTAATACATCTCCTGTTAAAAGACACATTTTTAGAGCACTGAAAGGCTAGGAAATAATGGTTTGAGTTTGGGAATTAAGTACTAAGGAAGATAGGATCTCTCTTTGGACTGTGAAATTGTTATAAAAGTGCTTCCAGGCCTGGAGAACTACTATTTGATATCATGGCTGCAATCTTGAGGCTCTAGATAGGAGCAAGCCTGTATTTCATCAAGCTGTGCATGCACGATCACATCACTCAATGAAAGGTTGATTGTTTTAAAATAATTGTCAACAGCCCTGTGACCTCATTCTTTGGTGTGAAAGAAGCCAAGAGATTTTCTTATTATTATTCACTGTTTTTCTCTAAGTGCATATCAAACAAATTGCAAATATTTTAACATGTAGGTGAATAAAGAGATGGTAAAGATTAAGGAGAAAGAAAAACACATGGAAGATAAAAGTAGACATAAACATGGTCTTGCCAGTTGGCTGGCTTTTAATGCCAGTTCTCTCTAATATTTGCCGTGGTGGAAGCAACAGAGAAGAGTAAAGATGACTTGAGAAATCCTCAAAAAATTGGACATCCATAACTATTACACAACCATACTTGTGGCGGCTGGTCTTTGGAGTAGAATGTACTGTAAGAAATGTCTTTGCCTGGTTTTATTACTGCTCTAGACTAACCACTTCACATACTACAAGTAAACATAACAATTTAAGCTGTACAAGTGTCTTTGGAAAATGGTTACGTGTGCCATGTATGGTTGGTATGAATGACTCTCCTTGGCTAGCCTTTTGTAACCACTGTAATTTACAGCTAATGAATGTGGTTTCTGCAAGAGGAGTGCCTTTTCTTCCTTCCATTTAGGGAAATAATAGGCATTTTGGATTGATGGATAGGGATCTAGTTGCTATGGGGTGATTTGAGGGTATGAGGGATTCCAGGAAGCTCAGCTGGCATGTCTGGGTGTTGGCACAGGAAATCCAACTTGGACTTGGGGCCTGCCAGCCTTAGACACTGCCTGTCTACATCTGCGTGTCCAAGACAGTGTTCCTGAAGAGTCAGCACTGTGACTGTGGCGGTGGGTAGAGAATAGGTGTGCCTGGAGCGCTCTTGTCTTCCTGTTGCCTTACTTGAAGTTGCAACCCAGGTCTGATGGCTTCTGGGGCCTGCTTTACAGTGACCATTGTGGGGTGGCGGTGAGCATTGACTACTGTGTTTACTTGACCTTTCAGAACGGTACTTTTGGATATGCTGAAGTTTCTAAAGGTTGGCTGGGAAGTTTTTAGAAACTCCCTGAGAGCATTATCGCTAAACTTGCGACCTGTTCCTTGTCTTTGCTTCTTCCCCTTCTCACTTCCTCCTCCTCTTCTGCTCTAGAGAAGCCACTCCATTGGGCAACTGTTTGAAACTCACCCAGGGTGATTACCACCTCCAGCTAGCTTGTGTTCAGTGTGGGCTGTCAGTCAGCTGTAAATGTGGAGCAGTTTGAATTGAACTTGTAGCAATAAAATGAAAATACAGCCTTATGTTTATCACAGAAGAGATGGAACATTTGAAGACTGCTTTATGTCATATCAAATAGCTGTACAAGAGAGAACACTCTGATTCCTACAGAATGGGAATCTAACATTGTAATTTTTTATTATCTTATTATTAATTTACCTACTTGATGCAAATTTTCATATTTTTCTTAAAAAGCAGTGTAGCAGTTAAGAGGTAATAGTGATGCAGACAGGGATAATCTACAGTTACATTTGGAGCTTTCAGCTGTGTTTTATACCAAACCGTGCTTTTAGAAAAGAAGTATGCATGTCATGTTTTCAATTATTTTCAGTCATATAATAGACAAATTGAAGTCATTTCGTTGATGGTGGGAAGCACATCTTGCTCTTGAGTTTGAGTGCACGTATTTCTCATCATTTACC
Source organism: Limnodromus scolopaceus (assembly GCA_028565335.1). Lineage (NCBI taxonomy): Eukaryota > Metazoa > Chordata > Aves > Charadriiformes > Scolopacidae > Limnodromus > Limnodromus scolopaceus. Next base: position 128,412,558 of record JAOXNO010000001.1, read on the forward strand.
AGGGAAGGGGACTTTTGGAACATTTGAAGATCTGAATTCGAAATAGTGGTTTTGGTTTTTTTTTTTTTTTTTTAACATTTCTGAAGAACAGAAGCTATACTAAAGCCTGGTCAATGACGCACTGATGTAACTGAGAAGTACCAACTTGAAAAAAAATAAATAAAAAAGGGCATGGGGCTCGCCAACAACCCAGCCACTGAGGATGATTTTAGTCAGACTAGTCTTTTAGTTTAATGTTTTACAGAAAGTGGTGACAAAGAGACAGGCAGTAGATGCCAAAGCATTCTTCCTAGGGCCTTGTGCATTTTAAAGGATTTAACCTCATTTGGCATGTATGGAGGACTTGATTTAAGCAATCCATTTACTATTCTTGTTGGCTATTCTTATTCATTCACTTCCATTGTTCTTACAATGCTGATCTGTTTTCAGTGTGCTCGCACAAGAGGTGGAGGCTTCCCTGAAGAAGGTTATCTTTCTGACTGCAATTGGTCTTTAAGATCAGCTGAAGTTAATATTAACCTATGGCAAAGACGCATGAGTTTGGAGTAGCCTTTTTCAGTGTGTCTGTATATGCAGGTGGGAAAAACAACTGGTTAAGATAGGGTCATGCTTTCAAAATTCTCTTTGCAGGTGAAAGAAAGGAATGATCAGTTTTGAACAAAACCTGAGATGTGGGTATGATCAGAGCTGAAAACCATTATTTGGGGTTGCAAGGCATCTGTAAACAATGTGACTCTAAGTGTTTTTATTTTACACATAAATAACATAATAAAAAAACCCTGGGTGTCAAGAGTGAGGGCAAAAAGGATGATAGGTATGTGGGTGGGCTGGAGTTTGCCTGTGTTGGAAGGTGAATTACCTGAAGTTTTTACTCCTGTTCAAATATTTATTAGAGGTCCTATAAAGAAGACCTTTTGAAACTGATTATGCAAACTAAAAGTATTCATTATGATACTACCCACAAAATGACATACATATTTAACATTGGAATGGCTTTGTGCCTTTTTTCACCAGAAATATGCCCAGTAACTACTGAATGAAACATACAATTAACCAGTTGTTTTTGGGGAGTTCTCTGTTGTGGGGACCAGCGGGCCTTTTTCCTCATAGCAAACAGGTGATGAATTATTTGTGGTTAATTTCTAGATCATTTTGTTTAAAGGGAAGTCTGGTGTTTTTTTGAACCACCTTGGTTAAATAAAAATGAAATTTTTTCAGTCGTGGTATATTGTACCAGCTTTTCTCCTGAACGGAAAGATTAACCTATTGTAACTACTGCATACTGTAGCTCCAAGGTAAACCTTCTGTCTAGAGTAAAATCCTGATCTCCAATCAAAATAACACTATAATTCCAATTTAATCCAATGGAAACAGGACTTCACCCTTAAATATGAGTAGATCTACTCTAAATGTAAGTGGGGTGGTGATTAAACAGCAGTTAAAATCAGAACAAAGCCTCTTGTTGAAGTAGATGATGTGCATGTCTGTTATTTTTGACTTACACTGGGTCACAGAATAGATCCATAACTCTTGTTATTTCAGTTTACAGGTCTTTCAATAAAATGTATATCTATATTACAAGTATCTTTCAGCTAATGCTGTGTTCCTTTGACTGGAGAGTTGCATACAGAGATGTCAGAAGAGCATTACAGATGTTTCACAGTCAGAGCACAGAGCTTAAAATTAAAAAACGCCAAAGCAACAAAACACTATCTTTGTGTGCTGGTCTCATAGTAAACTGTGGTTTGCTGGCTCCCTGCTTTTGGCAGTAGCCATTGGAAATTAAGAGGCTAAAAGCAAAGCTGGCAGAGAGAAGAACCACGTGTGGTTTTTTGTCTGGAGCATGTTACTGGCTCTGTTGCTGTCAGGAATGGGAGAAGAAAGGCAGCCCCCAGCATAAGGCCTTGTTGGGCAGGGCCTGGAGGTGATGGACCTGCTGCTTCTGCACACCTCTGAGAGCTCGTCTCATCACCTCAGCAAGTTCTGCTCTAAAACATTTAAAGGTGGTGGTTGAGGGGTTTTTTAGAGGAAGGGTTTTGGCTTGATAGCCTGATAGGGCTTTGGGATTTTGGTGCATTTAAAAAAAAAAAATGTTCTCTTTGCATCTTTTCAGATGTTATTCAAGATATTACTTTCATGCTTAAAAAAGAAAAAAAAAAAAGTGCACCAAAACAAAATTAGAAAACCAACCATCAAAAAAACAACCGCCAACAAAAAAACTTACTTCCTTGTTTAGCGTAAAATTATTCCTGGCAGATCTTGGTTTATTTATTCTCACAATTTATATTTCTGATTAAATAGTTCCTTCCCTTCCTGTTATTTTAATATTCCTTCCCCTCTGATGTATTTTTAGAGAGCAATCATAAATGTTTTCAACCTAGCAAACAGACCAAGCTCTTTTGATTTTCCTTTTCAAGAGTCCTCGCCTTTCCACCGATCCTCCCAGCTCTTTGCTTTACCTCCGTAAGTGTGATTAGTCCTTTTTAACTGCAGAATTGTAGGAAGCACTTCAGGAAAAGCCACCTTACCAGGGACTAATATTTTTTTAGCCTTTGGTTACATCATAACAGACTATTTTTGTACAAGTCTCCTGCCTTACTCCAGGCTTTTTATTTTTTATTCATGCTCCTTATCTTGTTTCAGTTGCTTTACTTCCCTTCTTCCTGGCTCTTTCTGCTATTAAGGCTCATCCCATTCCTGATGTTTCCTTCCTTGTCAGGTGTGATTGCCTCTTCCCTGCTTCCATTTCTAGGGCTTCTTAAGCTTGTTATCTTTTTTCCAGCTGGGCCAGGCCTCTTTTCCCTGGCTCTCTGTTTCCTTCCTCTTTACTCCTCCTTGCATCCCAGGTCATCACCCTGCATTTGCTCTGCTTCACCCTCTACTCTGCCCCTCGTTTCCTTCCCCAACAAGGTTTTGAACCACATCCTTATTTTAATATATATGCTTTTCCTCCCTGAGTACTTTTGTTCTTCCAACTTGGTCCTTGATGATTTTCTTCTGCTGTGGTACTAGCGTGGGGCCACTGGAAGCACTGGGTCTTGGTGCAAGTTTCTGTGCTGGGCTTCAACCCCACCTGGTACAACCAAGAGCTGTTTGAGGGGGAAGTTCTGCCCTCCTTCTTGCAGCCTTGCCGCAAATGCACTCATGCATCCCAGCACATATAACGTGCATTAGGGTTGGATAGAGGCTCCAGTTTGGTCAGTGAGGATGAAACCTCTGGAGATCTTAGCAACTACTCCTAAGTCTGTCAGTTGTGTGCTTTCTTATTTTCAAGTTGTTATTTTTTACTGTATTTGTCAGGTTTTTTTCTCTGGATACTGAAAAGCATATTGCTTGGATAAATACTACCCATGGTAATATTTAGAGGCATGTTATGTTAAAACATACCTATAAGTGTGTGCTTTTAAAAGGTTTGGGATTTTAGGATACTTAAAACTACTTTGTCCTACACATGATTTCTAGAAATAGGTTTTTCTTAGAAATAAAAAAAGATTTTGACATTTCTCTTTTAAAATCTCAAGCATTTTGTTATATAGTTTTTTGGGTTTTTTAAAATGTCATCAAGGTAATAACTAGATAAAAATAGGTTTTACAATAGGAAACAATTTGCAGTAATGGAGACTACTACTGAGATCCTGTGTAATTTGTACAAGGATAAGTTACATTTTCAAAGGAACAAAAGCAGGTCAGTTTTGTTGTTGAACTTGTCTTTTAAATTAAAACATAGCTTTAGGCAAATAAGAACCAAAGAAAATAAGTATTTTGTAGGAAATAAATGTTTCCCTGTTTTTAATTGTAGCAAGCTTTTTAAAAAAAACATGAAATTTTCACTGCTACATCAGGCAAATTACGCTTTGTTTTAACCCATGATGCATAAAATGAAATAAATGAAAATAAATAAAACACAGTAAGTTCCAACTGCAAGAGGCCAACAAACAATTAAAGGTAAATTGGTTTTTTAGCTGGAGATTTTATTTATCTTCTATAAAAATGATAGCCAGTGAGAAGCATAATTACCTCTGGGTATGATCTGTGTCTACATGCCAAAGAGTACTATGTATTTGGTTAATAATTATTTGCTCCAAATCTGATTCTTTTTGTCTTATACTGTTGACTGCTGAGACTTAAATAAAATCTGACTTCCTAAAAGTGCTGTACTTTTTCTAGTTTGTACGTCATCATGTGTATATTAAACCAGTAGCTCTTGAGTACTAGGGATCCAGATAGAAATGCAAATAATGTTACCTTTTTTCTGGAAGGAAAAAGAATCATGAAACAGTAAAATATATTTCATTATATGCCACCAAAAAAAATAAATTTCCTGAGGTAACAAATAGATACAGTGTTGACTGAAATATCTAGTATCTGCTCATTGCTAGGCAGAGAGAGTACTGAGCCCCCTTACAAAAATTATACTGTTCCAGAGCCCACTAAATAGATTTAGAAGCACATAACTATTATGAGGGAAGTAATTGCATTACGGAGATCCTGCTTCAATATACTGCTTGGCACAAGCAGTTTAAAGATGTTATGAACAGCACAAAAAGTGATGAAAGCTAAAATCAGGATTTTTTCTTTTTAATGTCTTTTGGAAATTCTTCTGTATTGTGAAACTGAACCTTCTTAATTTCAAATAAATGTGTTAGTGTTAAAGGTAAACAAAGCAACAAAAAGTAAATATGCTGACTTGCACAGATGAAATCAATCTTTCCACTTCTGGCAGTATTGTGAATCCTTTTTTGTTTCTTATCAGCATGGAGCCTAATGCACCTATTTGCTTGGTCATCACAAGGAGTGCTATGGAAAGGGGACTTAGAGATCACTCCAAACTTTTTTTGTTTTTTTTTTTTTCTTGTGTTTTTAAAAGGGCCTTCCCCTCGGAAATGAAGGCATATTTTTATCTTTAATTTTCTTTTCCACTCCAGCTGACAGGTACTCTCTGACCTGTCAATAGCAAAGTCTTGAACTGTGTCTTCATTAACTAGTATGTTACTGTTGGATCCTTCAGCTGGACTCAGACAGAGCTCCCAGTGAAAGCCTGTGCATGTTTATTAGAACAAAATGGTATAAACTATTTGGGGTAAGGAGGTGGGAATTGACTGGCTTTTTGGTGGTGGTGATAGGAGGCTTGTTTTTCCCTTGAAATTGTGAATGGGTCTGAATCACCATAATAAAGTGCTTCAGGCTTGTTTCACAATCTGTGGTTGCTCTCGCATGGCATATGAAAATAGGCATCATTGTTGTTTCCATGTTCTTGCAGTTTCTCAGGAGTCTGGGAATACATTTGTCATCTCTTGTACTGTTCTCTTCCCATCCTTTTAGTTCTGAGTCATAAGAGGTATTAAAACCCACACATTTCTTTAGGCCTTCTGCAGTGACCTCTGTCACCATCTTTGCCATTGAATACGGAGTATGTAAAATCCTTCACAGAATGCTAGAGAAAGGGAATGGAGAATCTGGGCCTGGGGGGAGAGAGGAGTTATTTTCACTGTAGCCCAGCTGAGAGCTGAGGTGTTATTTAATGAAGCTTATTAGTAAGGAGGGAGACTGAGAGCATGAATCCTTTACATCCATATGGAATCTTAAGTTACCAGTTTAATTGGAAAAAAACCACACCCAAGATAACTGTCAGCACTATTTTTTTTGAGTAGAATAGGCTGGTGTTTTGACTGAGTATGTTAATTTCATTGTATGTTACTATTTACACAGAGATTTACAGTGTATTTAAAAATAAAACAACCTGTAACTTATGTAAGTTGCAAAATACCAATATAAAGTGTTATTGTGTTACATACCTGTAACTAAAAGAATGAAAGTGTACTTTGTGCATCAAGGAAACAATTGTTTCTCACCCTGTGGTCTCTCTGGTGGCACTAGGAAGGACAGATGAGGCTTTTCTTTTCCAAAAATTTTCAGATTCATGTGGCAAAGCCAAAGCTAATATGAAGAAAGAAGTGACTAATGTGTTAGCTACGCACATGCTAGTCACCTTCCTTAAAATTTCCTTTCTACTCTCACTGTTTTTTGGAAAGGGGTTGCTGTGTAAAAGGCAGTAGTAATTTGTTTGGCCAGAAAGCAGTTTGCTAGCAGGCTCACTGGGAGGCTGGCGTCTCCGTGGAGTCGGTGTTTCATAAAATGATTTCTGCCCTGTCCTCATGTTCCCTTTTCTGCTGTCGTAGCTCACCCAGGCAGCAGCTGCAGGGCTGAGATGGCACAGGAGACTTTCTCCAAAGATCCTGGGTGCGTACTGGGCATGCTGATGGTACATGTGAGAACTCCATCACCACTCACCTAACTTTATGGGCTAGGCATATTAAAGTGATTCAGGTGTGCTAGCATGTGGTATATTTTTTTGTCTGTGAGACTTTGAATGAAGGTAGTATTTTTGACTGTGGTGATATGGAAGCTATGACAGTGCAGAATATGTAGTAGGGGATGAAGAGGGGGAGATACACTATTTAAGCTGCACAACATACTACATTCTCATCAATTCAAAAAAAGGAAATTTGTTTGAAATTTTGGAGAAAAGGTTGTTCTATTCCTGAATAAAGAAAAGTTTGTAGTAATAAAATGTGTATATGGATATCTTATCCAGTATTAAGAAAAACATTTTTATAATTTTTACAAAAACTATGTATTTCCAAAAATTTTGAGTTGTCTGTTTATTTAACTGTGGTTTAGTACTCTGAAGAAAGCTAACTTGCCTGTCTTTGGGACAGTATAGAAAGAATCCATGATTCACCTATTAGGCATACTGCATGGTATTTCTGAAAATAATTTTAAAGGAGGAGGAGGCCTACCTGAAGCAGCCTAGTGTTAACTGTAAAGGTGTCAGAAGTGATGTAGCTGAGCAGGATCTGTCAAAGTTGTGATGAGTTAATAGTGAAGAACATAAGTGATGAAATGCATTTTCTGTTGGTTGACCTTTTAAATTATTTGATATTTCTTCTAGTGTTATTTTTAAATGAGCCTTCCTTGAAAATATGCCAGTATCTTACTTCATTTTGTTTCACTCCACCTTCACCCAGTTTTAGTTGTAGCTCCCCCTCTCATCTCCTTTTTTGGGGTGGGTGGGTGGGGTGGGTAGGGAGGGGGGGTTGGGGTTTTTTTGAGGGGGGTGTTGGGGTTTTTTTAAATATTTGTCAGATGGATAAGTGATGTCAGGATTATGAAGCAGAAGCAGTGAGGTGTCACCTGTCATGCCTCAAAGATTATTCAAAGTAGAGTAATTGATGGGGGAAAGAAACAGGAGAAAAATCCTGAAATATGTCTTGAGAACTGCTTGAAAGGATGGACCCTAGCCTTGGTATCTTCTGCGCTTATTTTGGAAGGGTTCTGGAAACTCTATATAGTTAAGCTATAGGTGATTGTCCTCTTCTACCCACACTATAAATTCTCTGTAACAAATTAACTCTATAGATGTTTCTATACATGGTGGTGTTTACAGCCTGCAGAGTTAAAACTCAGTTAGTAACCATGGCAGCTAACAATGATCCCGGGTGTCTGGCAGCCTTTCACCAATTCAGCACATTTTTTAAACTGTGGGATTGGGTTCCTGGGTCTGTGTTAGCAGTTTAATTGTCCCCACAGCTCCATTTCTAGTGGAGTAGGACAGCTTAGAGCGCATTTCCTAGTGGATTTGGATTCTTTTTTTTTTTTTCTTTTTTTCTTCTGTGTGGAGTCTGAACCCCTTCATATCTAGTAATAAAAGTTAGAAAAACACACCCCAAAACTGCTGACTGGACAAAGCCTATCCTGAAACTTGTTGCATGACTAATTGTGGGTTATGGATACCTTGAAGACCAGCAGAAGTATCCTCAGGGTGTTGCTTCCTCTGTATTACAGCCTTCCTGATAAAGTATGGAGACTCCTATTTCACAGACATGGCTAAGTTTGAGACTAGAGGAACCCACTCACTCATGGAAGAGAAAAGGGCAGGGTTCTCCTTTATACTGCTACATGTATGCATAAAGAACTTTGGCATGATGGAATAAAAAATTACTCAGCAGATTTTGAAGGAAGCTTAAACATGTCTGTCCTGGTTTATGGTTTACTTTTCATCTGTTGGGTTGCTTAAGCAGCTGGAGAAGGCAACAGCTATTAAATCTAAATGCAAAATCTCTGGTTAAAAATATATTATTTTTTTCCCCTTTCTTATGCCAAAGTTACTTTCTATGTGTAATAGAAGGGATTGTATCTCTTCCGTTTAGCTCGGTGATCTTAGCTCCCGCTTCTTTCAAGCTCATTTTGAAAAGCAGAGGGTTTTAAATGCCCTGGCTTTTAAATGGCAGTGGCAAAAGGACTGAAAATACTCAGATAACAACCATATTTTTGCATAAGGCTTATGTCAGCGAGGTAGTGTGAAATGACTGTCAGTGCCACAGACTCGGTCTTTTGTAGGTAACCAAAGAAGGTCCAGGTTACTTGCTTCAGATTAGTGCATGTAGGTGGCAAGTACTGTCACCCCTGTGTGGAAACAGAGGTAACACTTTAAAATGAGGGAGCTGCTGTAGTGGTGGTCTGTCTTGTACAGTGCCCTGTTTCCAGTACTCAGCAGTAACAGATATTTGAGAAGAACGGGGAGAACTCTTCTGAATTAATCTGCCACTGTGGTGGAACCTTCCACTCTGCTGGAAACAAGTTCTGAAGAGAAGGATCTGGGGGTCCTGGTGGACAGCAAAATGACAATGAGCAAGCAGTGTG
>JAOXNO010000001.1:128421360-128471113 GCA_028565335.1 Limnodromus scolopaceus
CTTCTTTGGAGATTTTCAAGACCCGCCTGGATGCAGTCCTGAGTAACATGCTCTAGCTCTGGGCAATCCTGCTTCGGTGGGGGAGTTGGACTAGATGATCTCTATGGTCCCTTCCAACTCTAAAAAAATTCAGTGAAATTCAGTGTGTTTCTTGTTATGTCTCGAAATGGGAGTGTAAAACTGCCTTTAAACAATTTTTTTGTTGTTTTATATATGATACTTTATAACCTGCCAGTTCTCAGCTTGTGCTTTGAATATTGAAGAATTGCTTTGAATATCCACTTCCAGTGCCTATCTTGCTCTTCGTTATAAACTGTAATTGCATTGGTTGAGTAGATACATGTATTTTCTTCCATTTATTTGTATGAAAACTGGGTTGTGATTTAATCTCGCTGACTCTTGCTTGATCTCTATTATGCAGGAAAAATCATTGTGAAATTTTAAGAAAAAAAAGTCTAAGCTCTTTTGCTGTATTCAAATTGCCTGTTTCCTTTGTTAAGTTAGGTCTTCCATATAAGATGACTGCCACTTATAATTTAAATCCATTTGACGAGGTGGATTTGTTGACCGCTGAATTGCATTTAGTTTTATTACCTTGAGAAACTGTAGGACAAACCAAAATTATAGTGATGGTTGGTTGTCACAATCTATAGGGTGCAGAAGGACAGTGTAGTGTAATGTCTGCCTTTTTGATTGCGTCATGTGGGAATCACTGAGTTGATGTTTCCCACAGGCTGTCTGTTAAGTAACATAAGCTTCTAAAATACTCTAATTTGGATAATCATTTGTTTTTCTGAACCGTAAGGAGGGGGGAAAGGGGTTAGATGCATATTGCAGTTTGTAGGTACTATTTTACAAGTCTATTCAAAAGAGCTGCATTTCTGTTATTGAAGGGGAAACATACTATAGCAAGGAACAAATTACATTAGTGATACTGTTTTGAAATGTAATAATATGTTAACATTAGTTTTCCCAAGGCAATCTAACTATTTGTGTCTAAGTGGGGAATATATGCTGATGGCAGAAATGTACAGATAAAAGTTTAAAAAAAAAAAGCCTGTTGAAAAAATAGTTCTGAAACAGTGAACTTGCTTAATTGGTAATGCGAGAGATCTTTAACACTACTTGGCCTGCTAGGAAGTAATCTACGCTGCTCCCTGTACTTCTTAACTTCTTGTTATCACAAGTAGTCATTTACAAAAAGTATCTATATATGAGACTGAGAATAATTCATATGTATACATAGGAGAGAAAAGTTGTGAATATGCCTCTCCTGCTGATTGCAGTACTGTGCTGTACTGTACATGGAGTTGAGCTTTCCTGTTTTTACCACTCAGAATTCATATGTACAAAGTTGCAGATGCTAGTTATTTTTCACAAGAAAATATATGTGCTGGCTTTAACTTGCTGCTGTCACACAGTGCTCAAACTGCTGTCCCCCAGGGGCATGGACTCAGTGTCTCAGGGAAGTGACTGGGCAGAGGCAGAGGTGGAACAGTTCATGATTTGTCCTTAGTGAGCAATTTGTATCTTATAAGTCTTTTTCTATATCTATCTATCTATAAAAATAAATAAGTAATTTGCAGATTCCCCCCTTCTACCTCAAAACTCTTGAGTTCATCAAACAATTGTAAATAAAACACTGGTTTTTAATCTATTGGTGCCTGCCGATTTATGTTTTCCTGCTGTTCTAGACCCAGTGCTTGGTTTGCCTGACTTCTGTTAGGACATGTTTTGTACTTAGCAGCCTAATCCATGAATTGATTTGGTTTTCAAGGGAGAGAGGGAAGGAGTTTCCCTTTCCATAGCGAGGTCTTTTACTAGAGTTGATGCCCAACTTGCTGGATTGTTAATCCCCGTTTCTAAGTGTCAAGTTTGTTAATCGTTACTTCTTTTCCCTGTTTTCCTCTTCTTAGGTCTTCTTTGTTATAGGAATAGTAAGTTTCGGTGACAAACTCTTTTGCTTATTCTTCTCAAGGGCCACATATAATTAGGTGAAACTTGTTAGCAGGACCATTTTCAGCATGCCTGGTATTTTGTAGGCTTTGTATTTCATTCCCTTTCATCAGCACAGCCTCTTATTGTTGTAATGCATACCTACTGGTTGGAAAGGGGCTATTATAAGGTTGTTTACAGGACTCTGCTGTAGTCTAAGGAAATTCAGAAAGGCTGGTTTGTAACCTGTCCCAGTCACCAGCCCCTCTGGCAGCTTTCTTGCATAGTTATTCTAGCTGTGAATTTGCAGAAGAATACCTGAATACACTGGGGAAAATACTGAGTGGGCTCCATTGAATACGAGGCAGATACTGCCTTGTACAAATGTTACGGTGTTTGGAAGCTTTCTTCCCAATCTGCTAGACTTGAATCTCAGACATTTTGTTAGGTTTTGATATAATTCAGCATATGTATTTCCTTTTAAAAACAAACAGGTTGTTTTTTATTTTCCTACCAGGTGGCCTCTATAGATTCAGAGAGTGGAAGGCAAAGAGTGCTGTGTAGGAAGACAGAATACAGTTATGTTGAGGGTGTTTTTACCTGCACTGCTTGTTGCTAAATTTTCTTTTCCTCCTCATTTCTCTTCATTCCTACACCCTACCCCACACACATTTTTAGGATTCCTCTGCTTTATTGCATCTTAACCAAAACCTTCTAGGCTTTGATGGCTGTCCAGTTCACCTAGCAGAGCTGATTTCACTGCTTCTAGGTCTTCTGTCACTAAAAGTAGAGCTGCACAATGGGCTTTTCTTCTGCCCCCAAGCAAATGGGATGGGCAAAAAGTAAAGTTTGGTTAGGTACATACAGGAGCTGGATCTAATAACTTTGAGCTCTTAATTTCAAGCTATTCATAAAAAATACCTGCTTTAGAAATGATCAGCTTGATGTGGATATATTGTGAATAAAACCTTCATCTTCAAACCTGAATCTCAGTTTTGGAGGCTTGTTTTTTTGTTGACGGTCTGTACAAAATGCTAATAGTAAGAAAAGATCTCATGGTGGTTTTTGTGCTTGCCTGCCTGAGATTCAGTGTTTCAGCAGGGTACACATCCAGCATAAAAAGTTATAAAGATAATGACTTGATATTACACTAGTAAACATAACAGCAACAGGCAAAAATGATATGTGGCTCTGGGGTTTTGTTTTGTTGTTGTCTCTGACATCTGAATGGTGCAACTCTGAGTTTAGTTTACTTCCTTTGAATAACAAAGAGACAGGTCTAATATGCTTTTCCTCCTATGAAAGTCCTTACAAATATATAAAACTAACTTGCAAAGCTAACTATGTAAAGTAACAGGATGAGAACTACCAAGTAGTTTTTCTTGCTGCTGTTAAACCCTGTGTATCATTGCTCTTTGCCCCGCAAATAGAAGACTCCTCAACTCCTTCTGCCAGACACTGACTGCTGTTACTGCTTGGTTGGTGTTACAGGTGACGCTTGTTGCTGCTTTTGCTTCAGGCTGTGTCACACAAGTATAGAATTGAGTTCAATATGTTAAAATCTAAATAACTACTTCCATGTTTTATAGCATTGAAACGAGAGAGATTTTTCAAGAAGATGTGAGAAAATCTGGGCAACTTTCACAGATTTCATGACTCAGCTAGATTTGCCAGCTTTGTTTTACAATCCATTTAGAGTGAGTTTCTATAGGTTGCTTTTAGATGATGGTTTTCTAATGTATCCAACAGCCACCCATTCAAGCAACGGGATTGAAATAATCAGGGTTCTTTGTTTAAATAATTGAATTAAAACATCCGCTTAATCGGGAAAGATCAGATTTCTGAAATAAAGCTTACAAAATGAAATAGAGTGCAAACGAGTGTCAATTGACTACTGTGTTGCCTTTTATCTTCTCAAAAGGATATTGCGCATACTATGACAGTTTAGATTTTTTGTTATTTAATATGCTGAACAGTTATGAATTTTTATATTCATTTATACAAAATAATTTACAAAGATACTATTCACTTTAGAACAGTGGACTCTGGAAAATATTTTGGATCATAATAGTCTTTGGGACATCTTTACTTTTGGATGTCTCATGTTGTTAAAATAGGAAAAGTAGTTTAAGACAGTGTGATGTGAGAAGAGATTGGAGGTAAAATTTAGCTATGGTCTCCAGAGGATACTTTAAAAATTGCTGATGTTCGGAAATGCACTGTGAAGAATTCTAATTTTCCCTGGTTTTATTTAGTTAACCTTGTTGCCTACGAGATACATATGCATGTGTGTCAATTAAGAACACAAGACAAATATAGTTATGGTCATTCTTGTGATTTTTTTTTTTTTTTTGCTTGTTTTAAAAATGTATGGTAAGTTTTGAGGAGTTGGTAAAAGTATGTGACCAAGGATTCTTATTGAAAGCAGGTTTAGCAATGTTCTTATAGAACCTACTCAAAAAGTGTAATTTGTGGCCAACTGCCACAAATTTTGAGTGAATGAAAGTAAATATCCAAGGACAGAGTTAGAATTTTGTAAAAAAGGAATAGCTTTTCCAGTTTTTTATGCACTTTAGAAATCTGGGTAGGTATTTTGAGCTGTTGCTGATCTACCAGGAAACCTGAGTAACTAAATGAAAGAGTCTTACTTTCTGGCCTTAGAAGCATCTTTGTATAAAAAATTGCTTTTGAAATTTAATTCTGAATAGGAAGAACTTCAAAGATAAACAAGACAAAGGAGTAGATATATAGGAGTTCCTTGAGAGTCGCATATATATACCTTGTAAATAGATTTGCATAAAAAGAAAATCAGAAGTACGAGAGGGAATTTCATGTAATTGAAAAAGAAACTGCTTTATTTTTCATCACTGATCAGTGAAATTGTCATACTGAAGACAGTGTTACAATGTACAGAAGAACCAGAGAGAAGAACAAAATACTGTGCCACGTGATAGAGGGAGAACCTGAAATACTGTTTTTGACCACCCTTGTCTTCTGCGTTTGTTTTCCAAATGGCAAAGGATTTTCCATTAAATTGTCATTAATGCTAATGTTAAGGGGTATTCGGTGTTCTGTTTAAGGATTTGTGTAACTATGTAAGTAAATGGAGACCAGAGAATTCCTTTTGACCTGTCTGTGTATTTAATAAATATTTAAGAATTCAGGAAACATGGAATTGACCAGTACTTGGCCAGTACAGCCCTTATTATACTCGTTTCCTTTTTACTTTTTTATGGCTTCTTCCAGTTATTGCACATTTATTTGAGTGGGTCTGGCCACAATGAATGTGAGATAAAGCTTATCTAGCTGAGGAAGTGAGTGATTTTCTTTTTTAAAGCATATTAAGTAATAATGATAAATATGATTTTTAAGGATTTAATGCGCTTTAAAATTCCTTGTTTAGGAGCTTCTTGTAGCTGGTAGAATTGCAGGCCTTAGCAGATTGACTAGTAATTACCAAACTTGTTTGCTCGTATGAGTTACTTCCCTCCACCCTTTATAGATAAAGGTCCTTATCCCCTCCCTGCACTTTAGCTGTTCAATGGGCACATGTGACTCTTGTCACTGTTCACACCCTGTTCAGTACCTAAGAAAAAAATGAAGTCCAAAGCAAACAAACTCTTTCATCATGTTCCGAAGTCTGTACCAACTTAAATTTAGTGATAGCAAAAACTGTAGATAATGAAATAAGTGTTGAAAATGCCTAGGTCTACCCATAAATATTTACAAATTCAATGAAGTAGTCATTGGCTGTTCAAACTTATGTGGTAGAGGAACAGAAGACATGTAAAAAGTGGCCAGCAGCAAAATGTAGGAACAGCCAATTCTCTTTAAAGGACTGAAGGCTAAATGTAGATATTGATACAGGAACACATGAGTTTCATCTCCTTAAATGGGTGCTAGCTACAGCATGCCTAAGTTTGTTTTCATCACTAGCAGGTGTACTGATCTACTGAGATATTGCCCAATTTTCACATCTTTACATTTACCATCACTTATAGGTTAGTTAATGTTACCTTTGCACCTGAGCACTTCCATGTTGTATGGTACCGTGCAGACAAATCCAAACTAGTGTGTGTAGCCCCAGCTTATGACTGCCAGTCCACCTCCTCAGCTCTGCCTGGGGTTTCCTTTCAGCTGTGGACTTAAAACTGCTTGCCAGACTCTTGGATCTAGTGGTTGCTGCTTGCTTGCTGTGCATTCATGTTCCTCTTTCTCTAGCAGAACATCTCCAATAGGCCTTATTTCTTCCCAGTCTTTTGTTGGGATTGAAGGGGTTTGCTTCTCCTTTTATGCTTTTCAGTGTAGTATGAAGCGTATTCATTCATGTTTCCTTTTCAGAGATCTCTGTACCAAGTCCACCACTCCCATAAATTCTGGGAAGTGTCCATCACAGGCCTTACCTGGAGTGGTTAATGACTTTCTTGAAGTAGTCTGTTAGTTGACTTGTGATTAAAAGTATGCTTTTAATGAAGTGGAACACACCTATGCGTTGGGTTTTTTTGTGTGTGTGTGCGTGTTTAGGTTTTTTTAGCTGCTACTGTGCAGGTTCTTCTAGATAACTTTTCTATTTTTCAGTATTTCCCCTAACTAGCCTGGATCACAGAGGGAAAGGAGCAGTGCATTTACAGTGTAAGAAGTTCTGACAGGTTTTGGGGCTTGTTTTTCCTGAGAAATGGGCTTTTATGTACAGATTTCTAAGACCACAACATGTTCAGTTTCTTTTACTGATGATGTTCTTTCAGGATCCTCTTTTCTAAATGAGATTTTTTTCCTTCTCTTTTTAGTTTCTCATATAAGAAGAATTGGAACCATACGACTCAAAGTTATGAGTAATCTATTGAATATGAATTGCAATTTGAAATGGCTATTATAGCAGATGTAGCATAAATATTTGCTCCTTCCTAATTTTTTTCTAATCATATAAGTTTTAGTAGGCCATCAAAATTAAGTCGGTTTTGTGTGTGTGTGTTTCAAATGCTTGAATCTTCAATACATTTTAATACAGCTTATGGAGAGTATTTACATACAAGTATGTAGTAGCTGCCCATTATCTCCAGATACAGTGGAGGAAAGTGAGGGAGGTGGTTTCAGGGCATGTAATGACTACATCTTCAAATACCAGTGATTCTATACTTTCATTAATCTTTATATAGTGTGATTGGGTGATTTTTGCTACTGCTTGTCAATAGCCAGCCACTTCCTCCTCATTAATTTTTACTCAAAAGACTGAACATTACTAGGTTTTGTGTTGTTTCCAAGGAGCAGAGGAAGTTATCCTCTCTTAAAATGCCTAAAAATTTTACTGCATGACATTACCCGTTAAAATCAGTACCTGTGTGTAAAGTATACTTCTTGACTTAGAGTAAGCATGTCAAGAAGGGCTCCCAATGAAAACAAAGGAACCAAGTGGTTTCTGCTCTGATATGTTAATATTATAAAGGTAAAAAAAAAAGGTTCAGAAAACCCCTACACCTGAGCTTGAAGCTGTTTGTGGTGAAGGAGTTTAAATTTAAATACATCTGGGATATCCTGAAATTTCTAGAAACTGTAAGAGTAGCTGGGAGAAGGAGTGTTGTTTTTTGCTTTTTAAATAAAAAATGTAGTTCAGGGACAGGATGGATAGAAAATCCTCTTGTGAATTGCCTGGAAGAAAACTACTCAGCATTGCCTGAAACTTCCTAAGTTCAATCTTTTATACAAACAGAATGATACTCCCTTCTGCTAAATGAGATTCCTCCCTATTTTTTTTTTCAAAAGATGTTTGTATTTATATTAATAATCCAATGATTTTTTCTGGTGGCTAAATTTTCTCTGGTTTGTGTTTTGCATACATGAACATTTATCTTTTAGAACAGAAAGCTACTTTCAAGGTAAGCTGCTGTTGGGGAGCAAAAGCTAAATCATGTATTGTTATTTTTCCTGTCTTCCTGAGATTTGTGTAAGTTAATATTTTGCAGAATTTCAAGGCATAGTTCTGCCTGTATATAGTTGAAGACACAGTAGTTTTATAGCGAAGGTTACACTACGGTCTTTACTTGAAATGTAGGTGAGGCCTTTTCAACACAGAGGAGTAACACTCGGTGACTTCCCTGAGCCTACAGCACTCACAGACTGGGAGTGTATCAGCTGTTCTAAAATGAATTGTTCTTTTCTTGATAAGTTGGTCAGCAAAATGGCCAATTGAAAAGAATTGCTAGTGCTTAGATGAACAGATAGGTCTTCCTTCCTTCTTATGTGTTAAATTTTTTAAATGAAAAAGTACTTAACGGCAATTTCCATAGGAGTTCATGACTGCTGAGATCTTGTTTCTGCTTGCTAAGTCAGTCTACATCATCATTCACTGATGCACAACAAGATGAGCAGATTCAGAGGAGTCAGTCCTGGAGTTCCAATATATCTTTATATATGGCCAAAGTGCACCATTTCTTCATCCTTGATCACTCCTATGCACTGGCTGTCTGCTTGCTTTCTTTTAACTCTCATCTTCAAAATTCTGTCTCCCCTTAGCAAAACTATATAATTAGTACTTTTATTTTATTTCACCTCTGTCTTATTTATAAAGCCGGAGTTTCGATAGCAGTGAGCCTCATGCGTACTGGTATCACATGTCACATTGGGAAACACCATAAAATGGCTGTCTCTGCTTGGAAGGAGCCTTATCCAAACAAAAAACATACTTTCTCATGCAACTATTATCTGTAAACAGGAATCCTGCTGAGTGTACTAGGCAGATACAGATCAGTTTTTCTCATATGGACTTGACCATAATATGTCCTCTACTTTTTTTTTTTTGGTTAATTTTAATACAAGTCAATGAGTCTGTGCGGCTCTGATATCCATGAAAATTTGTTTAAAGTTTCATGCTGGCTGAGTAAACAATAGGTTGAGAAACTGCAAGGGTAGTTTCAGTATGATGCATTACTTCAAAGGGAACATGCCAATCTCTTTTGCAAGCATTGAGTAATTACGGGATTGAGTAATTTGAGGTGAGGATCATGATCACCAAATCTTCTCCCATCTGAGATGCTAGGCTGCATCTCCTACAAATACCAATGGCATATCAAACTCTCCCAGGCAGTTGTAGCACTCATCATGCCCTTTCTAGTCTTGAGTAATACTCTTCACTGTTCTGGATCAGTGTTGAGCATGATTATTTCTACTGTTTGCATTCTTTATACCTCTTGGATAAGACCAAAATATAGAAGGTTATTCTGCTTGAATAAATTGGCCCGTCCATCTCCTTTTCACAGCTGTAAAATAGCAGATAGAACATATGAAGGGGCTAGAGGTTATACCACAAAAATTTTAGTTCACAGACCTCCACTCTACTAAGAGAAAGCAGTCTGAAGTGTAGAGGACAGCCACTGCATTTCTCCATGTCAGCTAGGGAATTTTTGAGACCTGTTGTTTAAGGTTTGGGTCAGTTTTCCTAGGTCTTAAGACTTTATGAATAGGGCTATCTTTTCTAAATATCAAGTCTTTAGGATTAAGTCTAATACTTCCAAAGAAACATGTGACTTACTTTTTATAAAGGGATTTCCATGGTTCCAGGACATCTTTTAATGGAGATTATTAAAAATCTTGCTCTGAATCTTTTCAGTTTCATATCTATTCCTTTAATTTTTTATTTTTTTTTCTAAAAATGGACCTCTTTGATTTTTGCTGTAAACTTTTGCATACCAGACATACTGGAAAGAGAACCACCACTGGAGATGAGCATGTCAGCAGCAGGCTGAAACTCAAAAGGCCATACTAGACAAAAAGGAATCCACAAGGTGTATGGTTCCATTCCAAACTGACATTATTTAGCCTGTGCCTTCTGTAATATTTGCAGGAAGCAAGGTCAGATTAAGAAAGAAAATAATTAAATAAATTTTGCTTGACAGCTGCAAGGGTTATAAGACTCGAGGAACATGGCTGTCAGAAGTGCTGAGGAACTGCCTCTGCCATCAGTTCCGTCATGAAATTGTTTGTGCTTAGCAACAGGAAAACTGGAATCATAGTACCTTTTCTTGTGAAGATGTGGCAGGTGGATGCCACCAATATTTATGAGGAGACCTCTAGCCCTAAACTGTCAGACTGCACAAGGAAGAGTGTTAAATTCTAATCTCTGATTTACAAGTCTGGCAATGCATACTATTCACATGGTGTGTGATTTGAATAATGATGTGTCTACTCCTGATCTCATTAACCCTGATTTAATCCAGGATCTT
Source organism: Limnodromus scolopaceus (assembly GCA_028565335.1). Lineage (NCBI taxonomy): Eukaryota > Metazoa > Chordata > Aves > Charadriiformes > Scolopacidae > Limnodromus > Limnodromus scolopaceus. Next base: position 128,431,512 of record JAOXNO010000001.1, read on the forward strand.
ATTTCATTAATGCCTGCTAGCTTTGATACAACTGCTTACGCAAACAAACAAAACCCTAAAAATCCCATAACACTGTAACTATCTTTCCAGATAAATATTTTCATGAGCCTTTTTCTCTTCTTGAAAAAAGCCTTGGCTTGTCTGAGGAGACTCTTAAAACACCAATGCACCTTCAGGAATCTCAATTTTAGTTTTACATGCAGTGGAATTACACGCTTGCCCTGTCTGTGTAGGTGCAGTGGACTTCTCTGCATAACTTTTATAGCTGTATGCTGTAGAGCATAATTCTTCATTCTGTAATATAGAATTATGTGATTAAAGACTTCTATAGGAATTTGTATAATTTTTCCTGCCTTGTTAATTGGAAAGAAAGTTGGCTTTTTTGGACCATCATCAGGGTTTTAAGTATGGCTGAAATGAAAATTTTGACATTTTGTGCAGCTGTACTTTTTGTATTTTGTATGGTTTGGGTAGCATAGTGACTTTTGTTCAGGTTTTATGGTTTTTTTTGTTTTGTTTCTTTTTTTGCTGTGCAGCATATCATTTAGAGAAGATAAAACATTCATAAAAAATTCTTCCACATGATTTTAAAGAGAGAATACAAGACATTGAGTGAGTTGGTTAATGTTCTCATTAGAAAATCCTGCTGTTAAGGATCATCTGGTATGTGATACAATTCTGTGTAAAGGATTTATGCTATTTAGTCTCTCTCTGAACCTGTCTGTGTCACAGAGATAGTTTATCTGGTTATCTCTGACACATTACAATTTGTGATAATATCTCTTATTGCTTTTTTCTAAGAACATATATTGGTCTTTTTCTGTATTGGTTGTCTGCTTCACATTGTATGGTTGTGTGAAGGAACAAATATATAACCCTGGAAATTCATGGATTCAGGTAGTTTCTTGTATATTTTACCAACTTTATGTGATACATACAGGGCTTTCTATACTGACAGCAGAAATATTTCTACTACACGAGATACCCATTTAACACCCTCTAAAACTGTAGTCTGTTACAGCAGACCTTTTTCGTATGCCCAGGTGCCTGTGAGGGGAAGCTATTAACATGCTAAATTCTGGCGTATCCCATGCTGCTCAAAAAAATGAGGAATGACATTGCATTTTCCGGCAAAGTAATAATGCTTCTAATAGTTGGATGAAAATGGAATCTTTGTGAAAAGAAACTATATTCTATTAAATTGCTTGAATAATTTCATTCTGCTGGAGCTGGACTGAGGAGAAGTGGCTGAGAAGCACCATTTGTGTCTCCCTGCAGTACCTCACCACAGCACTTTCAGGTGCAGGGAACATGTGTGTGTTTCTAAACACCTGCACAGATCTGTGTGTACATGTGTTGAGACCATTGGGCAGCTGAAGCATATACAAACTGTACTATGCTGTTGCCAAACAAAGGTGAAAGACAGGAGATCCAACTGGTGAAAGCCTGGCTGGCCATCCTAGTTATGGAGCTGGGGAGGAGTGTGTGCTGCAGGGGTTCCCTGGTGGGTGCTAGCAGACAACTTAATGGGAGTATGAAATAAGGAGTTCACTTCCAGTTCTCCTGCTGTTTACAAAACCTGGTGCACCTGTACAATTTCTTCTGTGTCTTGTGTTTCTCTGTAAGGTTTCAGAAATACAAAGCCCTTGTCAGCTCTGCCACTTGTCCACTTTAATTTTTAGAGTCTTTGGGTCACCATCTCCCAAGTGCCTCACACATGGGTGGTGGGACTGTGTGCCCTGTTCTGGTGACAGGGTGACATGTTTTCTTTTCCTCACCTCTTTAATAAATTTATAACAAGCTTCTGCTATTGTACTTCTCACCTGCCTGAGGATCCTGCACATAAAGATCTGCACATAAAGAACTTGCTCTCTTTCAAAAGCTTCTTCAAAGGTGTCTTGCCACAGCACTTACCAAATGCTGATAAGTGTTTATGCACCTGGCCCATGCTGATCACTTCTGCTTCTTCGTGCTTCCTGCCATCTGCTGTTTCTGTTAATCAGTTATACTTTTCCTTACACCTAGATTATATCATCTCAGAGAGAGGTACTGTCATTTTTTTCTGCCACCGTGGTGTGGGATCCATTGTGCTGTTAAGAGTACCTGCTAGGGAGATCAGGAACAGAGCACCAGGCCTGGACCACTCTCTCCTCCTCAGCATGTCACTGTTGGGATCAGGATGAATTGAGTGTCTTGGAATGGCATCCAGCAGCCAGCATAGCACCTTTTTCCTATTTGCCTTTTTTTATTGCTCTAATTATAATTTTCAGCCTTGGTTCATTAAGTGCGTTAAGATGTAATTAATTGCTTGTCCTGGTGGTAGCAAAGCTAATCACATCTCCAAAACCCAAACCGCAATGAGCAGAGATGTATTCTTTTTCCCTCAGGACTGTTTCTGAGACTACTGGTGCTGCATATTTGGTACGCATTTTTTAAAACATGCTCCCCACTTTTCTTACTGGTGTATTCCTTACAGTTTCTCATAGTCTCTTATTTTTCTTTCCTCTTTCTTTTATTCTTTTCTTCTCTTTTTTTTTGGTAATTAAAAAAAAAACCACAGCAATAACCCTAAATAGCATAGGTGAATATGAGCTGTCTCCTTTTGAATGGAAGAACCAAATCTGGGGCTAAGGGCATGGAACAAGGAGATTTTCTTGACCTGAATGGACACAGGAAAACACACTCATGTTCATATAAACACAGAGCTGAAAGATTACATAGGACTTAACAAATTTGAGAATTTTGTTAATTTTATTATATAACATGCGCTTAGCTTTCTAAAAGCAAAGGCTTTCTACACAGGCAAGAGTACATCCTATCCAGAAGACCTTTTATTATCAGAAGGATGTACAAAAGATGTAACAAAACTGTATCAAAAAAGGAAGAAAGCAGAGATTCTTTAAAAGAGGAGCTTCAGTTTGCTGTAGCATACTGGGTGTTGGTGTGTAGGAGAGGAATTCAGGTGTGGCCGAGTGTGGCCTCATTAGAGCTGTGGTAGGGAGAGCATCATAGCACAAGTATCTCATGCTGGGGTAAACAGGGAATGTTCAGACATGGATATCACAGAGAAGTTACTAGCAGTTTAAGCAGGAGCTGGTCGCACTGTGCCTCCAGGGAAACCCTATTTTTGCAGTTAACATAGAATATGCTGGATGTAGCAGTTAATTTTCTTTGCTAACAACTGTTGCTTTGTCATTTCATAGTAATTTTGTTTGTTACAAGTGGTTTGCACTACATCCAAACTATTAACTTTTTATGTTGATATTTTCATGGGACCCAATATATTGTCCCAAATGTTTAAGGTATTGCTTCTATATTAAGAAAAGTTTATAAATAAAATTTAATGATAAAATTAATATTTAAATGCTTCAAGAACAATGCATGTGACAGATGGGCTGTTGAAGCCTTTACCTAAGGCCGTGTAATGAATTTTTGATTGTGCAGGCTATGTTCTAGATGTGTGTGATAAATAGCTGAGCAGTATCCTGACAGGAAGCTTTGCAGCGTTCATACAGCCTTCCATCTGAGAAGCAAGGGCGGCACCATGGATTTACCCGAGCAGCCATGCAAGCAGTGCTTCTGACTGTATGTGGGTGGCGTTGAAAAGTTTATTTGCACCAGGAGAGAGCAAACTAGAAGATTGCATCTTTTTATGTAGCACAAAAAAAAGAAAAAAGGAGGGTAAGGTACATCAGAGCCTGCATCCGTAACATGCTTTGTTCTGCATATTGGTACTGTTACTGCTGGAAGAGATACACCGTTCAGCATGTAAAGACCGGTGAACAAATAACGCTTTTCTCTATCAAGCCGTAAATCAGATAGAAGTCATGTGAGCCACAAAATAGACTTGATTTTGAAGGCTAGATACAGAAACCAAAGAAGTCTTTGCAAGAGGCTTAGAGGCTGTGGTTTAGAAATAACCCCAGAACTAGGCAGTACAAGCACAAACCAAGAGGCTCATGAACTGTAACCCTATTTATTTTGTTTTTTTTTCATAGATTACATCACATGCCTGACGGGCAGCTGGGAACATCTTTCCTATAAACTTGGGTTTAGATGGTAGTGAAAGAGGAGAGAGGATGTGGAATCCTGCTGTAGTGAAACAAGACCATAACTTTTGCCATGAGCTCAGATAATGTGTGCAATACCAGTATGGGATCTATGCAGCTGTTAGAAGCTGGAGGTCACTGCTGGGGAAGTGCAGTCTCCAAGCTGTGCTTCCCACTCTACTTGCTGACAGAGCCACTGATAAGTGTCTCCCGTCATGACCAGCTAATGAAAGATCTCAGTCTTGATCGTGGTGCTTGAAGTCCCACGTCCTGCCCCTGTGTCTTGGAGCTGGTGTTGCCCTAGAAAAGAGAAGCCAAAGACTAGTGAATCTCAAGTGATGTAAAAGCCAGGAAAATAAAAGCTAGGTGTTTTCTTTGTTGTCTCTGAAAAATAATGATTCTGCTTTTTATGGAGTTAAAGTCTAGTGCTATGAAGGCATACTGGATTTTAGTGCTGCTGCCATCTTTGTGGTTGAAAATAATTTTCATATTTGATGCTAGTTCAGTTGCTCGGAAGCTTTGTTCCAGTGTTACTGCTGGATACATTATTTATTTCATAGTAGAACACTACAAGAGTCTTGACAATATCAGAGTTGCATTTATACCTAAGTAAATTTATAATTATTCAATAACTCTTAACTGGTTTTAGTGAAAATGTCACAGGAAATGACTCAGGAGGACTAAATATTGCATTGATGTACTCTGCAGCAGAGTTATATTTTGAGGTTTTAATATAAATGAGTAATTGAATTCATATATTGTTTAAAGTTGCAGACATTTTTTGCAGGAAATGGTGGTGGCAGTTGTCTCTTGAAATGTAAAGTATGTTTTTTGAGAAAAGAGATTAAAGAAAAATCATTCTGTATCTCAGAGGGGTCAAAGCGCTCCTGACATTTCCATTGTCATCTTTTGATAATTCAAATGTGTTGCGTGATTTCCCCCGGGCTGCATATGATTCTGGTTCTTATTCCTGCTCCCATATTTGGTTTCAAGCAATGTACAGGCTGTAGATTTTTGAATTATGAAAGGCTCATTATTTCTCAGCTTTTAACTCTTTCAGTATGCGTGTGGTTTTTTTCCAAAAAGCTTTGATTTTGATTAAACCTCTTGCTTCCAATATGTAAGAACTATTTTGCCCTTTGCATATGGAAGACTGAGATAAATCACCTTGTAGTCTGATAGTGATTTTTCTCATAATTTTTCATGGCTCCCAACAACTACGAGGAGTGAAGCATCGGCTGGAGCATTTCATACCTTCAGCAGCACACGACAGCATTTCATTGCATTCACAGTCATGGAAAGGGTTGCAGCAATTTCCTCAAATATTTTCAGCTGAGTTTCCTGTAAAGGTCAGAACTGCTAGAGTAAAAAAAAAGTCTTGAAACTTTGGTGTAGTGAAAATGACAGAAGTTCTCGTGCTTTCCTTCAGACTTGATAACAGATATTAACTGTAACTTTTGTGGCTGACCTAATTCAAGCACTTGCTATAAATTAAAGGAAGCTTTTTGATAGATGAGCAGAAACTTCAGCATGTAGACACACAGAATAGAATTTTTCCTTGAAAGGTAATGAATGATGAAATTCTGAAAACAAAACTAGGTCTTGTGAACAATATTAGAAAAAATGGCAGGTGAACCAAAGACATTTCTCTTTGAAAACCAGTAATCACTCTTTTTGTCTCTCTCCAGTGTGACGATGCGTGTGTCATGTCAATGAGTAATAGTTTTAGACTTAAAAAAGAGGAAAGATACTAAATTTCTAGACTTTATAGGTTGAAATAGCCATTTAATAGTGTACAGATACACTTGAATATGTTGTATTTTGCTATGTGATGGAGTTTCCTTACACAATATAATTTGTTGTTAATATTTTGTCACATTTTCCATAAGCTTGTGAGCTTTACAATTTTCTGTGGCTCATACTGATGTAGGATTAGATTAGAGAAGATCCAATTAAAAACAGCTCAAGTTTTGTCTAGGATTTTGTGTTTCTTTGGAGAAGCCATGTTTCAAAGTTTGCTATAACACAATAATCTTTTTGTGGTGATTTGGCTATTTGCATTTATGCAGTATGGTTGAAGCCTAGTTACAGAAAAAATAATATTTTTTTTGAGATAGTAAAGGGGTGTACAAAGTGTAAGGGCCCTCAGAGTATTCTATAATATGTTTAGGTTCCTAAAATATCTTTGAAATTTTAATATTTCATCAAATCAGGCTTCAAGTTTATTTTTAAAAAGTTCACAGTGACTTTTTTGCAGAATTTCTCAGATCGAGGATGCTTCTTCCCAGTAAGAACTGCTTATCATATTGGAATCCCTCTAAAACCCACATACACAGGAGGTGGAAGCTATCTTAAAGTTGTGGTGTCAAGAGGGCCTGGGTTAGATTTAGTGATTGAGATGTGACATCATTTACTTAAGGGCTGGGTTCCTGGGACATCATAGCTCCTTGAAAATGATCTGCTAATAACCTGCAATTATCCTTGTGTGGATAGGAAAAAATGCGGAATGAAAATGAAATTTATACTGGACACTGTCCCAAAATCAAATAGTACCACAAATAAGTTTTAGAGATATTTTTGAAGCTGTTAGCTCTGTGAAAGCTTACCTCTTTGCAGGTAAGATGTGTGAGCGAGACAGCTGCTCATTCTGTGGAAACATCTCAGTACCGGAGAAGCGGGAAAGATGCTTGTGGTGGGGTGAAGAGCCAAGCAGTGCACTCAGGGACCCTTCGAGCCCCTTCTCCAGGGGCTCCATGGGGGGGTTGCAAAGGTCTTGAACTTTGTTCTGGAAAGGACTCTCTAGGTCATTGATTCTGGTCCGAGTAGTGTCACCACAGGGATTCCTAGCAAAAGTGCTCACGCTGTGTCCTTTTGAGGAGACTCAGCATGCCACCAATGTCCCACAGTACCTGTCCAGCCCTCCTTGGCCTACTGAAAGGCAAACTGGCCCACCGTGAGTGGTGGTTGTATCTAATCAGGGTGTAAGCGTATTTGCTGTAGCTGAAATACCACCAGAAACCAGTGCAAGAATCCTGGTCAGGAGGTACTTGCTGGGCAGAAAGCTTATTCTAAGTTTGGTTTTTTCCATTACTTTAGAGCAGTATAATAGAGTAAAGCCTCTTACCTTTCTTGTTTCTCCTCTCTTTTCATACACAAGTTCCTTCTTCAAGAAACAGTAGTCCCTGAGATTGCAACTGGATTATTAGTTTCTATTCATTCTCCGTTAGTATTTAAATTTAGCTGTTCTTGAACTACCTGCAGCAGACTGGGGACTTCCTAACTCCCACCTGTCCCAAGTGAAAGTTTACTTTCTACTTATTTGTGTATGTGGAATTTCTTCTTTGAAAGAAGTAATATATACAAACGTCAACTTGAAACCAGAAGCAGAAATGGATTTTGTAATACACTGGGGAAAGGTCCCCAAAACCACCTTTGGTACACATGATGTACCATGTGCCTACTCTTTCCTCATGTGGTAGGGTTCTGCTACATCTGCAAATTGAGAATGTGAGGGAGTTGTGTAGAGAGATTTCTATAACTGTTACTGATGGAGCACCAAGCTTTTAGCGTCATTACAGTTGCATCATTTAACAAATATGCAAGATACTCATGTTCAATGTATTTTTTTGGTGAAATAAAGTGCACTAATTGGTATACCTATGTGGCCAGAGTTGTCGGTGTTTGTTTTCGCTCAATTTTTCAAGCAGAAATGCAGTTTTCAGGAGGGCATAGTAATGTTTTAGAGTAATAACTTTTTTTTTTTTTTTATTTACAGCAGGTAAGAGTGAGGATAAATATAAAGGACTATGTCAATATTTCTGAATTTAACACCACCAGGGTCCCTTTCTTTGTCCTGAAGATAAGAGGCATAGCTCGACTCGCATGGCAAAAACCTCTGTCGGGCTCTTCCTCTGCAGTCTCGCCTCTTCCACGTTGCCTATTGGGAACACCCTGTGTGCTGGGTAATTTGCTGAGCCATGCCCAGGCACCGTGAGACATGTGGACTAGGAAGTGTATTAGCAATGAAGCAGGCAGTCACAGACAGGGCCAGTGGCCTGACTCTGTTTGGGCCTAAAATCCTAAGATCCCCAAGGATGTGCTGTATAGCAGAGAAGACAGCACAGAGGCAGAAAGAAAATATTAGAGGGCGGAGGACAGAGGATGTAATATTGGCACTAAAGGTTGCCACAGGCTGCAGCAGTGAGGCTTCTTAAGGTGTGGGCTTTTGTTTGGTTTTGCTTTTATGTTTTTAAGTCTTGTTCTCTAGACTAAGACCAGGAATTGAAAATGTGTGCAAGTGGCGCATTCTCTACTGCAGAATGTGTCCTGAGCCACTTAAATATGGGCTTCCCGTGGGGTATTGCTAAGTATGTTTCTGATAAGATTTTGGCTTAATAGGACCAGCTTGGCCTTTGCTTGATTTATTTAACTATTTAGAGAACTCTTCACTTTTCCTTTCAATTCTCTCCTGGATCTGTAATTTCATGCTGCTGGAGTTGATCACATGTGCTGTTACTGTGAGCAGAAGCTGTGAAAAATTATGACCCTTCTTGTGAGCATCAAAGGAAACAATGATGAAAAGTAGCCCAAACCAGGACCAGAAAGGTAGAAGAAAAGCAATCCTTAGACAATGTTGGTGGCTGAAGGTGCTGCACGTTCTATATGAGTTCCGGCTCGGTGGGCACTCAGCTTGTGTGTCTGTCTTTATTCTGTGAATAATGAATGGGAAAGGAAATATAAGAGTTTCCATCCCACAAGCAAATGCCAATGTTTGAGAATGGGCTTGTTGTATTCCTGTTGATTTTTTTCAGGAGCTGAACAAGGCTACCTCAAAAAGCTGTCAGCAGCAGCAAAAGCACTGGAGTCATTCATCTGCAGACTTGACGGTGCAGCACTACTTTCTCTTATAGCAGGCAATTTTCTCTGTCACTTTTGAAGTTGCTGATAGGACTTTAAAAAGAAAAAAACATCTTACTGATGTTTCAAGATTAGTGAGTTGAGGATTTAATTACATTCTGACATAAAGAATGGAAAATAACATACTAATGACACACAGGAAACAAGTTCTGGCAAGATGGGGTCTTCTGTACACTGTTGTGGTTCTGTTCACATGATAGTACTGTTTGACTCACAAATTCTGTTTAAACTGTAGAGAATTTTCTAATATTCCGTGACTTTGTCACCTAGCTGCAAAATAAATTTAAAGCTTCAATACAACAAGTTTTGGGTGGACTCACTTATTATATATTTTAACTTTTAAGGCTGTGAAAAAAAGCTCCTGGAATAATGTATGCATTAGTCTAGTCCATTTTTTTTTAGGAAGTGATATAACATGCAGTGGTCTTAAATTATCCCATGGTTCACTATTACACAAGAACTGTGTGCAATATTTCTCCTTCTAACAGCAGCAGCATCTGTCACATAGATCCATTCACCTTTCATGCATGTATTCATTCACATTTTTTATTTCAGTTATGATGGTTACTGTGATGAGTTGGGTTTTAGATACTATTTTACCTGTGTGATGGCACTAAATAAATGATTCATTGAACCTTCAGTGGGCAGGATTTCATAAAACTTTTATCTCTGCTAATGGAATACTGATACACTGTAAATGCCTTGTGCAGATACAGAAGACTGTATTAATGCTGTGTAGCTAATAGTTCAGCTTTAAAGGTTAAAAAAACCAAATTCAGGCTTAAAGAGCATCTTACAGGGAGGGACTTGGAATTTCTTGTTTTGGTTGATGCTCTTCTCAGATAACAGCTTCAGAAACTTAAATAGAAATTTGCTTTCTATGGTTTAGTGCTCTGATGCCTGATATGCTGGAAACCTAAATAAGATCTACAGTATTTCCTGTGTATGTGCTGTGGGATGGTGGAGGTTACGACTACACTGGGATGTGGAAGAGGGCAATGAATGTATGAGAGTTGAAAAGAGAAGAGGAGAGGTGGAGGTTTCTTACTAGGGGAAGGGTTTATCTGAAACCATCATCTGTCCCCAATGCCTGCTCAGTGTAGAAGATCTCAAATTTGCAGATGACACCTAATTGGGGGAGAGGGGAGGTGTTGGGTGGAGAGGGCAGTTGACATGCTCGAAGGCAGGGCTGCAGTTCAGAAGGACCCAGGCAGGAAAAGTGAAATCCAGCAAGGTCAAATGCCAGTTCCTGTCCCTGGGAAGGAGGGATTGCTGGCATACATACAGGCTGGGGCCTGATGGGTTTGGGAGCAGCTATGCTGATTAAGGACCTGGTGGAGCAGGCTGAACAGTACGGTTGTGTACTGTGTACATCAAACACAGCCAACAGTGTCCTGGGCTGCATTAACAGCTTGCACATTGAGAGAACCAGTAATCCTCCTTTATCTGGCACTCATTAGTCCACATCCAGAATGCAGCATCCCATTTTGAGCTCACCAGTAAAAGACATTGACAAACTAGAGAAGGTTCTGTGGCTGTGGTAGCTGGAGCACGTGCCCCACAAGGAGATGCTGAAGGAGGTGGGCTTGTTCAGCCTGGAGAAGAGACAAGCTTTGGGGGGACTTTCCAATACACACAAGGAGGTTATCCAGAAGACAGAGCCAGGCCCTTCACAGTGATCCCTGGTGGGGAAGACAGGAGAGAGGAGATCGGACTTGGAAAGAAAGTTTCAGGCTGGGTATAAGGAAAATTTTTGTCACTGTAAAGGGCAGTGAAACCGTGGAGCAGGTTGCTCATGAGGTTATGCAGTCTTTGTCCTTAGAGGTTTCCAAGACCCAACCGGGCAAAGACTTGAACTGGTCCTTTCCCAGAGGTGGCCCTGCTTTGAGCCAGAGGGTGGAGTAGAGACCTGTTGAGGTGCCTTCCAGTCAAAGTGGCTCTGTGATTCTGACCTAGGGCAAAGCTTGGATCCAAAACTTAACTTATTTTTTCCTTATTTTTTTGGTACATGATTATAAACAATTTGTTCAGCCTCTTTAGTGCACTAGTTACCTGTCTATAAAGTGGAGCTAACACTACTTGTCTACCTCAGTGGTATTCCAAGATAAGATGTATGAAAGGCTATGATATTTTGGATGCTTGGCAAAGTAGGTATAGACAACCAAGCAGGTAGGCCTTTAAAGTCTTCCTAAGAAGCTGATAGAGGGGCATTGTGCATCCTATCAAGCACTAACTGTGAAGTCTTGGGAAGCTGTTTTCTGTGGGTTTGCTTTCATGAAGCCCCACCATATATTTTTCTTTGGTGTGCTGCCAAAGACGTTGATCACCTTAAAAGGTAAGTCAGCTGCGAAATATGTTAGTGTTAGCAACGGCTCTTGACAGCAGGCTCTCTATATGCTTCTGCCAATTATGGTAACATTTGTCATATTTTCCTAGTTAATATTTTTCTTCCTGCTATGGTTGTTGTTTCTGTGGGCTTCTCAACAGAGGGGAAGCAGACTTAGCTGCCTTTACATGAGGAACCTGGTTCTGTCCCGTGCAGCAAGTCTTTTTTTCCCTCCACCCATCTTTCAGCTGTAGTGATCTTTAGTAAGGGATTTGCAAAGCTGTCCTACAGTTTTCACACATAAATAAGGAATTGACCTCCTTTAGAAAGAAAGAAAAAAGGTATTGGTAGGAAGAGGTACTGAAAATTACTTTCATTTTGTGGCATTTCAACTTATAAAGAGTCTTTGAGATAGCATTAGAATAGGCAAGGGTGTATACATAGAAGTTTAAAGAAATCTTAGGAGCTGGAGATTTAGAATATTCTGTAATACCTTTTTTTAACTGTTTATTCTTTTTCTTCTCCCTCTCCACCTGCCTCTTCTTCTGCAGGAAATAAAGAAAGACATGAAGAAAGAAAACACTGCCACCAAACCACCAGAGAAGCCTATAAATGAAGTTTCCAATGGAAGCCCTTTACTGTTGTCTGAGACAATTATTAGAACCAACAAAAAAGGTATAGTACATGGCAGCTTAAATTCAGACCTTTAAAAGACCAAAATGTAAACCTTCCTTGTTTCTAGAAATAAAGCTAGAGTTTATTTAACTGTAAAGGCATAGCAGGAATAATACAAAAAATAAATCTCATTGTCCTTTTAGTCTGACATATGGATGTGTGTATTATGTCTAATATTTCCACATTAATTTGCACATACATTCCTTTCCTCTTAAAGAAATCCTTTCTAGATACGTTTAATTAAGGAAAGCTGTATGAGGTGATTACTAAAGCTTAATGAAGTAAGGAACTGACAGCTTGCCTATATGGAGGTTTTTGCACAGTGATGTCAGTCCACATTCACATATTCATGTTCTATCTGGGACACACACTGGTTACTGACAAAGAACTTTAAAAAAAAAAACAAAAAAAAAAAAAAAGAAAAAAAAGTGGAAAACATAAAGCTTGATGCATTAGTTTCCTGGGAAGTGTCTATCACTGTCTTCTGTTTCAGACTGGAATGTGTGCTCTACATGTCTGGCTTGACTCCCAATGCAGATTCCTGTGTGTATGGGTTTGAGCTGCTAAAATGAAAGCCTCCAGAACTTCTGTTTCTTTCCCTAGCTCCCAATCCTGCTCTCAGAAATATTGGAACAAAACAAAAAAATTGGCAGTACAAAAGCTGGATTTTTCTTTAGGTTATGTTTATGCTCCTGTTTGTTTGTGGGAAGACAATTGGCTATGTGCAAGAGATGGGCTGCTTTTTTTTCCTGGAGAATTCACTGGACAGTTTCTTGCTTGCTGTCTCATACAGAATAATCTGCTGTAATTAATCATGCTGTAATTTAATTTTGGCATATAGTCTTCTATACTGTTAGGACTACGCATATGGAAATTTCCTCTTCGGTATTATCAGCAATTATTGTATTTGAACTGGCAGTTTGACTAGAGGTCTTAAACTTAGGGTTTGCAACTGGAAGTGAGGAAGATTTAATAATTTCTGCAAAATGTATGACTTTAAAATGTAAGCGGGAATAATCTCCACCTTTTTTACACCTTTTTACTTTCTCTGAAAGAAAAAAAATTGGAAATCTCAGAAAGCTTTGAGTTTGCAATGTCATCTTGAGTATGGAGACACGTCCAACATTTCTGGTTTGGGTCATAGGTTTTTCAAACAACAGCAGAATTAAATTACCAAGAATTATTCTTTTACATGGCTGCTATACAGAACCATATGAGTAGTTGGGAAATTATCTAGGGACCAAGTCTGTTCCATATTGCTTCAGCTGCTATTTGGAGAAGGCTAATAACTGTGGCAGATGCAGCGATTCAGTTCAGTCACAAGGGGATAACACTCCAAATATGATACTTAGAGCACAAGCTTCCTCCTCCTCTTTCTTCTGTCTGGCTTGGAAGCTTTAAAGGTTTCATGAGATAAAGAAATTCTCTTTTTCCGTCTGTAGCTGGAGAATACAAAACTTCATATTTATTGAAAGGAGAGAAGACTGACACAAAGATCTGTAGCCTGCGGAAGGGGTTAGGTTTGCAAATAACAAATTTCCTATTAGGATGTTATTGCATTGGATTTCTGTTGGTGGGGATTGCACTTCTCATGGCTACCTCTACATAGGGTCAGGGTTAGTAAATTTTCAATTTTGGCTGCTTTCCCACAGCTGTTTCAATTGCTGCAGAGCAAGCAGTTGCAGCATGCCGTACTCTAGCAGTACAGCGAAGGACGCATAGAGAATAACAAGGCCAAGAGAACTTCCTCTCTTTTTTCTGGGGTCGGTTTGAGCACGGTGCCAAAGAAGCCTGCTTTAAGCGAGGACAGCTAAGCAAGTAATTACTGTTGTGTTCAGTAACAAAGAGTCTTCTAAGATCTATGTGGCAAATCTCCTTGTGGAAAGTGCTGCAATATTTTACTGAAGAGAGAACCCTAAAAGCCACAGGGATTATTTTCTTCAAATGTTCTTGTGCTGTGATTTTTATTAGATCCTGCCTCAATATGTTTACTGATTTCAGAATGTGATCTGATCTGAAAGAGGGTACTTTTTTTTTTTTCTTCTTGTTATGAAGTGAAGAGGAGAAGGATGCATCTAAAAATCTTTAGCCACCGTTCATAAATAGTAGGCAGTATTATTTATTTGCTTGGACAATGTAATCTTGCTGCTTGGAACTTCAGACCAGATCCAGTGATGTCTGAGTGAAGCATTTTGTGCTGGTGTATTGTTTCTATTACCAAGGTGATGATAAGTGCTTTACTAGTGCTATGTTATTACATTGTGTAGTTTTACTACTTAACTTGGTTGGCCTAATTTAAGTGGCAGTAATTTAGCAGGCATTTACATTTTGAGCAGAAGAATCTTGGCCTCTTGGGCTTCTGGCTTGTAGAAAGTTTTTCTTTGAGGAATATTGATGAGTGTCCAACAGTTGTATTCAAGGAAAATAGCTAAATTATTTGTAAGAACATCTAAGTAGCTAAGAGGAAAAGAATGGATTTCTGAACAAAAAAGACATATAGGATCTAACTTTATATCTTGTTTGTTCATGCTAATTATTTCTAAGCACTTTACTGAAATTAGGGGTTCTTATAATAAAATCAGTGTAAATTGAAATGCCTCTTGTAAAGACTTATTTCATCAAATAAGTAATGGACATTCGTACTTTGGATTACAGACATAATCTAGGAACAATTTAAAGTTGGTGTAACGCCACCAATAGTGGCCTACGTGGGTTAGTATTTCCATTACAGAGTGAGGGTGACAACTGATTGTGGCATTATTAGTTGTAGGTCAACATCTCTGAATCATTCAGACTTTTGTTAGAAAGACCAGAAGTTGGAAGGATTTGGTTTTGTCTGCTTTTCACTGGGGGCAGTAAAACTGGAACCTTTCTCGTCCTTTAATGTTTCTTTCTGACCACAGACACTAGTGACCTAACAGAAACAAATGCTAGAAATTGCTGCTGTGGTGGACATAATTTAGGAAACTGTTACACTTGGCCTTGATGTATTTGTGAGAGTTAATATTTGTAGGTGTTTCCTCTCTTTACAGGGTTGTATCATCTAGAAGTTTGGACTACACCTAAGAAATAATGGGTTTATTTTCTAGGTCTGCCACGGAGTTGCTGTGTAACATTTGCTAAATCACTTAAACTCAGATGGCCAAATTACCACACTTTAATTTCCAAGGCCAGGAATCTTAATATGTATTGATTTTTCAGATAGGCAGAGGGTTTTTTTCTGATTTATTGCAGTGGCATATCCAAATTTATTCATAACTTCCCAGTATCTCAGGTGTTTCTGCCTCAGGCTGCCTATGGGCAAAACCTAGGTTTATACCTGCCTCATAAAAATGTTGAGATCTGTTATAGCATGGTAGTGATGACAATTAACATCTAGAAAACCGAGCATTTGAGTATGACATTCCAGTGAATTCATGCTTCAAAAAAGACTGTGGCACTGAACGACCTGTCTGAAGCTGGATGAACGTCGGCTGTGGTTGGCTTGAATATCCTTTGCCAAAACCTGGGAGGGAGCATTCTTTTGCTTCTTCCTGCAGTTCATACGCCAAGAAAATCCTTTCCTTGCCAGGTGTGAGTCTTTTAGTGTATCTTTTCACTGCTCCAGAATTTTTGGTTGGCATATAGAACTATTGTTCTAAAACTTTTGTAAAGCTGACTTAAAAAAAAAAAAGAAAGAATAAAATCTTTTTTTTCTATTTAGAATTGGTATTGTTGCACCATGGTAATAACAGGTTGGGAAAGCCTTTTCTTCTCTGAGAACATTTTCAGATTGTTTTAGAAAAGTAAAATTACTGCTATTGTTACTATCATTTAGTAACATAAGAAATTTACAGTCAGATCTTGGAACAGGAAAACACTGAAAGATATCCTTTTTTTAAATGTTTTTCCAACATGACGAAATTCCATCTTTTCTAGAAGTTTTCATTCAAAATCTAAAAACAGACCCAAAGTTGTGCAACACTTTTGGATCTGTCATAAATTCAGTATGATCTTCATCCAGGTATAGAGGGACATAATGGAAACTTGTATGCAATGAGCTTAACTGTTAAATGGCTATGGCTTATTTTAAGATGCTTTTGTTCTGATTTTTGAGTATACTATTTTTAAGTATCATATTAATTACACTATTTTCTGTATCTGGAAATAGGACCCCACTTGCATAGGTCAAATTGCAAAACTGGAGTTGATAGGCTGTATTTTGTAAATAAACGTAGAACAATTGTTATACAAGTAAAAATATTTGAGGAAAAGATATATTGCCTTGCCAGATGTATTTGTTTTATATAAACTGTAAATGGAGTCTGCATTGAGGTTATTCAAGCCAGCAAATCTGGAACAGCTCATCGTGTGTTACATATTCTTAATCAGAGCCAAACAATGAAAGCAAGCAAATGTTTTTTCTAGTTCTCTTGAGAATTATTTTACCTTCCAGTCTACATTTAAATAATAAAGAGATTTGCATCCTTCCCAAAAGGGAGATTTTTGTGAAGTAGGTTTGATGATATAATAGCTTTATGTTAAGAGTAAATAACAAGTCTGTTGTATGCAAAACTGAGATTTAAGTCTGTTTTTTAGTAAATGAGAAAAATGAGAAAAGTATTTTACAAGAAAAATGCTTCATTGTTTTGTTCAATATTTTTATGATTATTTGGATAAAAAAAGACACTTCATTTATTACAAAGAAAACCTGATAGTGACTCAGAGTATGAGTGTGTCAACTCTGAGTTTTATATTAAATAATGTGTGCAAGCTATGATTCTGGTCATTTTTTTCAACAGAAAGCAAACCTCAAATTTTCCTTCATAAAATCTTTTATTACTAAACCTAGTGCAAACGACTGCCTTTGTCGTGTGCCAGCCTTGTGTTTGATGAGGTGTCCGACCCTCAGTACGCTCAGCTTTGGTTTTCCTTTCAAACACAGGAAGTTTGAAGGCATTAATCTGTCTTTTGGTTGGATTATCTTTCTGCTGTTTATACATTCAGGCCTTCTTCACAGAAAGGCTTTGGTGTTCCCTTGCAAATACTGCCAACTTCAGAGAAATTATAGCTAGCATGAAAAAAACCCCCAACTTTTCATTTTTAAGATCAACTAATTGGTGTATAATCAGTATACAGTTTACACAAATATACACAAGAACATACTTCTCAGCCTATTAAGGTTAAAATATGCATACAACATATGACACAAATCCAAAATGAGATATAAGAAATGGCACAGGAAACTCGAATTCAGCAAAATATTTATTCTTTGAGCTTAAATACCATATCTGTGTACGCATAAGTAGTGTCTCAGATAGTACACATTTCCTTCAAAAGTACTGTTTCTTGAAAATAAATACTTGGATAACTTTTACCCTCAGGTAAGCTACTCTGCCCTGAAAGGCACTGCTTTCAGTTCAGAGAGGCAGGAGAAGACACTGTTCTGTACTGGATAGGTGGGTGACAGCCAGAAAGAAAGCTGATGTGTGTGTGTGGTGTGTGATCCGTGGTGGTTTGACATTTTTTTTTTCTGAAGGTAGGTGAGAAGGACTCTATCCCATGCTAGAGGAAAGATCTCTACTTGGTATAGTTCCTTTTTGATTATTCAAAACAGTATATAATTTTATACATGCAGCCTCTAGAGGATACATAGGAAAATGATGATTCTCTCTAGCATTTTAGTTTCATGATTCTTTTCTTCTGATGAAAAATAATTCTCAATATTGAAAGTGAGAGGACACTTAATGTCCATGGAATGTAGCTAATTTCGGAACTGGTGAATAAGATGCATTCAGATGACAGGTAGTTGTCTAATGCATGAACATCCTTCCTTGCATCATGGGGCCATGCTTTTGGATTCAATATTTCTTTATATAAATACATTTATATAGTAAGGGAAATCATAAAGCAGTGCAATTTAAAATTATTGCATTATCTGTCTGATGCCATAAAATGAGTTTAGGTCTTTTGGGGTTTCTCTTGTAGTTGTAACTGTACTATGAAATCTGCCTTAAGTAGCCTTATTCTGTAGAACAGCAACACAGAGATAGGTGTTACCATTGCTCTAAATTTGAGATTAGCCTGTTGAATATTGACATGATTTTGTTTTTTCTGCAAGAAAGATCTCAGTGCTGTCTTCTTGGCAACACTGGAATGGGTGCTCATTCATTCTTTTCAATCAGATCTTATTTACAAGTTCTATTTAAATAATGACTTAATATATTTAAAATCTAACCTTTTTTTCTATGTTATGGTCATTTCCTCCCTGGTTTTTGGTTAAGGTTTCATTATCTATCCAGATAGGTGGATACCTACTTTGCCTAGGTGGCTGTCTTCTTGTGTGTCATATGTTTAGCTCTAGGAATACCATTTATGGACCTGTAAAAACACTGAATACAAATACAGCCACTGCATCAAGGAGCTGACACACTTCTGTGTGTGTATCTGTATATGCATGTATGTATAGGAATGCAACAAGGTAACAGATAATCAAGAAAAGGAAGAATGCAAGGGAAGATGCATTATTTGGATGATTGCTAGCAGGCTCACTCTTTTCATGTTTCTTGCAGACAGAGGACACTTCTTTTAATGAAAGATTTAAATTTGGATCTGCACTTGGAAATTGGATAGGAATATGGAGAAAATTGTGACAATGTTGGGTTTAAAATTTAACAGGCGCTGTTGGATGCTGACACCCAGGACAGGGAAGAGGCAGAAGATGACCTTTTGATACAGAGTCTGAACAGAGGCAGGAGAGCAGTTACTGATCGGAATTCTGAGCAACTTACAGATGAAAACAGAGGGAGGTAGTTCTGGAGGCAACTGAGGACATGAGTTAGGTTTTTTGATTGTTTGGTTTTTGGTTTTTTTTTAGAGGATGATCCAGAAGTATATTCATATCAATGGGAAACCAGAGATAAGTGAATTTTTAAGGAAGAATGTGAAAGGGAACAGGTGAAGTGGTGGAATAGAGATACAGGGACAGTTGAAAATACAAGGAGAAGAAGGTCTTTTTACAAGTAATTTATGCAAATATCCAAAAAATGCTGCACTTGAAGGAATAGTTGACAGAGTTGCATCTTCTTTCATGAACACTTAGGAAGTTTTGTTTAATCAGTTAAATGATTTTTTTTCCTTTCTAAAAGTTTAGCAATACATTTTACGTCTGAAGTACAAAATGAAGTCAGAAATATTTTCTAAAAGTTTTACTAGAATTCGCTTGATCACTGTCCAAATCTGATAACTGTCCAAAAGGAACTAGTTGAGAGCAAATGTGTTGTCAAACTTGGGTGCAAAGTGTTTTTCTATTAGCGGTTATATTGAACAGTTATATTCGGCTTTAAATGCTAGAGCCATTCTTGTTAAAATAACAGCAACAAGTTTGAACCTTCCTCTTGTCTTAAAACTAAGTTTCCCCATCACAAAAGAGACTGTTTATTTTTTCACAAACTTCTGCAGAGAAGTGTCTCCCTGCTGCCAGCAATTCCCTCCCCCTCATTGCTGTAGGATAAGTCACTTGGCACCTAGGAAGGCCCAGCTGCCTGTGAGGTCTGTCCCTGACCTCCTGCCTCCTGACTGTAGCTGTGTCTGTCTCCTTTAGCCTTTGATGTACGTGGTGTGGGATTTTCAAGCATAGCATGCCTAACTTGATTTGATAATTAGCAGACCAGCCTTCCTCTCCTGCATCTTCTCACAACTTTTTGTGATTAATGAATGGCAGAAGATGAGCAGGGTGGCTCACCTGAAAATGAGCCTTGGAGCAAGTCACTGGGGTTACTGTATGTTTCCCAGTGCCGAGCTTGAGATATCGTTGCCTGGTATCTGGCAGCTGTGATAGAAGAGAGACAGACTTCCTATTCCTTTTCTGAGACAATGAAAGCAAAGGAGCAATGCAGGGACACTGTTGTGGTATATAAAACATAACCCTATCTGGAATGAAGATTTTGGGGCAAGAGAGTATACTTTGACTATGCAAGCTAATACCTTTTACATGAGCTCTGAAACTTAGCCAGTGTACTTTGAACTGGGTCAAGAATTCTTGTCTTGTCTTTCCCAGAGTTAGTCTTCATGAATTTGTAACTGCTAAGTTAAATATGCCAATCTAAGTGTGCTATCGCCCTGACAGGTAGATTGTTAGTTCAGTGCTGCTTTACCTTTGCTTGCTTGGATGGTAGCTGGGATGGTGCTGTGTTGCTTTTATGGGGACAGGGAACTGGCGTTAGCCCTCCCTGCCGGGCTAGAATCAGGACTGTGTGGCTGTTGACATCTTTCTGCCATCATGTGTAGGTAGTGATAAAAGCCAGCTGTGCTATGCTAAGTTGCGGAACTAATCAGACTACTGAGGCAGTTGGAGGTTTCTGGCTCCTGTGATAACCATAAAAACCTTTGAATGATTTCTGGGGTTGTAGGTGAGAAGCAGGGCCTGTCAACAGCTCCCCTGGGTCTCCTTCAAATTGCAGTCTCATGGGACATGAATTGAAGACCTAAATAATTTGTATAAATGATTAGTCTGAGAATTTGTTCTTAACCCTATGCCTATGTACTTTTTTCTATGGTTGTATTTTTTAAAACTAGCTCCATACTTGTGCTCTCTGCATTGGGATTGAGTAACTTGTTCTGCTGCTGTTGAATGCCTTCAGTGCAGGAAACTTTTTGACTTGTGCCTACTTGAACCAGAAGGAAACTACAGTCATTATTCAAGAGCTTCCTCTTCTGATAGAACAATATTTATAAGCCCAAGTTGAGATAAACACCTGCAGATAGTGGGAAGAATGTACACAGCAAAAACGAACCATCGTTGATGGTAGGAAGGGTCATCACTACCTTGGTGGTTTAAGAGAGCTGAGCAGAGCGTTCTTAGAAGTGCGCTGCAGGAGAGGACCTCTGTGAACCAGCTGCCAGTCTGGGGATTAGTTAGGAGTGTGTGTCTGTGGGGGGGATTTAACTCTCAGTGTGCTTTGCACAGGTATTTTTCACCTGTTCTCCTGCCCTTCTTCCTTTCCTGTGCGCATGTAAGCAACATCTAGAGTGCTTTAAGCAAAGCTTTGCTGTTAGCTGCGAATGTAAAGAAACTATATTAAGGTATTGCCCATAAGGCATGTTGTTTGTGCTGTTCTATGATCTGTGACAGATTCCATGAAACGCTACTTCCAGGAATTGATACAGGCTTAAAAAACTTTCTTCTGATAAAGTAACATGCCTGGAATGAACTTGTCACTGTATTCATTTTAATTATTTTTCACATGCAGTGTGAAATACTTTGATTCAGCTGGTTAAAAGCCCCTGACATTAGGGAAGTTTGCTTTACTATAACTAGATTTGAAAAACAGATAGAGGTATCAGACAGTGTTGATAATGCATAGCTTGGATTATTCTGAGTAGGATACCATTATTAGCTATGTAGGCTTTCAGTCTCCAGATTCCTATATTATGGAAGTGCGGTGTCTTGAGTAACAAGATACTATGCCTGCAAAAGTATATTTTTTGTTTCCACCGAAATGAAGTTTCGTGAATTTTATTAATTGAATACTTCATCCTTGTTTTATTTTATCTCAGAATTTCCTCTCTTACAGTCTACTCCACTATTATCAAGGTGCTCACAGCATAGAAAGTTGTGCTGTTGTTAGTGGTGTGTTGTGATGTATTGTACTGTTTGCCATATTTTTTTATGGTTATCTCATCTCACTGCTTTCTAATGTTATTTCACAGTTAAGATGCACCAGTAGTTTTCAGTAGTTCCTGTTCTATATCTTTCTGTATTCTCTTTTTAATTATAAATATATGGTTGTGCCTGTTTCTTGCTTGGCGTTAGTTTGTAATATAATCCTCTTTAAAAATTCAAAGCATGCTGATGATGGTTAGTTTCCAAGCTCATTGGTAGGATGGTTGTGCTTGACAAGGGAGTGAAACGTGGAAGTGCTGACAAGTGGCTGATTGCTGATTCTTGGCCTCAAGCGCAAGATTGTCATAGGAAAGATTATTATTATCTGTCACGCAGCAGGAGCCGTTATTTCCTAACTTCAGTGCTGCCATTATTTAGAAACTGAAGCAGAGGCTGGGCAAAGGTTCTCATGGAGAGAAGCAGCTCCCTGCAAATGCCCAAATTAACTGGGAATGAGTTTTGAAGTCAGTGGGGGTGTAGTGCCACTAGCATGCTCCTCTGCCTGGGCTTCATTAGCCCAGTGAAGTCTCTTGTGGTGTTAGCTGTTACCATAGCATCTGATGTGGCTGCATCTTCATAAATCTGCCACTCTACTCCACAGACTATTCCAGAGAGCACTGGCATCTGCAAGAACCCCAGGACACCAGTGACAGCCCAGGATATATCTGCTTCTCCCCAGAAATACTTGATTGCTGCAGAATCTGTTCCTGATACTGTTTTCTCTAGGGACCAGATGTTGTCAGCTTTTTACACGTACAGTTCTCAGCCTGGTACTGTATTCATTGCTCAGATTTCCTGAGTAGTGCCCTACAGTAGATGGCAGGGATAACGCTGTGTTTAGTTATCAAACAGGGTACAGTAGAATCCCAGCTGTCCAATAGCTTGAATTTAAGCCATCGTATATATTTAAGTACTGCTTTTTCACATTAGGTCATGTATTTTCCTGTTGGTGATCATCCTCTGTCATGCATTCACTGGTGATGTTTCAGTCGTAAAAAACCCTATCAAAGTATCCTCACACAAGCTTCAGTCATTAGCACCAGATACTCCATTTTTTTAAAATAACTGTATTTTTGTATTTCCCTACTTCATTTACTACCACGTGTACCTTGTGTAGACTTTTGTTAGAATCCTGCCAGATTCCAAACATCCCTCATCTATCTCGTCTGGTATCTATCTCTGCAAAAGCTGGAAGATGCGATGTCAGCCATTATTGCTTTGTTTGTGCAACAACAATCATAAGACTTGGTATTTTTTCAGGCCCAGGAATTCTCTGTCAGACTACTGACTCAGCATAGTGTTATCCTAAATTACATGGGTCATGGTTGCTTCTGGGAATTCATAAGAGACCAGGAAGTGTCCAGGAAATTATTTAAATAAAAAAAAAGCTCCAGTGACATGAGGAAAACCAAAAGATTCACTCACATGCCTGGCAGCTGTTGAACAAATAGAGTAGTGGAAAATAAAAGTAATAAATGTTGAAAGGTTAGCCTGAGGCTGTAGTGTCAGAAAGATGTTAAGCTAGCACTGCCACCAAAAAAAAGAGCCATTTTTCCTGGTTTTCTTCTTCCTGTGTTCTGGTACAGATGTTTGGCTGCCTGGTGGCCCAGACGAGGGGTATGACTGAGCTTAACACTAAACTAGCAAGAAAGATGCAGAGGTTATTTTTAATAGTGGGTCAGTTCAGCGTCTGCCTCCTCACACTGTTGCACAAGCACTTGATCTGACAGGAGAACAAGGACTGTCACAGGAGCTGGGAGAAGCAGAGTGACCAGCAGTGCTGCCTTTTGTTTGGTTGCAGATGAAAATAATTCTAAAAGTGCTATGAGAGAGTGATGGTTTGCCAAACTTTTTCAAAGATGGTTCATGGTCATTCGGTTAAATCAACTGCTGAAGAAAACAAACATGCTGTCTTGTCAGTTTGCATGGTCAGTGCTGCTCTTCGCTTTTCTCTTGTGTTGGGGAGGTATATGACTTGGTCAGTGTCCCAGAAAAACAGCATTGCAGTTGTATAAAGAACTGTTCTTACGCAGAACCCTTCTCTCCTCCCCGCTGTTCATCTTGTAACCACAGAACCGTTTCGGAGATGGATTTCATTACAGATGCAACTGACTTGAGCCAGAGGCCTATTTTTTCACAGCTTTTAACTTTGAAGAGTAACTTCTCATTCTTGTAGCAAATGTAATGGAAAAGACAAGAGGAACTTGATGGCTATTTTTAGGAAAAGATAGTGTTTATCCCAGCAAAACTAAAAAAGATGTTGAGACATTACAAACTTTAAGGCTAGACAAATTATTTTTTTTTCAAAGTATTTTAAGGTGAAGGAGTTTCACTTACATTTTTATTTCCATGCAAATTAATATTCCCCTAAGCATTGAATGAAAAGCCCACTAAAAAAATGGAAATGGATAGTGCCAGAAAAGTAGTAAACCTGATAAAGTGCTTTCAAATCCACAAAGTGCATTTTGAGCACTTGTTAATTATGTTTATTTTCATAAATAGAAAAGTAATATTATTGCACAAATGCATCGGCATAACAGCTGACACAATAGTTTTGTAATACACTGTGTGATTCGGAAGGAGAGAGTAAGCAGACAAGTAGTGATGGGTGTACAGATGTCATCAAAAAGGCTACCAAGAAAGCGAGGTATGAAACTAGGCTGCTTGCATTGCTTGACATCAGAAGTCTGGAAGATTCTTGTTTAAGGAAAACAGAACAAAAAAAATGAGAGGGACAGTAAAGTATAAGAAATTGCTCAGCTCAACATGGAGAGCTCTAGCATCTTGGTTAACATGACTTTAAGGAGTCTTAGTCAGTGTCCTGGTGAAAGTTTGTGGAGGTGGCCCAGTGCTAAGACACGGGAATAGAAGTAGTTCATGTGAATGCTGCAGTGGGGAAAAAAAGATAAATATTATGGAAAGGTTTGGTGGCAGGTTCAGTAGAGCATCTTGGGTGCAGATGCATCCTTGGATAGAGTTAAGAGAACTGTGCAACTGGATTTCAGGAATTAGTTAATTTGGCAGGAAGTTTCATCCTTGCACAGATCAGAACTGACATGAAGTCATCACTACTCACAGCACATTGTCAGAAGCCAAAGTGGTTGTGGCCCTAGAGGCAGAGCCAAACAGCCACAACCATGGCCCTTTGGTGAACAGAAACACAAGTATGACATGGCCAAGTGTATCATGGACAGGGGAAATCTCATTTAGCTACTGAATGAGTGACTTGCAGCAAGCAAAGGTTTTTGATGGGAAGTTACGTACAGCTTATAAATTGGCATTTGGTACAATGTAGTAAGACTGGGTTATTTCTGTGTAGAAATCTTTCAGTGTCTAATTTAAAACCCACTGAAATCTAGCAAAAAGCTGAAAATACAAGGTAAGTGAAAAGAGATGGTTGGCAATAGAACCTTTGACTAGAAGACAGAATGTTTAATTTGTTAATCACTATTCTGAATTTTTATGGAAAGTTACCATGCCACATGTAGAAAATAGAATTACAGAAATTAAAAGGCAGACAAGATTTTAGTGTAAAGACACAAAACCCAACAAGCACATGTTCTGCAGTCAGATTGTAGCAAGTTCTGTGCCAGAAAGCTGGGGATACAAGTGTGAACTGACCATGGCTGGAAGGGGGCAGAGTAATTAAAATCCAATGCCTAAGTTTGTCTGAACTGTCTGCATTTGCTGTGTCCTGGGGCTTCCCCACCATTTGCATTGTGAAATTCATTGCTTAATGTGGCATACTGCTCAAGTGGTTATTTGAAGTTTATTTAGAAACATAATGAAAGCTACAGCATTTTTGGGACCAAAGGATATTTAATGTGGGAGTAGACATTTTCTGGCCTTTGCAGTTCCCAGTGTAAAGGAGACAGCTCTTTAGTAGCTATCTCATTATATAAGATATTAAAGATTACATTAGATTTCCAACTAAGCTTTCAGTGTAAATACTGGACCTAACATGGAGAAATTGCTACTACAGTGGAGACTTTTTTTTCTAACATGAATTCAGGGAAAGTGGACAACTGATTTGCACAGAATACAGAAAGCTATGAGGATTTTATTTTCCTCTTTACTCTTCTTGTCTACTTCTTAAAATCCAAAATGTAGTGTGGTAGATAGAACTGCTTTTGAAATAAAAATTTAACTGAGTCCTTGGAGAAAAAAAGACAAATCTGTCATATAGAGGTTCTTCATAGATGCTATACATCTTCATGAAACTTCCTTTTTCAGATCCTGTAGGAAACCTATTATAAAAGTCTTTTCAGAATGTGAAGGCTGTGATGCCATTTTCTGAATCAAATTTATTTAAGGTGTAAAATTGGTTCTGCTGTCCCTATGTTCTTAGAAGATTGCTATTTGCCTTACCAGGCCCATGTAAAGGAAGAAAGAGGTAGGAAGTTTACTTCCCCCTTCAAGCTATCTACCCTTGATGAAGAGGGTAACTCCAGCTCCCAGGAGGCAAGCAGCGTTCAGGGAGACAGGGAACATAGCCCTCATGTTGCTATTCCAAGTGCCACTCCAGAGAAGCCATATGCCAATATGCCCCAACCCCCTTGCTTAGTTTAGCGCAAAGGAGCTGGGCTCAAATACTGGTTTGCACATGAGGGAAGAAAATGATCAGAGGTCTGGAGCACGTCTCCTATGAAGACAGGCTGAGAGAGTTGGGGTTGTTCAGCCTGGAGAAAAGAAGGCTCCGGGGAGACCTTGTAACGGCCTTCCAGTACCTGAAGAGGCCCTTACAGGAGAGATGGGAAGGGACTCTTTATCAGGGAGAGTAGTGATAGGACAATGGGTAACGGTTTTAAATTGAAAGAGGGGAGATTTAGGTTAGGTACTAGAAATAAATTCTTTCCTGTGAGGGTGGTGATACACTGGAAGAGGCTGCCCAGGGAAGTTGTGGATGCCCCATCCCTGGAAGTGTTCAAGGCCAGGCTGGATGGGGCTTTGAGCAACCTGGTCTAGTGGGAGGTGTCTCTGCCCATGGCAGGGGGATTGGAACTAGATGATCTTTAAGGTCCCTTCCAATTCTAACCATTCTATGATTCTATGAAGAGAGTCATATTCTAATCGTATAGCAAAGAAGTGTCATCCTGTGACAATCTGGATGCCTTTGCTACTAGGGGTTTTATTCTAATTTCCTAATGGAACAAGTCTTGTTTGAAAGCATCTGTTCTTTTTCCCTCTTCCCCTTGATTTTTTTGAGCCCTCTGGATGTTACCAGCTAGAGTTGACAGAAGAGTAGAAGTCTTTAATGCATTTATAGGAACATAGTAGTTATTTTAAATTGAAAGATGAATAGAGGAATATGACACAAATTAGTGGTCCTAAGTGAATGAAAACCTCCATTTTAAGAGGCAGCAGCCAGTGGCCAAGTCACATAGGTGTGCTGGCCAGTCAGGCAGTGCCTCTGTCACTCTGTAGCAGTCCCAGCGTCTTATGCCACTTGTGTCAAAATACAAAGAGGAGTGAAAATGCTGAAGTTTTATCTTCCTGATTTCTCTTTGAGGTTAAAAATAAAAATAAACAAACAGTAGCTCTAGAGGATTTTTGAAGTAATGATGAAGGCTTCGTTTCCCCTTGTATTTTAGTTGCCTAAATGGAAGTCTTACCAGTTAAAAAGCAAGAGAGGAATGAAGAGTGCTAAAGAGAGACTGTCTGCAGCTCCCTAGTGAAATGCCAGTCCTCATAGTCTGCAGTTCTAGTATTTGCTGTCTGATCCCACGTGGCATTTACTGCAGATGAGATCCTAAGGGGCGTCAGTTCAGCCTGGTGAACTGGAGGATGGGTTATACTAACATGTCGTTTGTAAACAAGGAAAAGCATCAAATATATGAAATCAAGTTTCTGTGGGTTTGCTGACAGCTCACACCTAGTTGCAATAATATACTTTGCTCTCAGCATCTTCGCCTGTCAGAGGCTGACTCACAGGAAGGAGAGTGCCTCAGAGCAGTTTCGTTGGATTTTAGCAATTGAGCTGTAGAAAAGGAAGATTAATAACAGAGAAATAATACAGAATCATGAGGCATAGACTGTTTAAAGTGTAGCCTTAAAATAGAGTGGCAGCATAGCTCAGGTTGGAAGGCATCTCTGAAGGTGGTCTAGTTCAGCCCCCTGCTCAAGCAGGGCTACGTAGAGTCAGTTGCCCACGATCATGGAAAGTTGGGTTTTGAATATCTCCAAGGATGATGACTCCGTAACCTCTCTGGGGAACCTGTGTCAGTGTGTGACCACCCATCCAGTTTAAAAAAAAAAAAAAAAAGTAAGAAAACCATTAGCTAATTTCCATTAACAACTAGAGATCCTGGTCCAGTGAAATCCCTGCTTTCCTGCTTTTCTGGTTGCTGGCCAAATATCAGGATGCTGTACAAACAGGAGCCTGTAGTCTTGAATGCTCAAGGCACAAGTCGTAAGCTATTGCAGGATGAAGCCACACCATGTCTCAGGCTAGTTTCTTAAAATGTTAACTTACTACTACTTTGCAAAGACTTTTTGGAGGGGAGTGCTCTGGAAAGTGCCATTGTACATGGAAGATAAAGGCAAATGTGGGCAGGATAAGAGGATGTCAGGAAAGGCTGAGGGGATCCATACAATGTATGTATTGTGGATGGAGTGAGAGCACAGCTGAAAAAGCAAACAGAAGTAAATGTTGGCCATAAAGTCCATTAGCTGATGCTGAAAGGCTGGAAGGTCAAAGAGGTATTGTTATAATGCAGTGTCGAGCACTGCTTAAGTGTGTCTGCCTCTCTGGCCAGTGCTCTCCTATTAAAGCAGCATCTCTATCATAGATTGTAACTGTCATATGGTCAGCTGGTCCCAGTAATGCATTTTATCCTTTAGCTGGTAACTTTCAACAGAGAAGCTTTTGGAGGCTTATATGTACGTCTTTTAACATTACCTAGCTCCCATGCTGGACAGCACTGGAGCACTTTCATTTTCAATTGCCTGTCTTGAAAAATTTCTTTGGGTGGTCATCTTCATTTCTCACATCGTTCTCACAGTAGTCATTTAAAACAAAGGATATATGTCTGTAGACCAAAGATTAAAACAATGAGAAATGTGACTATGTGCAAGGTAACTACGAGGTAAATACAGGTCTCGGCAGGTGGAATGAGTAAGAGAAAACAATCAGTTACTGGGTGTTCAAAATTAGAGGATATTAATGGTGCCTTTTATAAATAAACTGTTCCTGTATCATTTGAAATCAACAGAGAATCAGTCAGGAGGAGAGAGGGCAGATGCTAAATGATTCATTTGCTTGCCTCCTCCTTGAGATTCTTTTCTTTGCCAGCTTGAGATAACAGATGTCTTAAAGATTATGAATTCACAGGAAAATAATGCAAGACAATCAGCAGCCAAGTCAGTATTTTGATAGTCTAAATATTTTATTTCTTATATTTTGTTGCCTGTTGGATCTCAAAATCTAGAAAAGCTCTTATATCAATGAATGAATTTGCTCACAAACATTTTGGTTCAATGAGGCTTTCAGTGAGGAGAAGCGGTTCTTCTTTATTTGGACTATGATCTGTTTTGTTTGTTGTGACTCAGCCTTTGGTTACAGGCAAGTCAGCTGGGCATGAGAAACGTGAATACTGATTGTCTGTTGTGCTATATATCAAATATAGTGCTTTTTGCAGAACTTTGTGATCACTGGTGAAAACAAGTTTCAGGGGACATTTGTGTTTTTTAACTGTATGAGGTCTTTCAAAGTTAATTCAGAAGAACCTGTGTTTTCAACTTCAGGAGGGAGTCATTTCTCTGCAGTCACTGTTCAATAGGTGAGGTTCTTGCCTTAATATTGTAATCCCTTCAGGGATTGCCAGCTCCCACCAGCCAGGTCTGTAATGAAGATGCCAAAGTATACTTCAACCTAAGACTTGTTACAGCAAAACTCTTGCAATCCAAAGCAAACATGACAGTGTATTCTTTGTGGATTTCTACACTGAGAACACACTGCATTTAAAATATTGGGAACAGAATAAGATGTGAAGTCATTATTCTGACTCAGAAATGGGGTATTTATGTACTCCCACTTTAAGAAGAAGACTAGATATATTGGTGAATATTTTGTCATTTTTGTGGATCTCTGTGCTAACTGAAGTGAAAACTGAAAGACTAACAGTTCTGCAGCAGCTGTCAATAGTAAGTACAGTAAAAAAAGGGACCATGTTTGTGTAGTCACTTTGGGTTTGTCTGCAAGCAAACACATCACCATGAAATGCTATGTTCTGTACTGGAAAGGTGGTTGGTCTTCTATTAGACACACTCTGTGGCTCTGTCTTCCTCTGTTTCCACATACAAGTTTGGCTTTGTTCACTAAACTATTTGGAGTTTAGGGGTCTTTTACATGCATACATATCCATTGCAAATTGATTTGCAAGAGCATGTTTGGTCTCATAGTGAAGGCCAAATGGTCATCAGATTTGTTGTCATCCCAGCTCCACGTTAAACTTAATCTGTTGAAAAAGGAGATGAAATGGTGCTTTGTTTGCTTTTGCCTGTTTAGTACTGAGTCATCATCCCACCTTAGCACACTCTTTTCTAAGTATAAATACTCTTTGTCTTTATGAAAGTTTGTTTAAATTGGAGTTTCGGTGCCGGCTTCAGCTCTCTTAGTGCGTTTTAAGATATTGAATCTGTGAACACTGCAAAATAATAAAACAGCAAGATAAGTGATCTAAGAGCAGACAAAAAATGTAATTTACTCAAAAAAAAAAAGACTGACTTAAGTAATAAGTTACTTTCAGGGTTATTTCTGTAAATAAAAGAAGTATGAATTACTTCAGAGGCAAATAAGTTATCAGATGTTTTCCATGTTCCAGCATCTGTCTTCAAAGGCAAAAGATAGTGAATTACGCAAAGCTTTCCATATATTTATATTAATCTTTCCTTGCAGGACAAAGATATCAAGTATCTTTTGTGTGGTGCTTCATTTAAAATTTTGTCTGAAATATGGAGTCCTAGATTTGTTTTTGTTGTTTTTTCAGCTTAGGTATTGGTAGAGATTTCTTCTATGCTTAAATACAGCTTTCTATATTACTGAATTTCCTTACTCTCTGGTTTCAATAACAGCAGCAGCACACACTTTGTAAGAACAGCCAGAGTTCATATTAGTTCCCAGGTGCTGCTTTTTGTGAAGATGTTTAGACTGATATTAGTAGATGATTTAATATTTATAGATGACTGTATCAGGATACAGTGCAGCTCATAGTAGCTCTGTAAGCAAACATACTGCTGCTGTTCATAACATACAAAATAATTTTAGCCCTGAGGACAAACATGAGCATTAGCCTGGAAGTGGAAGTTGTCTGTGGCTGCAGCTGTGCTGTGGAGATACGTGTGAACACAAGGCATGATCGAGGGGCGGCCAAGGGGAAGTAGGTTGAAATTCCTTGGTCATGCAAGGGCTGCCTATGGAAGCTGCATAATCCTCCAGTTCCCCTTCTCCAAGCAGCATCAGAAATTAATCAGAAAAAGCTGTTTTTAAAGGAAGATGTCAATGGATGCTTTTACCCGAAGTAGTCTGGTATAGCAAGTAATAGAAGGGCTCTCAAAAATACTGAACTCTTAGTGCAAAGGGAGTCACTGACAGTAGTCTTCCCTATATGCCTGTCTTTTTTCAATGGCTTTTGTGGTCATGTGCTTTCCTGTGTCCCTTTCTACTTTGTGTCAAGATGCTCCCTTTGGTAAGATCAACTTCTAGAATGGTAGCTTCAACATTTGAAGAGGTGTGTGATGGCACTGGACTATGTACTTGGGCCTCTCTAAACAAATATGAACACCGTATTGAGACAAAGCAATGATTCCAGTGGCTGATGAAACAATTAAAATGTTTGACTATTGCATTTTGTGTAATATATATGAAAGTAAAGGTGAAATAATGAGTGGGTTGAGATGGCAACAAAGTTTTCAGAGGCTTATGTGTGCATAGTACTTAAATGAGAAGCTTTTTTATACAGGTTCTTCCTAACTGATAGAAAAGAATTGTAGACCAGTTATAGAATCATACAATTGTCTAGGTTGGAAGGGACCTTTAAGATCATCTAGTGCAACCATCAACCTAACTCTAATAATAAAAACCATCACTAAACCATGTTGCTAAACACTATGTCAACCTGTTTTTTAAATACCTCCAGGGATGGTGCCTTAATCACTTCCCTGGGCAGCCCATTCCAATGCTTAATAACCCTTTCAGTGTAAAAATATTTCCTAATATCCAATCTGAACCTCTGCTGGTGCAACTTGAGGTCATTTCCTCTTGTCCTATCGCCTGTGACTTGGGAGAAGAGACCAACCCCCGCCTCTCTACAATCTCTTTTTAGGTAGTTGTGGAGAGTGATAAGGTCTCTCCTCAGCCTCCTTTTCTCCAGGCTGAACAACCCCAGCTCCCTCAGCCTCTCCTCATAAGACTTATTCTCCACACCCATCACCAGCTTTGTAGCCCTTCTCTGGACCTGCTACAGCACCTTAAACCTATGAGGATGTTATCCTACTGTCTTAATCTGTATATTGAATAATATTAAGGAATACGGAACAGTGAATATGTAGCTGGAAAATTATTTAGTAATTGTAAATCTTGTGGGTAATGAAGTGCCAGGAGTGTATTACGAAAAGTTGTGTGCATTTTTTTTTCATGCTTTAATAGTGGTTGCCTTTAGTTATGGGAAAGAAGTTAAAGAATATGTTATTGTATTGACATTTTTAAACAGCGTGATTGATACATTAAATCACACAGATTCACTCCTGGATTTTTTCTGCCCTCATAAACATAGAGTGGATCTGCAAAACATATCCAAGTGTCCTTAGTTTTTTTTATTGCTTTATTTCATTGCTATACAGCGAAATGCATCCCTGTAGGATTTCAGAGTGGTTTTCTTTGGTCATGCAGGGAAACAGAATAATAAGGGAGCAGTGAGAAAAAGCTGGGGTAGTAGGATATTGGATAATTGTGAGCAACAGTGCTTGGGTTGAGTACATAGGGACAAATTATTGTATCACTTTGTACTGGTATCTTTTCCTGCGGTTGGAAGATACTCCGTGTTTTTGGTTTTCCATTCATGCTGGAACACCTCCTGCTTCCTGCTCTCCTGACTGAATCTGCTTTGAGGGTCTTTCCCTTCTTGCTTCTCAGAAGGCAAGTATTTAGAGGCCTTTTTTCATCTCTTTCTTGATGTTGAGCAATCTCTTTTTTTCGTCTTTCATGCGACTCAGGATTAACATATTCCATCATGTAGTTTGTTGCTGTCTACCTTGGATACTTATTTGCAATAACAGCCAGTGCTGTGTTAAAATAACTGTGGAAGAGGTTTTACAAAGAGCTTGAAAGATGAAGAAGCAGAGGTCTTTTAGAGGAAACTTAAGCTTTTAGGTGCCTAAATATCTATGTACACTTGCAAATCTTTCCCATGTTAGTACCATTTAATTGTGTTGGTCGTTATGACAAAATTAGGCCTCTGGGGTAGACAAATGGGAATCTCAGTACTGGAACCAGAGTTTAGTCATTTGTGGTAAATGCAGCAAGGGAAATCAAGTAGTGGCTAACAAGCTGTTGGAAAAGATCATAATTATTAAGTGTTCTGGGTGTTCTATATATAAAAATACATTTGTCTTTTGGCAGCAAGCCTTTTGATCATCTTACTATTCTGCCAACAATCCTGTCAAATTCTAGGTGTTCTTCAGTATTGAAATGACATGCAAATGTATGTGAAACTTGAATTAAATGAAGGCATAGTCCTAAGGGAGAAAAATGTTGTCCACATCCAGAACATAAGTCAATGGACATGTTATAATTTAAAAGTTCTGCCTGTAGTGCTTAGTAAGTTTTTTGTAGTACAACTTATACTTTAAAATAAATGGTAGTATGTCTGGCTTCTATCTGTCTGGACTGTGTAATGAATTATAGATGCCTGAGATTGCCTGCCAGGTAAAAAGTGCAATCAGATATGCCAATGAGCAACTTTTTTGAGTTTCCTCAGCACTTGCTTCCAGCTTTATTGGCAGTGTGCTGTTGTGGAGTCGCATAGGAATTATTCAATGATAGTTAATTTTTCTTGATGCAAGTCTTATCTGGAGAGTTTTACAAACCTTTAGGAATTCATTTGTGTTTGGATAAATAGGCTATTTGATTGTCACTGTTGATATATGTTGTTGGTTTAGCATTAATCATTGCAGTCAAGCAAATCCCTTTCACTCAGGGCTATAAACCTCTGGATGTGCTTGGCAGCAAAGAATTTTGAGGTATAAGGCCTACTTTCCATGAGAACTAAAGATTCAAGGCAGTAATGAGGGAATCGAACATTTTATCTGTTGGCTCTTTTGATTAAACACCCTTTTGATAAATTGCAGCTTTCTGAATGTGTTAGAATATTGTGAAAAAGGTAAAAGGAAGAAGATCAAAAGAACATGATCTGTGTGTGGCATCTTTTGAAAGTGATACTATATTAAAGAACTAAATTGCTGGCAGCCTTCTTACCATGAACCATTACTCTTAATAGTTCATTTGTCAGTTTAGTTTAGTAAAAACAAATGCTTATATATACCACAGAGACTTTTTTAACTCATGAGAACAACCAAGAAAATATGGGAAAATTTCTATGGCATTCAGAGTTTCTCACCACCAAAAGCTAAAGTTGCTGCAGAGCTGGCTAGATACAGCTATTGCAGAACACTTGTCTCGCCTTCTTCTCCAACATTGCCCAGGGCGACTCGTTCTGCCTCTGCGATGTATGTGTAGACTGGTGACTTGCAAAAAGAGAGAGCATTATGTTTTGTTCCTTTTTTTTTTCTTTCCATTTGTTGCTAAGTTTTGGAGGATAGTGATACACATCTGATCTGCCTGATACAGAAATACCTGTCCTGTGTTTGTGGAATGAACTACCCCGTGTGGGTACTGTGGCACTATTCATTTTTGAGGATGTTGTGGAGCAGTGAATGTTAATTTTCACTTTCAGTACTGACATACCTTTTGGGAAACCTACCTTCTGCTCAGCTGTCATAGAGCTAATGGTTCCTGGGGCTTCAGAGGGCTAGCAACAGCAAGAATAATTGATTTATTTCAATTTCTCATATTTATTTATTGTTCTTCTGAACATGTATTCCTCAGCACTTGTGCAACCTTCAAATAACAAAGTATAGCATAACATGCCCTTTAAAACAGCAGGTTATTTTGGATTATAGCATTTTCATGATGGTAGCTGAGAAATAATAACAAATCTTAACATGAGGAGTGCAATTGAGGGCCCCTCCTGGTGTGTTTTCCTTTTAGCCGAGCTGAAGGACAGGTAGTTGTATAACCTGTGCTGGTGTGTGTCAGCAGCCCGGGGAGCAGCCCTGCCACAGCTCTGTTCTCTGCAAGGTTTTGAAAATGTCATGGCTCAATTGCCATGGGAGACACATGCCTGAGTGTTTCTGCCCAACTGACTGCTTGTCTCAGTGTAAGTGCTGCACAATCCGACTCATTACACCAGACTGGATGAGTCATTTTCCTGGTTTACCAGAGCGTCTCCTAACTTCATGCATTGACTTCCTAGAATTTAGGATTTGCCTGGGCTTGTGTTCCAAGGCAAATTTAATGTCGTTTCCTAGATTTTAGAAACAGTGCTTGACAGGAAAGTGAACTTTCTGCTCTATCTGTGGACGTGCTAATATTTTTTATTTAACTTTGTTGTCTTTAGTGGCTTCAAAATGAATATTTAAATTGCATAGATATTCTAGAGGAAAACAGGATTCTAGGTTAAAAATCTGACTGATGTCCTAAGCACCCAGAATCAGAGAGAGGTTTTTTTTTTTGTGTGTGAAGTGTTGTTGATATATTGCATGTGTTCATTGTGTAACAGCTCCCATGAGTGCAACCCAAAAATTGGTTGCTGTATTTTGCATCTCTCCGACATTTCTTGAGACATTTGTTTAATGTATGTTATTACCTGTTAGAGTGAAAATAAAATCTTGACAATAGTGGTTGTTTTTTTCCCTGATAAGAGAGGCTTACCTGAAACTGGTGTAGCAGAGATCAGACTAAGACCTGCAATGTAATGTCATTACAAAGGTTGAGAACTTGTCAAAAAGTACTGAGACTCTGATAGCTAAAAATGAAATAGCATAGTTGTTGACATTCTTTAAGAAAAAGGCATAATTTTTAAAGCTGATCTGGATTTATTTTGTCTTTTTTAGTTAAGTTGGACAGAAGTCAGCTTCAAGACAGCAAGCTGGTAGTACAAAGTTAATATTTTTGGAGATTACTGTGTAGGAATCCATGTGGTTTGCTCTAAATGCCTTTATTTATAGAGAGGAGAACACAAAGTAAACTGAATGTGCACAGTGGTTTCACAAATTTGCTTTCATTTACTGTATGTTGTGAAGTGCTACTGTGCATAGGCAGTTTAAGTGGTGTGAATTATGTAACGGAACATACGAGAAGTGGGAAAGATGCAACAGCAATTCGTGTTTAGTTTTGGTTTATTCAAATGCTTTCTCTAGAGAATAATACAAAAAAAAGCAGCAAAGCGCGAAGTAGTCAACCACTATCTGAAAACCTGGATAAAGGGATAATATTTTGGGATTATCCCATGACAACATGAGATGTATGCAATGAGAATATAAAGAGCAAAGGCCTTTTATGGGCTGTTTGCAAATCTTGTGTTTCTGTTCTTGCATTTTGAAACTTCATCTGCCATCCAAGAAAGAGTGTTTCAAGTTTGTGTATCTCTTTTTGTTCTTTAGAAAAGCAAATTTATTGCTACAGATCTCTATTGCCTGCAGTATTTCTTAAAGCTCCTTATACAGTCATTTTGCATTAATTGTATGCTAGCCAGTGTAACAAACTCTTTTTTGTTACACTTGCAACTTGTCTTGTCCTTGCAAGTCATTTTTGAGTATGAGAAAAGAAACCAAATATACAGGCAAGTGCAAGAGGTTGTGTTGGGTAATGGGCCTTCTCATGGCAAGAGCTGCCAATTGCATAAGGGATAGTGGGGAACCCCAGTGCCAGACAATGGGACCTAGTGCATGTGGCAGTGAACTAAGTCCCAAAGTTACGGATGACTGGGGCAAGCCACCCTGTTGAAATATGCCTTGGCTTATCAATGAGGACAGCAGCATTTGCTACTCATTGGAATGTACTGCTTGTGAAAGGCTCTAGATGAGAGCAACAAATTGTTATTGTTGAGAATGGGCAAGAGAATGGGTCATTTGGCAAAAGCTGGTGTAAAGGCACCACTTGGTGTTGAGGAATATTTTTGCATCTCTGGAAGCAGGTGAGAAGCTGAGTGAGCTTGTCCAGTGCTTACAAGGTCTGTGTAACGTCTTTTAAAGTACAGTTTGAAAAGACTGTTTGAAACCCTGTCACCAAGATCCAGTTTTGCCTTGTGATGGAGTGTTTCACCTATAATGCTAATCCAAAATAATCATTTGCACTATGAAGTTTAAAAGATACAGGTACTATAGAGAGTAGCTTTGATGAACATACACATTTTCATCTCTGCATGTGGTTGAGTTACCGTGTAGCTTAATACCGTGTTTTACACTTTTCCCCTAAAAGATACAGATTAAAATATGCAGTCTGTGACATGTGACAAGGCCAAGTGTTCGTGTTGGAGTTTGGACTTGCTATGTCTAATTTGCTGGTGATAATATGACTGCATTCTTGATGTTGCACTTGCAGAACTTTCTACTCCTTTTATATGCATTTTAAAACTTTCAGACTTGGAAAACAAAGAATTTTGGTGATGTATGGTTAAACTGTGCAAGTGTGTTTTGAGTTTGTGTACAGTTAGTTTTCTAGAATTTCCTTCTGCTTTGGGTTAGGTTTAAATAATGATCTCAGCTTCAGTAGTATTTCAGTTCTATCTATCAGATGCACAAGCCTGGCTCCTGCTGTGGCATACGGAAATGCTGCACTTCTCAGTTAATTAATGGTTTTCTCCTAAAAGCGTATGACCACTGGTAGTATGTTGTTGCTGTACGTTGCTTCCAGTAATTACTGCTGTTATGCATAAGACTCATACACAATAAAAGGCCTGAATATTGCTGCATGCTTTCAACAAAAGAATGAACTAATTGAACAATATGAGGTTTGCTGTTATTCTGGTGGTGCATATGCGTTAAAACATGATGGTGTAACATAAATATGTCTTCCAGGCTTTTAGGTTCATCACAGAGAAATCTTGGTCATAAAATTCAGAGCAGCAGCCAGATGGCTGAAACCTGGAAGTGTTGCTGTGGAGTCTAGCAAGAGAAAACCTACTCCTCAGTAGCAGTAGAACATTAACACACTTGGAATAATGTATTACTAGCAGTGATGGCATATTGCATTGTGGCTTAATTGTGCTCAATGGAGTCTCCTGCAATCTCCGTGATTCAGCTACACACGTCAAAGCACGGCACTTCCCAGTTCATCTGCTTGCAGAAAAACACAGTGGCTTTACATAACCTATTTGGTAGAGTACTGGAAGCACCTCAGATATTCCCTCTCCCCTCAACTCTCCTTGTAGTTTATCCTTCTCTTCTCTGATATATTAATTTCACAATTTAAAAAAAAAAAGTAAACAAACCAAACCACCATCACACCACCACCACACCACCACCACACCACCACCACCCCCTAAAATACTCACACTCAGCTTAATTCTGTTTTCTGTGTAGACGGGGAACAAACAGACCTCAGCAGGGTTGTTATTTTTAGTCATCCATCCAGAAGCATTCACCCTTCTAACAGCATGTGGGTGATGAGAAAGTTGGAATTGACATATCACATCCCAGGTCAGAAAAATACTGACAAAAACCTCAAGGAAAAGAAGGAAATTGGAACTTGACAATTCCAGTGCCTTTTAAAATCAGAATTGTATTTCTACTAATGGGTGAATATAAGATGATGGAGTTCTTGTGTTGTGGAAGATAGTGACAGAATCCACATTATAAGTATGAATATGACCAAGACTTTATTTGAAATCTGTGAACGCTATCTTCAATGTATTTTTAAAAAAGCAATTTTAAAAAGTTAACATTTTAAATGTTAACTATCTGTTTGCTCTTAATTAGGTAACTTCTGTTTCTCAAAAGCATCTACTGAGGGTAGTGGTGTTAGGAAGAATTTTTATCAGAAATAAGCTTGTAATTCAACCTTTTTCTTAACATTTGGATTTTAATATACACAGTTCATTGATTTGGAACAAAAAAAAAAAAAAAGGCAATACAATAACCCTCTAGGCTGGCAGTCCAAAACTAACATGCAACCTAAAGCACATGCGTCATCTCTTGGTTGTACAATGGTTGTCTTTTGTCTTTTTGCACATTAAATTTAGAACTGGTTTCTAGCTGAGTCATATCACAGCCCAGCTTGTCTAACCAGGAGACACTGTGCACTGAACCAGTTCCCCCCAGCTACAGATATAGCTTTGAAAGCTGGAAAGATGGGAAGTGCAACTGAGGCTGATGGACAGATGATGCCGCATGCAGGGAAATCTGAAATAGAAGACAGGAAACTTTTCCTCCAAGTTGTCTAAAAGGTTCTTCTTTGCCAAACAGTTTTACTGAGCTCAGTCACTTTGCATCTACTTGAAGGGTGGCCCAGTGGAGCTCAGTTTCCTTCCATGGTTCACCTGATCCTGCCCAGCAAGCCCTGCAGTAAAGGAAAGTCCATGGGTCTGCAGGAGCTGCTATGTGCTTTAGTGCGTTTGAAATTTTTTAGATGTGGAAAAATGTCTTTAGGCTCCTCATGCCACAAACCTTGACTTAGTCCCCAGTCCCCAGACTCCCCCAAACCTATGCAATTGCCATAGCAATACTCCTTTATTAAAAAACAATAATAAAAGAAATCCAGGAACAATTGGGTTGGATTGTTTGTCTGAGCCACAATGATATTGATATGTCTCTTTTTAACATAGATCATAGCATCATAGAATGGTTTGGGTTGGAAGGAACCTGCCATGGGCAGGGACACCTCCCACTAGAGCAGGTTGCTCAAAGCCCCATCCAGCCTGGCCTTGAACACTTCCAG
>JAOXNO010000001.1:128471213-128497944 GCA_028565335.1 Limnodromus scolopaceus
CTGTTCCAGTGCCTCACCACCCTCACTGTAAAGAATTTCTTCCTGATATCTAATCTAAATCTCCCCTCTTTCAGTTTGATACCATTACCCCTCATTCTATCGCTACACTCCCCGATAAAGAGTCCCTCCCCATCTCTCCTGTAGGTCCCCTTCAGGTACTGGAAGGCTACTATAAGGTCTCCCAGGAGTCTTCTCTTCTTCAAGTACAAAACTGTGGGGCCTAGTTTTGAAGAGATTCTCAGTCATTCAGGTATACCTCTTGTCAGCAGGGAGAGGGACAGATATTTGCTCCATGGGTCTGTTCTCTGGAGGTTTTTATTGAATATAGTTTTTTGACTCTGTAGAGTAGTTGTACTGTGTTATGAAAATGATTGCTGTACTTGTTCTTTTGTGCTGGGGAAAAAAGTGGATTAGTACGTAGAGTTGGTGGACCTTCTGTTAGCGAAGTTAACCATGTGGTTTTCACTGACAGGACAGGCTACAAAGACTTTGGCATCAGTGAAAAGTAGGCTCTATAGAAACCGTATATAATACCCATTAACACATGAATACATTTATATAAACATCTGTCTCATGACAGAAGTTTTAAGTTTAAAAAAAGTAGTTTGGATTTGAAAATTCCAGTCCATTTTGAAATAGTTTACTTCCTGTCTGCTCTGCTGCTGCTGCACTTTTCATCAAATCTTGCGCTGTCGGTTTGTTACCTTTCCTGGGTCCGATGGCAGCATGTAAGGACCAGTGTGACTTCTTGTGTAGCATTTCCTCAACTTTTGGTGCCCCTTACAGAGGTAAGCATTCAATGAGGATGTGTTGTCATTGCCTCTTTTTTGTCTTCATTGCTAATGCCAGAGGGGGTGTTTAAATGTCTAGAGATCATTCTCTCTCTTGCATGTGTACAGCTGGAGGAAGCCCCTTTATGGTGTCCTGCTGTTAACAGACAACTGCACCATTTTTAAAATCTGATCAAACACCACTTTGAAACAAATTAGACTTGTGCCCTCAAAGATTTGTTTGTTTGTTTGAAGTTTCTAAATATATGTTCGTACCTTTTTCCATTTGACCTAACTTTAGACCTTTTAAATTCAGATGTTGAGGTCTGATCTAGCCACACTAGTAGAAAAAGGCATCTCTAGAGTCAATCATCTGATGTATTTTAGTGGTCTATTTTACAGTGACAATAAATACCCTCAGGAAGTATTAGGTTCTCTCCACTCCTGAGTGATAGGTTCAGATTTAGACATTCAGCTCAGGGACACCTACAATGAGATAGGTGAATCCTAGGATAAAGACCAAAAGGAGCTGATTTAGCAAATCCTGTTGTTTACACTGCTAAGCTACCAAGTTTTGTTCTGAGTCAAAGTGTTTGGGGAATGACTGGAGAAGCAATTCACCTCTTCGGGCAGAGGGAATGGTAGGCTTAGGTAGAGTGAGCAGGAATTTACAGACAACAGCTGCAAACAAGGGGGCAGCCAGCATCGTTCTTAAGGTGCTTTGTGATGTGACACCTTTCACAGCGTATGGTGTCACCATAGCGTATGGTCACACCATCTTCTCTCCTCCCGCACCAGATCTGCAGAGACTTTCTAAGGGTTCAGTGCCTTCAACACAGCCCTTACATGGAGTGGAGCAGTCAGGGATGCTCTGCGGCACAGTTGTTGAGGTCTTGGTGCTATTACTTCAGAAGCAATATGCTTTGCAGTCACTGGTACGCGCCCAGCAAATTCTCTGTAGCTCACTGGTTTGTTTTAAGAACTGAGTGCACAAACGAGGCATGTGAATTTTTTTGCTTTGAGGTTTATTATAACTATGTAAATGGGAGCCAGTGTTTTTTTACAAGGGTGAGTGACATTATTTCTGTATGATAGCTTGTTCTGAATAAAATGTAGCTCAGTTAGTTCCCAACCTGCAGCTCGTAGGCATTGACTTCAAAACATTTCTGGTGTTGCGCCACAGCTACGGGAGACGAAAAAGCCTACAACTGGAACCAACAGGCAGAGCACATTGGTGCTGCCTGCAGCAGGTTTCTTGCTACAAATTATTATACATGGGACAGTAAAAGTTCATGGATCCCTTTTTTTGTTTCTTTTAAGCTTTTCAGAACCCAGTGAGGACTTTGAAGCACACCTTTTCTGATTTTAAAGTACGGGGTTTACTACCTGCCTTTTCACCACTCGGTAACTTTTCATTTGCAAGTAACTCAGTTTATGCTGAA
This sequence comes from Limnodromus scolopaceus, assembly GCA_028565335.1. Lineage (NCBI taxonomy): Eukaryota > Metazoa > Chordata > Aves > Charadriiformes > Scolopacidae > Limnodromus > Limnodromus scolopaceus. The sequence continues at coordinate 128,473,426 of JAOXNO010000001.1, forward strand.
GTGTGGAGAAAAATGCAAAAAACTTCTTACAAAATATTTCCTTCATCAATTTACAAGTAAGAGAGAAATGGATTAGATTAGAAAGTAGCTGCAGTCTTCATTGGGGAATTGCTGCCCTGTATGGTTTAAAATTAACTTTACATTGATGAGTCAAATTACTTACCTTTTAAAGTCAGTGTGCCATTAAGATCTCAGATGACGTACAGTTAAAGCATAGATAAACTGTGGTAATACTCTCCAGTAAGCGGCAATATTAACAAAAGGGGTAATGGTGAGAAAAGACCAAGTCTTCAGTGTTTCTGCCTAAATTGCTTGTTACCTGTCCTAGTTGGTGTTTCTGGTTCCTGACCATGCTGCCTTTGGAGGCTTTGTGCTAGTTAAGAAACAGACAAAAACTTGGTGATGCTGGAGTGCGAATACTGTATTTGCAAAACCAGAGTTTTTCTTTACTAACAGATTTTGTATATGCACAGCTTGATTACTCTGACTTCTTTTTCTATCAGCTCTGTTTTCTTAGAAAACTCATACTGCTGTGTTACCCAGGTTGCTGTGGTGTAGGAAAAATCCGATACCCCTTGGCTGTAGAGCTCTTCACACAACTCATGCTCTGCTCAAGCGCTCCAAACGTTAGCATGCACAAGGGGTCCAGCAGCACCTTTCCCTTAAAACCAAAGGGATTCACTGCTGGATCAGTTGTTGTGCATTAGACCACAGCAAGGAACTAGTTCGTACATAGAGTCTATGCCTCTTGTTGGCTTGCTACTCTCAACTTACGTATTTCTCTAGAGAAAGATTTAGGAGGAGAGGGAGAGCAGCGAGACAACCATGAGACTAATGGAGATAAATGCAGACTTCCACTAGATTTCCTATACAGTAATAAAAAAGACTTTATGGGGTGGGAGGGGGAAGGATTCATACAGTTCTATTATTAACATCCATAACTGTGTTTATTTCTTACTCTCTTAGCAATCTCAAAAACATTCTCTAAGAGTCACACAATATTGATTATTAAATAGGGTGGCGACTGACATCTGTCACATCAGGCAACATCAGCACATCAGTTGCTACTTGATGTTAGAAATCAGAGTGGGAATGTTACCTTTTGGGAAAATAGCCAGCCTCTTTTGCACAGTCAAAGAAGCACTCAATATGGAAGGTATTTACTATATTTAAGTTATTTTGAATGCAGCTATGTAAAGTTGTCAATTTAGGACCACTTTAGTTTAGATGGTAAAGAATGAACAGTCATCTGTAGGTGGAAAAAAGAGCCAATTTGAGTGAGTTTGGATACTTTGCATTAAGGTATTAATTTTAACGTCCAAAAAGCTGCCACTTATGCAGGATTGCAGTGGCTGTGAAAAATACTGTCAGAAAGCCAAATTCAATGGTTTCCCTTCTCCTTTCTTTCTCTAGTTTCAATTAATAGATTTGGAAAAAAAGGTCTGGAAAAAAATTAATAGATTGGGAAAAAAAAATACTGTTTGCCCTAGAGCAGGATTATCAGATTGTTGCAGGGAAAATAATAGACTGACCATAAGATCCACTTTTATAATTCAATGTCCAATTAAGGCCTTTCTTGGACAGTGTTTACACAACTGATCTTAGTGTGTCTTGAGCATATTTAACAGTTCATACAAACAGCATAAGACAAAGTACGTTTACTTGTGTAGAGCTGTGTGTATATCAGTGTGTGGATACATGTATATAAATAATACAACACAGTATGGTTTATGCATTGCACATCTTCTAGAGAAGAGGGAGTAATCAGTGAATCCTATGTTTTGAATTATTTCTTTCTTCCTGCTTTCTCCTCCCCCACTCTATTCCAACATAGTTATGATTCATGTCAGTAAGTTGTCCTTCAGCTAACAGAGGCTGAGCAGCAAGCTTTGGCAGCTTAATTTTGGGAAGTTCTCTCCTCCCTTCTGCTAGAAATCATACAACTATAATTATATGTAAGGCAGCAAACATTCTGGAACTGAGTCTTTCTCTGTCTGTCTTGAAAGTGAGATGTCAGAAGGGATCTTGAAAGTGAGATGTCAGAAGGGTCAAGTACAGGATCGTACTTTTATTCAGAGCTATGAATTCAAGCCTCTCTCCAGTCTTGCATCCAAAGATGCACTCTCATACCAGCTTCTCATGGGAGCCTGGACATCCAAGCTGAAGAAGAAGATGGCTGGTGATACCATTTCAGTGGCTCACTGATTATCAAAATTAGCCTGTCTTAACAACACTAACCAAGTGGCATACATAGCTTTGGGGTCCTTTGGGATCAGTTTTCTTTCTGTTTTCTGTACTTTGCAAATAGGTGTACATACATACATACATATATATCCGTATGTGTGTATATATATTTGTAAAAGAATATGTATAAAAAAAAGGTTAGTGAGATATTTGTACACCTGTGAAGGAATTATGGAGAAAAAGATACAGGACAAAACAATCAGTTGAGAGCTTATTACCATATCAGCAAAAGCCACAAGGTTTTGTACCCATTCCCCACCTTTCCAATTTCTGCATTTGCCTACACCATGCATTAGACTAGAAGAGAAATTATAGCAAACACATTTGGAAAGATCCTCTGGGTAAAGTTTGCCCATCCTGTCCCTAGGAAGCACAATCTATTAGTTAAATTTTGGCTCATGAATAATATTACAGAAAGGAAAAACTTCCCACAATTTATTTTCAATTTTTAATTGCATTGAATTATAAAAATAGTTGAAAGAAATAATATGTGCCAGAAATCTTTTCTCCACCCTCTTTCTGTAAATTAATTCTAGGCATATATACAAAGCATTGCACACATTCAGATTATTTTAATAGTACTCAAAGTAGAACATTTCATATTTAAGCGTTTCCCCTGACTTATGTTTGGCATGGAATTTTGTTTTCATTTTACAATTTTCCTGTTTTCCTCATTTCCACCAGGAGAGAGAAACAGAAGAAGAAGATGTCAGGTGGCTTTCAGTTATATGCCTCAAAATGAAGATGAACTGGAATTAAAAGTTGGTGACATCATTGAAGTTGTGGGAGAGGTGAGCAGATCTTGAATGGAATATAGACACATGTGGTTCTGCCATATCGTGTGCATGCTAAGCTGTTCAATACAGTGTGTTTTAAAACATAATTTAAACCAGACATTTTTCTTTTCTGGTATACTGACGTGTCTGCTTTGGGTTACTGTTGGGGGTGAGAGATGTGGTTGTTTGCTTATGGATTTCATGAGGGTTTTTTCTGCTCTAGCACTTCTGCTGGTTTTACTTGATCAGTTGACGCTTCTGAGTTCCTTTCAGGGAAAAAGCTCAAGGTTTGTGCTACAGGGCTATTGAGTTTAAATCTCTGATGAACCAAGATTACAGCAGAAAAAGCTCTTCCCAATTTTATTAAGACAGCTACAGGGAAGAATTATCTTTACTGAGTTAAACTAATTTAAGAAGTTCACTTGAAACCCTCTGGAGTTCAGCTGTGGCTTTCACCTTTTGTCATCTTTGCCTGCAGATTTTAAGAATTTCATTTTGATATAATCAGTTTTAAAAAAAAACAACAACAAAACCCCCCCAAAAACCAAAACAACAAGAAGTCAACAAAATGAAAAAAAAACTCAACGAATTCTTTAGAGACTCAAGATGCAGTTATTGGGGTGGAAATGGATGTGGAAAATGAATGCACATCTCTTAGGACTGGGAACAAATTATGAAAGCTTGGACAGAGATGAAATTTTCTTTCTGGTTGCAGGATCAAGGAATGTTGTTCACTGCCAGTATCTCCCGAATTCTTCCATTAGAGATTTTAGAAATATCTTCTTGACCTTAATAGCATTAGGACCAAAAGTCAAAATGCTAACATGAAACCTTTAAGGAGAATGCATTCAAACTCATTTAGTCTTTATTTACTTAGCTTTAAAAAGATCTAAGAGCTTATTCTGCTTGAGCAGCCATTAAAAGGTGTGTTTCATTTGGTATAATTTATTTGTAGGATTTTTTTCCCCTGTTACTCAGCAGCTCATAAGTCAACATTTTTTTCCTTATTGAGGATGTATGATTAGTCTTCTTTTTCCTGCACCTGCTACTTAAGAAATCAGTTCTAAAAGAAGATAAACTCTACTGCAATCTGCATGACATCCAGCATTTTCTTATGAGACATTAAATTCTCACATCTGAATGTAAGAAGTTTAGTGATCACGGGTTTACCTTTAACCTAGCTGTGCACGTCAGCTCTGCACATAGCTCTTCCTGGAATCAGACATGATGTGTCACTTAACTAGCCTTATTCTGTCTGTGAGCAGAATTGTAATGGGGGATGTCAAGGTTGTAAGATATTAAAGAGCATATTTTGAAGACAATGTAAACCCAATATTATAATGAGTTTCACAGCATCACATGAGCTGTTTTCATTGTGGAATTTGAAGTATATTTGACCTCACATGGCCACGCAAATGTCTTCCGTCAGTTGCCCTACTTAAAACTTTTAAGTCTGTGTCTTTCTAGAGTAAAGTGATGGAATAAAACCCCTTCCTAGTATCCAGCCAACAAATTAACTCTACTGAATGAGTTCTATGATTAAATAATTTAGATGAGACACTAGACTTCTCTTATGAAATGCATCTCTTGTCTTTTTATACATTTGAACAACTTAATTATAGATAACAGATTTATTTAAATCCAAATGACACCAAAAATGTTTGCATTAAAATTGAAAGATGTAGAACTATGAAAGCGAAACATTCCTGGACTTGCACGTGTGTGATTATTCTTAAGGGGGTGTTTTTTGAAACCCACTTGGACTGCCGATTACAGACTTGGTAGCCTTATCCTCATAATTGTACTTTGAATTGCTACTGTTGAAGAAAGCATAGGCGTCTTGCTGATTCTAAGATTTAAGAAAATACATTGTCTTGGCTGCTTTTTTGATTGGCACTCCTAAAGAATGTCATAATGGAGTTAGTTTTACTGTAGTGTAGAAGATGATTGCTCATGACTGACTTGAACTACTGGCCATAAGTAAATGCCTAAGCAGAGAAGCTTACACAGGTGAGGCTGTGCCCACTTTGCCCTTACGAAATGTGGTGTTCTGCCAGCTACTGAAACATAAGCTCTGCCTCAGGCATCATCTGGTGCATTCATGCGATCCAGGATGTTGTCTGACTGTTCTAGGTGGAACTAGATCAGCTGGTGGAAGAGGGAAAATAGAAGGATTTAGAGACAAAATTCTCAGCACCTCAGGAATGGTTGTTGTATGACCTTCATTTTCCATCATAGTTGATATCAAGCAGTTGATTCTGAACACTTGCTGTTATTACTTCCTCCTCTGCCCTTATCGTAGTAGTGTTAATTCCTTGAAAAAGTATGGCAGAATTTTTCTTTTGAAACAGGAACTTTTATTTGATATAGAAAGCTGCACCACCCAATGTACTGATTTCATTGTTTACCTTTCTGCTTAGACGTAATGCTCCATAAAGAGTCTTTGCATTGAAACAGGATTCACGGTGTTTATGTCATTATATGATGCTCCTTATGTGAAATGTTTGATATGAAGGACTTATTATTTTAAAAATATGGCTTCCTCATCTGTGAAAATTGAGATTTTTTTTTTTTGCAAAGGCCAAAATCACACTGTGTTATTGTACAAAAAACCCCAAAACAATAGCAAAAAACCTTCCCACATAGGTGGCATCCGGAGGGAATTCTTGCAAAATACCTATTTTTTTTTTTAAGTCATCAGTCCAGATGAAAACCTGGATGATAGCATCTTTGGCATTATTTACAGTGGCTCAGTGGGTAATTGGAATATTAATGGTCACTTTCTTTCCATGTCCAGTTGGTCCTTTCTCTTACCCCATCTTTATATCATGAGTAGAAAGTCTCAGATTCCCATAGGTAGTATTTTATTGTATGCTACTAAGAAAGTTGCATCAGTTGAATTAATTGGTTTTAAATTGGCTTAGATTAATATGTTCAAATCTCTATGGATTTCTGCTTAGTTGGAAATAAATTGATTCCTAACTGACTTAACAGCAAACTAAAATGGATGTTGTTTAGATCAAAATACTGTCCATATGTCTTTATGCGGATATTTAGCAAAAAATGTGTTTAAAATGTCAGTTATGGTTGACAACTCATTAAACTGTTCCTCTTGCAAAGAAAAGCTGGTTCCTGTTGTACTGTGCTAATTTGGCTTCATCCTTAAAGAAATTGATTCTGCTCCTTCTCGAACCCCTTGAAGGTCACTGCGTCCAGCAAAGGGCTGGCAGAACGGAATGCAAGTCTTCTCCTCAGCTGCCTCCGTCACTGCCCAAGCGTGTTTCTCCAGACCCCCAGTGAAAATGGGTTACACTGATATCACATGGTGACACGCTGAGGATGTCTTCCCTTTTCCCAACTCTGCTTCAGGGTGCCAACTAACACCTGAAGTGTGTAGTAGCATCTAAAGCTGCCCCAGATCCTTTTTCGTAGTGCCAACAGATTGGATAAGATACTTTTTGAAAGGGTTTTTATGTCTGTGGTAGTCATAGGTACTACTGGAAGTTCCTTTTGTGGCAAAGTGGTTTGGCTGTACAGTGGATTGAAACAACAGCAAGTATGAGTTTTGAAATGCCAGGCTTGTCATCACTTAGGTATCCTTGGAGGCTGTGTATGTTCAGAACTCACAGTTCCTTCGAATTTGTTCTAAATAGTTAGAAATTAATTATAATAAGATCAAACATTCATCACAATAGATAAAAATGCTGGTTGTTAAACTAGAGGTTTCTATAACTACACAGACACTGATATCCATGAGACATTAATTAAGAGACTTAAATTAAAAGTGCATTTGAAACTAACAAGAGAAGCATTTTCCTCATTGTTTACGTACATGTTTAATATGTGATTGATAGCTTTTTGCTTGTCATTTTCCTAGCTCATTAGCTATAACTCTAATTACAGTTGTCCCAAAATACAACTGTAACTAATTGTATTATTAAATGCAGATATCTGAATTCCAATTATGTTTCACCCTTAGACTTTCATGGGATGCCATACAATTAACCTGTAGCATCAGAATAAGGACATTTAACATGTCATTCAGCAGATCCGGCTTTCATTTGGGATTGGTCTGTTGTCGTGCTGCTATATACCTTGTGGCCTTATCCTGCTGAGAAGTCAGCTTTTTGGCAATGTGTAGTGCATGGAGCTAAGCTCACAACCAGGTCTATTGACTGAGACGTGCTATAATACCACTGAGCTTATTTTTTGACTTTCAGTTAATGTTGCCATATATTACGTGATCAAATCCTATAAGGAACTCATTTGAAATGATAAAAATACAGACTAATTTTTTACAAAATCTGTTGCTTCTTTTGGGCAAGGTTGCTGGTTTTTGGGTGTTTTTGTTGTTATGAGATGAAGTGGTTCAACCCATTTCCAAGAACAGGATCGGCACTGGGGATTGAGCTGGACTTTTCCTTAAAGTAACTTATTTTGACAGCTGTGAAGCTGAAAGGGGATTATTTATTAGTGGCAAGGGGATGGTCTATGCCACAAGTACAGAACTGTATAATACTGCAGGAAAACAGCTGGAAATGAATACTGGGGTTCCACGTCCCTCATTTACTTTTCTGTGAAATCCTGTGGTAAGGTGTTTTTCCTGATCCAACAGGTGGTTCACAAGGACTTCTTTGAGTACCGCTTGCATGGTTAGTTCGCATGGTAGGAGGCTTCTTTGTGGAAATAAGGGTGCAAATACGTCTGATTCTTTATAGGGTCATTCCAATTCTATGTGATTGCTCTCTCAGTCCCACAGTTTCTTACTTAGAAGATGGTGTTAAAAAAACCTAACAAAAACCCAAACCACACAAAAAAAAAAAAAACCACACCAAAAAAAACAAAGACCCCAATGCACACTTTAAGGTTGTAAAATAAAGAACTCTGAAGCTGAGAAGATTCCCAAATACAAGGTACTTGTGCAGTTTTTAATTCTTCCCTTCTGCACCAGAGTTACCAAAACAGCTTCCAGATGTGCTGTAGCAGAAGCCCAAGGGCTGGTTGACCTCTCATGGGTACGGCTCAGTGTGAATGCACTCCCAGAATAAGCCATCAAGTGGCACTGTAGGCACCATCTTCTGTTGAGGTCTTGTTTCCAAAATTTCTTTTCCCATTGGCAGTGAGTATGATTTGTTTATTTCACCTCTTGAGAATCTATGTTTTTAATTTCCTTTCAACATACAATTGCTTTGTCCTTCAAGCTCAAGATCTTCCTTCAGAATTTATAAAATAAGGGAGGTTTTTTCCTTTGCTTTTTTGTGCTCTAGTTCTTCCTAAGGAAAAGAAAATTTGTTGACCATGGGCTTCTCTCCCTCCTGCTGTCTGCCTCTGGCATTGCTTTTATTCCTGGGACTGTGTTTTGGTTTTAACAGTCCAGAAAGACTCTGTTGTGATGCAGGGAGACTTTCTTCCACCTGAAACCTTTGCTGACTCAAAGCCTCCCTCCTTTGTCCTAGCTGAGCTGTAAGTAGTCTGTCAGCAAATAGACAAACCTGCAGGTAGTAGAAAAGCTTGTGGAACAATTGTTTATTGGAAACACGTTTTAGATCAGTGATTCCAAACAACTGAACATTTTAATCATTCAACAACTTTAGCCTATGAATTGTATAGCAAGGTGTAAGCAAGCAGCTGTGGCAGTCCTAGATATTCTGACAAGAAACTGCTGGTAGGTGCCCTCAACATTTCCTGCAATTTTTGGGTATCCCATGCTGGAGTTGCAGGGATGACCGCCCAGTCCCCTCAGGGGAAGGTGTTTCTAGGCTTGGAAAAACAAGGTTTATTGCGCTGCAGGTCAGGCTAAGCTCCCTCTAACACTTCTCTCTTTAAAGGGTGATGTTGCAGATTGTATTGGCCATGAAGAGAAAGTCTACAGAAAATACAAAGTAACATGTCCTTATGGTCCTAGTGATCTACTGAAGTGGTTTTGTTTTCTTTAGTTGCCTTAGGGTTACAGAATTTAACTGCATTCCTAATCTGAAATAGAACTATTGTGTTTGCCTGAAGGCTTCAAGTGCTGTCATATTATTTTCTTTTTTATTTTTTGTGTACTTTAACCATGGAAATAGGCTCATTTCAATACATTTCTGTCAATTTCTAAGCGGCTTAATGTCCTAGTCCTTGACAGTTTCTTATTTGTGTGTCTGAGTGTCTCACCCATATAATTCTCTGTGTTATTTTCCTGTCTATCCACTTCCATGGTATCTATTTGGAGTACTTCATTATTATTTCTTATGTATGTGATTATTTGTAAGTAAAATTACAAAATTACAAGCTCTTACTGTCTTTCTGGTCTGGGTTGTTATTGTGTGCTGGGATCTTACAATTTGATTAAATACTCACTTTCTAACAAAGTAAAACAGTATATTTTGAATGATTTATAGCTTCCAAAAACCTTATTTATACCAAACAATGCTCTACTGATTAAGTCAATTAAAAACATAGTGCAAGTATTCTTTCTCCATTGAAAATGTAAAAAAAACCCAAATCCCAATGATATTGAAAGAACATTTGAATGTTGCTTAACTATGATGTGGATTAAATTGCCCTTTAAATGCCAAAGGCAAGGGTTCTTAATGTGATGTGTTTCTCTAGAAGTGATGGACCACTCTCTGGTGATACCATAGTTTGTATCTCATTCAATCACATCCATGCATTGGACTGCATATAGCTGTCTGCTTTTGCATCTGTCCCTGCCCCATGTGTGACATTGAGTTGCAGTTGGGTGCATGTGTTGTTTCCTCCCTAAGTGAAGTAATGAAGAATCTTCAGTCACTTCCCTGTATGTTGTTGCTCTTCAAATGTGGTGTGACAGCAGTACTGGCAGCCTAGGGGCTTGGCAAGATTACGACATGCCATGTCTTCCAAAAGATGGTGAACAGATATAACACATTGAAAACACCTCTTGAAAATACCTCTATATGTAGCCGCTTACATTCGGCAGATTGGAAAGATTCGTTTTCTGATTAAAAACAAAAACTTCGTATTCAGGCTGAACTTACATTTGGTGTGTAGAATATTATGAATAGTAAAACTTCTTTTCTGGCATGGGGACACAGACTACTGAATGAAATCCTCCTCTTTTTAGGTTGTTAGGTTCAGCACATGAGTGCTGGTCATAAATCAGGACCTAGATGTAAATCCTGAAAGCATTTTGTTCTAATACTATAGTAACAAATTTTATTGAGTGCTTGTACCTCCAGATGGATTACCTCCATGAATAATGGATTTTCATTTGTAAGGTTTTATTGGCTGGGAATTATTGTGACATTTCAAACCATGTGGCAATTTGGGATAACTAAATCCTGGGGGTGTCTTCTTTATTGTTTGGATTAATCTCTGGCTGGTGTGTTTTGAGGCTTGTAAAAACATGTAGCGTATAGCTATAGTGTTTTAACATACTTAAAATATTGGTGCTTTTGATGAAGATTTCCTAATACATCTTTGGGATGGCCAGTTTGACCTGAATCTCTGATGTCTTCCTGACATGATTCTGCATTTTCTTGAGGAAAAAAAATATCTATGTTTTGCATTAGATTTTTCTGAATTTGTAAATTATTAAATATGACATGGTACTTTCAGATAATTTGTTCTTATATCAGCTGGAAAATAAGCTAATGAATGCTCTGAGTATATTTACATCCAATTTAGGTTTACCTGTATAAGGATCTTTGTATGTGTTTATTTCTATATATGTACACAAAGTTCAATACATCAACACACCACATAAAGGGTGTTAATGTCAACTTGTAAGAAAACTGTGAAGTGTTGCACTGAAAGAAGTGAGCAGGAGAAAATTACTTGAGGGAAAGATGGAACTGAGTGATACTGGTCACATTTTTTGTCAAGTAATCTCAGCATGTTGCAAAGCAGGGGTATTGGGAACTGTGTAATTCCCCTGTGATTGATCTTCTGGCCAATCAGCTAATGCAGTTATGGTTTAATGTTTAGCTCTAATCCATAGAGCCATCTGGGAAGAGTGCATTAGAAAAATTGAAATATTTTATAGCATAGACTCTTAGCCATGTTCTATATTTTCCATATATATCATATACATATATGTACTTAGAGATATAATTTGTAGAGTCTACTAAGTGCTGTGTGTCATGCAGTTTCAGTTTTCCACATGTTTTTGAATTTGTCTGCAAAAGAAAAGCAAATAGTACCTTTTAGAGAGATTGATAATATCAAGTAAAAAACCTGCACCCCACTGAAATGATTGAGTGATTTGTGTTCTGTACTCTGAAGTAGCAGCAAGATAGTAGCCATTATTCCCAGAGTTGTGCTTGGCCTCACTAATACTCCTGACGCATTTGGGGAAAACAAAGTTTTGCCACAGACATGTACTGAGATTAAGTGAAAATAGCTGTGCTGGTCTGAACTGTTTTCAAATTAAAAGAAAAAATCAGCCCAGGAGGACAAGAAATATGCTAAAAAGGATGAAGATGGAGAAAGCACAGGAAACACTCCTGAAATAACAACAATTTGTTTTGTAATAAAATTGTACATGTAGCTAAGTTGAAAAAAATTCAACCATTCCTCTCTAGTTTGAGAAAATATTTGCTTGTATTATTAAGAGATTTGTTTTCTAAGAACTTGAGATTTTCACAGATAAGTGATACAAAACAGACTTTTTTTTCTATAATAATTAACTATTACCATTTAAGATGTGGGCTTGTTTTCTTAACAGTAAATGTGAACACTCTCAACTTGTAACTTTCTATTTTAATAATTTTTGTTGAGGGCAGGAAGGAGATGGGTCAAACATTATTGGAGACTGATGTGTCACAGACTGATACTGTCCACCCTTGTCATTTTTTTTCTGTGAATGGACAGTGTGTGACAGACAATATTTGTCTGTCAAAAGTGTGTTTAGCTGATGCATATAATAAGTCATTTCTTGCTGTGCCATTATAACCTAAAGGCATCTAGTTTCTAAGGTCTGTCATTTTGCTGCCTGACTGCCATTCAATCCTGAATGGGTTATACAGGAGACAATTTGTCATTTTTAAGTGATATTTTCTCTTGGGATTGGGATAGGAGGTGTCCCTCCTCTTGCTGACTGTACCATTATTATGTAGTTCTTTGTGAATCTAGAGTCAAATATGCATTAGTACTGTTTTTTGTTCTCTGTAGTATTCTTACATTAACACATTAATGATGTAGCAACATTCTTAATTTTTAAAATGGAGAATTTCTGATTTTGATGGGTAAGGCAGGAACATTCTTATGATTTATATTAAGATACAAAGTTTAGATTCTCTGAATAGCCCTTTGCAGGCATTTCTCTTTCACCATTGACAAGTTAGGGAATTTAAACTCTTCTAATCTGTAACTCACATACATTAAGAAGATGGTCATGAATGGGAGTGTGGTGTGCACTAAAGATTTAGTGTTGGAACTGATATCCATAAAAAATGAAAAGTGGAGACACTGTGGGCTCTCTAGTTGTTCTTTTATCCTTTTATTTAATGCTTGTCCATGCTTCTGGATGCTGTCAGTACTGCTGACATCTAGAGAAGGGTGCACGCATCTTTCTTGATTTTACTTTATTAAAAAAATAATAAAATGTGTGCTGTCTTCAGCCTGTGCCATGTACTCTTTATACCTGAAATTCATACAAACTGCTCAAAATCATTACTGTCATTGTTACTGAAAATCATATATATACTGTAACTCTGTAAAGTGTTGCTTATGATAACACCCCCTTTTTTTTTTTTTGTCTTGATGCAGGTAGAAGAGGGCTGGTGGGAAGGTATACTCAATGGAAAGACTGGCATGTTTCCTTCCAATTTCATAAAAGAATTGTCTGATTCTGATGATGTTGGAATAGCACAGGAAGAGCAAGTAAAGCCAAGTAAGGAAAAAATATTAATGTTCTGTATGTATGTCTGTGTCTTTACCCACTAACACGTTGGTAGGGTAGGACATTCTTATCTCTTGCTTGGAAGTGTTTTTGAATGCCATGTTCTTAATCTGTACTGTGAAAGGGTCATATGATAACGTGTACACAATGGTACCAGAGTTTTAATATTGGCATTGCTCCCTGAGCTGTGTTAAGACTTGCCGAGCTGCAACAGACCAAGAACAGAGAAGGCAATGATGATTATTGGACTTGTATTTCAAAATGAATTACAACTTTTTTTATGTCTTTAGATGTGGAAACTGAGCAAAGTAACCAAACATCTACAAAGTGGCTGTGCTTATTTAAACGAGGGATTAAAGTGCCATGCCTTCTCTAGTGACTCCAGTAGATTTAAGAGTTCATAATTATTGGTGTGGGACATGCGGCACTTTTTCCCTCCAGGTGCTGAGCATGTTACTATCACCTCCATCACCCACTGCCCCAGCAGCCAAAGGGAAAAAGGCCAGAACTGGGACATGGACTTTGTTCTCTCACTTACAGTGGGCCAGTACTGCCGCAGGTGAAAAGCATGTTTGGTAACTAATTTGCGATAGTATAAGCATGGTAGTGGGTTTTCCTATTTATAACTTCCCTTGGAGAATAACCTGAACCAAAAGTATGTTGTTATATGAAATGGACACTTGTTGGTCTTTATGTTTTTTCTGTTCTTCAGATATTCTTGTTATTTCCTGATTCAGTGGTCAATTCTGAATCTTTAGTGAAAAGGAAAAAAGTAAATTGTATTTACATATTCAGGCTAATTCCACAACACCTGCCAAGGTATTTCTATTTTCAGCATTGCAGATATTCATTGCTATGTAGTGTTCTTCTGGGATCTCTGAACAAGCAAAAGTGAAAGGACTTCCAAGATCTTTGTAAGCTGATTTTAGCTGAAATTTGTCAGAGCCTTTATAGTTCACTCTGGCAACACGAGATAGAAAGTTACAATACTTCCTTTTTTTTCCCCCCTCTCATATTTCCATTTAAGGCAAACTTATCATCTTTATTCCATCCCACAGAAATAAGATTCCTAACAAAACTGACCTTTGCAGTGATGAAAATTTTTCATATTGTTTTTGTAATGGAGTACCTATACATATGTAGTGGCACTGGTGACCTACTCAGTGGTCAGTGCTGTCAAAGATATTTCCAGGTAATGTTCCTTCAGACTGGAATTAAAATATTTTAAGGAAGTTAAAAATTTTAGTGTGATAGAAAGGGAAGAAGGGCATTAAGTGAAGTTGCCCATTTCAGTGAGATTGCAAACTGCTTTCTATAACCTGTATATGTTATCATGAATTTCATTCATTAAAAACACAGTGAGTCTTGAAAGAACTAACTTTTCAGCTCTGGGTTCTGTAGTGTTTGGTAGTCTATAAATAGACAAGGTAAGTGATACTGTTCAGGATGGAACTCCCCAATTTTATGTCTATGAATGAATGAATATTCCTTCCCCAGGTAATTTGGTAATATTTACATTAAAATGAATATCCTAAAAATGTCTTTTATCAAAAATATACATTGGAGTGTGTAAAAGCAGCCACAAAGCATTCACATGTTTCTTTGATGTCCATAATGGCACATGCTTAGTTCAAGCTCAGTTTTGTGTCGAGGTTCCGACTGTCAGTAGAACCTAAAACCTGTGGTACTTGTATTGAGAAGATATCGGTAACACAGATACCGTTTTTGTCTCTTTAACTAAATTGAAGATAACTATAGCTGAAATGGGTTTTCTTCTTTCTTGTATGTAATTTAAGTCTTTGGAGGTGCTTTGTGGCTAGCTGAGATGATGTGTTATTAGGAGCTATTTTCTAAATAGCAAAATACCTATAAAACAGAATAACACTTTAAACTTCTTCAGAGAGGGAGACAGGGACTCAAGGAATGTTGAGATTCTTATGGGGGTTTTAATACTTTTAAATTTATTTTTCTTAAAGTAAAATTATCAATTTAAGAACTGCATTTCCTAGCACAGTTATAGGAAATATGCATCGACTTAGTTCTTTCTATATGGTTTATGTAATTGTTACAAGTGTTGCTCTCTGACACGCGGTGCTTTGTGAAGCTCTAGTTGGGTACACTGACTATCTGGATTTGCAAATCTCCATAATGAGATTGCAAAATTTCAGCAAGTTTATACAACTGACTAGGAATGATAATCTCATTCCAACCATCTGTGCTTAAACCAACAAAATAAAAATTGAACAAGTAAACCCTGGATGATTTGGGCATTACTGTTGAAATGCTCTGGGCAATATCTCAAAAGGGTGTACATTCATGCCTCTAGATCAACTCCATCCTCTGTGGATGACAAGACATGAGAGCACTTCAACTCTGCAATAACTCCTTTTTGTTTCACTGGAAATATTGTTTGAATATGTCTGTATCATAGGACTTTGTAAGGCAGAAACCTTGAATATGAATTCTAGGTAAGTTAGCAGTCAGATGCAAGGGGCTGTACCTGTGCATTAAACCAGAACCTTAGGCGGTCTCTGAGGTTCTACACAGCTTCTAGAGGGGCCAAGAAAGGGTTGGGGTATGGCTCTCTAATCTTGAGGAGGAACCTTGAATGCTTCAACCCGTTATACAATGGATAAGGTAATACTTGGCAGGGTTACTGCGAGACATGGGAAGGCAGCATGGGGTCTTTGGAGAAGGGGCACTGTGCAAACACAAGAGAATTTTTTAGTTAATAGTTAAACTTAATGCTCAGTTAAACTTAGTTAAACTTGATCTTTTAATCACATTTTACTGACCCTCTCTAAAGAGAGCCTTTTTGGAAGAGCAAATTCAATTTTTGGTAACTCAAAGTGGAAGAAATACAGAAGAGAAAAATTATATAACTTGGCTCTTTAGGAATAAGGTTAATAAAAATGCTTATTTCTCTGCCCTTCTTTTATGACCTGCACAGGCTCAATGGGGAGAAAAGTTTTGTCTCTCTTTATTGGTTTTGTGTCCATGTAAAAGTTATGGCAGATCAGAGTAAATGGCCAGAAGGAATTATCTTGGTTTCTTTTCACACTCTGCCATAAAGTAACCTCAGAAGTTTCTTCCAAACAAAAAGACCCTTTTTTGAAAATGACTGGGGTTAGTTTTGGAAGTGCCTAAATATTTCTGAATACTGACCTGTGCTTCCCCTCAGATGGTGGGTGCTCAGCATATTGGAAAGTGAGACTGTTAGAAGATCAAAAGATTCTGAGTTTGGGGGTTGGTTTGTTTGTTTTTAAAGTATTTGTCCCATCTGTAAGGTGACTGCCAAATTTTTTATCTTCAAAGGAATGGACAGGACCAGGTACCCTTAGAGTAAAGGGTTCCTTGTTCTTTAAAGCATTCTCTTAAATTAAATTCTTTGACCAACTGTTACAGCGTCAACAGGAAGTATGCATTATAATTTAATTACTATATTAAACAGATACATAAATTATAAGATTATTTTCTAGATTTCTCAGATATCTAGTATTAATTTTAAGAATATTTTCAATACCACGCCTTGATATTACACCCTGTCAGGAAGCAAAAAGTTGTCATGTAGTCAAATAAATCGTATGAGAGAATAACAACTTAGTATTAAGGAGATTATTTCAAAAGCGTTTTAGTATGTTCACGGCAATGTCATGACAACATTTAAAGTTGGCCTCTTATACCTTGCTTTCTCTTGTATGTGTCTGTTCGGGAATTGGTGTCATGGTATGTATCAAGTATTTTTAGAACCAGTTAGTAATGGCCACTGAGAAGTCATGACTGCTGGAGCTAAAACTGATGATAGACTCATCAGCTGATAGTTCAGGCAGGCAACCTCCTGTATTTTGAGTTCTTAACATTTTAATGTCCCTTACTGTCTCTCTGGGTCTCCTCAATATCATGAAGCTTAACATACCTTTCTCTTAGTGATTTCTTAATTGTTGTTTGACTGTTTTAATAACGTTCTTTTAATGGTATGTTGTAAAAACGAGATGGAAAGATGGATTTGTGGCTTTTTTGTTTCCTCGTTAGGTAAAAATAAGGCAAGGAAAAACTTTTGTTGTTACTTAAACTGCAAGAACAAAGCAATGAAACAGCTTTTTACAATACATGAATGAGTATAGCCTTTTATTTTCTGAAAGTCCAACAGAATGATATGTGGAGGGAAAGAAATCACATTTTTAATACTAAAATGAGTGTGATGCTGTGTTGGGAAAATTCATGTGTACTGGCTATTTTGCTTTAATATTTTACTGAAGACAGTAATTTTTGTGATGGTATACCTAGGTGAGATTGGCAAAAAGCTGACATTGGTATATTCTTGGGCTTTCCTGGGTACCTCAGCTTTCAAAAAATGCCAACAGAAAACACCTCAGCTGCTCATGCCTTTACCTTCACTTTAATTTCATATCACAAATGTCAAAGCATGAGTTAACATGCTATCAAAAAAAAAAAACCAAAACCCAAGACATTAATGGTTTTGATAATAAAAATGTTATATTAAAGATCTAAGATGAGAAGTGGGATTTGTTTGGGGTTTTTTCGTTGTTTTGTTGCTTTTGTTTTAATTTTAGTATTTTGGGTTTTGTTAATGTGTGCCAACTCAAAACACCTAATTAAGCTGTTG
Source organism: Limnodromus scolopaceus (assembly GCA_028565335.1). Lineage (NCBI taxonomy): Eukaryota > Metazoa > Chordata > Aves > Charadriiformes > Scolopacidae > Limnodromus > Limnodromus scolopaceus. The sequence continues at coordinate 128,490,935 of JAOXNO010000001.1, forward strand.
GCTGAAAGACTGATTTATTCAGGTCTTATCCCTTCAACTAAGCATTGTTTAACACCAGTTTCCATGTCCAAAACATATTTAATAAGTCATCTTGGAAAGCCGCAGTATTTCTGATGCTCACAGGATCCTGGTGTATTAAAGAAATGTGAGTATTTCAGTGCCCTGTTTGGATGTCAGCTGTGCTTGTTCGAATGCACTACATCTGCATCAGGAGTGTTGAGCCACTGTGAGTACATCATTGCAGTAATAATTTTTTTCAGGCTTCCCATGTGCTCCATGAGGAGGTTGAGTAAGACAGACAAATAATTTCAGTTGCAAGTCCCACAACTTAATGGACAACAGACAAAATCTAAGAAAAAATGCATTCTGTTGGACATTGTAAAGAACAGCTTTAGCAAAATCATGAGATTCTTTTATCTGAAATACATGCAGTAAGAATATTTTAACTTCATGTACAATCAGATACTTTTGTTAAAGGTCTCGTTGTTTTGCTAATGAGGCTTTAAAAATGTTAGTGACTGAAAATACAGATTAAATCCTCTACCTTTCCCTTCTTTTTACCATCATTCGATCTCTTCACCCCCACCCTGCCCCTTCTCTTGTTTTTTCCTCTTTCCTTCTCTTGCCTGCTGTCAGGAAAATCTGCCTTTGAAGGGACAATTCTGTACAGAGTGGCACCGGCAAAGATTGACAGCTACAGACGCTATAACAGTGAGTGTGTTTCAAAATCAACAAGCAACAGCTTTAGTCTTCAGTACTTGTTTGATTTATCTACACTTGTAAAATGTGCCACTGCTACTCACATATGGCTACTCTACATGCATATATCTGTCTGTAAGCTAAAGTCAGTTTGCTGCTGATGAACTGCCTAGCCTTAATGCAATGAGAATGCACTTGTTCCTTCTGTGCATGTGTATGTTATATGTCCATATAATGTACGTGTGTAAGCCCACAATAAATTGTGAATTGGATGCTTGGGTCTTGGCTATGGTTTGAAATTAAGACCATTTAGTCCCATAATCTTTACCACCTGAAACATGAAGACTATTGATAATAACCACAAGTCTTTGAATTAAAAGTCCTGCTTGAAGAATAAAGTTCCCATTGTGATTGCTGAATTCATAAAATATGCTTTGCTTTTCTTAAAGAACATTGTGGAGTTTGGTTGGTTTGAGTTTTTGGTTTCTTGGGTGTTGTGGTTTTTTGGGGTTTTTTTTGCTTTTGCTAAAATTTAGTGCATGCTCTTCATTTGGCGTTCAGACTTTGACAGCTATTACTCACAGCATTTTGGTTGATACGTTTTTTCTGCCAAGGAAGCTAAAAGATGTAAAGCTACTTTCATTTCATGTTCAGGATTTTGCCTTCTGCGTTTCGGAAACAGGAACATGCTATTTTTCATATGCTTTTACTACCCTGTTAATACAGAAGAATAGAGGATGGTGACATCAGATGCAAGACAGAGGAAGCAAGGAAGACAGAAATCTGTCCTTCCACCTGCTTCCTTGTCGAGAAATCTAGCAGAAAGAGATGCTACTGAGTCACATTCAGTGTGACTAAGTGCAAAGTGTTCAGTCCTGTCCTCCGGTGAACAGTATGTTGTGCTAACTTTGGCATCTACTTTTGTCCCAGACAGCTTTCTCTTCAGAAGATCCAAGCTGTGCTGCCCTTCCTCCTCCTTTCTGGGTTGGGGGTGTTTGCTCTCCTACCTCTCAGGACTTCTGTCTTATGCACACTCACAGAAAAGGATGAAGCAGTTGAAGTGATAGTCTTCTGATAACTTGCATTTACACCTTCTTTTTTAAAACAAAAACTTTTGTGGATGTGTGCAGCTCATATACTCAGCAGAGTATTTCCTCATAGAGAATTATCTTCCTGTCTACCAGAATTTGTCTCTTTTTTGCAGCTCTTCTCAAGCTTCCAACCAAGCTCTTGCTTTGGCTGGAGCAGACCATGTGGTCGGTGGTCTTCATATTTTTCTGCAGCTTCTCACCTTATGGTCTTCATGAGTGCTTATGAAAGCACTCAAATTGCACGCTTCTTGGAGAGTTCTTAGACCATCATGTCCTCGAATCCACCAATCCGATGAGCATAGTAAGGATTTACAAAGTAAATATCCAGTATGCTTGATTTCTGACTTCTAGCTTCAAATCAAATGGAAGGTCTGCCTTTGGAGTCTTTAATTTTACAACATTAATCTTTCTGGACAGTTTTGCCCTAACATTACATTTCAGAGTTTTCCTGAATCCTGCTCTCCATGCCCAGTCCATTTTTCATTAAGTGTCAAATGGCCCTTCCTCTTTTCTCAAATCATTTAGGGTGAGCCTAAGTGAAGTCCGGAAGAATTCAGTCACCTTTCTAGTTGTGCCAGAGTCCTGCATTTAGTTCTCCTTGTTAATACTACTGGCCCATAGTCATGCCATAGCACAGAAAATGCATTTCATCAGACTGATTTCACAGGGTGCAGGATTGGATAGGTACCTATAGGTATGCTTGACAACTAGCTGCAAGAAGACAGCTTAACCCACAGTGGATTATCTCACATTGCTCTGAGCAAACACCCATCTAAACATTGGTTTTAAAGCTAAACAAGATGTCTTGTTTAATAGTACCTTCCTTGGCATTTGGTTAGACTTCCATGGTTTTTTCACGCTGCAGCGGTATTTTGCTTTCTCTGTAAAACTGCATCTTAGAAGTCCAGATGTCCAGCTACATTTGTGGCCTATTTGTTGCTTACTGGGTTGGAATTGGGACTGAAATGGGCAGTACTCAAAATCAAGTCATCTGGGAAAGTTGTAAACAAAATGAGGCTTGGCATTGTTGATACTATCAGAGTTATTATCTCCTAAACTAACATGCAAAAAGGAGGGTTCGTTATTCTTCCTGCTACTTCTATTGGCAGCTCACTTCCTGCATCCTCATGTTCTTCTGAAGCAGGCCTACTGAAGGTGTGGCCAGCTCCTTCCATTTCACGTCTCATCTGTGGTCCTTATTTTTAGACAAATATCCATGTGCTTATGTCTCCAGTGAAAGTCATTTGGAGGCATTCCACAGAATTGTTTTTGTTTAGGCATGTCTGTTTAGAGTTGTTTTAAACACACAGCTGCTCTAATTTCAGCTTTCCAATTTCTCCATGCGTTCAGCTTGAGTCAGTTCATAGCTTTAGATTAGTTATGCCCTCAGGGTGCTTGGATTCACCTGTATCACACTGCATGAAGCGTTGCTCAACTTTTGAAGCAAGCTTAGAGCTTTTACTTTACAAACATATGCTTAGTGCTAAAATACTTTTATTTTGAAAGCCGTTTCGAAACTGCTTTGTTGAAGAGAAATTTTCTTACTTAACCAAGGCCAACTAAATGTTGTTGAATTAGTGTGTAGCTGCTTCTAGAGACACCTTTCACTGAAATATGCAAGATTGTCTCCTGCATAAGCACTCAGCCTTGCCTTCATATGCTGACATGGCTTTTTTGGTCATTAGGTATGCCAGGCTCCACTCAGCAATAATTCCAACTCCTTTGGCATTCTGCTCATTAACCTGCTGTCAGAAAATTTTTGCTACCGCGTGTGCTGAGCGAAGAGGGACAAACAGCAACAAAAAATTACTTACTTGTTTTGTTGATCACAGCCCTCTTTTCTCTCATCCTGCAACTTTCCTGCACCTCCACAAAAAAAGCTTCTTGGATTTTTAATTTTTTTTTATTTTTACTGGTTTAATTTCTCTTTCTTCCTTCACTTTCTTTTTCTTCGAAGATTCTGTAACTGAGGAACAGGGCACACACAATGCTTCATTTGACAAATATTTGCCTCTCTTTCCTTATATGTGGATCCACAATGCTGTCAGTAATAGATATTAGATATAATGGAAGAAGATGAGACAGGATCGTTGAAACAGAGATATTCGTGAGTAACCTTAATTGTGTTTTCTATTGCTGCACTGCTTTTCTTTACTTTTTTTTTCCCCTGTAATCATTGAGGAACTATGCCTGGGCAGAGTTTTCAAAGAGATCAATATGGCTGATGTATTTATGATGTTATTAACCCCATATAAGAATGTCTGAATGTGAGCAAAGTAGAATGAGAAACCCGAATGTGGATTTTTTCGATTCTGAAGAGGGAAGTTGCATTTTTTTATTTTACCTCAGCTTCTTATAACTTGCTTACAGAGAAGAACATATATTAAATACACATCTGATCGGGTGAGGGAAATTTTTATGATTAAAAATAAGCATCCTTTTTTCTGGAGGAGGAATGTACAGATGGCAAGGGATTGGGATGGTGGGTGGAAGAATTATGTTGACTGGGGCAAAACATGTTAAATCTTTCTGTTGATTCGGATTCCCACTCCCAAGTGGTTTTCCATGTGTCTCACAAAAGACCTTTTTTTGGTGAGTGGAAGTTAAAGTATCATTTTGGGTGTGGTTGCTTACCTGTCCTTTCATGTGTAATAATCCTGTACTTAGTGAGAAAAAGAATGGTGAAAAAATAGTTCCAAAATGAAGATGATGATGGTACAGTCCTAGAGCTCCTGAATGAATGATTATTTCTATTTGCTCTTACAGTACTCAGGGAAAAGGCTGGGGATGAGGTGAAGCCACCAACTCCCGTATTGATGCTCTGTGTTCGTGCTGCAGAAGATGCTTGCGCTATGTTGCCCTTAATGCATGTGGCTTCGTGGTGCTGGACACCACTCCCCTTTTCCCTGCATGATTTCTTGTGCAAGCATAAAAATCTTGGGGCTGCTTCTTATGTGGCAAGAACTGTTGTGCTAAGGACAGCAAACATGCTGAAAGGAAATGACAAAATGTTTAGATTACACGGTTACATTTCTTCAAGGAATATAACTGAGAATAACAAATAATGACTGATATTGAGATAGTTTGCCTCAGCCACTTATACATGCATAACCACTGTTGGTAAAGAAGCATAAATTTGTTTTTTGAATGCGTGAATTTATTAACCTTTGAACTGTAAAGGATCGACATGGCTTTGTTCTACAGTAATATTTAAAATCAAACCTCCTGTTCTGGTTTTGATTTTTTTAATGATGCTATGAAATGTTATTGGGGACGGCTTCAGCAAAATACAGCTCAAGATAAATATTTCATAGGCTGTGGGTATTTGTTCTGTCTTTGCCAGTATGTGGGGAAAAGGAAGAAGGACAGTTCCTGTCTCATCTACTGCAATTGCCGTGTATAACTTCACCTTCTTTGTCATTCAGATCAGTCACTTGGGCGTTCCACACTGTCATTTTCTAAATAGAAGGAAAGACATATTTCCCCTCACCTTCCTTCCCTTCTGTAAGAGGCAAAAATCTCAATAAGCTCCATTTACACAGTTTTTTGTTCTGTTAAACACAGTTGACAGCATTTCTCTCTGGCTGCCAGACCAAATCAGGAGATCCTTTGCATCGTTTCAGGTGTGTGCCGCTGAACAGCTGACCTTTACATTGCTTAACAGAGCTAGGCTGAGAAGCATTTAGAGTGCCAGAGCATCGTAGGCTTATACATCGCCGAAGTGGTCCATTTTTTGCCCAGTGCCATAAATTGTCTGCAGAGAGAACAATCCAGAATAAAGAACAAATATTAAATTGGTAAACAACAGCTCAAAATAGAAAGCTCTGTAAAGCTCACAATGTATTCCCCTTTTTTCCTGCCATTTTAAGATATTTAGAAACAATTTGTTTCCTGCTTTGAATGGAGTTAATTTTATCGCAACTGTTTATTTTTGTTTTAACAGCTTTAGTTTACACAGCCCTTTATCATCCCTAAATATCTTTCTGATTTAGAGTCTTGGTTTGATGCCAGAGCAGCTCTGGGGCCATTGGTAAATTAGGTCTGATGTTGTGGTCTCTTTTTAATCCCTATTTGAGCTAATCTGTTCTGGTACATTTCAGAATGTTGGTCTCAAAAGACCTGTAACTGGCATAACAGCAGTGCGGTGTGTTTGAAATGTCTTGAGAAAACTAATCTCTCTTATATACCCATATAGGAAAAAGTGTGTGTGAAGTGTGAAATTCCTCCAGACAGTGTTGTGAGAATTTAATCTTCATGAATACTAAATTATCTTGCATTTGTAAGGAGCATGAAGCAACAGAGAATCTTAGAGCTCTGAGAGTTTTTAAATAGCCTTATGTTGGTAGTCCCATATCTTGTCCCAGCCAAAAATTAAGAATGGTTGGCTCCTGGGAATTTTAACATCTTGCTGCTGATTTTGCCCTTGTTTAGACTTTGGAGAGTTTACTATAAAAGCGCACCTAACACTCGGATTTGAGCTCTACCTTGTGGTGCAGATGATTCAGCAGTAATAACGCCAAGTAAAAGAATAGTGTCTTTGCTTATAGAGCCAGAAATGGAAAGCGACACACTGAAAAGACTTACCTCCTTCCTGAGAAATGTTAAAAATCTGAAAAATGTTGCTACTGTGAGGACTGGTGTGATAGTAGGCAACATTATTGAACACCTTGTTGATGATATGTACTCTCCAAATGCTGACAAGACTCTCTAAAAGTCACTGTTAAAAATTTAAAATAAAAAAAATAATAAAAAGAGTGAGAGGCCTGACTACTGTAGCCATACAGTCCTGGCTATATTTGATGTATTTGCTAATGAGACTTAAAAGAAAGCAAAAGATGTGCTCAGTGCTTTTGAGGTCAGCAGTTCTCTGAGCGGCTGGCCTTACCTTAGTGCTTAAGTTCATAGCTCTGCCACAGCTGTTTCAGACTGCGTGGGTATGGGTCAGCAGCAGCAGATGACTCTGCCAGCTGAAATGCTCTCCGGTTTTTAATGCCCATTTAGCAGCCTGACCTCCCTGCTAACTGTAGCTCTTCTTGCAGAAAATTTTAGGTTTAAAATTCATAATCTGACAGTCTAGGTCGCTCAGGTTTCTGCTTGTCTGTTTGTTTCCCGGCTGTATCTGTGGGCTACATGTGTCTTGTGGCTACCTATTCAGGCCTTTTGGGTCTCCCTCCCCTAAACTTCTTGCGAAATCTGTCAGTGCCAGTTGCACCGTTTGCA
>JAOXNO010000001.1:128498044-128517454 GCA_028565335.1 Limnodromus scolopaceus
AAATTTTTATTTTGGGTAAAATACCCCCCCCCCCCCCCCCCGGCTCTATTCTCCTACTACGCTGTTTGCAGTAGTGGTGAAAAGAGCCATGAAATGCTGGGGCAGGGGGGAGGAGACGGGGAGGGCAGGAAAAAAAGAAAGGAGGGTGGTTGGAAGAGGGACATTTTTCCATTTTTAAGAGGAGGGATCACCTCAGCCATGAGCTTATTCCTTCCTTGTGTAGGCAGGGCTAGGGAGGGCAGCGCAGCTGCATTTTGCAGGATTGCTCTGAGACAATTGCTGACATACGTATGGTGATATATATAAATAAATATAAACGAATAATCCAATGAAAAAATAAATGAGAGGTGAGAATTCATCAGGCAAGGGCAGGCATAGTGTTGCAAACTTGCTTACAATTTTTTCATCTGTACAAATCAGAGGTTTATGTCTCGTGTACCTTGGGAGGAAGGTAAGAAAGAGTCTCCTTAGCATATTTTTAAGAGTAAGAGCATGCTAGATTATTTTCTGCGGGACTGTTTTGTGTTTAAGTACTGCATTATAGTTTCTTAATGTTATTGCAGACCTTCATTTTATCTAATTTGTCCTGTTTCCACTGCATATAGTCCTCATCCTGATACCTTTGCCTCTTGCCCTCAGCCACGAAGTAAAAGCAAGAACAGACTAGTTCTTGGAAAAGCATCTTTATTTATTTATTTGTTTGTTTGTTTATTTATTTATGTCCAGAGGGCTCCTCAGTTTGTGTCAGTCAAAAAATAATAAATGATGTAATTTTCCCAGTTGATCAGGAAGAATTCTTTTAAGTTTGAAGGAGCTTTGTAAGGCTGGCCTCTATTCGGCCACTCAAATGCAGTTTAGTTTGGACAGGCATCACTTCAGTCCATTCTGTCCCCATTTAAAAAAAAAAAAAATTAAAAAAACCTGCTGTTATTTCCTATGTTGCTTTCATTATGAGAACTGTAAAATGAGACAAAGGTCTGTGGCAGCATAGAAAATGAAATGACTCTTGGATTATCACGAAGCAGAGATGGGTGATGCTAGGCAAATCTGTTGTAAGACTGAGGTGAGATTCCTGTTACAAGGTGTGATGTCTCATCATAGAAGAATGGCCATAAAAGATGAAGATGCCATAATAAAAAACAAGTGATGACCCAGAAACAAGACCCTAGTTCTTATTGGAGCCCCTTGAGGCTTCTGATCTCTCTTTCATGCAGGTTTCAAAGGTCTGGAAGTCCATGTGAGACCTGTTGAGTAATTCCAATAATTACTTCCATATTTTACTTCCATCTGCGGGGCAACATCCGAGTACTCTTCTCTCACAATTAGTGATGCAGAAAACCCATTTTAATTATTTATTTTAAAGACAGCTTTTCTGTTAATTTCAGGGAGTGGCTAAGAGCGGTCATGGATTCTAACAGTTAAAATTCAGTTACTTGTGGAGGGAGTTCTCAGCATTGCTCCTTCCCTCCATCACGGAGCAGTTTGAGGAGAATTTGGCAAGGATGAAAGAAGAAACCTTTGCCAGAGAATAATTTTCCTGTCCCATATTAAGAAGAACTTTTGTTCAGCAAAGAGACAATGATCACTGTGATTTGTTTAAGTGGATGTTTTATACTCAGAAATATTATTTGTGACTCAGCATAGTCAGTTGGTGACCATTCTCTTTGCATTTAGAAGTAGTAAATAAGGTTGGTTCTAGCCCCTGTCTCAGCCAGGGCCCTAGTTACTGATATTTTGCAAAGCTGGGGAAGGTCCAGCTAGCAGAACTTACAGCTTCTTCTGTTACTGCCCAAGTAACAACAAGGTGAAGGAATAAAAAGAGGCAGTGACTTTGCCATGTTGCCTGAAGAGGGTTATACCTTTCTGGCTTAATTAATTTACCCTTGTGTCTCTGAGTGCCTCTGCATTGTGGAATGGCTCTGCTATGGATAACCACTTCCCTCCCACCAACCACAGCACAGAGCAGGGTCACTGTGAATGCTTGAATTCTCTGATTATTGCTTTCACGAGTTCTGGAAGGAGCATATAGAAGTTACTTTACTGATGGCAGGAATACTACCATTCTAACTACCATGATAAACCAGTGAAACCAGATTTGAAGTTTTCCCCTGGCCCTTCCTGGGAAAATAAAAAGTTCAAGTAAAGAGATCCCAGCATATTTAAGAAAAGAATTGTAATGTCATCATTTAGAATTCTTAAAAATTACACTCCTGCCCAGCTTATGGAATGAATAACTTGTTCATTGCTATCTAAATTGAACACTCAAAGAAACAGAAATGTTACTTATATGCAATAGGTAGATGTAACGTACACTCAGGAAGTCAGAAGAGAGCCTAAGCATTTTGCTTAGCGTTTAGTCTTTTGTTTGGTTCTAATTGGGAACTTTCTCTAAATCTGCATTCATACTCCTTCCATCTTTCGGATATAGTAAAATTCAGAGCATCATATGAGACTTTTCTGCTTAACAGTTTTGGTAAGAATTGTGACATGTAATTTCTGATTTCATTTCCCAGCAGCACTCTGATGTTGAAACCAATTTAACAGGTGAGGCCCTTGTGTCCTTCATCATGAGGTTGTGCCTCAGGCCTCAGGACTTGCAGTGCTTTCTGTGGTTTGTCAGAGAAACTTAAAGTAGCTCTTGAAGAAGATGCCTATGTTTTACTGGGTAGTCGTGTTCCTAAACAGTGAATTACCAGAAGACAAGAAGTCTCCCCCAAAACAACTCACTGCTCATCACCATGGCAGAAAGCTCTTGGATGGAGACTGCTAACCAAAGGCACCACCTGAGTCAGGGAGGCAAAAGCAAAGGATTCAATTGTTAATAATAAAAATGGTATTAATAAAGATTTTTATTGACCTCATCAAAATATTTTTTCTTTAGGTAATTCCTCTATTTGGTTTGGAAGCGTTGCTCTAGTGTAGGCTGGAAATGATATTCAGATTCTTCCCACTCAGGAACACTGCTTTATTCTGTTTCTGTTGCTTGTACACATCAGAGAATAGTAGAAACTGAAGCATTACAAAGATTTTATAAAACTTCCCACATGCTCTACAACTTGCAGCCCTTTTATAGGGATCCAGTAGACTTCGCCTGATCTTAGTGCCATTTCTTTCCTTTTGGCAGAAATACAGATAGTTTTTTAGTAACATTGTTTGCTTACCAAAGGGAAGAGGGAAAGAGATTGGCATATAATCTCTACTTGATTTTAGGTGTCTAGATTTTTTCTGTAATCTTTTTTTCTGTACTGGCAGCCTCTTATGATGAAAATCCATTGCAATCACTTTGTGGACCTTGATATAAAAATAACTAAGAAGATAAGCTTACTTGAAATTTTTATTTCTTTGACTTCTGTGACCTACATCTGTAGCACCACGAATGCTTATGAGGGGAATGTAAGGATTTGAGTTTGTTATTATTAGATAGAATTAGTGCTGTAGTAGTAACAATTGCTGTGGTTTTCCTGGAAACATAGTTAAGTCAGTCTGTAATGTAGGAGGGAAGATTGAAATGATCCAGGGTACAGTTGCAATTTCAGAGGAAACTTCAGTGGGTCACTTTTACTTCCAGTGACTGTTTGGCCTGATTCTGCACTGTTCTGCAAAGTGGCTGAAGCATCACCATATTGCATCTGTGGCCTCTGCTATTCAAACAGCAGATATTTTCAGATAAGTGCAGATAAATTTTCCTATTCACTGAGAGAAGTAATGCAAATCAGAATGTCAGTTTTGATTTATTATATTCCTAGAGGATAGTGTGCATGGGTGCTTTTCTTATGAGGCTGTCTATGCTGCAGAGAGATTTAATTTTCAGCAGGCAACGTATTATGCAGCTTATTTGATTGCAAATTGGTTTAAACAGCTTTCAGCTTTAAATTTCCCAGTTAGGTAATGTAGCTTTAGATACTAATTGCAAAATGGGCTTGATATGAGTCACAGAGATTTAAGGTACAGCGTGCCTGGTCTTACTGCTTGTTAGCTTTAAGTGGCTTTACACAATAGCTGCCCTAGAACTGAATTTAACTCTTTGATTTATTGAAGTCTCTTACAAATAATTTTTGTCTGAGGAAGAAGGATTTTCTCGATACTCAAGGAATGGCTGTCTTCATTCATGAAGTTTGGATGCTGGAGTATGCATGTTTTGTGGATTGGTGTAAGTTCTAACTGTTACACCATTGTGATGAAATAAAGTGATTTTAAAACTCAAAAATGACCGCATGGCACAGAGAGCATCTTCTCTACCTGTTTCTTGTGGTTTCATTTTCCTTTAGAGGATGGGAGGGATCATTTTCCAGTCATGATTTGTTTTGAAAATAGTGAGCTTCACACCTAAGATTTCATCTTTCATCCCTTCATTTCACAGGCCTAAAAGATGCTACAGGCTCTGAGAGTGATGGTGGTGACTCTTGCAGCACAAAATCGGAAGGAGCCAATGGAGGCACGACAATCCAACCCAAAAAGGTCAAGGGTGTAGGCTTTGGAGATATCTTCAAAGACAAACCCATAAAGCTACGACCAAGGTCAATAGAAGTTGAAAATGACTTTCTCCCAGTAGATAAGGTACGTGTCACTTCTTAATTCTCTCTTGGTGTTGGTTTAAAGAAGGTTTCATCCTAAAGTTCTAAATTCTGTCACTGGCCAAAACTTGAAGCTTTATGGTCATTACTTCTTAATATTCTGCAGACAAGATTCTGCTTTTTTTTCCTCTTTTGCCACCCACCAGAAGGTGATTTCCAGTGAGGTTGGCTACCTGCAAGAACTGCTACTTTACTTAAAGTCTTACTCCTCTGTTTGTACATCCATCTGTTTAATTGGCCTTTTTTTCCTAAGAAAATATTATTTTAGAGAACAAGACAAGAGATGCTTTTCAGGTTATCAGTTACTCACATTAAAGTAAAAAGGAATTGCTAATTCTTATGTAAACTAAGAGGGAGACACTGTCATTGTACCATCAGTTTCCTTAAAAAAAAAGGAAGCTTTGGCAAATACATAAATACCTCAACGTAGCACTGGATTTATTAAGGGATGCTTTCAAAAATCACCCAGCTTTGTTTAAAGGGATTAGTAAAAGTGAAGGCATATTTTTTATGGGATTGTTCTATGTGACATAAAAAGAAAGTCCTGAGATTAACACTTGAGGAAAAATTTTACTTTCTGACAAATTGAAGCAGACCATCTTTTTGAAGGGCACTCTTTGTTCCAAAGCCTCCAAAACTATCACTATGTAAATTAGAAATAAAGAGAGACTAGAAAGCAAATTGAGCTGTTTCTAATAAACTGGAGGAGAGAAACTTTAAAAAAAAAAAAGAAAAAGGATTGATTACTGTAAGGTATGTTCTTTAGGGAAACAAAGAAAGAAATACATTGTTTCCTAATGAAGTAACAACCAAAGAAAAATCTGTTAAATCGTTCCTTTAAGTGAACAATTAGATTTGCATAGGATTACTGGTATGCTGAGAAGTGTTAGGAGGCTTCCACAGCCTGGAGTTCTGCTATGGGCATAGTTACACAATGTGCTTGTCCCACTGTCCGTCGAACCAGAGACTTCAAGAATTACATCTTTGTGGCCCACAAAGCTTTTTTTCTTAACCTAGACCATTTCAGTGACCTGATTTATAGCAAAGCACCTACCCCCGTATCTGCCCTGAGTTACAGCCGTACGGCAGAAGGGGAGATACTGCAAAGGCATGATGGAGACTTCTTCAGCTAGTATCACTGAGGGGCAATTGGTAGTAGATTGGCAACTTTACAATAGACTGCAAATTGGATTCTGTATTAGGAGGTTGGTGAAGAGCTGGGATAATCTAAGTAAAAGAAAAAGCTAGATTGAATTACCCCTTGGCCATTGCTGACTTCTTCAAAGCCTGCATGGTATCCTGCTTGTCTTCTCTTTCTGGGTGGACTTATTAACTCATGTGCCGGGCTTTGTTAACTTGTAGGACTGGGAGCAGCTGAGCTGTGTGCCAATGGCACCTCATCAAAGAAGCCCCCCTGGTATACAAGATAGGGACAGGCCAGGCCTGGCAGTGTTCACCAGGCGCTAGCTAATGAACCTCCCTCCTGCCAGATTCAGGGAATGGGGTAGAGAGCAGGGAAGTCGGCTTTGCGTGGAGCCATCATGGTGTCTGTCTGCAGTGTGCTTTGTGACCCTGACAACCTGCCAGTGTTTAAGGTGTGATTGGGCTTTATGAAAGCTTTGTAAGTATGCTGAAGAAGAATTTAGCAGCACACGAATTTGGTTAATAAAAGCTTTCCTTTTTTTTTTTTTTTTTCCCCCCTCATTTCCCCAGTTTGGATGATGTTTGTTTTTATGATTTGATGGCTGCCTGCGATCTTTTTCATACAAGTCCCACATAAGGAAAATTATTTTGTATATATATTTTGTATATAGGAAACACCTGATAGCCTGCATACTTAAACCCATGCATGGCTGTACTTAAACCTTTTTGGGGGGGGCTCAGGACATAAAAAGCCCCATAGCTTCAGGAAATGTGTGTTTTAATAATGCAGTTCTACAAGAGGTGAGTTTTAAATTACTAATTTCCTGCATCTAGATATGTAAAGGAAATAAGCAGTGCAGGAAGCAAATCACCTAAGATAAACACACTATTGTAATTTACATTACGATAGTATTTATAAGTGGTGTGTAAATTAAGCATTCACTTGTAAGGGAGATGCATATGTAGGCACTGACCAGAATTCAAGTTTTGCACAAAATTCGATTCTCCCAAGTCTGATACAGGCAGATTAGAATTTACAAATGATAAGGTCCTATATGTGAGGATTTCTTGTGCCTATAGTTGTCTATGATTGCAGCTATCTCTACAGTAGGGACTGTAAATGGGAACAGATTAAAATAAATTATATATCCCTTGAACTCTGGAGTCCCTTGTTTTAATGTGAAGTGTTAGCAAAGAGCTTATGAGTGACCTTCATTCCCTGAAAGGAAGTCTTACTCCACTTTATGATGAGAAGTCTTAACTTTGTTTTTCACAAAGGAACAGTATTTGTGCAGCATAAGTCAATAGGTTTGTTACCTAGCCAAAAATTAAATATAGAATTTAAAGAAAATTTCTAAAATTTTCCATCCTATTCACAGACCTTCCTTCCTACATCTTCAGATTTCTCCTTAAGCTGGCATGGTTATTGGAAAATAATGGCTTCACTTTTGTGAACACAATCCATTATTTGTGTTTCAAGTGTGTAGATAACTAAAAACAACTCTTCTTTGCTGTCATTGCTTTTTTCCTGTCCAGGGGTCAGGATGGTTAATCCTTGAGCACTGCCATTCACAGGCTTCAACACTGTGGTCTTTGCCTACTCATAGCACCAAAACTTGATTCACTGACACAAGTTGGGTTACAATTGCAAAACATTAACCTCCCAAGTACTTCTCTCCTGGCTGCAAGAAATTCCCCCGTTGTCATTGTTGTGTTCTTTGCCATTTAGTGCTGACAGAGAGAGAGAGAATCCTGTATTTGTCATTCCAAGCAAGATCATACTTAGCATGAGAGCATTGCATACTGGATCAAAAGTGTTGGCAATGTATGGTCCAGAGTGCCAAAGTGGTACAAATTTTTCTCTACCAATCTAGTTTTTAAAGGGAACTTTGCCTTGGTATATGCCTTGCTCATTTGCAAGTAACCTCACTTTTTCAGTAACTTGTAATCTTTTGAGGAGGCAGAATCAATACTTTCCTCAATTCCTTTTTTTTTCTTTTTCTTTTTTTTAAATTCTTTCTGAAGTTTGGAGACCCTAAAACTCCTTCTATTGCTGCTTCTTGATACAGTTATTGATGAAACATTTATTATATATACGATATATCATATATAGCATAAATTATATATAATCATTGATATATATGATGTAGTCATAAATATATTAATATACTATAAATATATTAATAATATATATGATGAAACATGTAATCATACTGTTACTTTTTCAATTTAAAATATTTCCTAACAACTACTGTGGGGGTTTTTTAAGGCATGAATAAATTACTGTGAGGATTTTATGATGTGAGATCATTTAGAACAAGAAAATTCCCATGGAAAATGTCAGTCCCATTTACAGAAGAATCAACAGTGTCTCATTTTGTTGGCATTATCACTTTGTGTTCTAATGTGGTTTCAATTTTATGAATCATAAGTTTAGATCATACTTCACGCAGAGGTGATATAAATTATTGGGGTGTTAAGAAGGCTTTTACACTAATGTTGGTAGCAGTATGAGGGCATAGAGGATTGTTGCTGGCTGAAGAGAAGCAGATGCCATTAAGCTCTCCTGTAAAGACCAGGCAGTTTGATGTGCTCCCAGCGTTAGCCTGGTGGTAATAACGTAGGATACAGTGGCCCTTGTCTTTTTAAGTGATCAATAAACTCTCTAACTAAAGGCAAAACTGAGGAATTGTGTGAAACTCCATTGGTTTTATTGGTGTGCAGGATTCATTGCTTTGCTGTTCTTTGTTCTAAAAATCACAGAAGCGTATTATCCTAGGGAAATTAATGATGCAGTGGTGGGAGTTTAATTTGAGCAGTGCCTTCAGAGCTGTGCTTTTTTTAAAAAAAAATAAAGAATCAAATGCTTAGGAAACACCTGATAGCCTGCATACTTAAACCCATGCATGGCTGTACTTAAATCTTTTTTTGGGTGGCTCAGGACATAACCATGACATAACACTGGCCATGTATAACTAGAATCAGATTCCTGAAGCCTGGTTCTGTCATATTCCCATTAATGATATGTGTAAGTGAAATAATTTACAATGCTGCATGTGACTGAAGACATAGCTTGCTGACAGATGAATTTTTAGAAGAAATACAGTATGCATATAGGCATGTCGTATCTCCTGAGAAAATTCAGTGTAACACTGTTAAAGTAGAACAAGTTTCATGGTCAAATAAAAATGCTCATTTCACATATCCTCCTGCTTGTGCAGCTTCAAGACATTTAAATAAGTGTTTATGCTTGTTTCTTTTTTCCTTTTTCATTCTGTAGTAGCTTATCTAAAACTTCTGTTTCTAGGTTGCACTTCCTTTCAATATGATCTATATGTGCTTCCGTTGTTCTAACAAGCTATCACTTTTTCCTCTCCTGTGTCTAAAAATAACCCTCTGAAAGTATAGGAAAATTAATTCAAGCAATACATTCCTTAGTCTGGGTTAACTGTATCAGTTTGGTCCGTGAGTTGAGGCTTCAACTGACAGTGAGAGACTACTAAGTATTTTTTACATTTTCCTTTTGAGATATATCTGTAGCTTTCTTCAGGCAAGACCTTCACAGTTGGCTAACGTTGGTGAATTTGACCAGAGCTAGATTTCATTAACAGCCTTTGATGAGGTCACATTAGTGTATGCCAGAACTCAATGTAAATTATATACTCAACCATCAAACTGGGGGACATTGCAGCCACTGTAATGATTTAATATAAAGGGGGGGGCTATCATGGCTCTAGATTCAGCAGCTTGTAAGATATAGTTAACTAGAGTGAGATCCTTCTCACTGCAAAATACTGAACTTATACAGAAATTTTTATTTCTGTGTATATTTAGTATGCTTGGGAGAGAAGAAATGGAGAAGAAATAATGGAAGTAGACAGAAGAGCTATAAGGGCTACGAGCTTATGTCAATTATTAAGTCTACCTGTCCTCTGCAATAAGAGAGAAATTTGTAAACTCAGCGACTGAGCGCTTGCAAGGTCTGAGTTTCTATTTTGAGCCAGTGAGCGAGGGGCCCACAACCTGGGGTGAATACGTTGCGCTGACAGTCACATCTTAGCCACACCTGCTCTGTCAGTTCCTGCCTGGTTGCTTGCAGAAAACATTTTTTCCCCTTAGTTTTCAGCTGTCATTTAAGAAGAAGTCTTCGAGAGGTGCAAGTTGGAGGCTCCTCCTGGCATTTTAAAACCGGCTAACGATGCTCCTGAGCTCTGCCAGTGCTGCCCAGCAGCACCCATGGTGTGTGGCCAGCACTGGCTCTGGGTGCTGCATGCGTCAGCCTCCATACGGCATCGCTCACTGCTACTTACTTTTCCCCTCCGGTGCCTTTGGAGGTGCTTCCTCCCCTAACAGAAATGTTGAAGCCAGTGTTCAAAACGCTGAGATAATGAAAAAATGGATGTGAGCAAAACCATCTGGTAGTGAATTTGAGCACCACTAAAAATGCCTGCTGAGGCAGAGTGTGTGTAGCACTTTGTGCTTGGAAAGCACAGGTTTCTGACATTCATTTATTCAGAGACAGCTATCGGTGGTGGCAACAGTGGTTGTGGCAAGCACTAGTCATGTGTGGGAAACACCCGGCTGTCCAAGCAGCCTTTGTGTTTTGCTTTCAGTTTGGTGTCTGCCATAGTCTGGCATCCCTGCCCTAGCCATTTATTCTAGTGCCATCTTGTGAGGAAAGCTCCAGGGGAAGAAGGACCCTGACCCCCTTCTGCAGTTGTCATGAGAGCCAGGCTGCTTGCAGCGGGAGCTTGCTCTTTCACCGGTGTAACTTTCCATTCCTTCGGTTCAGTGTGGAAACAAGATTTATGTGTTTCTTTCGCTGTGCAAAAAATAGCACACATTTGCAAATGGTGGCTGAAATTCATGAGGCACTGTGGACATTATAAATAAATTCTTTAGAAGATTGTTACCCTTTCTGAAGTAACTAATTCACTGCAATAAGAAGGAAGGGTAGGGAAAGGATGATCAGCTTGTATAATGATGGACAGTCAAAAGGCAGCATGCCCCTTTTGGCGAGGCTGACTCAAAGCAGGACCTGGTACCAAGGGAACAGAACAGGAAATGGAAAATCAAGTTTAAAGGAAGGAATAAATTTGATAACCTTGGCTGGCAATGAGTCTCTGCTGAGTCACCAAACTGTGCTGCATGAGTGAAGAGTGACTCCTGATCTCCTGTATACTTCCTGCCCTTCCCTGCTATCCCATTAGATATTGGTGCTTTCAAGTTTTCTCACTTTGGTTTGTAAAATATTGAAGCTGCCTGAACGGCATTGTCCAGGCATTGGTGACATGATTCAGCTTCCAGATCAGTCTGCACTAGCAGTTTTTGGCTGAGGTGGTTACCCACACAATGGTTTGTGCTACTTGTCACGTTTTTTAGGCTTTTGTTCTTAATAAAGCAGCTATTGGACTCTAAATAAATGCAAGCTAGTTGTCCATGCCACAAGACTTGATGTTCATATCATTGGTATTTATTCAGAAAAGATTTGTCCATATGAAAGAAACACATTCCTGAACTGAGCTACTTGAAGAATATCTAAAAATGGAAGCAGAGTAGTGTAAAAAGCATTGATAGTACCAGAAGTTACTCCTAAAAGCAACGTGGAAAATGTGGTCTGTTCTCCTGGGGCACAGCACTGGGCTTCTGCCAGAAAGAGTTCTCTGGGAGGAGAGTTCTCTGGGAAGGAATACTCTCTTTTTTCAGTCATGGTTTTGATTAGGAAATCTTAGGATGCTTCGGTCTGAAAAACAGGATGTGTACGTTTAAACTAATGCAATTTATCTTCATAATAGGGAGACAATAAAAGTATATATGTTGTAAATTGCTCTGGATCAGCTGATGATCAGTAGCTTGCCAACCGCTATAAATCCCTGAATTTCAGTTGAATCTGTACCATTTCCAAGCTTTATACCCCGACAAGCATTTTAAAAGAGGAATCATTAAAAACCTCAAAATGCTGTGCTTTAATAGTTTAGAATTAAAATTTTATAGTTTAAAGTTTTAGTAGTTTAAAATTAAGCTCATATCCTGCATCCAAAGAAGTGTGGCCAGCAGGTCAAGGGAGGTGGTTCTTCCCCTCTGCTCTGGTGAGACCCCACCTGGAGTACTGCGTCCAGCTCTGGAGCCCTCAGCATGGGAAGGACATGGACCTGTTGGAGCAGGCCATGGAGGGCCACAAGGATGATCAGCGGGCTGGAGCACCTCCCCTGTGAGGACAGGCTGAGAGAGCTGGGGTTGTTCAGCCTGGAGAAGAGAAGGCTCAGCGGAGACCTTACTGCGGCCTTTCAGTACTTAAAGGGGCCTACAGAAAAGATGGTGCAAACTTTTTAGCAGGGCCTGTCATGACAGGACAAGGTGTAATGGCTTTAAAATGAAAGAGGATAGATTTAGACTAGATAGAAGGAAGAAATGTTTTATGCTGAAGGTGGTGAAACACTGGCACAGGTTTCCCACAGAGGTGGTAGATGCCCCATCCCTGTAAACATTCAAGGTCAGGTTGGACGGGGCTCTGAGCATCCTGATCTAGTTGTAGATGTCCCTGCTCATTGCAGGGGAGTTGGACCAGACGACCTTTGAAGGTCCCTTCCAACCCAAACTATTCTATCATTATATGAAAATAAAGCTGATTTCCTAAGTTCCAGAGGTACTTGATGGAGATATAAACTGAATTTCTAGGAAAGATTTGTCTCATGTTTCAACTTCAGTGTGGAGAAAATGCTTCGAAAGTAACAGTACTGACATGCAAGCTGGCTTTTTTTTTTCATCTGATGAGCTTCAGGAGAACGGATTCAGGAATTAATACAATATAGTATGTCTAATAATAGCAATAAAATCTGCCTAAATAGAACTTAATTGATATAAATTTATATAAAAGCATATAAATTAAGTATAATCGTGGCTTTAGGAATAAACAGTTTTATATACTGTGTTTTAGTGTTTCTAAATAAAATGAATTATTTTTTTCTTCCCCCACTTGGATTTTGTCACATAGTATAACTGATTTTTAATTGCAACATCTGAGTTGTGAAGTTTTTTGAACTTTGAGAAGGTTATAAAAATTCTAATGAAATGACATTTGATATTCTTAGCACACATGAACTTTAAAAATTAAAAGAACAAGTACGGTTATGCAAAAAAATAAAATAACCCTCCTGACTTTGGAAATTACGTAATTAACTTTCAAGCTTGCTGAGGTGTTAAAAAGACTGATGAATGTAAACCAAACTGAATATAACCTGTAAAGTAAAATTTATACACTCAGCATTTGCTGTCTATTGAGCTTCATTAGTTCATGGAATTTTTCTGAATGGGTTTTCTTTTTTACATTTTCCCTAGCTGAGGATTTTTTTTTTAAAAAGTCGTGCCTGGTTGTCGTACTTATACTTTTGAATACTTATAAATTTTATTAATTATAAATGTGTTACAGATTATTCTTCTTTCTTAAATACCAATAGTCTTGAGTTTTCTGGGACTGATAGTGATGTACTCTAATAAATGCTAAAATAATTTGTGATTGGGAAGTAGAAATCTTCAGGAAGGGGGGTTGCAGGCTCGGTAGGTCTTCAGACTTTGCTCTGAATCACTCCCAAACCTGTTCTGCAGCCTGGTCTGTGAGCCATCATCTCTTCCTCATTTCCATGCCTGAAAATATCCTGATATTTTTTCTGGATATTTGTACTTGCAGTGATAGTCCTACTCAGATCAGTTGTGATTTGCTTTCAGTACAAGGACAAAGGGGTCTCAGAGACCATCTAATCCAAACCTCTCAACTGGATTAGGACCAAATATACATAAATAACTCCTGGGGGTGGCGGTTTTTTTTTAAAAAAGCATCCAGTAAATACATTTGTATATCCTCCCTATGTTCTCATATTTCACTGCTGTAGCAGAAAATATATTGTAATATCTTGGCTCTGCAAATTAACCTTTTTCTTGTTCTTTTTTGTCATTACCATGTTTAACAATTTATTGTCCTCCCCTTTAAAATCTACATACTGTCTAAGTTTATCCTGTACTTCCTTACACTGGTGCTCAAAACTAGAAAGAACCTTTTTTTTTGGTTTTATCTTTTTAATGTATGAGTTCAGAGGCCTTTGCCTTGTCTCATAATTGTGTTGGCACTCCCATGAGAACACCTCTGCAGAGAACCGTCTGTGTGTGTATAGGGAATGTGTTGAGCATGACTAAGTATGACCATAGTAGACATGTTTGTGTGCTAGTGCTTACTGAATAGTATATTAGGTCAAATGGGAGTGAGAATGTATAGTATCTTGTGGGTTGCTTAAATATAAATCTTTAATTTCTTCCAAATTATCTGTGAAAGCTATAGTGTGTTTCCCTTCCCTGTCCTTTTCCAGTCATTTTAAAATTGAATGTTTGTGAGAAGGCAGTGTTAAGAATTTATAAGATTTTCATGGAACAAAGCATCATCTTAGTGATGTTTCAGTTTCTTGATTTAAAAGAAATATTTTTCATATTTCTTTAAAAATCAAAGCTGAAACAAATGCATAAATGACACGAAATTTCAGATTATTTTTTTTTTTAAACAGAGAGACTAATACACTCAGAATTGTCATAAACTCGTTTTCCTGTAAAGTTATTTGCAAAACTTTCTGACTGGGCTGCTCACAAAAAGTCTGTACATCCTTGCTCACATTGCCTTTCCTAGCTGTCTGCCTCAAGAAGCCAGGAGAGACTAGGCTGGCTTGGGAAAGGAGAGGAAACTTCTCACTGCGACTGAGCAGAGGTAGGAAAAGCTCCAGATTTCCTGTGAAATAAACAAGTGGAACCTTTGTTTCCCCGGGATGGCCCGGAGCGTGAGTCAGTGTCAGGGCTGGGCTCCCGCTCTCGCTGAGCTGAGCTCATGCAAGGAAGGGGCAGGACTCCAGGGCTCTTCTTGGACACTTCGAGCTGCTGAAAGGCAGCTTGGCTTCACAATGGGAGAGGAGGTATTTCTTTTACAATTAGTTGGTGGGGTTTTTTCTGTGGCTGTTTAAAATTGTATTGTAATATATATATTCTGCAGAGCACAGGATTCAATTGCAGGGTTCTTCGGTTCTTCTGCACACTTTGTAGAAGCTGGGTAGGTAAAAAAAAAAAAGAAGGAAAAGGAGTGCTGGGGATCCTGAAGTCCATTTCTGCTACAGATGACTGTATTAGAATAGGGGGTTACTTTTGTTTGAAAACATATTCTGTCCTGGCTCTGTTTAGCTTAAGTTTTTTTCCTCTTGGAGTCTTTGGCCATTAAACTTGCACAGATGTTTTTTATTTCTATATGATTTGGTTTCAATTTTCTTACTCTAAAGAATAATGTAACTTTACAGTTAAGCAAGAGTAGAAGAGTAGTTGCACAGTCTTTAGGATGTGTTGCTCTTTCAAATGTTTGCCTAGTAAACAAAAATTCAACCCCCCTTCTTTTCCTTCCCAAATGCACTAATAAAGCTTCTTCTTTTTGGCAGAAAAAAGAGGAGGAGCTTTACTAATTCCTCTTCTCTGTAAGGTGACATCTGAAGTCTTTTGTACAAATGAGGAAAACTGAAATGAATTATTTTTGGAGAAAATGATATTGGGATAATAAAATCTGAATGGAAATTATCCTTTCCTTCAAGAAACAGCAAGGAAAGCTGGAGTCAGCTGATGCTTGTAAAATTTTATAGAAAGCTGAATGGAGAGATACCAAGTAAACTGTTTAATGATTTGCAGATACTTTGGAGACTCTTAAGTAGAAAAATGTAAATTTCTCTCAACTTTGGCTTTTCACAGCTGAAGTCAGTATGGCATGTGGAGAAATGAAGCTACAAGTTTTCTTAGTTGCTTTTTCTCTTAAAATGTGCCGTGTGTCTTTCTTTTTCTCTGCCTTAAAAATAGAAAAGAGGAAGGAGGAAAGGAGTAGTGCAAAAGGATCATTGACAAGCCAGGCACTCAGTGGGATAAAAAGTCTGTAGGCCAATTTCTAGGATGCCTTTTTAACTCCTTGTTGCACATGTTTCTGTAGGAGGTCAGTGGCATTTTGTGTTTCTAAAATAGTTCTTAAATACAACGGACATGAGCTTATATTATTACGGTTAGTTGAATAAGTGCTTCATAAAAACTTCCTGATAAAAAACAAGGAGCGGGAGAGAGGACTGGGCTCCTGGGGAGGAAGTTGTGATGCAACAACAACTGGTAGGCAATAGGGACTGCTGGTGCCTGCTTTCTGCTGGGCACTGGGCTACTTGCCACGCATTGGCCACCCAAAGAGCGGGTGACCTCCATATGTACAGCGGACAGTTTCTTCTGCAGCAATTTCTGTACCTAAAGCACTTGGGAAAAGCGGAAACACATGATATTAGTCATTTTCCATTTGTGTTTCAAATTTCAGAGCTTCATTCAAAGGAAAAAAGATGAAGTTCTACTCAATTGAAAGAGTGGAACTGATGGAATTGCTAATGCATTTTGCTTTGTCACTTGTTGCTCTGGAGTTTTCCCTGTAAAAGTTTAAAATGAAAACATCTCCCTGATTTGCCTCAGTAACTTCTAATTTCAGTGATGCAAGGTTGGGGGAGGGAGGAGACCCCTACAAATGAAAGTTAAACATAATCTGAAGAGAAAAGAAAAAATATAATGCCAAAATGCAAGAAATAATTGCTGTAAGCACTAACTCTGGAACTATCTGCATGACAATATGAGTTTAGTCTTTTTTTTTTTTTAAACCATTGAAATTGAAAAATATAGTTGAACAGATACTTGGCGGTTTGTTGTCAGCATCACAAATTTCACAAAAGAGCAAAGTAGTATTGTTATCACTTTAAAAAGGAAGGTATTAAAGATGAGCCATTCCCTGCTTATTGGTTTTGGGTTTTTTTGAGAGATAAAAGTAGCTGCACAGCTTTCCTTACTGCTGCAAAAGGAAGTGGAGATCTGTGCAGCAGTCTTAAGGTTCATTAATTTTTGTAAAAGAGGGAGGTTTCATAACAGCAGTTTCTAAGCTGGGTGCTACAATCTGGATCATGCTAGTTACCAACTGCAATCTAGACAGGCGCAGTTCTCCAGGGAGAGTAGGGATTTAATTCACTCAGTGCAGACTGACTAAATGATTCTTCCTAGAGGAGGTAGAAATTAATTGTGAACTGCAACCTGCAAATGGTAAAATTCCTGGGAAGGGGTGCAAGGGTATACGATCTTTTACATTTGTGTGAGGCACAGTCTGTAAAAGGGGAAAATGAAAAACAAGTAGAGCGGGGAAGAAAGAATGCTCATCTGCTCCAAAATATCTGTTCTGTTACAAAAGCACCTTCTAGCATTGCAAATCTGCGGCTTGAGGAAGAAAGAAAATGAGCTTGTTCATACAGTTTATTTTGATGTGCACGCTTTCAGTGGTTTGAGATGAGGCAGCTGGGAGCGTGCTGTGTGGGTTTCCTTGTGTATGTGCCTTTTTAAAAAAAAATATTTCACTTTCTAAAGTGTTTCTCTTCATCAGTCATTCTAATACGTCTTGCTCCATTTGTTTCAGCATCATCTAGCTAATCTAAACTCGTACATTCTCTTTCTAACTATTAACCTTTTAGGAAAGGAGATTTTAATTCATTAAGGGTTTGAAACTGACAGCCTGACAGCATCAAATGTAAGGATTCAAAATTTTACAGAAATATAAATGTTATAAAGCATGCCAGTCAAGACAGGTTTCTCTCCTGAACAGCAGCACATCAAGCATATCGGTAGGAAGAAGCCTGTCCACTTTTTTTCCTACGCTCTTTTCCATTCAAGAAATTAAAACACAAATTTTGCATTGCATATTTTACCTATCTATTTCTTTGACCATTATTTGAGATAGCACATGTTTCTCTGGTGACGTGCATAACACTAATGAAGGTATTTTTCATCTGTGGTTTGTAGACTGCTGGTGGTCTGCAAAACACCTGGTAGTTTTAGCGCATGGATAGCTGAATGGGACATTTGGTGCTGGCTCAGGTCATTTCTTAATGGAGCTCAACAGCTGGAAACAAAAACTAAAGTAATTTTCCATTTAAGCAGATCTGAAATCGCTGAAGGGATGTTTTGTAGTTGTAAATGGGAAGCTAGGAATCTGTGAAACAGTCTCTCTAATTAGATGTCTTCCCTACTGTGAATGTTTGAGACCCTCCTTTTAGTGCAAAAACATAAATTACATGAATGTGGAGGATATAAACAGTTACAGCTCAGCATAAACATCAATATCATTGCTGAGGGAGCAGTGTGTATTCATACACTGAAATACTGAAAAACAGTTAAAGCCTTTTCAGACTGCTTGACAGAGTCAAATTTATTCAGGAGGTTGGTAAGTTATTACGAGCACTTCACTGATAGTGTTGTGGTAGCTGTAGTCCATCTTAGAGGTCAGAAAAAGTTTGAGATGGCTAAAAAGGAAATGCAAATGTATTTTTCTGTACTGTGGATTTGTCTTTTTCATTACAATAGCTGACTCTCAGTCCATGGTTTGCTTTTTATGATCTTTTAGTGGGTTTCTCTGCTTCTGTGGGAACTATAAAAGATGGTCCAGAAAAGCAGATTTACATATGCTGCAAAGCTTTTTCTCCATTGAAAATTTCTGTAGTGGCTTATGAATCAGAGGATTTAAATCAACCTGTAGTAGTTACTGCTTCATAATTTTGAAAACTTTTAAAATAATTTTCTTCATATATCTTTGTTCTTCCCATGGTTTTGTTTTCTTTTTAACTGAAAAACTCTTTTTGGTAATATCTGGGGGGAGAGAGAAGATGGAGAAATCCTTTGAAGTTTCCCTTGCGTTATCACTTTAGTTTTATGTCATCTTGCTTTATTTAGATGTACTTTCCAAAGTGTACCGTATTTGATATTCCATTTCCATGTATTAAAGAATGAGATTTCCAGGGAATTGGAAGATCCTGAGACATCTGTATTTGAGATCAGAATTGTGTCTGGGCTGGTATCGTGCCTTGAAACAGAGGCTGATACTGGAAGCCTAGGAGAGAGTATGAGAACAGAGTAGACATACAGAGAAATTCCTGCAGTGAGTCTTCACAGTCCCTAGTAATTTTGAATTTTGTGGTTAATAACCCTGATGTGTTTTTTTTTTTTTCTCATCAAATTGGGTAGTCACGTTTTCATTGCATGTAACGTGTTGGCATCTGTAACTCCTGTAAAAGAGTTCCACCCAGCTGGATCACACGTTGTGGGAAGGAGTTACCTCCCTTTGTTTGTTTTGAATGTGGTACCTGCTAATTTAATCTGATAGCCCTTAATTTTTATTACTGGAACAGATAATGAATGAGGCCTCCCTAATTACCTTCTAAATTCCCCTCCTGATTTTTATAGAATTGTCTTAAATCACCTGTGTGCATCTTTTTTTTCCAGGATGAGAAATCTGTTCCATAGGTTTGATCATTCTTGGTGTTTTCCTGTCTTTTCCAGTCCCTTTAGGGACTGAGGTGGGTTATGTGTGAGGAGAAAGGGTAGTTACAACCACGCACAATCATCTTTGATGGTTTTATACAGCATTTTGATAGCACTTTCCATTGCTCTTTATTCCTTTCCAAAGTATTAACAGTATTAATATTATGTGTTTCAAAGCCTGTAATTTCTGTCTAAAGAGAACGTTTTTCCTCCAGATGTGTAATTTCACTTCTCTCTGAACTGAATTTCTGTCTTCCCTCATTTCTGGATCGTCTGTGAACATGTGGAAAATAAGAGCTTT
>JAOXNO010000001.1:128517554-128531180 GCA_028565335.1 Limnodromus scolopaceus
TTCACTTCTCTCTGAACTGAATTTCTGTCTTCCCTCATTTCTGGATCGTCTGTGAACATGTGGAAAATAAGAGCTTTGATCTAGATCCCTGAGGGACGCCACTGGTCACCATGTTGAAATCCTGACTTTTGTTTTCAACCTTTTAATTGGTTACTTATCCAAGTTAATATTTTTTTTTAAAAAAACGAACAGTAACTCCTCAGTTAAACTCCCAATTTCAGTTTTTAGTGTGCACTTAGGTCACAATTTCAATCTTCTTCAGGAGCGAGAACCATCAACTTTTTTATTTGTGTGTTTCAATGAAAATTGCTGTGATTTAGCCATGCCAAGTACAAAAGATCATACTGCATTTACATAAAGATAGCACTGTGTTGCTGTAACACCAGTATTTATTGATTAGATTGCTGGGTTTATAGATTTATTGAAATATCCATAGATAAATAGATACATATAGATACATACATATATATAGCTAGATAGACACATATAGACAGATAGATACGTATACATTGATGAAAGATAGATCTATAGATAGATTAGCTGGATGCTGTCCTGGCAGGTAATATGCATGGACTATACAAGCAACATATTTAAAAATAGCAACTATCATGGGATTCTGTTCACTGAATTTAGATGTCTGTGGTGTTGCTAGTACTCAAGGCTTCTTCACAGTCTATAGACTAAAAGGCATTATTAGGACATGACCTTTCTTATCCCAAAGGAGAAGTCCAGATGAATTACATGCTAAAAGGGCTGTTTACCTCCAGTGACAGAAGGGAAGCCTGCAGTAACTGGCTCATGTGAATGCATCTGGTTCATAGATAATATTTAAGTGACATGAACTCCATTTTGTATAACTACTTCAGAATGACAACATATTGTCATTTTACATGTCAGTGACAAAACCAGCTGAGTGCCATTTACTGAGTAGTATAACCAAACTACATGTAAAATGTGATAGACTCACACGTAGATATAAGACAGCAGAAGCAAAAGTCTGTATGAAACCCTAAATTTTAAAATTTCCTAGCTTTTGAATGGCTAAGTAAGACATCATGCTAAATGATCATTAAAATAATAAGTAATCCTGAATAACATATTAAATAGATAAAATTGTATTAATACAAGATAAGTTTAATTGCAACACCTAGTGATTTCTCCTAAAAAATCTACACACCTGGAAAATCTACCAAAGAACTTACTACTCTGATGTTTGTTTCTTATTCATCGTGCCTTTTCCTTTAAAAGATTTTTTTCCTAAAAAAAATAGACATTTAATTGTTATTATCAAATAAAATGTGAAGGAGTAACAAACTCTGAACCGTCGAGGAACATGGATATACATTGACTAAATTTTCCTGATCTTCCTTTCTTCCTCCCTTTTCTGCTGTTTGTAATCCTTCACAGTGGCATGCCAAAGTTAGTACGGGCTTGCCATTTTGTCTTTATTTTGCCTTGAACATTCAGAACCACATAAATCATTCTTTGTCTATCCACGTGATGTTATAGGTCTCCTCTGTACATGATTTCCAAATACTTTTTTGACCTAAGTAAGTAAAGCCTGTTCTGTGGGGTGTGCTACATCTGATCCTGTGGTCAGGGTGCCCATTCTTCTGTGCAGAAGTATCACCTGGTAGATGAGTACCAGAGCTGAGTACTTGAGTGTCGTTCACATTTCATCTTTTGAATAATGTAAAGGCCAGCAGAACTGCAAACCTTTCCTTGGGTTGCCCTGAGCATGGCCAAAATGTGATATGCTGACTCCTGGAGTTATTAAAAGACGCTGTGAGATGCTCACCGTCCTTTGCTGATGAGCTTAAGTTAGTATAAATGAGTGCTGCAACTGAAGAGTTGCACTTTATCCCTATGACCATAAATTTTCCTGCCACAGTTCTACCCAAATGTTTGTGCAGCTGTTTAATGAAGCAGATAACATTAAAATTCTCTTTTGGTCTTTCTTCCCTCTGCAATACTTTTTAACATGGATCAGTTCCCTCCCATCCCCTTGCAGATATGCTAATGCAACAGCAAATGGGAGGAGTCGTGGCAGGAATCTGTGGCCAAGGGGGGCTCCCTGGGGACGTGGCCACTTTTGGTGGGTGGGAACTGGACTGTTCCAGTGGGAACTTGTTCAGAGCAAGTGAATTATGAGACACCTGTGAGACACCAATTACAAGACATACTGTCTCTCTGCTCATACTTAAAATTAGGAGAAGGAGAATAAAAAGAATTTTGCTTGCCTGTCCTTGCAACAGTCTGGTTGTAATTGAGGACTTGATGAGCACTTGTTTCCTGTCCCATTCATTTACCTAACCTAGTTTTAAAGAAACTACTCTGTGTTGTGGCTGGAATGTCCTCATAGCTGATGCCAGTAGAAATGCTTGCAGCTTGGGCATGCATTGGGCAGATGTACCTATCTATTTGTTATTTTAAAATATTAATAATTGTAGTTCAGGAGCATATGGATGGTATTTCCGCCAAAGCACAGCTGGGTAGAAAGTAGGTACAGAGGAAGAAGCTATTTTAGATGACTGAGGCAATCAAATGTGGAGGTAGGTGCTTAATCATGCTTTCCCTAAAGAATTCTTGTTTTCTCAATAAAGGTTTCTTAAAATTCCATTGTCCATTTGGGAAACCCCAGGATAGGAATACTTGATCATGCTGTCACAGAAAGTACTTTGTGTGGAGTTGAATGTTGATATCATGGCAAAAACTGAAATCCTGGACATTTCTCTTATTTTATCTCTGATAGGGTAAGGGCATTTTGACATCTGAAGGCCTTTGGGGTTTTTATATTTGGGCTCTTTCGATTTTTTTTGAATTTAAGATAGACCAGCTAGGATCGATAAAGGACTTGATGATGTTCTTCAAGCACTTGAAGCATGTTAAAAAAAAATAAATCAGTTTGGCTCCCGCCTCACAACATCAGCATTATACATAATCAGTGAGAAGCTTGTTTATGCTCCTGTTCATCCACAGCTGGAAGAATCTAGTCACCATTTCTGCTTCTTTGTGAAAAAGTGTTCTCAGTTACAAAATGGACTGTTAATGTCCATTAAAGAATGCAGCTTTTATATTGTAACTAATAGTGGCCTGGCATTGGATTTGCATGTAAACCTATAGATAAAAAACATCTTATACATATAAATACTAAAAAAATATTAGTTGAATGTTAAAAGGAAGTATTGTGATCAAAGAAACACAGCACATTTTTCCCCTGACCTAACCACTGAGATTTTTTGAAATTCTAAAAGTTCTCAAGATACCTGGCTGTGTTTTCCTCCCCTGTATAAAATATCAGTGCATATTGTTATATTGTCACTAGTCAAACTGACAAATGATGTCAAGCTTAAAAACATCGGTGTTTCCAGCTTATACAGCCCATTTTTATGAATTCTTTAATGCCTGATATATTCCTTAAGAATATCTTAATGGAGTTACATTTCAAGTAGCTGTTCCAAAACACTTTATCTAGGGTAAAGACCTCAATACACTTTCCAGAATAAATACTGATGCTGAGTAATTCTTTTTTTTTCCCTTTATTCCTGAGTAAATAAGCTGTTGCTTGGAGAAGCCTATATTTGTTAAAGGATAGTCAAAGGATAAGTATGTCCTTTTAGTGCAAAAAAGTATAAGAAAATCTTCTGTTTAGACCTAACTGGTGCACAAATGACAATTCAATTTGAATTTTCAGACAAAATGTTCTAGAGACAGGAGATCTGAATAACAAAAGTAAATAGACAAGGCAGTTTTCAAATGTATTTCCACCCTGGAATACAATTTTAAAATATCCTGAAGGAAGAAACTTGATCACAGGTCTACTTTTGTTTCTCTGGTCAGGGTTGAACTGTTATAGGGAAGGGCCATAGTGCCCTCAAGTGAGAAAAACTCAGTTGTATACTGCCCATTACGTGCTCTGCTTCTCTTGTGTTGTTCTCTGCTGTTACCGGGATTGCAGTTGAGCCAAAATACATAAATGAAAGGAAATGAGACTGTTTAGATTGTACCGTGACCTTATTCACACAACTGTGTGCCACCTCAACCACTTTTGTAATCGTTGTTAATTCAGTTTAAGAGTATCAGACACTGATCTGCAGTGATAGGGATTTGCAGCATACCAAACTGCCATCAGGGCCTTTCTGCTAAAAGAACCTGTTATTTAATGCTAGACTGTCCTTCCATTGGCTTCATAAAACCAAGCATCAAGACTGGCAGGTTGCTGCTAAATCTGTCTCATCTCCTCTGAATATCTGTACACCAAATCATGGTCATTATTCATGCTTTAATCAGCTGTTTCTGCAGCAAGAGGGCACTTCATCCTCTTTCATCTCTAGGATTCACTTGTCAAGTGATTAGGAGGATTTGTGTCTGACAGCTTAATAATCTAATTATACTCGCCTTGCAGAAATAGTGGGTTCAAGATTCTGCCTGCTTTGTTGATATGTTCTGTTGTGTGTTGGGAGTCAACCTAGACTCGGAGTCAGGAAATCTGAACTCTGTTTCCACCACGTGTTTCTTGTGTGACAGGACTAAGCAAGTCAGAGTGATATCTACAGAGTAATGTAAGTGGAAGAAGGCTGGCTGCCACCATCTGGAAATGAGATTTATGGTAATCAGCATACTAGAGGAGGATAGAGGGAAAATGAAACAGTACTCTTCAGGAGTGTCTCAACCATCAGGCTAGAGGGGAATATGCAACCCTTTTTGCTGATGCTGAAACAATTCTGCAGCCAAGAATTCAAGATATACAGGGCTAGAGAGAAAATGCAGAACTTCGCTTACCTTTGCAGCCTTGCAATTAGGACACTGCTGAGAGGGGCTCATTATGGGCCTTCTGGTTCATGCTGCATGTAACTTTTTATTGCACATATTATTGACAAAATGATAGAGTTAGGTAAATGGAGAGAGAGAATTCATGCTGGGAGATGTCAGGAGTTGCTGGCAGGGTTGAGGATCCTGCTCCTGGATTTGGAGTGTCTAAATTTCCAAAAAGCCCTTCAAGTTCTAAATCTTATTTTGTGCCTGGGTCCCAAAGGGGTAAGATCTGCTTGCTTTTTGGGAATGTTGAGCCTGATAGGTAGGAATGAATTAGGTAAAGGACTAAATAATGTAAAAGCTGGAGTTGTATATCAGTACTTTACAGAACAGATCAATGTGTCTAGAATAGCTTGGAGAGCATATTTTTTTCTGAAATAGAATTAACCTTCTTCCTGTATAAAGCAAGAAAGGAGGAGTAGGAAGGATTATATGTAAATCTTCAGTTCAGCCCAATTAAGGTGTTCTTTCTCCCATGTTTCCTTTTTCAGAAGTGAAAGAGGTTTTGATAAGTTATGCTGAGCCTTCAACTGGATGATAGACCAAAATACCCTATAGTAACTAGTCCTTGAAAAGAAAAGTCTTTGTCATGAAGATGTGTGTTGGATGAGCAAGAATTTAAATTGGGCTTGCTTGGTTTTCCTAGTCACTAGTAAATTTGGTAGATATTTGACCTGTATGGGAGTATGAGTGATGTAAAACTGTTGGAGAGTCAGAAGAAAAATTTCTGGGTCATATGGGAAGAGACGTGTCTTGTCTCCCATTTTTCTTGTCAGAAAAATTGGTAACTGTGATAATATTACTTGATCTGGGACTCCCAGCACACAGATCTTAATTATACTTTTTTTTTTTATCCTGTTAAAGCAGGAGCCATCAGACTTAAAAGATCATAGAGGATTCAGTGTCTCTGAGACTGGGGAAAGTCTATCTTGCATGTTTCCTGATGAAAAATTAGTACTATTATTAATTTTCATGGAGATGTTTTCAGAAAGTGGTAACAACCCTTTTCCATGCAAGTGCATGGATCAGTATAGACCAATTGTATACACAAATCATAATAATAATAATAAAAAAATCTCCTTTAGTACTCTTTTACAGAAAGAGTAAAACATCTTGGCAGCACAGGTCCACCTGAAACCAGATTTGCATGGTTTATCCATTCTTTCTCTTTTTTTTCCTGTCAGTGGTGATTACGTCACCCCTATAAATCCTTGGGTACATTCCTCTTACAGTTAAGAATACCAGTTCCACTTGTCTTCTCTCCCTGTTCTACAACAAATTCAGGTGTCCCTCCTCACTGGAGTGGGTTCTGCGCAACCCTTGTTTAAATTATTTGAATTATGACTTTTTATATTCTCATAGTATATATAACTTCCTCTCCTCATTGCGGAATATTGGGGCAACTTTGCTCATTCCCCAATAAATGATCTTTGGATCTTGTAGGTCATTGTGATCTTTCAGTACATTCCGTGTGCTGAAAAGTTTTGTGCTTCTCTTCATCTATCAGTCAGGAGTTCAGTTTCTCATTTCTTTGCTCAGATTATTTCTATATGTGTAAAACCAGTCATGTCTTGAGCCACTTTGTTCCCCAGGCTTTTTACCTTCTCTCCTGAACAAATTGCAACTCATGCAAACACTGCTTGCTGACCTGTGTTCTAGCTCCCAACAGAAGAACAGCTGATTTGTCACCTGCACAGGCATTCTGTCTGAATGAGCAGATGAATGAATGTTTTCAAGCATTGCATTTGCACCTGGTCCTATAAATTAAGAAGTTATATTGCAGCATGACCTTCCCACTGGCATACACTAGTTTCCTTCTCTTTGCCTGTGATTCTTTTGCTGTGACTTTTAACTTTTAGCTTGTTAAATTTTAGCTTGTTGTGGGTTTATCTGTGTTTTGGTTCATGGCATAAGATCAATGATTCCTGTATGATAAAGCAATTACGAAATGCGTTCCTTTAATGAATAGTTTTTGAATAACAATTTCATTTTTACAAAAGGAAAAACTCCCCTAAATTAAAGTTTCTGAATATTCCTTTAGTAAGCATTCCTTTCTGAGTTAAATAACAGTGCAGTTTAGAGTATGTGCTCTCGTAATTTTCCAAACAATTTTATGAAGCAGAACTGTGAATAAAGGTTTGATCATGAATGAGCAGGTACCGAGATGTGCAGCTCTCCTGAACTGCTCTGTTTGCCTCTGAACCAAAGCTGTCTTCCCAGTCTTGCTTTCATCTTGAAGGCTTTTATCTGTGTGAATGTCCAATAGCTTCACATTCTTCATTATGTCTCTTCCAGTCCAATTTTTACTGCTTTCCAGCTACATCTCAGAGTCAGCTCTTCATCATCATCCTTCTTGATTTTAAGCTTCTTCAGCACAGCCAGGTCATGCTCTTCTCTTAGTTTTGCCTTCTCCTGATTTGCAGGAGTCCATCATCTCCTATTTTTCTGTTAGCTCCTTAAGCGCTGCTTCAGATAATGCTTCTTGTCTCTCATTCCCACCTCAGCAAAGAAGTTGGGAAGTTCTGTAGAGTTTTGTTGTTGATCTCAGCAGTGCACAAACTCCAGATTGTAAGTAGAGTTTTAAGTTGATCAGAAGGTCAGTTGTTTCTGCTGCCATCTCAAAGTTAAGTTGCAAGAGGACACTTTTGGGTACTGCGATTCATAGTTTGTCTTACTTGTCAACACATATTCTATTACTGACTTGTGCACCACTCTCAAAACCACTTGTCTTCCAGAGGTGTTCTTTTTGCCAGCCTAAAAGCCTTGTGTGTATATTTTACTCCTTTTCATAGATAAATTTTGACATATTTAGTGTACAAAATGACTAATATGGAGCTCTTTGTATTCTTTATACACCTTGAAGTTTTTCAACTACTTCAAGTGCCGTATTCCTGTTGCTTCTCATACAGAGCAGTGTTTTTCATGGTCCCCGAGAGATTCTCAGTGCCTTCAAGACTAAATCTTAGCTCTCTTGTCTCTTAGCTTTTACTCAGAAGACCACTGGAGTGTGGAGGAGGTATTGTAGTGTTTATGCATGCCTTACCAGCAAAGGATGTTGAGCTACACCTAGGGCTTTTAAGTCCTCATATCTGTATAAACAAGTAATAATTACACTTATGTCCTCAACTACGTGTGGCTGGGATTTTAAAGCTATACAGATTCCTTGATAGGTAGAAAAGGTGACAGAGGAGATAGCATGCATGTAGTTACTGGTGAAGATATATGAAGGTGAATATCACCATTTGTACTTTACTTTGTTGGGGGCAGATAATGTTTGTCTACTGTTCTATCAGCTTACCTGTCTGAGGCTGATTATTGCTCATTGTAGTACTCATCTATAACTTAGTTCTTTTTGCTCAAAATAAACAAAAAAGAGATGTGATCAGCTTAAAAATCACACTTGATCTAGAGTGACTGAAATGAGTACTCCTTGTATGGACAGAAGTCAAGGGTTTTTTTCCCCTCTCTTCTTTCAGTTTTATTTTTGATACTGAAGAGCACCTTTCCTTAAGTAATTTCATCACATATTTGGTCCACCAATGAAATATCTGTGAGTCTTCCTTGAAACTGTGTTAAGGAGCTAATGTTTAAAAAATGTTAGTAAACATTTTTTTAAAGGGAGAATTGGAAGATCATATTTTTATGAATTCTTTATCTCTTAAAAAAAAAAAAAGCTAACAATGCCCCCACAGACAAAGCTAAGTATACTTTAATTTGCTTCTGTTTCTTTACTGTCCTTTTTCAGCTCCTATATTGTATTTCCATTACAGTTTTTTATGTTGTCTAACTTTTAACTGAACCTGCAAATTTTAAAGGAGAATAATTTTTTTTTTCAGAGTGTTGGGAAGAAATTACCTCCAGCCACAGCAACTCAGGAGCCAACAAAAATAGAAGTGGACAGCAGAACAAAAAGTAGGTTTCATAGTTTTTTCTTATATGCACTTTGTGCTATTAAGCCTCGTAAAAGCAAGCTGAGCACCTTTCTCTGGTTTTGGCTAAAAGAGTGTCCTGTATATATGAAAAGCAATGATGCAGATAGATATATATTTAGGATGAACTTTGAGTAGGCAGTAGATAGGCAGAATGCTTTGTTTCACAGAAACCTCTGAATTGTTTTTACTCTGATAATCCTACCTCGAGTTTTCTGCCACCAAAAATCAAATTAAATTGCATGATCATCTTTCAGCCTTGAGGGTACTTTGGAACTAATCAAGAGTTGAATAAGATCCAACTTCAGGCTGTAACTTGTAGGTGGGTCATAGAACAATATCCCTGGTTGTGAGTGCCCATGCTTTTTTCCTCTTTTTTCTTTCTTTATGTAGCAGAAATAATCTGTGTGGGTGGTATAGTTTGTATGGGAACTGAACGGTGTCCAAGAACTTCAGTTCTGTTTTTGTCATTTCAATGCTTAGTAAACAAAAAGCAATAATTAAATCTTTTAGGTAGGTCTCAGTGCTGTTCTAGGGCGGCATACATAGCTAGCTTACCAAATAAATATATATTCCCCATCTTTTGATTTTATTTATATAAAGTTGTAACTTTATATCCTATGGATTCTCGTAGAAAAGAATAAGAAAGAAAATAACACAGCCATACCTTAGAAAAGAAATTGAGTATAATATAAAATGTTGAGTTTTAAGTCTTGTACAGTCCTTCTCCTTCCTTTTAGATAGTTAGCAGATAACATTTTGTCTCAGCGTTGAAACACATACAGTCATAGGAAGGCAAGCATCCGGAGCAGCAGAGTAGGGGCTGTCTGAGAGGAGTGCATGGTTAAGACCTGTTTCACCATGTTTTCAGTTCAGAGATGCAAAAGCAGCCTGAAACAACTTTTAGGGAGCTACTGTCCATTATCTGCACCGCACTAATTGACTTGCTGCATCCTCTTATGTTGTTCCCCTTGTGACATAAGACTGTTAATGGGAAGTACTGCAAGAACTCGATTGCCCTGAGGAAGTAAGAACTTGAAATACTGAAAAATGTGTGAACTGGTAATGTTGAGCAGGGCTCCTGAATGAATATGTTTTGGAATTACCTTTCCTAACCTGCAGCTTGAGCAGGTTAAGCTGACCTGAGTGCAGGTGCTATCAGAAGGGCTTTCCCACCTGCAGCACTAACCCTTGTGTAGTAAGCCAGGCTGAGAGACAGCTGCCTCTTTCCACATCAGCTTATACTTCTGACAGCTGAAACTGCTCACTAAATCACATCCCAGGGTACTGGGGTTTCATACTTTTACCACTTATAAGCAAATGTGGAGACCTTCTGAACAGTTGTTAGAGAACTGTACCTTCTACAGTGACACACTGAGCTCTGGTTGACACAGAGACACTTCTCCATCAACACTTTTGGGGTCTGGTTGGTTCTTCTTTCACCTTTTTGTCATTTCCCTCAGACATGCCTTTTTGGTTAGAAAATTTCTCTTCTTTTGTTGCCATCTATTTTTGCCATGGTTGTGTTCAAACATCACTCAACATCTCTTTTGCCAGAACTGGTGAGAAGGGTGAGCTACTTATTTGTACGATATCTTCGCGTGTTATGAAATGTTATTCATTTTACCCAAATTTTATTATTTAGGACATTTTTCTGGAATCTCAGGGACCTCAGTAGAATGTTTCACGTCTCTGTTCTTGCTTGGGAAAGAGAAACATATGCATAGGAAGGTCTGATATAATGTAATTATATGTAATTTTCTGAGCCTCAAATGGCACTACAGGAGGTACTTTTTGATCAGTTGAAGTTGTCCTTCATTTAAATTGAAAAACCTTTCCATGAAAATGAATCATACTTCATTCTAGTTTGGTTTTTGATAGAGGCGGAGGAATAATTTTTTCATAATACAGTTAATGTCTGATAGTCAGACATGAAGAGTATGATCAGAGTCTGGCATAGGACTATGATCCATCTAGCATTTGTCATTTTTTCCAAAATTTAATTTTTGTTTTCTCCCAAAAACAAGCTTGCGAAAGCATTGAATCCAGGGAAGTTTGCAGTCTCAGACAATTGATGAATGTCCTAATTGCAGTGTTCAGCATAGAAGTATCATTCCACCTTGGACCTCGGCTACTTTCACTTTTGCCTGGGGTGGTAGGGTCCCAGTCTTCCTTAGAGTCTTTAACTGCTGAACAAAACAGATACTATGCCATTCTGCAAAGAAGTAGCAGGAAAAGGAGAATCCAGAGATTCGGCTCAGTATGGAGAGGGCGCTTTTTGGATATGTGGGGATTACTGTTGGAGATGTATGCCGCAAGCAAGAGACAAATTACGTTGGCAGAGGAATAATACCTTTTTTCATCTTCCACAGATTTCTTTCCATGGCTGATGCCGTTATTCCTTAGTCTCAACTGGATAAAAAATGCAGTTGCAGTGTGAAAGAGCTTACTGAGAGCAGTATCTTCTTCCCTCTCTGCCTATGCTTCAGCATAGAATGATGGTTGCTGCCTCTTCCCACATCTTGATTTGAGTCTGCTTTTTTCCTATGGCTTTTCTGATGTGATAAGGCAGTGATTTGCAGGAAGATACTTGATGTGCTTACCATTTGCTCTTAGTACATGCAAGATGTCCTAAGTTATGCAATGAGATGAGTTGGTCAGAATAAGAGATGGAGCAGTATGTTCTATAGGTGCATCTCCCAACAATATACTATGCAAATCCCCCTAAAAAGTGGTCTTAAGGTATTAGGGGACAAACAGTTGACTCTTTGAGGCCAAAGAGCACTTTCTGGTGAAAGGGAGAGCACAGTGAAAGCACAAGTCCTTACATAGCTTGAGTGTTCCCTTGGAAAACATCACTAAACTTTCAGGAATGAAAGAATACAACTTTGAAGAGAAGAAGGGAGAGATGTGTAGTTTAGGTTTGTGGGTGCCTTGACCTATAGGGGAATTATTCTGCTGTTGAATTTCCATCTCTCTTAGGCAGCTGGGATGGCACATTCATGCGTGTGTGTTTATAATTCTATCTCTGGGGTGAGTTGTGTTCTTTTTTTCTATGAACTATCTTGCTTTTAGTTTAAGTGACTGGCAGTGCAGGGGCTATTGCTATATTGTAGAAAATCAGTATACATTTTTAAGTAGTTCTGTTGGATTCTAAAATTCAGCAAAGCAAAAGCATCCACAATGACTGAGGGTGCTATTGCAGATTACTGAGATTGCAAAAATGGAGTATAAATAAGCAGATAACAAAAAAGCAAAGGCAGTAAGTCACAAAATGCATTGATCATGGCACTTAATTTGATTGCTCCACTCACTGACTATTTACAGTTTGTGTTAACCTATTGCATAATAGGAATACCAAAATTCTGTCAAGCAACTGATCTTTTTGCATGATGATAGGAGGTATAAGGAGTAGCTGAATCTAGATTAATGGGGCTCTAATTAGTTCTGTTTCTATTTTTTGTTTGATGAGGTGTTGTTTTGACAGTTTGAAGTTCTGTAAAAATATTTATTAGTGCAATCCATTTATGAGTCTTGAGTGTAGCAATTAATAGTAAACCCAAACTCTGCTGAGTGTAGTGTTTGGATTTTTTTCATCTGGTTTGTAGTTTTGGTAACAAAGATGTAATTTTTCACAAGATTTTGTACATTTTATTTCATTTCAGAAGCATTTTATGAGCAATAGTTATAGAGAGGAAGCTTAAGTTCAAGGAATACTACTTTAATGCTGCTTGTTTTCTTACTTAGTATTACTTAGTTTATGTCCATATTTATTGGTGTATGATTTAGACTTCATCAAGGGGGAAATGCTTAAGCCTCAAAAATCAGCTATACAGATGTGTTGTTTGTTTTGCTAAAAACAAATAAATAATCATTTTCTGAAAAGTTAGAAGGGTGAATCCAGCCCAGTGGTTAGGTTACCTGAGATGGAGGATATCTTGCCGTGGAGTGGAACTATTCTTGCCTAACAACATAGATCAGAAGTAAGAGGAGGGAATTGCGTCATCCTGGCCTAAGAGGAAAAGCAAATTCCAGAGTCACTGTCCCCTGTGGAATTTAAGCTTGAAGGTATGTTTGTCTGTGGACTGCTGGCTTGAACATCACAGCTCATCCTAACAGTCTGGCAGGAGAACAAATAGAAGAGACATGGTTTTAAAGTGAACAGGATCCGCTGATACAGTAAATGGAGTTTGCTCAGTTCTGGTTTGAACAGCGTAATATTTAACCAGTCTCTCAAAATACAAACAAATGAATTTACCTGCTACAGTACTGCAGGACCCCAAGTCATAGAGAAAGTCTAATACATTTACACCAGTGCTTTATACTGCAATTGTAAATATGTGTCGAGGCACTGAATGCTGTGGGTGAAATACAGTGCTCGCAACAGCCGAGGTAATGAAGCAGCTGTATTCTGTAGGAATGCTGTCTCTTGCTACTCTCCCTCTTTGAGGCAATGTTTTTTAGGGGGGCCTGAGACTGTATCAAATAGGCCACATTTTGAACTCAGGACAGACTGTGGGACATAAGGTGCTGAACAGAGATGCATGTTAACTACCCCCGTAAAATATCCAGTTCTTTTTAGAGGATAGCCCCTTTGTAGTGTTTAGGATCATCTCAAGACTTTTTCTTCAAGGAAGTGTGGGCAGTGACAGACTACTTTTGACAGATACCTAGTTCTTTGCTGCTGCTTTTTCTTCTGACTTCTGAGCTATGAGGACAATGCTGGGAAGGGGAATTGCGTGTCACCCTGGGCCCTTGTGGTCTGTCAGAGAACCTAGCAACGGCTTTATTCTTAATTCCAAAGGACAGGACTAGGAGGGACATGAGTGGAGAAGATGCTTATTGTTGTGTTGACGTTGTACCTAGTCTAGTTGGAACAGTA
>JAOXNO010000001.1:128531280-128574148 GCA_028565335.1 Limnodromus scolopaceus
ACAGGACTAGGAGGGACATGAGTGGAGAAGATGCTTATTGTTGTGTTGACGTTGTACCTAGTCTAGTTGGAACAGTACAATTCAAAAATCACAGAATGTAGCCGAGGGTGAATATTTTCAAATGGGATTAAACCTAGCCCAATCCCTCTCAGTTTAGAATATGTCAGGCCAGAAGCTGAACAACCTGCATTAGATCCAGCCTGTTTGAGTTGTAGGTATGCTGTAAGATTTATCGGCTTCTCAATTCCCTGAGCAATGCCCATTGCCTATGACAGGTTGTTCTCCTTTGCTTGGGAGGAGCTATGAGTTTGCAGGGACAGACTCTGTGGTCTGACAGAGTAAATTATTGTTGAATTAATAAATAAGGACTGAAAAGCTCATTAATATATTCTTTTCTCTGCCCTTGCTGTTTCCAAGATGTCTGCTGTTGGGGGTTTATTAGCAGGTATATTTTTAAAGTGTCTTCAGGTCAGTGGGAAAAAGAGAGGCTTCTGGAAGAACCGTCTGTGATGTGTAAACCCAGCCTTGGATGTCAAATGTAAAAATGAGATTTATCATCTACAGTTGAGGGACGCTTAGTATTGGTATCTTAGTTTGAAGCTTTAATTTGGCTTAAGTCTATTTACCAGCACTGTAACAGGATATATTATTTTGACCTTTATTTTTTTGGTGGTTTTTTTTCACTTGGAAGACCGTCAAATTCAGCAAGTTCCAGTTGGTCTCTAAGTGCTGTGTCTGAAATTAGTATTTCCTTTTATCTTTTCTTCCTTCCTATCTAAACGTAACTGTTGAAATTAGGTGCTTCTACATCCTCTTGTGGTATTGTGCTCTGCTGAGCAAGAACAATTTTAGTACTGGTGACATATTAGATTCTTCTCTGCTTATATTAGTCTGATTTTAAAGGTTCATATTATTTTGAGTCCTATTGGCTTTGCTTTTACTTACTTAAATCTTGTTGGTCTACCATTCCCTTAGAAGTTGGAAAGCTGACTTTGTCCAGTCACTTACATTGTTCCAAGTCCATCCATGCTGTTGAGACCTAGCTCTGTTGCAGCATGACCCAAAGGGCCCTTGTTAGGCAGATGAACGTATTGATTTAGTGTATGTCAGTGTCAATCGCACTCAAGGAGTCCAGACTTATACTGTACATAAACCATGAACTTTTTCCACAGTTTGCCTTTACTCTGAGCTCTTGTGCCAGTCTTCAGAGCACAGGGTGGTCGTAAGCCTCCCCCAGCTCCCTCTTGTTTCTCTCACATGTGGCTCTTCATGAACTGCATTAGCATTTGTTTGAGCTTAAGATCTGGGGTTTAACATTTTTCTCTAGTTTAATTCCTTGTTTCTCTGCTGTCTGGATATTAAAAAAAAAAAAAAAGTTAAGAACTTGGTGGGGAGGGCAGATAGGTTCCTGGGTGAACAAAATTCTTGATGTTAAAACTAGAAGGTGAAAATGCGTAGCCATTTTCTATGTGTGAAAGACTGAGTTCTTTGGTTAATGTCTTGCTGCTTTTGACAGCCACTTACTGCAAGATCCACATTGATACATAGTTTTAGAGGAAAAGCTTAAAAAAAAAAAGAATAAAGAGAGCACTTACTTTAGTGATTATCACCTGACCTTTACAGATGCTGAAACCACAACCTTCTCTCTCCTCTTGTCTGTTGGGGTTTTCATCTTGAAGGATAATTCAAATTTACAGTCTTCAAATAGTGAGGGGAAGCTGAGGGAGGATTGCGTTATAGGACTCGGGAGACTCGGGAGACACAAGCTCCCTGGAGACACTTGCTGTTCAAAGCATTCTTTAACCTGAAACAGATGGAATTCATCCACGCCTTGAGCAAGAGCTGCACCACTGGCATCCTTTCAGAATAGTACTGTTACGGTGGTATAGTGGCTATTCTTCTCTGTTGGTTAGCTGTGCGTTGAGTTTGGCTTCCCATCTAATCTTGAGATAGGGTATAGATTATATACTGTGTAAAGATTATAGACAGCGCATAGATTATATACTGAATGGAGGAACAGTTTATGTAATTGAGAATGGATACTCAGGATACTCCTTGAGCCTAGATGGTGTTTGCCTCTGAGAAGCCAGCCTGACTTCTGTTCCGTATCCCAAAAAGCTAAGCCTGTTTCCAGTAACCAGAGACTTCCCTGAGTATACAGCACTCAGCTTCTTTAGTACAGTATTCTATCTGC
Source organism: Limnodromus scolopaceus (assembly GCA_028565335.1). Classification (NCBI taxonomy): domain Eukaryota; kingdom Metazoa; phylum Chordata; class Aves; order Charadriiformes; family Scolopacidae; genus Limnodromus; species Limnodromus scolopaceus. The sequence goes on from JAOXNO010000001.1 coordinate 128,533,475, forward strand.
ATCACGTCTGTACTAATTCACTGAATCTATTATTTAGCAAAACTGTTTTTCAGGATGGGGATACTCTCAGAATAGGGAAAAAACCAGCCATGATTATTTAAGGGAGCGTGCACACTGAAGTGTAAAAATGTGCTGAATCTCGTGTTTCTCTTACGTGCTGCACCTGACCTAAATCAGTATGTGTCAACTTTTCACCAGCTTTTACATAAAATATTATTATACTGTCTTGAAGACAATATAGTGAGCAGGTGAATCATCCTAGCTGGGTCCATAAAAAGAAATCCAGACCGTTTCTCCAGAAAACAGTAAACTAGCAGCTAGATGCCACTTTCATCGCCTGAAATCTGAGTTGTGATGTGGTGGTTCTCACATGCCCAGTCATTTGGCAGTGTTACCAGATGTTTATTTGACAGTGTTCCCTGCTCTCAGAAACAGCAAAAGAGGCTTATTTTTCCCTTGCTGTTATTTTTTCAAAGACCGTGTTCATTTCTTCATCTGACTTTTTTGTTTCTTCAGAGACATCAGAGGAAGTATGGTGGGTTGATCCCAGCAGCAGCTAAGCTCCTCCCAGCCACTTGCTGCCCCATAGGGGAGGGAATAGGGGGAGCAAAAGTAAGAAAACTCATGGATAAAGACAGTTAAATAAGTGAATGAAAGAGAGAAAAAAGGAGGTGACACAAAGGCAGTAATTCACCTACCAGAAGTAGACCAATGCCCAGCCAGTCTCCAAGCAATGACTACCTCCCAGACCAACACCCCACGAGCCCATCCTTTATTATTGATGGGCAGGAGGTTATATGGCACAGAATATCACTTTTGCTCATCTTCGTGTCCCAGCTGAGTCCCCTCTCAGCTTCTTGCCCATCCCTGGCCTACTTACTCAGGGCAGAGTGCACAAAAAGAGAAAAGAGAAAGCCTTGACACTGTGCAGGTACTGCTCAGCGATAACCAAAACACTGGTGGGTTACAAGTGCTGTTTTAGCCACAAATCCAAAATACAGCACCATGCAGGCTGTTGTGAAGAAAATTAACCCCATCCCAGCCAGATACAGTACAGGGTGGGGCCAGAAAACCAACAGCTAAAAATCCTGAATAAGATTACATTTTTGTATTCAGGAATGGCTTCCTGCTACATAAAATTCATTCCCTTTCTGAGTGGCAGTGTGAGAACTGGAGAAGAGCTTTCCTCTTCCATGTTAGTACCATTTGATTTCTCAGGCTGATTGTGCTTAAAGCCAGCAACCCTTCACATGCACGTGTGTTGACTGCTTATTTAAGGTTGGTGTTCCTGTCACTAAACTTTAGCAGTTGGGATGCAGCTTCTGAGTCAGAGCCCTAAATTTTGGTACGGGCATGTGAGTTTAGTGTCTGGGCTCCAGTGGGTCCCAGTGAAGATTTGTCACTGCTATACAGGGAGTTCAGAGCATGATTCAGCTAATTGAATGTAGGTGTATGCTCTTGCAGTGAAGAGCAGCTCTCAAGGCTTCACTCTCTTTAGTGACTTGCTCTCCATTGATTGTAGTGCAAGTGTAGACACTGATATTGTCGGTTTCTAACATCAGATGCTCAAATCTACATCCAGTTGCCAGGCCCAACCTTGGGGCTGAAACCAGTAGCCTGCGTCTGGAGGTGTTTGAGATACCCCAGGGTACTTTGTCTTGCCTGCAGCTGCCAGGCCAGAGGGACCTGGCTCTTCCACAGGTTGTGCATTGTATCAGTCAACCACACGGGTATCTTAACTTGCTTACCAGTGTCTGAACTAAGACGGTCTGGCACTTAGCGTCTGGGCAGCTGGACTGACCACCCCGGTGGAGCCTCAAATACCCACAAGTGTAATAATGCAGGTTCTCTTAACAGTAAATAGAAAGAAACAAGTCCCGTTGTCTGAAATTAATTTAGATTTCCACAGGCTGCAAGTACCTGTTTCTCTGCATCGAACATGACAGTTGACTAGAGTTAAGAGGTCACTGAAATTGAGACATTTGAAGTGAGGTGAACATTTCTACAAAGTCCTATGCTCTTCTACAAAGGGTCTGGTATTTTCTGTGTGTGTTTCTTTAGTATTTTTAAATCTGCTGTCTTAGAGCATCACATATTTTTATACATTATTTAACAGCTGGAATACATATTCCCTTTTTATTTGTAAGGCACATTGACATACTTGTCTGTTGCACAGCAACATGTTGTAAGTAACTGCTTTTCATGACAACTGCCTTTTATGATTTCTGAGTAGGAGTGCTGGCTGCTGTATTTTCCAGATGAAAGTTGAGATGATGCCCTTATTTATAGATAGTAGAGGGAAAAGGGGAGAGGAAACTTTAGACTAATATTCAAAACTCTTCTTTTATGCTGAGTGTACAGAAGGTTTAGTTATGAATGCCTTTACATTTATTAATGTATTATTTATTATTTTGTCATCTTTATAGACTCAGAAATATCTGTTTTCTTGCACACCAGGGGATAGATAAGCTATATCAACCTACTGCGTTCTTTATGCTTCCAATTTATGTGATCCGGTGGAAAGCTGTATCAGTGGAACTATTGAAGCAAGTGTCAGATCCAGGCTTTCTCTAAGCAAAACGGTTTGTGGCAGGTTGCTGTCTGGAGCAATTTCCTTTGAGATAATGGTTCTAGGGGCCCCAGCGCCAAGTCCCTGGATGACGTGTGCAGGAATGCTCATCAGTGTGTAGTTTTCTAAATATTTCATAGTGTTTATGAAAGTCTAAAATGCAAAGAGAAAGATGGCAAGAAAACAAAGCAGCACAAAGAGACACTTGTGGAACATTTTATGAAGATTTTCACCCTTGGACAAGCAGTTGTTATAAAGTGATAATTTATCACATTGAATGTTCTTCCTTTCAGCCAAGGAGTATTGCAAAGTGATATTTCCGTATGAAGCACAGAATGATGATGAACTCACAATCCGAGAAGGTGATGTCGTCACACTTATCAGTAAGGTAAAAGCAATATTTTTCTCCTATAAGCAAGGATCCAGTTCTTAAAATCAGCATCATTCAATTGCAGTAAAAAGCCTATTTGTGCCTCTGGCAGTGTCCTTCCGAAACAATGGTAGTTTGACAATGAAACATTACATAGACTTCAGAGCACCCTACATCTCCTTTCCTCTTTGCTTTAGAGCCTTACCTTGATAATGTTAAGTGAAGAACAGCTGATGTGTACTCTTGAGTTTACAAGTTTATACTATTCATTTTAATTTTAATCTGTTGGCAGATCTACATAAATTGTAAGTTGATCCCTGTAACAAAAATAAAACCCTAGAAAATAAACTGAAAGGCTCAAGAAAGCAGCAGCTTTGAAAATCTCTGTTAGGTGTGTGAGTTATCTTTCTTGTAGGAATTGCGAATTGGATTTTTCGGGTTAGATGGAGATAATGTGCCTAAATTAGCTTAATGAACTAAACACTTATTTTAAATGTAGCTACCCTTAAAACTATGCTAAAGCAGAAAAAGATAATAAAACATAAATTAAATTAAATAATTTTAGATCTGTGTTCTTTTCTTTAAAATTAATTGAAATTATTCAAGATTAGAAATGAAAACTATTGCCAGATTAATTGTAATGATATGCACAATGGTGCTGATGTTGTTTTTGCCTATATGAAAGCAAAAGAATGAATTCTATAATTGATAAGTTTCATAAGAAATTGTTACTTGACTGAGCAATTTGGCACGTGGGTGGAAAAACCCAAGAACCTTGGGAAGTACATCTGGGGCAGTGTTTGCTATATATGAAGCCATTTGCAATCCTAGAGGACATCTTCTTTGTCCTGAAGAATATATGTGTAACTAAGGAAAAATAATCAGACATTTGGTAGGAAGAGAAACCTCAAATTTAAAACAATAAATTGTGTACATTAAATATCCTTTACAGACTTGCCCTCACTGACTTTTTTGTTTAGCTTGTCTTGGAAACTGTTTGGTTTTGCCTGACTTGGAATGTTGTGTGAGTATTTAACAGTGTCTCTATCATGGAAATGGCTTTTAAGATGTTGTTCCTGTCCACTTTACGCTTTATTGACCAGGTTGACTTAAATCTCTGAGATGGCTGGTCTCCGGGTGGAGCTGCGTTCTTCAGTATACATAGATAAAAAGACAATTACTTTATTGAGGCTTCAATATGAGATTTTATTTGCTTGCTTTTTTCTCATTTTCTTCTTCCTGCTGCTGCCGCCCCTACAATGGAAGGGTATTTGTCTTTTATAATAACCGAGTTGATGATTTGACTGAATTGGTAAGATTTCCCAACCATGCAGTGAGGAGTTTGTCAGTATGTTCTCTAGTATATGCCCCTGTCCTGTTCTCCAGCCTGATGGTATCAAGCCACTGCAGACATTTTATTCAGTTTTCTTCTTTCTGTTGTGTGTCATATGTTTATGAACAGTTACATAAAACTGTTCCTCTAGAGAGTGGGGGATCTCAATGCAAAAAGGCTTGGCATTTCTCCATGGATGCTTTTTTATGCTGTGTCTGAACTAATCTGAAATATTGAAGAAGCAGTGCTTAACAAGGAGTCCCTTTGCAGATCCTTTTATGGTTTGCAGATCGCATTGCAGTTGGACTTGTGGGGTTTTTTCATCTGTTTTAACACACAGTTTAAAAAATAAAATTCAAGTGATGTGGAGTCAGGGCCCTTGTTGTAGAGTTCTGGAAACAATGGGGTCTTCTCCATGCTGTACCATGCAATGTAGTAACTTTATTTTAGTCCAGATCTTCTGAAGCAGGTGTCTCTTGTAATTTTTCTTTTAGTCAGCAATAACAAAGTCGGCCTCACCTTTCTGCCCACTAATGGCTTCTGCTAGAGAGTTGCCTTTTACTTGGAATTCAAATTGCTGTGCTTAGAGTGTCCTTTCCATAACCAATTAGTGATCCATACTGACTAGAAGGAATTAAGTAGAAATCTATAAAGTACTTCAGAAACTATTACCATGGTCTTGATTTGCTATCAGATTACAGAGTCTCTTTTCATCTATTTGCAAGCAATTGTTTTGCAGGGTTTGCTTTCTGTGCTAGACAGCACTAGACAAAATTTTTACTTCCCAATTACCTAGACCAAGGGGAGAAGATTGTTATTTTAAAGAAAGAGATGGATGTCATGGTACTCCTACAACCACAATGCATTATCATAAAATAATGTTGAAATCACTAAAACCAGAAAGTTATATGACTTCTCAGTATGAAAAGTCCCTCACTAGGCTAATTTGTTTTTACACAGTCAGATATATAAGAATGTTGAAGACTCACCATTTTAACTCGTATTGAATTTGCATTTAATTGAAAACAATGGTATTCATGAGAATGTGTGGAAGTGGCTGAAGTAATAAGGAGTGAGTGACACAAGAATGGGAGAGAAAGCTCATGAAACTAACACAAAATGAATTACAAGAATCTTAAAAGCATGAAGATGAGATAGCATTTGATAGGTGCTAAGAGGAAGGGGAGTGACTGGTAAGTTATTAGGAGAGCCTGTGCATTTGTGCACATGTGTCTGAGAATATGGGGAAGCTGTTAGTCTGGTATTCACCATAAAATGCTAAAACTTTATTTTGTGGAAAGAATTACAAAGGAATGGTATCAGTAAACGCAGAATTCAAAACCACCATTTTAACAATGCCCCTGCAGATAAAAGAGATAAGGTTATACCAGATTTCTCTCTTTTCTTCAGCTAAATTAGTTATAAAAGTCCCTTTGTCAAGATCATCAAATATCTACCTTATATAAAGAACAAAGCAATATTTTATTTTGTCATGGCCTTTGCAGAATCTGTTTCAAGTTCTCACTCTGTTTTGATGGATGTTGAGATCTTGAATAAAAAGCTGATCAGACCTTTCCCATGGGCCTCTATGATAAGGGAATTTGAATGTCTGAGGTTTTTTATGAAATAGCCAAAGAATACTTTGAAAGGATTTGCTGAATCACAAGTGAATTCCCTAGTCATTGGAGAATGTGCGGATAAGTTTTATTAAAAAGCTGAAATGATTCAGTAGAGGTTGATCATTTACTGGTCAGAACAGTATGTGTTTTGGGAGATATCAGGGGAAGGATGGCGTTATGCAAGAATGATAGCCAAAAGTAATTGCCACTTAAACAGCATATTGAATCTTTTTTTTTTTATGAACTGCATAGTCCTAAATAATGGGAAGGGTACACGATGAGAGGGAGTCAAAACATATGGTAGTAACAGTTGTTTTCTCATAGGTTAAAATTTACCTAAAAGACTAGAAGAAATGCAGAAACTAACTTCACATCAATGTATTACAAAAATCTCTGGAAAAGATTTTTCTCTCTTCCTTTTCCCCAATGAAGTAAATACCCTTGTTAGATACACAGAAAATAATTTATTTATTAATTACTGGACACTAAAGTGGACAAATGGTAGTCTTTAATTCCTTCATGCAAAATATTTTAAATATTGCTCAGAATTGTAAAGGAAGGTAAAAACTTCATGTTAAAGGTAATAAAACAGTAGACCCGGTACATTTGCTTTGCAAAAAAGGGTCTAAGAAACGTACACCTTTGGAAGAAAGAGAACAAAAACCAAAATACAGTAATTTTACTTGTACAGTTAAGGTGATTGTTGTGCAATTTGATGATAAGATAGCTTCATAAACAGAAAAAATATTAATTACAAGAGGCCATGAGATTGACCCTGTAGGTTATTCTTCGTAGTGTCAAACATTTGTATTCCTTAGGTAACCTTTTTAATGTCTCCAAAATGCTCCTGACAGCCTTTGGATAAGGACAAGAACACTGGTAGGGACTCCACTGTGCGCTGAAGGGGAGTGGCAAACAAGTGTTTTATCATGCTCAAATATTGATTTTGGAGATTGTATTTGTAATAAATAGTCACTTTTAAGCAACAGAAGATTCAGGTGGCATTTTTAACTGTCATCTTGACAATCTTGTAGGATTTTTCATTTTAGATGTAGCTACTGTAGGCTACTTTCCAGTGCTAGTAAAGACTCTTTATGCAAACACTACAAATTTCTTAGTAACTCCAATAAATTCTGACAAAATGCAAAGGATTCTGAATACAAAAAATTACGTATATGAGGAATCAATGATAATAGCTAAATAATTTCAAAGCAAATACATCAAGTACACACTGGCAACTGTGCACTCATTTGAAAGAGGTTTTATTTGCAAGAGTGTGAAAGATTTCATTGCACTGCATCAATATACCTGAGCTCTAGGCAGTAAAGACCACTTTGTTCCCAGGAATGAAAATGGTCTGGATAAATAAAATTAACTACTTCAAAAATCAATGTACATTTGAAAAGCTGACAGTAATATAAGGGTATCCTCACCTGAACCCTTATTATCAGAGTAGAAGTAGTGGAGGGTAATTTGAGCGGCAATTCTGCTAATTCCGAATTTACAAGATGTTGAAATTAATAGGTGTCAATATATTAACTGGAGTGATAATCTTGTCCCTTGCTCTGTATATCTCACCGGCTGTCCCTCAGCCTCCACCTACCTGGATTGCAAAGCCTTTCTTCTTTCTTCTTTTTCTTAGCCTGCTGGAGGCTAATAGCTGAATACATAGCATTAGTGGTAGGAGCGTGTTACGCTGGTGATGGATGAACATAACAGGGGGTCCTTTCTGATTTGCGAAGGAGCTTTTGTGAGGAGGCAAGTTTCACAGAGGGCATCCAGCCTCCTTTTGGATTCATCAAAACTGTCTGAAGGATTAATGAAGTGAAAAAGCAAGCAACATACTGTAGCCTCCAAAAAATCTTGCAGATGCTTTTCAAATAGTACTGGGCAAGTTGATGCACTGATATCATGAAAGACACAACAGACTAATGCCTGTCACTAGTGAAAAACTCACATGACAAATTATCTGGTCTAGATATTTAATTTTAATTTACTTTACTGTGAGATTTGCAAGATTTGTGGTTTTTGAAATGTCATACATTTAGTGAGTCCCGGCCCCGAAGCACATGCAATCGAGTGGTTAGAAAAGTAAGCGCAAGCGAGTAGAAGAGCATAAGGAAACAATGAAATGAGATTCGGTCCCGATACTCTCTTTCATAATGTTATGTTTTCACTATTGCAGTGACTGCTCCCTGTGTTTGTCTGTGTTAGAGTATGGAATCTGTCCTTATGTGGAGCGCTTAATGTTTTCCAATTCTTAGCGTAGTCATTAGGCACTTGATTTCACCCTCACTCTATTTATAGACAGTTACCCAAGTGTGGCCCTTTTGCCAAAACAATTCTCCCGGTTTTCTCTCTTACAACATCTTTAAATGCTCATCCTGGTGCAGGAGGTAATTGTCCAGAGCGCTTTCTTTAGCTGAGCGATTGCCAAGAAGAAGACGGCTGGGTAGGGCTGTGAAGGAAAACAGCTGCTCTAACGGATGCAGGAGGCTCCTAAAGGGATGAAATTAGTAAGTGCTATGTACAAGAGTCTTGCCAGTGAGTTGAGGCCATGAGCAGGGGAAGGAGCAGGAAACGGACAGTGTGATAGAGGAGGACACTAGCTGATACTTAATTGAACATTTTGCTAGCTTGTGGTGTCTCTAGGGTACAAACCTCTCTGTTGCTGCATTTGTATCCATGGAGGGGGGTTCATCACTGAGTTTTTCTATTCGCTTTTAGTTACAAGCAGCACACATGTACTTTACAACCCTTGGTTATAGAAATATGTGGAGGAATTAGAAGACTTTTAGTTTTTCTTTCAGTATGAGAAAATAGGTAGATTGTATCACTCGTTTTTCCGTATTAAAATGAAATTTTTGATATTTTCTACTCTATAGGTAAAAAAATGCATAATAATATTTGAGATCATTAAATATAAAGCTAATTGGTGAAGAAAACATAATTTTTTAAAGAAGAAGTAGGGTGGCGTAAGGTTGGCTCTTTCAAAGGAAGGGAAGAAGTTAGTCATATTTCATGGCAGTCATTCAGGTAATTTTGGTTTTCCTTGGTTGACAGCTAAAAGCTTTTATCACAGTTTTAAAAATGAGTTTACTAATATAACAATACAAAAAAAAATAGGTTATGCAGGGGAAAATACAATCAGGTTTAATAAAACATAAAAATGTCTTTCTGTCAGAGCAACGCAGTGGATTTTTGTTGACACTAAATAGTTGCTCACACAGATGCCCCTATTTGGGGTTTTAATACAAGATATTTTGAGCATTTTTAACTTCTGCAACAATCTTGCATACAGACACTGAAAGGAATACCATAAGTAAACATCAAATAATGTCCAGCTTTAAGAAAGCTTTTATGATAGGTTTAAGAAATCATTTATGATGTTTTCTGTTTAAAGAATAGCATGTAAGCAATAAAGGCACTCACTGCTTGCCTTTAGAAATAAATAGGTATTTCCCTTAGAGAGAACAATACCATAAAGTATCTCAGTGCATGCCCTTTTCTCTCCTGAGATAACCATGAATTATTCAGCACATCTTTTGCCAGACCTAATAGCCATGCCTAATCTGCTTTCTGTGTTCCTTTCTCCCTACGCTGTGCTCAGCGCCAGCTTTTCCCCCCAAGACCTCCCGCCTCCTTAGCTGATTGAGAAACCTGCTCATACTGAAGCTGCTGATTTCATACAAGAAATTATTTTGCAAAGGGTGCGTGCTGGGGGTGCACTCTTATATGATTGATGGTAGGTGGCTGCTGAAAGGGATGGTTCTGCTGCTTCCCTCTTGCCTTGCATCTGGCAGCCTTGGCCACAGGACATGCAGGGGCATGTGAATAGAAAAGGGTTATCTGAGGAGCACAATTGCCCCTGCAGCCTGCCAAGGGACTGGCTTAGCGATAGGGTCACTTTTCCCTGACCTGAAACTTCCCTCTGAAGGTTTTGACCGAATGGGAATAAGAAGGTTTAGATTTTTGCTGGGTTTCAAACCCTGGTGCCATGCAAGATGATAACTGGAGAACAAGACGTCCCACAGAAAAAGACCCTTTTGACATGCTGCTAAGGTCTATAGCAAGTGCATAGGGTAACACTTGTGTCATTGAGTAGAAGCATGAGTATTTCCTTATATGAGTGGTATGAAGCAGTTACATAAAACTTGTGGGGACACTTGTGAATAAATAAATATGTTCATTTTCTAAAATGATTTGATATATTTAGTAAGTTATAGAGAAAACAGACCGTGAGCAACTGTCCTCCCATTTCCTGCCTGAACCTTGTTCTTGTCCAAGCCTTTTAAATGTTTATAAATAAATTTTTAACACTTACTCGTGTCTTGCAGCATTTCTTGGCTAATGTGATTAGCAGTGGGGCATTAAGTAAGGTCTGTGTAGAGATAAAGCCCAACAATATGTTCAATAAGGTACCAGGTGCAGCTTACATTTCACTGGTGTCTTTAGAAACATTACTGAAACACTAATATTTGAGCTCAGCACTTAAATAAACTGTGAAGCCTGAGATTAGTACAGGGGAGAGGGGAGCAGCCAGCACTTGAATGCTCTTCTAGTTAGTAGATTTATAATATTTTTATTTTTTTTAAGTATACACTGAAGTTCTCTTTTCCTGTTCTTCTTGTCACTGATTGCAGTGCTACAGCAGTGCCTTCAGAGGAAAGGATTCTGTTATTCCTGGGAAGTCACAAATTTGAATTTTGACAAATGGAGGTTCGTGCCAAGCTATGTAGGTGAAGTGGCAGGATCCCCCATGGATGCAATGCTTGAAGATTTGCATCATTTGAAAAGAGTTAGGTTTCTTTGTGAGTATGTTTAATACAGCCAAGCTAATCTAAAATGGTGACATATTTTAAGATAAAAAAGGAAAGAAATTTTTCTCTGCCCTGTGCTTACAGAAGATATCACTGAAATGCTGAGGTGTCTGGAAAACTGTGATTATTGCTCACAATGTGGGCTTTAGACTCACTGCTTAGCTTCATCCTTTCTTTTATCCTGAATGCTGTGCTCACCTGCTGGTTTGATGGTATTATCTGAAGTCCACCCTTTTCAGAGTAGGGAGAGCTATTTAAAGGGAAAGTAAAAATGCATATATAGTGCCAAGTAATTAGTAATTGTAATTAGGACCCTGTGATAGATATCTGTGATGTAAGTAGTAATAGCATTAAATAATCCTTCAAATGTTTTGTTCTATGTTTTCATAATCTTTCTAAATTAAAAAAAAAAGAAATTATGTAAATACTGTATCTTGGCTTATCAGAGACATAAATTATGTCTGTTACTAGCACCACTTTTCTTGTTTGTGTTGGCTAATTTAGTTTTAATTTGAGTATTGGAGTGCTAGGGTTTTATGACGTGTAACAAATTTGTTTCTCCATGATATTCTGCTGACTGAACATTGCAAGTGAAGTGAATCCCCAGAAGAGAGTGTTTTGTTCAATGAGCAATGTAATTTTTCGTGTTTGCACAAATATTTCTTGAAAACATTTCAGCTCCGTTACTGATTATACTGTTTACTCACAGAGTTTAAAGGCAAAACTTAGATTAAGCCTGAACCAGATTTAACAAATAAAATACATTGGTCTGCTAGGTTCCTCTAATCTAACGTCCTGGGTATTGCAGGTCATTCATTGTTCTCCACCAGTTTCTTTTTTGCAGGGCCCAATAACTTGGGCCAATTCTTGAATGCTGTGTCTTTTGGAGTGGTATCTTCTTGTTGCGCCTTCCAGTAAAAGATCATTGTCTGGAAAGAGTAATGGCAGTTGAAATGATGTCTAATTTCTGATGGTCTTTCCCATTTCCTTCCATGCAATGATGACATGGTAAATTCTTAGTAGAGCCTTGGAGCTTATGGATAAAGAAAAACATATTTGTTTGACTTTCAAAGTTTTAAAAGATGCCACTGGTGTTATCAGATGTAAGGTTCCCTGTGGTTTGGGTATGAGAGCTGACAGGAGTTGGGAAGGATCCATGCAGGATTTGGGACTTTCGGGACGTAGTCCGAGGCCCTGAGCAGGATCAATCACCAGGTTAGGGGCCAAACAGATCCAGATTGGGAGGTTTCCTCTCATGTTTTTCGTCCAGTATTTCATAAAATGGGTGTTCTCCAGGACTGCCTCAGAAGACTAATTTTTTGTCTATTGGACTGTTTTTTTTATCAAAATGATCTTGGATTGGGTAGTTGTTGAGAGATTCATTCTGCCATTTTGCGTGATTTTAAAATTATGTTTCTGCTGAGTACTTGATTACTAACCAGATGCTTTAAACATAGCCATTTTCTTCAAAAGTTTTTAACAAATTTTGCACTATACTGTAAGATCTCAATCCCAGTAACTAAGTTTACTAAAGATTGATCACTTTGAACACAGTCTTAGGTAGTACAAGGTGGGTGTAATGTAAGCCTCTGGAGAGATGTTTTCCTTCACTCATAGGTATTTTACCAAGTTTTATGAGAATTTATGAAGACTCTAAAACCGATTATTTTCTAACTTTTAAAATAAAGTTGGATTTTGAGAAAGATATGTCATGATACTGAATGTTGTAAGAAATTTTAAAGAAATATTCTTGAATATTATTAAACTGCTTTTCTCACCCAGCTTTAACATGATTTTGTTGTTCCCCTCAATGACAAAGTTGTATTAATGAAGATCTGATGCGGTGTGAGGTCAAGTTATGTTTAGTTCAGTTCAAAGTTATCAGAGTAATGCTGATCTTTGACACTTGTTTTCACTGAAAATTTTCCACAAATATCTATATATTTCATATCTTCATTAACAGGGTGAAAAAAAGTAGGTATTTCCCTGCACATTATTGGGTTTTCCCAGTGATGTCACACACCAACTTTAAAAATCACAGAGCCCATCCTGTGGCCTTCTCCAGCACTTGTGAAAGTTGGGACCTCTTGGCCCCAGCGCTGCAGCTGAGCCCAGAGGCAGTCAGCAGCATTGCCCCGTGGGTGCTCTGTGGTGGGCCTTAAATCCTCAAATTTAGTAGCCTTTATATGTTACATATATCTCTGCTTGTATGGATGATGTCTTGATAAGTGCTAGAGACACATTTGTTCATATTACAGATGGTTTGGTTTTCTTTAAATTACAAGATTGGCTACCAGTTGAGGAAAGACTGCTAGAGAGATGCTTACAATGAGGGTAGTAATACCATAATGTGCAGCTGCCAGCACAGCAGAGCTGACACATGAAAGCTCTTGGGACAAGTGTAAAAGGTATTCATGGCTTTCTGAATAATGAGAGTTTACCAGCTCAACATTCTTCTTGATGAGAACCAACTTTACAAGGGCAGAAGGAAAACAGGCATTTGATGAATACAACTGCTGGGATATTTTTTTTTAATTATGCAAAGAACTATGTGTTCAAGTGGAAATTCCTGTGAAACTGTGGTATACTACCATGAAAATTTCACTTTTTCAAACCCTGCACTGTTACAGTCTCTTAATACTCTGAATACTCTAAATTTTTACTTTGTATATTTAGCTTGCCAATTGTATATTTTAAGCTTAGTAATCTATAAATCTTAAGTTTAAAAGATAACTTTCGTAGGCCAGTGTTTTAGAAGGCTTCTGTACATCTATTTGCATAGCAGAAAACTGATTTGAGCGCTCCAAAAGTATGCATACCACAGTATATGCTTTGCAGCTACCTTTTCTGAAGACCTGCTTGTTCTTGTTCTTGGCATTGCTTTCCGTCCTAGCTGTAATGATGAAGTCTGTATGATGAAATGTTTCTGTATCAAAAACTTTAATCAGAAAAGCTGAAAATTGAGTAGTTATGTATTGATGTCTAAACCATGGCTTCATATTTCAGGAGTGTTGCAAAGTAGTAGCACATTCAGAGGCCTAGCCTGTGCAGAGATCTTCTCCCGCAGAAAAACAGAAGTCCTATTTGCAGATCTTGTCAGTAGTGTCTGCCTGGGTACAGCTGCTTCTCTGCAGTGAGTGGAGTATTTGTAATACTACGTAATAGAAGGTGCCTTATGCTGGGGCTTTTTGTTCAATCTCCACTGGCTTCTGCTTTTTTACGGTTGGATTGAGAGGACCGAGGGAAGGAACAGTGTGGTGCTTGTTCTGATACAAGAGCAGTAGTTTTTGCTGCTAAGCAAAACTGTTAATATAAGGATACTGTGTGCATAGGAGACCAAGCAATGTCATGATTCTTGCACCCAGAAGAGTGGGAAGCACAACTCTAGTGCTTTATGGCTTTTCATAGCCAGTATGAGAGTAGCTACAGGATCACGGCAGTTGCTAAAAGGAAACTAAGATGTGATCTTACACTGTCAACCCTACTTTACTTATATTTCACTTGCATTCAGTAACAGTATGAAAAATCTGATGCTCCAAATAGAAACTTTCTTTGCCTGTATATTAAAATATCTTTGCACGGCTTTTGTCTGGTCTCTCTAGTCTTGCATCTCTTTCTGTTCCCCCTCCTCTGCTGCTACTCTTTTAGTCACCACAGAATTAAGTTTCAGAGTGGAGCTGTTCTTGTGTTTCTTATCTTATCATTGGTTTTGGGTTTCTATTTTGTTTTCTTTTTTTCTGTTGTTTTAATATTCCCTTCTGCAAAAAACAGTCTGTTTTCTCCAGGTGATTCCTTCCTATGATTTTCTTCACAGCTTGCATGTCTCAATTCTAAGTACATGAAGGATATTTTCCCCTCTTATTCTTCATGTCAAGAAGAGGACTGGTGTTTTTTATTTCACCTGTGTATACTATTCAGTTTGTTGGCAATATGCTGAAAAAAGCTAGTTGTATTCTGGTGTTCTGGTAGTTGTCATTTCTCCCACATTTACCCTTTCCTCTGACTTTTCTGACTCACGTAAGTATTCCAGCTTAGGTTGATGTCTTAGTACCTTACATATTGTGTAATATTTATTTCTCATAAAGTTTTAAAAATCCTTCTCAAAAATTCCTCAATACCTCTGTCTTTTTCATCACTATATTTTGTCCAGTTCTTTACCCTAATACTTACCACAAAATGAATGTTGCTAGTAAATGCAATGTATTGAGTTTATTATCACTTATTCGGGATCTGCTGAGCTTGGAATTAGAATGGATGTTGACTCTGCCATGGAAAAGTTTTTCACTCCTTCTTACATTTTGCCTCTCCTCCCTCCCTTTACTTCATTCTCTAAAAAGTAATTTGAATTATAATTTTTCAGAGACAAGATTTTGGAACAAAACTACTTCACTGGAAATGAGGATAAAACCAAGATTTGTGTTTCAATGAGAAAGTGCTAAAATTTCCCTCTAGATTTTTGTTTTCTGTTTCATGAATCTACCTCTGCCTGAACAATGAAAAGAGGCTTGGTAATGTGAAACAGCAGTGGATTTCTCTAAGCTATTTGATTGCACTGTCACTGCAATGAGTACATGAGTATAGTCTCCGAGTCAAGCTTTGGTAGGAGCTGATTTTTACATTAGCTAAATGTTGGCCCATTTACCACCTAATTTGCATGATCTCTCGTATCTGTCAAACACAATTTCTACTTTTTTGTTGTTTCAGTTTTGGAAATCTTTTGTTTTCCTTTTTTTTTTCTTAAATTAAACTAAGATGCATTTTTAGTAACTGGAATACATTTTTTTCTTAGAACTTTTGGGATATTTCAGCATCTGATTTTTGTCTATTTACATTGTTATGAGTCTGGCAGGATAATATGGAGCTTTTGTATAAAATCTGCTAACCTTGAACTCATAGAGATATATTGGAAGAATACTCTGATTAGGATTGCATGGCTGATGGGGATCTAGAGGTATTGGAGTAGCTTTTGCTCAGTGTTCACAGGCAGCCACAAGGTTTTAATCACATTTCTCTGATTGCGCTTCATAGTTATGTCATTTGTTAGTACTTGAGGCAGCTTGTGCAGCTGTAACTCAGGTATCCTTGTACGGTGGTCTGTCTTGTAATGAAGATGTACCTAGTGCCAGCATTGTACATGGGCTTCCAGAGGTTGCTGAGGCACAGTGAACCTGCAGTTGTGGGTAGCAGGAGGGCACCACCACTGACATTCTTCACTAGATTTCATCTGTAGCTTTTAATTTTTGAGATCGCCTTCTATCCTTTTGCTCAGTGACACAGAAGCCTCCTCTGGCAAATAAAGTAAATGAGAACATTAAAGAGAAACCGCCTAAAGACTTATTTACTGTATGAAAATCCTGTGTGGTGATTGGCTGCATAAGCCTGAGCACTAAGCTGGAGAGGAGGAAAAAGCAAACCTGCAGCTGCTTGGGATTAATGAACATGTGACAAACAGCATCTTCATGAAAACAAATGAGCTTTAATAAAAAGCATTGAATACAAAATTCATGTATGTTAATAAAATGAAGAAGCAGGAGTAAGACTTGTGTTTCCTAAGAACATAAAAAAGCATTCAACCTAAAAAGAGTATATGTGATGTTGTGTGTTGTTCAGTCAGGACTATTAGCTAGCACTAAGCTGTGCTATCAGTTGAAGCACAAGCTTTTCATCTCTGGAAGCTTAAATTATTCTTCATAGTTTTCAAAATCTAAATTGGGTCATAAATGTTTTGGCAATTTCAGATTAGCAGCATAGGGGGTGGAGGGCATTATAAAACACGCCATGTGATAGAACAGTTGAGTGCACTGATTACTAGGCTGCGCAAGTAGAGAGAGCCAAGTGGGAGGGTTCCTTCACATGAGGAATGAGGGGTGCTGGCTCTGCAGTAAGAGTGAAACCCTGCACAGTGCCTGCCCGTGCCATGCGTGACTTGCTGATTATATCGGCCCTGCATGGAGCCCTGTATTCCCTCAGCAGATATTTTGAAACCATCAACTAGTCAAGGATCAGCCCTGCTCCCTAACAAAGGCTTCACAGTCTAACAGAACTGGAAAATATCTCCTAAATAACTCCCAGGAAGGTCTAGAAAAGGTAAATGTCCTTGGTGAAGGCCACCCTCCTAAAGGAAAGGGAGAGGGCAGGAGGAAAACACAGATTGAGCTTGAGAGAAGATGACCAGAAAAAGAATGAAAGGATTGTTCAGTGCCTGAATTTGTAGCTCACGAACACATTACATCAGAGTATTGAGATATGAAGGAATACATGCTCGAAACAGACATGATGCAATAAACCAGGCTATTTAGCTTGCATATTTAGTTAGCACATACTCTGTCTCAGGAGATGAGATGGACTAAAGAAGCTAAATAAAAAGCCTAGCACAGAAAAACCCACCCCCCTCCCCCTTGCAAAAAAGCTCATAAAAGCAATGATGTTCTTTAATGCTAGTCTGTTTTCTCTCAAATATCATGCAATGTTTTTGCATTATAACTTACAGAAAAAACCCAACAAGCACAGTCATTGTGAACAATATTTTTAAGTGTATTAAGTGTACTACATTAAGTTAACTTGCACTCTTCTGTCATCCCTTTAGCAAGTGAAACAAATGATGAAATGTAACAATAAGACCATTCTGCACACATGCATTGTCATGCAATCTCTTATTGCCCATTCACTTTCAGATTTTTTCAGGTAGATCCTCTTCCCTATTTCAACTGCTATTTACTTCCAGACAAAGAAATACTTGTTTTCTTTTACATTTGCCCCCTCTGTACTATTGTAGTGTATGCATGATTTGTAAATATTTATCTTCAAACTTTTCTAAATTGTGACGGAGAGCATGCTATGATTGTTCTTAGGCAGATGAAGAACTGAAGATCAGAGTAGCTATATTTTAAAGTCTTTGCTCATTTTGGATACTAACCTTGGAAAAAAAATCAGATCTGTCTTTTAATGAATGTTTAACATTCTATTCCCCTATACAAATGGCTACAACAGTGTCTGATATGAGTGTGTGACATTTTTAACCCTAGAGCTTTTACATGTACTGCTCAACAGGTATGACTTCACAACCAAATTATATAGATAAACAGTGTTAAAACATGCACTTCCACTTAGTGTTTTTCAAACTATTTTCTCACACCACAAGGATGTTAAGATTCTTGATCCAGTGCTGTTTCTGGATAGATGTTGCCCCATAGCATACATGGATCTCATAGAATTTGGCGTGTTTTGTTTACTTCTGTCCATTTTTTTGGCTTTGTTCTCTGTGAAAACCTATATAATTATTTAGTGCATGTTGTTGTCTCTTACTTTTTCCTTAACTACCTGCCTGCTCTTGTCTACTTTTATTATATCCATACCCCTCTGTTCCGGCTTGTCCCTGTATTCTGGTGTTCCAGATGCACAGCTTTTTCTCTCTCTCATTTTATTGAAAAGCAAGAAGAGATGGGTGATTACAATGAGAAAGCTCTGTGCATTATTGTGGTTTTTTCCACAGCCCAGATAAAGTCTTTGCAGGGAAAAAAACATTGTTTCTGCAGCAGTGAGTGATGGAGACTCCTCACCACAGGATGACCTGAAACAGTGACTGTGTCCCAAGCTAGAACTGTTAGACCTACATGAGTGCTACCAAGTATTCAGAGAACTCAGCTCCTAAATTTCAACTGATCTTTTCTGAACAGTGCTGAAATGTGACTTTTAAAAAAGCAGAAATACTTCATGAAATCCGGGAGAGTTTCCACAGACTTGGATTAGAAATGTTAGAATAGGAACATCCAACATGTTGAACTCTTGAGCATTTTCAGTGTGGTTCTTGTACCAGAGCAGCTGGATATACCTGGCAAGTGCAGACGGTTTGGTCAGTCCAGATCTGTATCTGTGGCAGCAGTGAAGCCGCAGTGATTGCTTAAGGCTGATGTTCCCAGATGATGTGCAATCCCAGCTGTAAACCCAAGCCTGTTTAACCATGGCTCTGATAGAATGGGGGGGGTCCCTGGTGAGTTTTTGTCATGTCCAACCCATGCACCGTTTATGGCATTTCACTTTCCCTCATGTCTCAGGTGTGTCGTATTTATTGCATGTCTCTGAGCCATGTGAAGATTTTGGACTACTGCTCAAGAGGATAGAAAGGTTGGCCAGCCTGGTGCTAAGCCAACTGCTAAAACTGGCTGAAATGGTATTAAGATTAAGCATGTGATGGGTGACTTTCCTGTAATTGTGCTTTGGAAAACAGCTGAATTGGTTCAGCTACAGCTTTCAGAGAAGAAGAATGTGGAAAATCTCAACTGAAAATGTTCTCTTTAGCAAATGCAAAAGTAAGAAAATGTGGAGTTTAACATCCAGGACTCCAGGAACAATTTTAACCTTCTCTAAAATGGTTGTGGCTTCAGTTTGTAGTATTATTCATTACCAAAATAGCTGTATTATTTTTTTCATCATTTAGACTCACTGATACACTAGTTTGTTTATGCAAGCATTTAGGTGTATGTTGTTTTGCTAGATACACTGCATTTTGCTGCTCAAAAGTACTGCAGAAAAAGGTGATGCTTGATATTGATCAGGTGTAAAATGCCTTCTTAATTGGACTGTGATGACATGTAATAATCTCAGAAGTAATTTTACTGTGTCAAGATTTTCTTGAAAGTATGGTAAATAAAGGAGGTTTTTTGCCTCCTGGGATATATGATCTTTAATTAAGTTATTGTCTTTCTGGAAAATGAAGTCAGAGAGAAGTAATATCATACGTGCTGAAAATGCTTACTGGTTTAATAGATCAAATGGCGAAATAGTGTTTTGCTTTAGACACAGTCAAGCTCTTGAGCTCTTACAGAATGTTTAGTGTTCTTTCCTAGCTGCTCCATGTAGTAATGTAATGCGGGGTGATTACTGAAGTTTTTATCTGGTAGATTACCCTGTTAACCTGGCACTCCAATAAATTGTCATATTCTAGCAAAAAGGCAGGACATTATGCAAAAGAGCACTTCAGCACGCGTATCTGTTCAGCACACAAGCACATTTTGGTTTTCATTTTATTTTACTATTTTGTAGGATTGCATTGATGTGGGTTGGTGGGAAGGAGAACTCAATGGCAGACGAGGAGTGTTTCCAGATAACTTTGTCAAGCTTCTCCCTTCTGATTTTGAAAAAGAGGTAAGCAATGTATTCCTTCATTTTCACTTTAGAATACAGAATGAAAGTGGAGTTGAAAGAAATTATCTTTCAGATATGTTATTTTCATAAAGTTCTACTTCTAACTTAATAACAACAACAATAAAAAAATTAAAGAAAACCAATTTCTGGGTTACACAGCATCTATGAAGAGAATATGTGGCACTTAAAGTTGTATTATGGAGTTTCTCTGAAGGGTTTGATTGGCCTATTCAGTCAGTTGACCTCTACTACATTCCTTTAAAAACCGTCTGTCCTACATCCTAAGTTTGAGAGAAACTGGAGGTCCCAGGGTAATTTGCTGAGTCAAGTGATGCAATGATCACCAGAACTGTTAACTTTTCTCCATTGTTTTTGTGATGGAATATCAAAAGTTAGTGTACCACCTGCATCCTGATTGCCAGCAGTCAAACACTCTTCCAGAATGAAAAGGATGAAATTTTAACTGTGAGATTTGAAAGACAACAGTGAGCTTTTGGTATTTCAGAGACATATTTCTTTACTTCTGTCAGAATTATTAAAAAAGAAGCTATAAAATCTATGCAGAAGCTTTTTCAGCTTCTATTTATTTGAAAGAGATGACATTGTTATTTGCCAAACAATATTTAGAAATCCTGCATCTTCCTGGAAGAAAGTAATGGATTACTTCCCCCAAAAGCCCATTCCATTTTTAGTAACCTTTTCAGTCATCAGTGGGATATTCCAAGCTTGCAATCAGGCTTTTGATGAGTATTTCACAGTGACAGTGTAAGCCTTCTGTGATAAAACTGAGACTTACTGGCACTGAGCTTCAATCTTTGGTAATAAAATTGGATGCTGGAGGCAAAAATTAAATAACTTGGAAAGCTTAATAAAAGAACTATTAAACAACTCACAGAAGCTAACACAATAATTATTGAAAATGAAGGTAGAAGAGCAGCAAAAACTGTGGGAGATGAAAATACAATTCCATAGCAGACTGGATATCCTGGCTTTAGGCCTAGTAATAAAAGAAGGTGATTTCCAGAAGAGGCAGAAATAAATAAACCTTAAGACATAGTGAGCCTATTATAGAAGAAAAATATCTTTTCTCTTATCCACTTTTTTTTGTGGTGAAATTTATTTGGTCTTTTTGAACTTATAAAATATGTATCTTCAGGTGTTTTTTTTCTTTGGAGTATGATGAATATAACTTGTAGAATAAACTAAATATTCAGACACTTAGAAATTGCAGCTAGGTTGCTGTAAATGTGGAGAATAAAATTTTATTAATTTTTAAAATGGCACAGATCTGGCCACATGAGTAAGTAACTGGTAGGACTATGGACTGTCTGTCTTTGTTTGAATCAATGCTAAAAGGGAAGGAAATGGATACTTTTTCAGTGGTTTTGTCAGGTATTTTCTGATGTGATCCAGAAAGCTTGGATTCCATCCCATGGTCTGAGAGTATTTGTTGCAATAGTTCTTCTGCTTGTTGAACAAAAGCTTGGGATCTTTTCCTGTCTCCTTGTTCGGTCCCCAGTTTTCCAGTCCTGATTCTTCTCCAGACACGGCTATTTGTCCCAGGCCTTTTTTATTCAATGTCTAGTTCCAGTTTCCACCTCTCAAGTGGTCTCAATTACAGGATTTTCCCCTGAGCTCACTACCTGAGTCTACATCACCATCTGGATTCACTTTCTGTCGCTACACCCAATTTTTTTAGCCAGCTTGTTTTCCTCTCCCACCTCACTCTTTGTCCCTGCTCTCTAGTTTTGTTCTTTTCTTGTCCAACCAATCCTGATTTCCTTTCTATTGGCTTCACTTCTACTCTGTCATCTTCTCAGTTATCTCATCTAGCCACAGACCATTGAAATTCCTCCTTGCTCCTCCATGTTTCCCTCAGTTGTCTTAAGGCTCCTTCACTCTACCTCCTTTCTGATCTTTGTCTGCCTTTTTGAAACAATATATTTCCCTCATCAGCTTCTTTGTCTAATGAACCATAGGATTATTTCTCCTTTGTGTTTATCTACGTTAATGTTTTAGTTTTAATCTAAAAAATGGGATTTGTAGTGAATCCCTCACTTGTCCATTTGCACTTACTGTGCTTTGGTTTTCCTTGAAGACAAGCCTCAGGGGCCATGAACTAGACTCCTTTCAGATGAGAACTAAGCCAAAAGATGTGCTAAAGGCATGTACCTCATATATTCCAGCTACTGGCCTATGGCTCAGTCAATGGGATCAGGTCCACAGCACTCCAGAATAAAAACCCAAATGTTATATTGTGCTGTCAGATCCTCAGCACCAACTGTTTCACTCTGCAGCTATTATCAGCCAAACCCCCAATTGCTATCACAAGACACTCATTGTCCCTGTCTTCTTTACTTTCCACATTTTTCTGCACTATTCTGCATGTAGACCTTGAACCATGCTGCCTAAATTCTTGCAGAAGTGTTTCTGTGAGTATGAGGGACCCACTGTTTGTGGTTTATGGCCCACAGCAGGCAGGCTAGAGATCATTCTGAGCTCCTGAGTTTTTGGCCACAGGTTGATGGCAGAAGATGATCTGGTTAGGATAAGATGGAAGGAAAAATCTGAGTCTTGCAGGATGGTAACTTCAGAGATTTGAGCTGTTAGGCTTACTCGGTATGTGCAGAACTGGTAATGTTTTTTCCCCAGAGATTAATGCATTTGCTATGTTTGAGAGAGATCCCCGGGAAGGGTGAGTGGCAAGGGCTCAGCCTTCATGGAAAACCTGCTCCCTTGTCAACATTCAGACTAAGACTTGAGAGTTCTAGGGCAGAGGCTGAACTAATTACTGCAAGTGAGCAAAACAATTGATCTTTCTTGGAAGTAGGTGAGCCATTTGGCAGATATAAAGAAAATAATAGGGGGAAAAATCAACATGCATTTGATAAAAAGTATCAACCTAAATGGTTGGTTGAAGTTTGGCAAAGTTATGCATATCTGGAAACATCATCTTATAGGTGGTTTCGCAAGACAATATACATTGTTGCATAGCCAGCAATGTAGTGACAGTGATTGTGATCAATCTGCAGTAAAGGAAATAAGGTCCTTCTCAGAAAAAAATAAGTGTACATATAAAGAAACCAATTATTACTTTTTTACTTAGACTTTATTCTCAATAATTTTGATATTATTTTTTTTAAAGAGTGAGAGTTAAGGTATGTCATTTGATCTGGCATGGTGCTCCATTTGTTTTTGTATTAATTCCAAGATATATATGGTGAATGCCAGTATGGGGGGTGTGTGTACACATACGTCGACACAGAAGAAAAAAACACACTTCCCGTGCCGTGCAGGTGAAGAGAAACAGTTCTGTCGCTGATTTGGTGGTAATGTTTCTCAGCCGTGCCATTACAGGTCTATTAGGAAAATGGTCATAACAGAGAAGGCAAAAGTAAAAAGTACAGATTGGTGGGAACAATTTATTTCATTTCACCAAATGTCTAAAACCCTGAAAACTGTGTTTCACAGCTGGAGTTTTAAATGTATCATAGTGAATGAACAAAATGTAACCTTTGCAGCATTTTCTGTGTTCTGCATTTTTACTCCATCCATGAGTCTAAAAAAACCCAACAACCACTTCAGGTTTTGCCACATCTATCTGGGATTTTTGTGTTTGGTTTTCCAAAATGGGTTGGAATATTTGCAAGATTAAATTTTAAATAAATAGGTTTCTTCAGTAAACCAAAGGTCATGTCTTTCTCTAGTCTAAGGCACATAAACTGGACTTTTATTTTCCCCTCAGCAGGACATTTCAGTTGCAAAAGTAGAAAAATGTCATTTTATTTGTCAATGCTATTTTCTCTCTTCAAACTCATTTTAATGGCATTATTTCAGGGGAAATACATGACAGATCTGTAGTCTCAGGTCTTGTAATTATTAATGTTAAGCAATGTATGATTAACTCCAGCCTTTGTATGAATGAGATTTACAGGCATATTGAAGCAGTTTGTTTTCTTCTGTTACTAAATTTTAGAGACCGAAAAAACCACCACCTCCATCAGCTCCTGTCATCAAACAAGGATCAGGTAAGGTGCAGCTGATATTGTACAGCACATGTCAGTCTAAATTAAGCCTATTCAAATATGTACAATTCATCTGTATCAATATTGATAAACAGGAGGTGTCTAGACAACAACTAATAAATCAGAATCAAATTGATGATAACCCCAGAAGACTGTGGTGTGCTCTTTAAATGTATTGCAGGCAACCATCTGCACAATTTTAAAATAATGTGTTTTGCCCCTGAAGCATGTTAATTTGGAATGAGTGTGATACTTTAGTTTTTAGAAGTTCTGCAGTTCTGTTCCTTGACTAAAGTTGATTGTGCACATGTCTTTCTGTATAGACCAAGTATGTTGGAGTCTACTAATACCTGCAGGAGGAAATGGCATTCACTTTACACCTACAGATCTGATTTGTTCTACAGAAAAAGAGTTTTTTGCATATCTGTAAGATAGTGTCAGATAACTTGGCTGTAATACAGCGGCCCCATCTGAGTTGCAATCTAAATCTTACAGATCTGCATGATTGCTGGAGCTGTCTGGTTGTCACCAGGTTCTATAACATAGTTAGATGCTTGGTTTTCAACACTTCATACCCTTTTATATACTTTATATATATATATATATAGAGAGAGAGAGAGAGAGTATAAAACTAAAAGGAGTTATCCTGAATCTGGTTATGTAGATAATGGTGATGCAAGTGTACTAAGGGGCTGATTATGTTTTCCAAACGGATGAGTGCTAGCAAAGCTGGTTTTGGAATGTGTTCCAAATTGAACATATACACTGAATTGTATATAAATACTAAGAGCTGAAACCACTTTTATTTGTAGTTTGAAAATGAACTCTCAATACAAATTTTCAGAAGTGCCTGCATGATTTATTTTTTCCATGAAACTTAGAAACAGTTAAAGTATCTAAGCACTTGATAGTTTTGATCTCAGAAACCAAATTCCTGTTCCATTCATGTGAAATCACAAATCACAAGGCATGGGATGCTTTCAGAGTTTTCATGTGTATTGCAGTTGTGGTGGAAACACAACTATGGCTGGAATTCTTTAATCCCTTAACTCCAGTTGGTTTGTTAAAATTCTGCAGCAGCACTGCTGCTTCTCCCACCGCTTTAGAAAAACAAAATGAACACGTCCAATCTAGCTAGATTATTTTTCTTGTTGTTGTGGTCTGTTCCAGCTTTCAGTGCTTTAGAAACTAAATTTCCCTCTTCTGCAGTCTTGATCTATTAATAGAACAAGTTACACCAGTGTACAATTTACTGTGAATCAATAGGCTATAATTTAACTAGTTTGAATTTGTTGAGCAGTTCTTTGACTACAGAATCATGACTATAAATATTTAGTTTGCTTATTGACACCCATGGTTTATTCTTCACTCTGTCTTGAGACTCCTAAAAACGTGGATGTGGTTTTAAGATCAGTGAGTGTTCAGAGAGAACAGTGTAACTTTGCCACCTAGCGGTGGTTGCATACTAAAGATGTCTTAGTGACTACCTAGCACGTGGTTTGGTAAAGCTCCATAAAACGTTATGTTTCTTTCAATTTCTACTAATTAGATAATAATACTTCTAATATGTTTGTATCTGTTTTCATCCAACGCCGTAGCCATGTCAGCAGGATGATGTGCCCATTTTCAGAAAGAAAATGGATGCGTAAAGGACGCAGACAATTTGAATAAGGCCATCTAAATCTGTGGCAAAGCCAAGGCTCTTGCAGTTCTTTGTTTTCATACTCAGTCTTTGACAAGTCCTGGCTGATTATGCACGAGAGTTTCTTCTGATATCTATTTAGAGGTGAAAATTGTGTTTATGATCATCCTGGCATCCTCTACTTTGTCCGGTTATCACTTGGTAACACTGTATTTTACCACATCCCTATATCAGGCCTTACTGTTGATAGTAGGTAACAATTTCCAGTAATGCTTATTCATATTTAACCAGTCAAAGTGTGATGATTAAATTGAGAACTGTCAGTTGCAGGCAAAATAATCAGATACCAGTATCTTCTGATGCAGAGTGTAAAAACATAGCAGAGAATTAGAATTGGTCTTTGTAGTACAAGCGGTACATATGTAAAAGAAATGTCTAGTTTGTATTATAGTATAGCAGGAAGTTTGGCTTTATTTCCAAATTCTGCACAGCAGTAGACTGCCAGGGCTGCCTGTGCTGGGTTACTTTACAAAGCAAGATGAAAACTGGAGAAGCAAAGTTAGAAGCACGAGTCCATTACGTAGTCATTGACAAGCAGTAGGGATTTCAGTGGGTAGCTGGGGTAAACAATACAACTGCATCCAGACTCGTGGGAGCAAATACTCTGTTAAGTCCCTTTGGGAGCTGGTACAGAGTTCACCAGAGCTTCCTTGCAGGTGACCTTCTCCTGGCAGCTAAGGCAGGATCACGGTTAATTTGAGGGTCACAACCCAAGTAGGGAGCACACCTGAGCCTGAGAGATCCGAAGTGTTTGTAGGCTCATTGTTTTAGACATGGCCTGAGAACATCCCTCTGTGTGTTAAGGATGACCGTTAATCTTACTGTAATTAGGTATACAGACTTGTGTCTCTTTTTTTCTTGAACACACTAGTATGTGCAAGATTGTCAATATGTTGACGTGCTTTACATAACTTGTGTTTAGAAAGGCTGTTTCTAGCAACAGTTTCTCCTCTCAGGAGCGAAGTATTTTTCATAGAATCATAGAATCGTTTAGGTTGGAAAAGACCCTTAAGTTCATCGAATCCAACTGTGCAATGGCAATTCGGTATTATTTATTGACATGATAAGTGATACAAGTGTTGCCTGTCCAACAGCAGTTATATAAAGAAACAATGGCCAGTGATCACTACCGATGAGCAATTTGCACTGATGAATACTGATTTCTAGGAACCAGCTGCAGAAGAGAGTTGCAACAGCATATTCAGAAAATGTAAATGTGCTTGAGAACTGCATATAATAGAACAGATTGAAGCAAAAAAATTGCCTTGTGTTCCGTGCCCTGCCTCCTCTGCTTTTCTTGGATGTCATCTACTGTAATTTTTATTGAAATACTAATAGTGTTACCTAAAGCGGTTTTCAACGCGACTAAGTTGAAACAGCATTAGCACCTTGTAGTTAGCCAATGCAGTGAAGCCAATATCCAGTAAAGCATTTCATATAATAAGGGGAATGCATCCTGCATGTGCCAGGAAATTTTTGCAAAATCTTCCTGTTGTTGGTGCCACGAGTTCCCTTATTCCTTGTAGCAACAGAAGTCAGTATGTCAGGGTCTCTAGTACAGAGGCAGAAGGCGGCAGAAGCTTACACCTCCAGGCCAAAAGCTGTCAATTAAAATAGTCATGCAGAATGCTGTCAGTACTACTGTTCTCATCCTTCTAATATGTGGAAGTGAACAGCTAGTACTAGAGGTGAAAAAGAGGGGGAGACTAACCTAATGTAAAATAAGCACTGTACATTCAACTATATTTCTCTTGGCAGACATGCCCAACTAATTGATTTATTCCTAATGATTCTCCACACTGTTGAATTGGTCTTCAGTTAAGTACGTCTACAGTGGTAAAGGATATGTCCCCATTTAAAAATCTGTAGTTACTGAATTTTATTTTTCACATATAACATTATATATTTCACAGAATGGTCCAAAAGAGCTTGTTCTTTTGAGGTGCATGTTTTGGAAGCTGTGAACTTGACTGTGAAAAAATAAATGCCCAATTGCTTTTTTTTTCATTATGGTATCACCAAATCATACAATCATAGAATGGTTTGAGTTGGAGGGGAACTTAAAGATCACCTAATGCCACCCTCCCCGCCATGGGCAGGGACATCTTCCACTAGACGAGGTTGCTCAAAGCCCCATCCAACCTGGCCTTTAACAATTTCAGGGATGGGACATCCACAACTTCCTTGAAACTAGGTTTATGTTCAGTTTTAGCAAGACATTTTCAAATTGGAGAATGTAAAAAGCCTAGGAAATTGTAGAATTAAATTTTAGGTGGCCGTATATGCTGGTTTGTTGGGTTGTTCAAAATGCCAAATTTTCCTTTTTTTGACAGGTACCACAGATCGAAAGCTTGAAATCAAAAAGGTGCCGCCTGAAAGGCCAGAATGTCTTCCTAATCGAACAGAAGAGAAAGGTATGAAATGTGCTTTCCTGCCGGCTCTCTGTGGAGAGACAGGGGAAATGAAACTGATCACATCCTCATTTTCCAGTCCCTATTTTCATTAAGTATATTGTTTGGATGCTTATTTCCCACTCTGATAGATCTGTGATGATACGCATTTTGGAAAGGATCTCATTGTTGCTTTGGGGCTAAATTCAGGGTATTCAATTGTACCCATGCAGAGCTGTTACATAATTGCAGCCTCAACTGAAGTCAAGGGGAGATATACTCTCAATACATAAAATGCTGTCTAAAGTTCTCTGCTCAGTAAAACCCAGGTCCTTGATCAAGTAAGATACTGCAGGTTAGCATGTACTTTTTTCTTAACATCTATACACTCTCTAGTTAAAAGCAGAGTTGGTGGGTTTCCTGCATCACAGAGGGACTTTTTGAAGATATAGTCATTAATGCTTATGAATCACCCTATTATTATACTCACAAAAGTCATAGGTAAGCCTGTGAAGAAATGAAAAGATTCTGTCTTCAAAGCTGCGTTTGAAGATTGGAAGAAATGGGGCACAGTACCACACAGAGCAGTGACAAGCAAATTAAACCTTTAATGGTTTCATTGTGTTCATTGCGCATTCTGAATAGTTCGGGGAAAATAGTTACATCAATTCTCTAATTGAAGATGGGGCCAAGTTTCATATGTTTAAGTGGACCATTAGGTTGTAGAGACAAGTTTGTTTATGGGATTTCTTAACTTTTAAGTATTTGAACTCGCAGTCTTTTAAGAGGCATATGTATGCACATGAATAAATGTGTCATTTAGCAGCCGCAAGGATGTTCTTTACACTGTGTATTGATTCTGCCTAGCCCATCTCTCATACAGAGTTTAGATTTGTAGAGACTGACACAGTATAAATTATCATAGGAGCAAGTGTGCAAAAATTACACAATACGCTACAAAAGCTTCGATGTTACAGGGGTCCCAATGATTGCATCAACTAAAAGTGTACTGAAAAAAGGTCAACAGTCACTTATTAGACTATTCCAAATCTTATGTGGAATAAGATTTCTAGTGAATAATTCTGGTGAATTCCAAGATCCTTTCAGACTGAAATTTAGAACCCATTAAGCCTGTAACATTCCCAATACTTCTTACGTGTATACAGAGGTATAATATTCATGGCATATCATAGACAGTGTTGTCAAGGGAAGCAGAGTGCTGACATAGTAGGATACAGAGAGCAAAACTTTGATCCCTTTGAGAGTTTTGTCCTTTCTTTCAGAAGAATCAGATTTCCTATGGTGTGGCGAATGTGTTTACATCTTTGTTCTGTATTATGAACTTAGAGCATATTATTTACAAGAGTTATTCATATTTATTATGGTTTACATCCTGACAAGCACTGCATGTTTGGCTTTGGATATTAGTATGGTGGCACTTCCTAACTACGCATAATCAATTCTGCAAATGATCCAGTTTTTTGTTGGCAAGCTGAAAAATTCAGCATATAAATCTGTGCGTAAAAACCTAAATAAAAGGTCTGATTTTTCCAAGGGGTTTACATCCTGCCAAACTCCTAAATTTTAATGCTTATATTTTCATTTAATTGTAGTTCACTTGAAACACACTTTTTTTCCCCTAGAAATGGTATTTCTCTTGTTTGTTCAAGAGATGTTAAGAATATCCAGCATAATTATTTTTGTGACCTTCTAACTTAGTATTGTTTCATATTAGAATTTGATATAAGTTGTCCTCATGGGAAATTGTTCCATATGGTATGTATGTTTTTGCCATTCTTATTTTTTACACTCAGAAATCAGTAAGTTACTAAAATGAAAAATAGCATTTCTATTCAGACACTGCACACACATATCAGCCATGAGGAATTACAGGCAGAGCAGTCAGACAGGGCAAAACTGATTAGTGGTAAACATGTTATTTCAAATAAATAATGATTTAGAACTGAACTGGAAAGGAGATAAGCTTTTTCTTTGTACACAGATTTCTTGTTTAATTGTAGACTTGTAAGTGCAAATGAATTCCACTTAATATTATCCGTGTTCTTTTTTTCTGGAAATAATTGATTTAAAGAAAGATCAGAGAGAGAGCAAAAACAGTTAGACTTGCAGAAGCCTTCAGTTCCTGCTATACCTCCGAAGAAACCCCGGCCACCCAAAGCAAACTCTGTGAATAGACCTGGTACCTTGCCTCCCAGACGACCAGAAAGACCGGTTGTGCCTGTGACTCATACAAGGTATTGTTTTTCCTTTGTCCAGTGCTTTTGGGCTTAGTGGAAAAAACACACATTTGAAGAACTTAGATTTTACAGTTAATTTCACAATTTATTTCACAGTAAACTGTATTTGAAGAACAAAAAAAAAAAGAAAAAAGAAAAGCCTTGTAGTCATCTGTCTGGATCATAACTATCTTCTCAAGATTAACAGTATTAGATTGTTCTTTACTAATTAATTTCTACTGATGAACAGTGTTAACCGCAACATCATAGTTTCCAGTGCAGAATATGTGGTAAATATCTGTATCAATATGTTGAGCTGATGTTGACTTTCTCAGTTTAGCTCTAATTTTTCTAGCTTAGCTGGGGCACTAAGACAGTGCAAAAGCTTGGATTATACTGAGGAACAGCATTCAACAATGCATATTTCAAATACTGCCAGCTTGGTTTCAGTCTGTTTTCTTTGATCATTTTAGATCAATTTTTAGCAGAACACGTGTCTTCATAGAAGGTTCTTTAAGCTGGTGCCACTGCAGAATACTGCTGTCAAGTATTTATGCTCTAACGTTGGTTGTAATTTTATAGTTACATGATGCTCTTTATCAGAGGTGGTTACAGCCTTTGAGGAGCACTGAGAAATGGGACTTGCCAACACAACTCCATTTAATCTCGGCTAGCACTTGGAACCATAGAGGTTGCAGAAATCAAAGGCCTCACCTGTAGTCCTAATCAAGTCTAAATGGCTACATTAGTCATTGATACACGGATTATGCACTGTAGACTTCATTTATGCATAGTGGATAGAAATAGGTGAAAAACAGAAAAAAAGCAGTTGCCTAAAACAGGCAAGCTGCACATCTTGCAGCTAGAATATAGGCATAGAAATAATTTTACTAATGTACTGTTAGAAAAATTAGCTGCCATTGAACTACTGGAGTTCAAGTATACTAATGGTGAATTAAATACCAGAATGGAGTATAGGGTAGAGTGGAATAAAATAGAAATCCTAAACATTGATTCTCCTCACTCTTCCATTTGTTTCATTAAACAAATGCTCTCAGTGTGAAATCTGACACACATAAAATAAAAAAATAGTGCCTGCCTTGTGCTGCCAGTTTTGTCTTACTGAAGTGCTTTGGCTGTGCATCTCTGAGAACTTACTCTTCTATCCAGGTGCTATTGCCACAGCTTATTTTGAACTTCTTGGCTTTGAACATGCTTGCCCTGTTGCTCCAAAATATAGCCCACGCCTGCTGGTCACTTGGGCATGCTTGGAAATGCAAGTATTTGCTACGACCTTTAGATTTAGCTAAATGATGTCTTCTTGGCAAGATCAATACATACCTCAGTGTTCTGTTGACTGGCTAGGCATGCAACAGGGTAGCTATTCTTTTGCTCTATCCTTTGCCTGGAATATTTTAAACATATTATAAATAATTTAAATATTTAGAGTTGTGAAGGAGTGTTTTATTGCTCTTCTGTTTTCCTTTTTTCTAAGTCAAAAATTGCATAAATAAACCATGCATTTTTAAAGGTATTTCAGGTTTTGTGTTAACAAAGTGGAAAAGAGGATCTAAACAGTAACCTTATTATGTTTTTAATTGTCCAAACTCCGCTATGTCTAGCACAGAAAAAAATGCTTCTTTCTTTTTATCTGATACCATTATATTTGAAAGAATTTTACTTGTAATAGTAGTTAGGTTACAACTTAGAAAGGTGTTTTTAAGGTGATGATGGTGCATGTTGATGATCAGAGCACTAGCAGTTTCCCTGAGTTTCTTTATCAGCTAATTCAAATTAATGGATTTATCTCATATAGCTGTTCTGCCTGGTAAGATCTAACTTGTAAGTGTGTCTTCTAGGAAGAAAGCAGAAAGGTTACATAATGAAATAATCCATGGAATAGACTTTGAATTACTTGAATAATTAAGAAATGTGAAACTTCAAATGGAAGCAGTCACTTCAATAAAGGTGTTTTGTTTTTAAACCAGTTCAGTTTAATGAGATAATAATATTTTTAAGACCTGCTGGTATCCATTTCCAGAATCTGAAAAACCTAAAGCAATTCCAATAAAAATTGAACGAGCAGAATTTTTGCTGACCTGTTGTGGTTTATCCCTGGTGGGCAGCTCAGCCCCACACAGCTGCTCGCTCACTCCCCCGGACGGGGCTGAGAATCAGGACAAACGTGAGAAAACGCGTGGGTTGAGATAAAGACAGTTAAACAGATAAAGGAAATGCTGCGTGTGTAAGCAAAGCAAAATAGGGAGTTCATTCACCGCTTCACGTGTTCAGCCTTCCCAGGAAAGCCGGGCTTCGTCATGTGTAGTAGTGACTTGGGAAGACAAATGCCGTAACTCTGAACGTCCCTCTCTTCCTCCTTCTTCCCCCAGCTTTTATGGCTGAGCACAACCTCGTATGACATGGGATATTCCTTTGGTCAGCTGTCCTGCCTGTGTCCCCTCCCAGCTTCTTGTGCACCCCCAGCCTGCTCACTGCTGGGCCAGGGTGAGAAACAGAGAATGCTTTGACACTGTGTAAGCACTGGTCAGCAATAACCAACACACCCCCGTGTAATCAACACTCTTTTCGTCACAAATCCAAAACATAGCACCATTCAGACTGCTATAAAGAAAGTTAAGCTATAAAGAAAGGCCCAGCCAAAACCAGTATATGATCCTAAGGGCAAAAATTGCTGTAGTTATAAAGTGAGTCTCAAGGTTTCTGTGGCAGCTGCTGAGCAGGAGAGGGTTTTTTTCTGTTCTGAGTAAGTGGCTTGCATCTTATGCCCCTCACTTACTTTTTGTGGTGATGACTGTTTTCCCTTTTAAATATAATCCTCCTTCCTTGGAGGCAGGTTAGGGAGAGACAAAAACCATGTGGGACAGAGAATAGCTGTCAATTTGCTCCAAAGGCTTCACAGCTTATTTAGACACACCTTTGATTATGGCATTTGCCAATAAGTCAATTCTCTGGAGTAGGCAAGCCATAAAGACCTACAGAAAGGGCGTTTTTACAATCAGTCTAAACCAATCTGTGTCCATGCTGCTGCTAACGGGGGCAGGTTCCCCCTCCTGGCAGCCCATTCCCACAGCCTCCCTTATGTTAGCACCAGCATTTGTACAGTCATTCAGCCATATGGGTCAGGGAGCTGCTCCAGATGGCAATTAATCAGTTTGCAGGGGGATTTCTGTTAGTGTGGGGTTTCTTTCAGGCTGATAATTTGTCTGGTCAAGCTGACAGCCTATCTGCATGGGCACGAGCAGAGGGAGGGAGATGCTGTGACCGAGAAGGCATAGCTCCACTCTTTCACAACAGTATGGATGTAGATTGGCATAATAAGCCCACTGAGTGTTTTGACAATAAAGATAGGGGGGTTTTTGTGGGGTTGACGTCATGTATCTTGGTATTTTTTATAGTCAAATGGTAAATGTTGTGACTTTCATCCCTGAATCATACCCATCCTAAGAATCTCCTCCAAAACCGTACTCACACATTTCCTAGAGCGCTTCCAACTCACATGGTGCTGTTCTCAGTTTTCTGGGGAATATATGTGTGCGAAACAGAGTATGCAGTTAGATGCTCATTGCCCTGTCAGCCAAGAAACTATGTTACTTCTTACAGATTTACAAATATATAAGCAATTTTTTAAAGAACGTTAGAGACCAAAAGATAAGAAAACTAATTGATCAAGTATATCACTTGGAAAACACCAAGATTAATCATCTTGCAAATTAATCCTTTTTTCTAGGAATGTGTTAAATTTCTTCTGTTTCCTTCATGGCGCAGACTGCTTGCCATATTGAGAGCTGTGTAGGATTAGTTTGTTTTTCAGATCATAAACTGGTGGTCTGTCTTTCTTAGTTCTTAGAATACTTGTTACCCTACCACAGTGTTTAACTGGATGTATGTTCACTTAATCTGTGACTTCCTCTGGTTTTTAACACAAATTTTCAGGCTCTTTATCACAGCCTTCCTGAAGACTGAAATAGCATTTCCAGCCGCTTTGTGTATTGCTCATAAACTGCTGCCATGAGTTGAGGTTCAGGCCATCTGTCATCAGCTTATGGCATCAAAAGCAGACACAAATGAAAAAATCAACGAGATTCAGGAGCTCACTATGTATTTTACTGTCAATGGCTAATTACTGCTGTTCATAGAAATGCACATCTGCCTGGGTTGTTTCAGGGACAGATCTATATTTTTACCCATAATTTGGGTACCTGACGTATATCATAAATGTTACAGCACTATGCTGGGAATAATCATTGCAGAAAAACTATGATATTTGTTAGTTGGCCTGATAATGATGGTAATTATTGCATTAATTGGACAGTTCTTAACACAGTAAATGTCACAGGGATTTGTCTGTGTGACCTACGCAATGCCAAGCTACTCGCCTACCACTGGCTTTTTTTAATTAACTGTTTCAATAGTCAGATTATTTTAGTAAACTTGAGTAGTTGTGGGATATAAAGTTCTACAAAGAAAGAATAATCATGTTGCTTATGTTTGAGCTCCTGTTTGATTTAAAAATAGTTCCTCTGTATAAAGTATCACAAGTCTTGACACTTGCCTATTCCAAAGACATTTTCAGACAGAGTAGGTGATCTTGTTTCTGTGGACCTGTGGAAACAATATTCGTAGTCTAATCTCATAAGCAGCGTGCATAAATAAATCTTCTAAATAAAGATCTTCTTTCGGCGGAAGAGCTGCATTTATGAGTAAATGCTAGGAACTGCTGAAATGCACAATGCTAGCTTGAGGTTCTCTCCCTTTCTGCAGTATTCTGGATCTCCCATTGCTGTAGTTTATGCAAGCCAATTAATTAGAAATAATTACAAATAAGATGCTGAAGGATATCCCTTTGCCCTTAGATTTCCTTCATGTTGAGATGCTGTGATCATCTGAAGAATTACTCAGGACGCTACGGTGTCTAAAATAGGCTTTTTTGACAGGTGTTAAGGAGAAATGAGATAAGGTTAATCCATACAGCATGTCTTCTTACTGGGGATTGCTCTCTGACACATTGCTATTACTCTGGTGCTACAAAGGAAGAATATTTCCCTCTCTCATTATTAATTGCAATTTATCTATCAATTTACTGTAACCCACACAAAAACTCCAATAAAATATCTCCTCTTCTTGATCCAAATGTAGGAGTGATAGTCCAAAAGTGGAATTAGTGGGCAGTACAGTGTCCGGCACTCTAGAGAAAGACTCCTCTGAAAGAAGCAATGACATCGGTAAGTTATAGTGCTTTTTACAGTTTGCCTAAGAAATTTATAGTGTAAATCTCTGCTTTTTAGTGACTTTGTTATGATCCAAAAGGCAGATTGAGGATTTGGCGATGAATGTGTGTGCATTTATATCAAATTTTAACTGCAGGATTAAAGGATCATTTCTGCTTTACTTAAAAAAGTTTTGTTGGGGTTTTCTGTTTAAAAAGAATTTTAAAAGGAAATATGGAATGGTGAGCTATTTTGAATAGGAGGGCTCATGTTATTTCTGTTTAAAAGTTTGAGACAAGTGAGAAGGCCAACGATAATAAGTCATACTTGTTTAATAGGTGTAATATTAGTGCTGCCGTATTTTTAGTGCTGCAAAAGATTGTGGGTTTGGTGCAGTTAGTAATCTTTACACTTTCCCAATACAAAGGAATCAAGACCCTATTGAGGCCAATTTTGATAAATTTTGCTGCAAACACCAATTAAAAGCAGTCTAAATTTCTCTTGAAAGTAATAAATTTGTGTTCCTGCAACACGAACAGTTTAATCGGGAAATCACCTGGAAAGGAGTGACAGTGGCTTTTTTTTTCTATCTTCTCTCACCCTCCTTCCTTCTCAAGTTGGCAGCACAGGAGAGACATTTGGTGGGGTGGCTGCTGCAGTAAGTGGCACTTGGAAAGCGAGGTGCTCTGACTCTTGTCCCAGGGCTGTAAGCAAAAGCCGCGACAGCCATCTTCTACCTCTGCTTAGAAATCCGCCAGCAACAGCTGCTGCCGTCGCTCTCCTCCACAGTCGCAGCTGTGCCACGAGAGACCTGTTTTTATAAAAGGCAGAACCAGGGTACCTTAAATGTGTTAAGCGTTGCTACCTTTTGCTGGTGGCATTAAATGTTATTTCGGTGTGGTGGTTTCTACCCAGACTGCTTTTTTAGTACAAACATTTCTGTAAAAGACATACTTCCAACAGCCAAACCTGCCTTTTCTTAGGACTTGGAAGCAGAGCTTTGAGTTATAGATGGATTTTAATTGCAATGTAACAATAAAATGCTAAATCGATTTCACAGAGGTTTATGAGCTTTTCAGCATCCATATGTCCGCTGTTTTTTAACTTTCTACTGTTGCTATGGTTTATGATAGTAAAATTCTTCTGAAGAAGAAAGTGGTATGTTTTTCCTAGATTTCCATTTGGGATAAACATGGAAAAATAGAAGCTTGTGATAAGTTGCATGAACATTTTTATTGTAGAGATTAATAATAGGGCATGGTATGGAAATGCAGTCAAATTCTACCATTTAGTGTTTGTTACCCATGTTTACAAATTTGATTCAAAACATATAAGCCTAAAGCTGTGAATGCAAATAGCATATACCGGTGTGATGGAAGTAAACTTTCTTTAATCCTTGTGCTAATTTCCTTGGAATCAATATCAAGATAAAAGCTTTGAGTGTTTTGTATTTTTTCTTAACAACTTGTAAAAGATTAGGTAGGAAATTTGATTTATAATAATTTTTGTCCATTTCCAGAACTTAAACGTTGTGTTATTTGTTTGTTTGCTTTTTTTTTTTTTTAAATGGATAATAGGAACCAGCAAGAGCCCATAAACAAACCACACACACATTGCAAAGGGTTTAGTTAATGACCTCCTGTTACCACTAACAAGGGGAGCCTATACAGCCCAAGGATAAAATAGTGTGAATACTTAGATAAGTATAACTTGATAGGGTCAAACCAGAATGGCATTTACAAGGGCAAATCATGTCATTCTAGCCTGTTAGACAACTCACTAAAGCAAAAAAAAGAAATAAATTATAATTTTGGAATGAAAGTCGACCCAAAGATCATAACTGTTATAAATTTTCAGGAGACTTTTGACAGCTCATGTAAAATATTGTTAAAGAAATAAACAGCCTTTTAAGAGAGGGTAGAGCAATAAATTAAAACTTAATAAGCCAAAACTGTGGATTAATGTCTTTTACTATGAGGAGAGGTTTGGAGTTCAGGACAGTTTATAGGCAGTGTAATTAGAAAGATTTATGATAAATGTGTTAGATTATTTTTTTTTTTATTTACGAAGAGAACAATGGGTTGAAGAAATCTTGTGGCTAAATGAATTATTAGTAAAAATGATGGGTGAGTGAGTGGAGTTGTCCAGTGTATTACAAAACACTGAAGGATCAGGCAATGTGAGTCTAGATAATATTTAGCTGTGATATATTACTTGTGTTGCTCCAGTGTCATGTACTCTGTGGAGAGGAGAGCCTCAGCTTCTCTGAGTTTCATCCTTCCAGTCAAAATGGACCTGATTAAATCTACCGTATGATGTCTCTTCAGTAATCCAAACATACACAATGAATTAGAATGGACCTATGTGACAGACTGGGGCGGGGGGGGACACGCTTAACAGTAACCTTTGAAGAAAACGGCAGTTAAATGCCTTTGCAGCAGCTCGGGGATATGATCATTCTGGTTACTGGGCTCCTCTTTGTTCCTCTGCTAGGCCCAAAGCCGTTCCTGGGCACTTCAAGCTTTTAGAGAGGAGAGGAGAAACAGCAGCTGTTAGTTGCAAGTTGCCTCACCCTCCTTCATGCTCATGCGAAGTACTTATGGCCAGTCGCGGACTGAAAATGAATAATACAGCACTCTTTTGGGTTTTTTGCACTAGCCATGTTAACCTGTGACATTCTCAGTCCTACAGCCAGTCTAAAACTCTTGCTCTTTCTTTCAAAGCAGAGGGATGTACAAAAGCTCTGGAGAGACGGTTTTGGTTATAAAAACAACCATACTAAAGCTGGATGGAGAGCAGCATTCCATTCTGTGAAACCATTTTAAGGTTTTCTAAGTTGGTTCCTTTTCTTTATCATGATGAGACCAAAAACTTTATGACAAAGGAGGGAAAAGTGCAGGGTCCTTCCATATGCCATCTCCCAAAAACCAAAAAAGTGGTCAGCAACAACAATATCAGTAATTTCATCAACAGCTGAGAAGCAATATGCAAAGGGCAATTGGGGAATCCAGGTTCAAAACTTGTATTCTGTCTAGGTCCCCTGTTGTAGAACAGTGTGGTAAACATTGCTTGTTTCAAAATAGCATTTCTCTGTTTATTTTCTAAGTAATATTCCACCAGTGGATCAGTGTTATCTGGCCAGAAAACCTTACAATTTTAAAAACACCTTTTAAAACATTCAGTCAGCTTTCCCAATCAGGAAAGTCACAAATGCTTGAGCAAGGCTGAGGTGATGTGTCGTACTGTGCATAACGTTCTCTCAGTCGCATATACAAAAAGTTATTTTTATGTAGATGATAGCGCATGGATTGATTTCACTAGCATGTTCTGCAGAGTTGTGACTTGACATTTAAATTTCTTGATGATAATACAGCACTGATTACAATTTTGCAATCTGTACTGACAAGAGCAAGTCCTGTTCAGCAACATCACCGCTGATTGTAGATATAATGGCAGCTATTACTACTGTTGTTCATGCCTTTTCTTCTTTCCACAATCCTTACAAAAAACATTGGAGAACTAGCCTTCAGAATATATTATTAAGAGAAACCATTCCCCATTCCTCCTCACTTCTTCTTTTGTTTTCTTTTTCCCTGTTTTCAGTGATGCCTTTACTTTCCTTTCCACACATCTTTCATCCAGCTTTTCCTACTTACATCTCTTTGCCATGGGTAACTCTTCTTCATTTCATGAGGGTAAGGCTTTTTTTTTTTTTCCATTTCCTTTCTGTCCTGTCTCTGCTTTAGTTGACAATGCATAACAAATACAAAAAGTAGTATTTTATAGAACACCTAATGTATACATGGCTATTACGGATTTTTTTTTTTAATTAGAAGTTGAAATTGAGTGTGCTGTGACAGAAAATCTTGCACAATAGCATTGAAATGAGAAATCACTATAGTTTATTTTGTTGTACCATAAGAAATTTTAGTGACAGAAGTGACATGTAGAGTTTGCGCGTGCAGTTCGTCTGTTCTGTGGTTCTTACAGACAGATGGTATCATCACAGAGTTTAATATATATATTTCATTGTGATGTCCTTACATGTTACAAAACAAAAATATTTAGCAACAAGCTGGGATGCTTCTCTAATCTGAAAGAGGAAAAAAATCCCAACAAAACAAAAGATAGAAGTTTGAAGAGTGCTCACTGGCTCTCAGTGAAAAGTGCATGGTTATATCACGCAAGACTTTGTCTCCAGTATTGCTGTGATTAAATCGAAGTAGTTACATCTGTTAGTCTCATGTACTAACTGTTCTGGATTGAGAGTGGCTTTTTGAGCTTAGTTTAAAATGCTTCTAAAGTAACATAAGCTACACTGAAAGTAAGCCCTGTTCTATCAACAGAAGAGTAGTCCTTATGTAGAATTACATTGATTTCAACAGCTTAAATTAATGCCTTATTGCATAACTTGACTTTTTTTTAGGTCACGTGTTTCTTTTTAATTTCATAAAGAAAGTATTGTTACATCTGAGGGCCAGTGCAATGACAGAAACATCTAGCACATATAATAGCTTACTCGATCAAAAACTAATGCTTCCAGAAATTGCTGAATTATTCCAATTGATTATTGGTATTGTGTTATTTCTGCAAATCAGGATTAATCCTAAGCCTTTTAAATATATATATACACGGACTTTGGAATCCTGCAATCCTGAAACAAGGCTTGTCTATCCAAAATAGGCTTGCTTTGAAATCATCTAACACTTAAAATCATATGGATTTAAGCAAAGTGATTTAAAGAATAAGCCACAAAGAAATAAAAAGAATGTATCTAATGTGGAAATGCTCAGTTAATCCACACAAGAAGCAATTTAGAAGCAATTTCTGTGCTTTGCAAAAAGGCTGCGCTGCACAGGCGCTTCACACACAGAGCCAAGCAGATGCATCTTTCCAATGTTTTTCTTGGCTCTTTACACATTTTGCATAGTATTTATGAAAGCAGTTAATAATCTTCATTAGCACTAATGTAAAGCACATATGTCTTCCCGCTGAAACATATAGTGTTCGTGCAAATTTTCTTAAGAGGTTCCCTGAAAGCTGCTTAACGTGAGTCCATTTCTCAGCATTTCCTCAGACTGTAATCTTCAGAGCATTTCCTGGAGGATCATGGAGAACTGGCTGAACTCACATTATTAGCCATACTCTTTCTGTCCCCGGCCCCCGCCCCCCCCCCCCCAAGCCTCTAGTTACCTTGCCTGGAAGGGTAATTAAAAATACCCTACTTGAAAATATTG
>JAOXNO010000001.1:128602507-128646436 GCA_028565335.1 Limnodromus scolopaceus
GGGCGGCGGGGAGGCGGCGGAGGTCGGGGCGGCAGCCCCGCGGCCGCGCTGCCTGAGGGCCGGGTATGTGCTGAACGACCCGCCCAAGGCGGGCGGCGGAGCGCGGAGCCCCGAGGCCGGGGCGCGGCAGTGCCTGCTGCGGGCATGCGAGGCCGAGGGGGCCCAGCTCGGCACGGTGAACTTCGGGGAGCTGGACTTTGGGGAGACGGCGGTGCTGGACGCCTTCTACGACGCAGGTGAGCAGGTTGGGCTGAGGCGGGGCCGTGGGGAGGGGGCTTGGGCTCGCCCCTACCCGGTGCCACCTTCCCGGGTTGTGTGGGGTCACGGCCGACCGCGCTGGGGAGGGCTTGGTAAAGGTGGTGCCGTGGAGGCTAGAGAAGAAGGGGAATGGGCCAAATGGGAGACGGTGAGGGGGTCTTGAGAAGGGGTGTGGAGACAGGAAAACGGCTGCGAGCTGAACCTCACGTAATGGGAGCAAGAGAGTGGTCTTCAGGAGCGTCCTGCACATGGAAGAGGAGGTGTGAAAAAGATTCTGGTCTATGCACCAACTCTTTCAGTCACCACGGTGTGGTACCCTAGCAGGACTGTGGATCCTACAGTGCCAACCAAGCCTTAAGGAGTAGTAGAACTCTTGCTAGTGTGATTTGCTAAGAACCCTCTTCCAGTTCCCAGCCTGGTTGGGACCTCAGAGTGAGACATAGCATGAAAACACGTGGGCCAAAAGCCTCAGAGCTTGGCTTTGGCTTGACTAGATGATTCACGTTTTCTTAACTCCAGACCTGTGGAAAGTGAAATTGGCTTGCGCATAGCCAGGTACAAAGCGATCCAGGATTGCTCTGAACAAGAGTGTAGAAATGTACCCTAAGGAAGGACACTTGTGAATGTTGCCCACCCTGTCCAGGCTGCAGCTGCTGTCTGGGTCTCTGATGGTTCAAAAGTAAGCTGCTGTCGCTTCTCCACACAAAAAAAGCACCTGGCTGGTTGAGTGGTGTGGGAGAGAATGTGAGCTTTCCGAGTCAACAGAGGAAGCCCCTGAGTCAATAGGTATTATTAAAACTAATCAGGGTGGTGTGTGAACATGTTGCAAATATGTAGTCATACTTTTTCTAATATCTGTATGAGCAGGCATTGCGAAACTGGGGGATTCACAGACTCTGAAGAGGGAAAGTATTGTTAAGTCCATGTTGATGTCCGTCTCCCAAGAAGAGCTTTGTTTTGCTCATGAGATGTGTTTAAAAGTACTTCTTAAAACTTCAGTCTTATTTTAAATTCTCATGATGATGAGGCCATTTCATCCTGTG
This sequence comes from Limnodromus scolopaceus, assembly GCA_028565335.1. Lineage (NCBI taxonomy): Eukaryota > Metazoa > Chordata > Aves > Charadriiformes > Scolopacidae > Limnodromus > Limnodromus scolopaceus. The sequence goes on from JAOXNO010000001.1 coordinate 128,603,809, forward strand.
ATAAGTCACCCAAATACTGAGGAACCTCATACCTGTTGTTGTTTTTTAACTTCGCAATCAGGGGATTTTATTATATCTCTGCTAGGAAGGTTGAAAAGTGTATAATGAATATATTCTTAGTGTGTCTTAGCACAAGCATGAACTAGCATTTTCTTTGTGCATCTCCAGTATTTTTGTAGCCCTTCTGAAGGTAAGCATAATAGTGTACTGATGGTCTCATCAATGCAAAATTATTTCTGTTTCTACTGATAGTCCTATTAATGTGTTATGCACACACCTATTCTGCATTGTACTGAAAGCTTGAGACAGTTATTTAAAACATTTTCTTAATTTGCTGCATTCTGAAGTTGGGTGTCTTTTGTCTGGGAATGTGTCCTACCTTTGCAGACTTTTGCATTCAAGTCATCTTGTAGGACCAAGATAATTTTCTCAGTGATTAATATTACTTTGTAATAGTAAACGCTCTTGTTAGTGGATACTCCTGCAACACTTTTATGTCCATGTTTAGTCAGCAAATACTTTTTATGAATTTTAGTGTTCATTAAAAACTAATTGAATAGTCCTGAACCAATAATTGGTTCAGAGGAGACTGTTTAAAATAGTCTTTGTGTGGATTTCTTTCCAGTAGCAACATTTTGAGATCGACTAGGGGGACAACTTTTTTTGGTCAAAGCATCCTTTACCTATATTAAGGTACCTGTATTAAGAGAAACCCAAGTGTCTTAACATGAGTCACCTTTATCAACCAGACCTGCAAGCTGTCAAAAAGCAGAGAGATTTATTTGTCGGTATATACTTTTTCAAAAACTCCACTGAATGTGTTAGTATTTTAGCATTTATTTGTTCTCAGGGGTCCCATATTAACTGCCATTAACTGCAATGTTACCCTGAAAATGCAACCATCCTCAATAAAAAAATAATGCTGTTAAGTATAAACAATCATTTAAATATTTATTTTTCTCTTTTGTCGTTTTAATATTTTTAATAAGTAGCTCTTTCAACACCAACATTTTTAATTGCTTTTTCATTCTTGCATTGCTGCAGTTACTGTCTCACTTTTAAATGGTCATTTCTGCAATCCCTTTTATCTTTTTTTTAAATAGTTGGGCTGCAGTGACATTTGCCCCATCCTTTGGAGTTTTCCCAATTCCTATAGTATGTCTAAAATTGATGTTCAGAGAAATCCTTAGTCAGAACCTTTAAACTCATAAAATTATGTTGGAACATTGAGGTGAAGTGTTTTTATTTTAGTACTTGCTGCTTCATTTCCTACTACATGCTAGAGATGGGGAAATATTTGGTTTCTTTAACAGTGTCATATGGAGTAATTGCTGCTTCTTGCTTCATTCTGCAAAGCGACAAAAAGTATCTGTTACACTTTTCACTTCATTGTTTTGCTTTCCCTTTTTTTTCCTCCACCCTCCCCTCTTCCCCCCCCTCCCCCCTTTTTTTTTTCTTTTATTAATTTGATATCAGTAGCAGTGGACCTAAATTTCATATTGGATTTTCATTACTATGGATTTTAAAGTACTGCCTCTTTGGTTTTTTTCAGTTCTCATTTTACATGCAATGATTTGTCATTGTTTCCTGAGAACTTTTGTTGCACCCTTCTTATTTTCTTGTAGTGTGTTGTTCATTGGTGGGTTCTCCCTGCCTCATGTTTTTGAATACATATCAAGCTATTATCCAAAAATGCTGAATTTGATAATTGTTCATTTGCATGCAACATTCTTAATCCACTACCCTGCAATTTATTTAATTTTTGAAGAATCAGTCCTTTTAAATTTCTATATTTTATAGATACAATTAATTGTTGCTGTATTCTTTTTCTAGAATATGTGTTGGATTGGGACTGCTGGCATCTATTCAGTTCTTAATGAAGAACAACATTAAGAATAAGTTTTAATATGTGCAATCCTATGGCTTATGATGAACTTTCTGTGTTAGGAAATTACTCCGCGTTTACTTTAAAAAGAAAAAATTAAACAAGTTTTATTTCTGCCTGTGTAAGACATCAAGCAGATGTTCCCCATACTGAAGATATCTATCATAATGTACTTTCTGTACACCGTGGGCAGAACCTTGAGAAGCAGCTCCCCTTGGTCTGAGGGTGGGAGTTCTCTAACAGATCCTTGCCCATAGCCATCTCTTGGTTTACTAGTTGGAACTTTAGCCACTAAGTAAAGATTGAGCAGTGAGGTCCATCTCATTGTGAATAGTAACAGCAGGGTCTTTGTTAAAAGTGCTATCCATTATCCCTTTTTCCCCACTTTGCCTGAAATTGTAGCCATTTACTTAAAGTCATAAGGCATGACCCCCACAAGCAAGCTTATCTGTCTTATTTAGTATGAATCTATAACATAATGATTCTTGGAATTGGTACCTTTGATGACAAAATCAGCAAACTTTGAGGCCAGAGTGCAAGGAAAAGATCAACAGGAACCTCTTTGTCCTGTCTGCAGGCAGATCTTCTAGTAGACGATTTTTCAGTAAACCACTGAGAAGAGTGCTGCAAAACCACCTATATTCCATAATAAGAGTATGATGTCTCTTTTCTCCTTGAGTGTACTCATTACTGACTTCCCATCCTTTGAAATCTTATCGTGAGAAGTGGGACTCAGGCCTTTAGTTAGTCATTGCAGACCATTAGGTAATGCAGAATGACCCTGATCTCAAGAAATCACTAAACTTTCTAAAATCTTTCCTAAGTGGGAACTACAGCACTTGTGAGAGCAAACTTAGAACAAATTGTGAAATAAGGGCTTGATAACGGAAAGATGAGGTCTCTTTGCTCAGTCTGTGCTAGAAACAAGCTGTGAACAAAGTAATCTGTTATGCAGAAGTGGGTGATGGTAGCTGCCTAATAGAGAAGCAACAAGGATGCTTGCACACATTGACTGTATCTCTGGGAAGGGAGGCAATATTTTTAGACTGAAAGCCACAGATACTGGACATTAGCATGAAGCTTTTTTGCACGGGAAAAAAATTGCATAAAAGCTATTTTAAGAGGAGCAGCGAGCTAAGGAGCTGAGGATTTTTTTTTTTAATTCTTCAGAGTTATCCCATGCAGAAAATCAAACTGCAGGCACTGTAGTGCATTCATAAACAGCTTAAGGGACATGGTGAAAAGGTGAATGTGGCTTGTTATAGGTAGATTTAGCCTCTTTGTGCTCTTACTATAGTTGCAAATGATCTCTCTGTTCTGGATCTACTGAGAAAGCAAACATGATGTCAAAGTTAAAAGTCTGCCCTGCACCTATGGAAGGGTGATAATAGACAGAAAAAGATGTAGCTTTTACTTGTCTACCTGAAACTTTATCAAGACTTATTGCCTGAAGTGCCACAGTATTTGGCTAGTGTTAAGTGAAAGATTGGCCTCTACAGTTCTATGAATTTTGGATGTTCCCGTTTTGGTTCTATGAAATCCTGTTTCTGTAGCTGATCATCCTTTTACCTTATGAAGGATGTACAGCAATCTCTTTTGAGACTTAAAATATTTCTTGGGCTGTTTGACCACAGAGTTTTGAGATGACTGCAGTCACTGAAGTTGGCAGGGTGAAAGTCAACTGAAAGGAAGAGAAGCTAGAGAGAGATTGGAGACCTGAGGAGTAAAGCTAAAAGTTTACCTGAGAAAAATGAGTATTCCTCTGACAGTCCAGGAAATTATGTATGATCATTTGTGAGTATTTTGAAGTCTGTTTCTGTTGTTTTGCTATGTATGAACTTCTCTAACCAACATCCTGCATGATAAGGCAGTCCCAAAATGCATTGACTGATACTCTGATACCTGCAGCCCCATCTTCGCTCAGTCAGTGTTAGACTTGGGGGGGGGGGGGGCCAGGCAGAGACTGAAACATAGGTCCTTCTTACTTCCTTATTGTAATTGAACTGCTCTTAACATAACCCTAATTTCTTGTCCCTGAAACTTTTTCTTCATTTTACACCATGAAAGGGGAAGGAAGAAATTTATGTTGTGGATCCTGATTTTCTGGCTCTGGCAGCCATTGAAGGAATCATCACTGCCTGTATCCAGCTGCCTGCCCTGATGGCCTCTGCCCTCTGAATGTCAGTATCCCCACTAAAGAATTGGCAGGGATGCTTCAACTTCTTCAGCCCAGAGGCTAGTGTGTCAGGGTATAGTAAACATTTGTCACCAGTTTAAGCTAATATACGGCATGGTGACTAGTGTAGCTGAGCTGGAGCCACATGCTTATCTTGCTGACTGCCACACGGATCGTAATCTCTGGCAGGAAGGTGAGAATGACAGCTGAGGGCAATAACGTCTTAAATAAACTTCAACAAACTTTCCTGCTACAATTTATCTTTGCCCCTGGGTGTGACAGTGAACAGTGGGGAAAGGGTTAAGGGTTAGCTCTCTGATGCTTATCTCAGCAGGCAGGGTTTACTGTTTTTCTGAGGAATTATTGGTACTTTTTCTTTCTTTTCCCCTGCAAATGTCTCAATGGCTAGCGTTGTATTTTCTTTAAATCTGAGGAGATGCATGTACCACAGAATACAGAAATGTGAAGAGAAGCAAACCAACCATCTTCAGAAGTGGAAAGTGGTGGCTGAGAGGCTAGGGCTAACTAGGTTGGATATTGTGCTGCTTTAATACAATAGCAAAGCTGTCGGGACCTGATCTTTTATCTCTGTGTGGTGCTGCACATCTAGAGCAACTGCAGGTGTCTCCAGCAAAGCTCTGCATTGTGCCATCAAACTAAATCCTCTGATAAGACCCTGTAATATACCAGTATTGTAATCCTTTTATATCCAAGTGCATGAGGTGAGTTTTAAATGACAATAATAAGCCTGATGCAATCCATCAAGTATGTATTTTACTGTTATGATGCATCTTAGGTGCTGTGACACACATGTTACATTCAAGAGGTGTACTTTGGTTTAATGGTATTAGTTGGGGTCCATTTGCAATATGAAGTCTTCTTGCAGAAATGCTTATTTGAGTTCAGAGATTTCCATGCTTTCACGCAACGGTGGAGAATGCTATTTTCGACCTGTCACCTGTGAACAATGTCTTTGTATCAACACTGTTGCTTATTCTGTGTAACTGGAAAGGCTTCACCTTAATTCAGTATTCTATGAAATAGCCCCTTTAATGTCAGTTGAACAAACTTAGAAACATGCAGATAAATAACCATACATTGGTTATGCAAATAAATAACCATAAATAAGTTATGTAGGATTAATTAACTTTCCTTTGGTATATTGCCATGGACCAAATGCAAGATCAGAACTCTATTCAGAGAACGATGAAGGTGTTAAAAACAAAAAGAAGAAATATACCTTGATTGTCTAATGGAGAGAGACTCTATTTTACTACTTTTCCTTTTGGAACTAACATCTCTTTAGTTGTGATGGGTCATACGGAAAGAAATACTGACAATCCAAAACCAGTGCGAGCCCTACTTTTTAATGAAGCTTTGATGTTGCTTGCATCTCTCAAAATCTGGTGCTAACCGTCTACTTCTTTCATTGTTCCAATGTGAGAACATGTACATGTGCATGCAGTATCTGAAGTGATTCATTTCTGTGCCATGGCTTTTGAATAAAGGAAAAAAAACTTAGGAATGCACTTTTTTTTTTACCTGTTTGTTCCTCTGCATGAAACTTACTTGCATGAAAAAAACCAATAAAAAAACCAAAAAGCAACCCAACCTACAACTTCCCATTTTCTCTGCTTGTCTTTCTGTCTTCCTGAGCTTAAACATTAAAATCTGAGAAGGCTTCCTGGAATCTGACTGTGAACCCCCTGTCACTGGGTTTTGTAGCTAGGAACATATTAGATGATTTCTAGATGTTGAATCAGCTGAGAAGGAATCTTCTTCATGAATACAATAAAACTCCTGTGTGTTTTTGTTTTGGTTTAGTTTACACTGCAAGTAATATTTTTCACTGTATGATTAAAAGGCTTATTGATTCTCACTAAATAGACTTAGTTAGATGAAAGCCTTTATGTCCATTACATCCATTACAAATGATTTAGAAAATCTGAACATTTAGGGTTATTCTGAAGAGATGAATAACTCTATCTATCTTGACCTGCTCTTGATCTGAAGATCAATTATTATCACACTTATAGCCCTTGAAAACACCACAGTTAGGGTGTTTTTTGTTTTATTTTGTTTTTTTGAATATTACTTAAATGTTTTGTGGGAAACGAAACATTTCTGGAATTCCTTGTATAAGTAAATGTTGTTCTGATTACTGATGGGAGCAAAGCAAAGTGCTGACTCTGTATACCAGTCAGTGAATTCTAAAGGTCACATTTTGTTTTGCTTAAGAATGATATACGAATGTATTTTTCAATATAGTTCCTAAGTTACTGTGAGGGAATCTGCTGTGCCGTTTGACCATGAGATGTTGTCAAGCAGATCTCTGGTTCTACCTTGTTGCACTTCAAGTTGACCCTCAACCTTATCAGAGAGCTTCTGAAAAGAGGCTGCACATGAGGCTGTCAGACTTGACTTAACCAGAGTGTGTGAGGCTGCTTAGGTGGGAGCCTGGTTCCTGGCCACTCATCTCCTTTGCAGTGATTGCGTGCTTCTTCAGTCCTGCTATGCAGTGTAGCATATTCTTCATAAGTTTAAGAATTGTTTCTCTGAGACCTGAGGTCACAAAATTAAGTTGTTTCATTTAATTTTGTTTTATTTTGTTTTTTAAAAAGGAAGTATTTGCTTACGTGGGTTTATTACATTGTTTTAATTTCCATCCCGCCATAAAATAGACAGATTTATGCAGCTCATTTTACGTTCTGCAGTCATGTCCTGCTTTTATGACTGTAATTATACATTGCTTTTTTTAATCAACAAATTACACTTGCACATTAACAAATGTTGATGTACTCCCTAGTTAAAAAGTAGCTAACCTTCCTGGTTTGCAGACATAGAAGCTTGAGGTAAAGCTCTTCCAACATGTAAGGAGTTGGTGCAGAACTTGGATGAGAACTCGACTTCTTGGCTTCCTCTATATTCTGCTGATAAAGTGGCCTCAAGTTCAAACTCACTGGCTGTCCACACAGGGTGCAAACCTGTGTTCAGTCAATACTCAGGGCATACTGCTATTTCAACGCACACGGAGGAGCAGCCCCAGTGGTGGTTGCTCGGCCTAACTTTTCACACCACAGTGATGTTATGAAATTAGGCAGTCAAGACAGGTATAGGGTCTGTCTTAGAAGAACCTCCGTGTGGTTTGCCACTTGCAGGTGAAATTTGTGAACATGGTAGGCTCTGTTTGCCTTGCGCTTCAGCACAGATGTGAATTGCTTTAGCCTTAGTAGGCTACCTTTGAACAGCGATGTGGGTGCCTGAGACTGAGCCAGGGGAAGGGAGCGCAGCTGTTGCTTTATCCTGCTCCCTGGCTTGCTATAAAGAGCATAGCTGCAGTGCCTGCTGAGGTCAATGTGATTCAGCTGGCAGCAGATGGGCCAAATGTGTCCCACAGTAGGCTTTCACCTAGCTTGTCTTCTTTCTGTCAGCAGTGCTGCTACTACCTTTGCCTTTTTCTGAGAGGTTGGGGTGGCTATAAAGGCATGCCAGGAGCAAAAGCTGCATCACTGGAGTCTGCAAGGAGGGACCCAAAGCTGGGACATGAATTCTGATCCTTAAAAGTATTGGATCGTGTCATGATAGACTGTGCTTGCTTTTTTTATCCTTCATAATAGTCAGCCTGACAAATAAATGATTCTGCTGTGGTATTCAAGGTGGTAGAACTGAAACTTTTCAGATATTTTCTGGTAAAGCTTCCAAGTATTTCAACTTTGTTCTAAACCAGTAATTCAGCAACAGTTATGCCTTGGAGTGCAATACCAAATGGGATTCACAACTTTGAAAAATGTACCCCAGCTTTTATTACATTGAAAGTACATGATCCCAGCCTTGGTAAGCATGATCTTGCATTGACTGAAGTGCATCAGGGCTTTGATGACAGGCACAAATCCAAAGCAGTAATGGCACTGTTAAGACTACATCCCTGGCTTTCTGCTGATCTGTGGTGGTATAGCTAAATCTAATATTAAGGGAAGTACTCTAGCTTACCATAGCTGAACTTGTGCATGTATAGTTGTGTCTACTGTAGTTTATACTGCTTTTATGCTTAAATTATGTTTAAAATTTATTTAATATCTCTTTAAAGTAAGAAACAAAGGGTGGTTGTAAATAGAATCAACTTGAAGTTTTTTTTGTTCTTGTTTCACTCTGTATAATCTTTTTTAGTTTCATTTTGTATCAAGTTATGGAAGGAAATATGTAGACTCTCTGCTGTTTATGTTTTTTCTTCTGTTTAGGAAAACATGCCTTCATGCAGAGAGCTGTAGCTCAATCACTGATGGTCATTTGCCTCTCAACAATTTGAGAAATGTTGTTCACATAATATCTAAAGCTTTTGAAGTCTAAGCCCAAAATTCATTAGTTCTGGAAAGCAAACAAACTTCCGTGTAAATCAGCATGATAATGAGCTTTCCCTAAAATTCTTCAGTTTCCTACTGGTGTCAGCAGTGCTTTCCATGAATTGTGGTACTCCATTGCCTCCAGGCCTGTCAAAAACAGAATTGTAGATTCATGAAACTGATTGTGGGGAAAATAAGAGGGGGATTACTTTGTTTACACTTGGGATAGTGACTTATTTGCCACTTGCTATCCCCTCTCCTCTTCTCCTTTAAACCAACACATTTAAATTAATTTAAATTATAACACAACTTCTGAGAAGAACAACAAGTTAATTTCCTTAACTTTTGGTATTTTGGACAATTTAAAAAGTGGGTATTCAGAAGTTAGAATCTTAAATTTAAACTTTCTTGCATATTCCCACCATGACACATTGACAAGATACAGATTAGGAATGTACTGTTGATCCTTTTCTTTCAATATGACTTCAAATTTGAGTTTCCACCTTGTAGTCCCTGAAAGAGGTGGCAGCTGCTATTTCATCCTGTTTGTTTAATAAATTTGTGAGGCCTCAGATCTGACTATGGTTGTTGCTCAAACCTAACTTTGACTTGTGTTTCACCAAAGCTGATAAAGCTTTAAGGATTCATGAAAAATGCTGCAATGTGTTGAATAGATCCCTTCCTCCTTCTGGAGCATATGCTGCTGTTTGTGAAAATGCTCACTGTCATACTCCCTGAATACTTTTAAGAAATCCGTTGAAACATAGACTGATTTAGTCTTGTCTTTCAACCCTAATACTTAATTCCAGCTAGTGAACAGCAGCCAAACTCTAGTTCCAAAGGAAAAAGCATGATAGCCTGCGTGTCTCATAGTCATATTGCAGTTCTGAACACTCAAAAAAACCCCCACCAAAAATGGTTCTAATGGTGCAGAGGCAGCGTTGTAGCTGGCCTGGCCACAGATAAGAACTGGTGAATATGAATGAACATGGCTTGTGACAGCTTTATATTTATGTATGTTTTGTGGTGAACCATCGTACATTACATTTAATAAATGCTGGAGGCCATGGTTAGAGGCTTGCTTTAAAATCACAATTTCATGTGATTCATTGTGTCTGATGAATCACAATTTGGAAGAGTTAATATTCCTCTGACTCTGTAGGGCTCCTATGATGATTAGCTTTGGGTATCTTACTTTTAGTTATAGTTAAAGTAGGGAAGTCTAGAATGGATTTGCTGTGATAACAACTATGCTGTGTCGATGCTCAGTATTCCCTATCTACATGCTGGAAGTAATGATGTATACTGTATTTACAGGATAGTTAAACATTAAGTAGATAATGGTTGTGACTTTCTTTGGAAAGGCCAGCTTCTACTGAAATTCTAGATTTTATTGATTACCACTTAGTGCATTGAAATAGATTTTTCTAATTTTTTAATGGATGTTGCCCATTTTTTAAATTACAGTGTTCAGTGGTGCAAAAGGACTTTTTTCAGTAGCACATGCAGTCTTTTAGGCTGGCACATAAAGCTTGTGCTATTTACAGGAAAGTTAAAAATAGCAGATTGAATCCACATCTGCCCAGCATCCAGAATATTAAATCAAGAACTCTGTATCCATATGTGAATGCAAGTTTCTTGACTCACAGAGGATGCTGTGGCTTTATCTAAACTTTCATTTGCACTTAATAATACTGCCTTTTCTCAATTAATATTTTCTCTGTGCATAATTTATTGTGCTTTTATGTGGATCCTAAATGACAGTCTTGGAGTCTATCAACATAAAGAGGAAATTTGTAGTCTAGTTATGAGGTGGGATACCTCAGTTTTGGTACGTACAGGTTCCCAGTGCTAATGATGGAGATGCCTCTTGATATTTTTTTTTGTTTGTTTGTTTTTAAAAAGGCAAAAATAGGAGATTCAGAGTACGAAAGTCTCATTTATCTTTGTATGCTGCCTTTTTAACTCTTGAGGAAAAGAATAAGGTTCTTAGCTTAACCCAGGCTTAGGAACTTTAGTGTACTGAAATCTTTTTTTCTTTCCGTGATAGTGCCTTTTATTTGGATTATTTTTCTTATCTCTTACATTTCTTTGGACAGAAGATGAGGTTCTGTGTAATTCTAATTTTTCAAATGTTTTTGATATATGTTGTTAGCCAGTGTGTGACCTGTTGTAGATGTGCAGATTTGGCAGATTTTTTTTCTGCACCCTAGCCAAAGTATTCAACACTAAATGATGGGTGACTCTCAAGTGGTTTAGTTTGGATAAATGTCTGAAAGTTGGGAGCTTATCTAAACCTCATTGGCCTAGAAATTGATTTTCCTGCAGTCAGGGAGGAAGGGACAGCTTTTCTTGTTAAATTTCACGCTCTTCTTAATTTCACGTAGGCCAGATTATCCCGTAAGTGATTTTTTTATTTTTTAAATACTACATTCCTTTTTATTGCCTTTTATGACCCAGTGTTGAAAGTGCAGAGGTGTAGAAAAAGTTAAATAAAGTTCACCTTTCTAATTTTCCCCTCCCGAATTACAGGCAAAGTTCAAATTGGGTTCAGGGTTGGGGTGTTTTCTGCAAATGCTCTCTCAACTGGCTAGCTCTAGTAAACATTGAGGTGGAAATATTCTCATGTGACAATTGGCACACTGCTAGCACGGCAGGCAAGTGTGAAGCGCCTGTTCTTAATTTACTCCGTTGTTTCTTTTCTTCTCTGCTGTTAAATAGGGCAGAGGAATGACAGATTCTGTAGAATTAGTAGACACTTTGGCTTGCAGAGAAATTTTAGGAAATAATATTATGCTTAATGACCTGGCATAGTGAAAAGTATGTATGATGTGAGACATCTACTCATTATGGCTGTCTAGCATCTATGTCAAAATTTTTAATATACTAAGAGTATATAAACAGGGAAAATTATTGAACAGGTATCTTTCTCAGATCATCTGTGATGGATAAGAATTTTTGTAATATCCTGGATACGTATATTTGGAGGCCTTTTTCAATCAGTGATAATGAATTTGGGAAAAAGCAAGAAGTGACTGACTTCTGGAATCCTTATTTGCCTAATTTGAATAACAAAAAAGGAAACAAACAGATTATTTAAATACTCTTTGAGAAGTTTTGACTGCTACTTCGTTAGTATTCATTTGGGTATAAAGATTGAATGAGCACATAGGAAGTGCAAATACATGTCTTTTTTGAGGTAAGATTCAGGTATATTGATTGCTCTGTAGATGCTTAGTTATTTTGCAGTTGGAAGACTACAGATGTTAAATCAGCGACTATTTGAGTTCTAAGTCATGCCGAGGAAAAACTGGATAATAGAAGGGAATAGTTTAAGTAAAATATTATGATTTTTCTCTTTAAAGGCATTTCTTTATGTATCGGTTTGTTACAAACTACCTTTAAAATGAGGGGTCTGTTTTTCAGAGTCGCCTTTTGTGTTCCATTGGGGTATTTTGATTATTCCCCCTTGCCCCCCCCAAAAATCAGAATCTTAATAACTGTGTGGTCGCCAAGTTCATCTCTTAAATCTCAGTTTATGTAATTAGGCTAGTATCATGCAGCAGCTGTGGGGCAGAAAGAAGCAGGGGTGGAATTCAGTTACACAGACAAGCATTCAGCTGCTTAAGCCATAATACTGCCCTTTCTCTTTTTGCCATCCTGTCAGCCTCTGTCATGGTGCACCTCTTCATCTTCTGCAGCCACTGAGGCGCGTGTGCTTCGTTGACCACATACCCCACACTCACTTGTCTGCTATGGTTGTTTTGGATCTCAACATTGCGCAGTTAGCTCTTACTGATGGTTCTTTGCTTCTTAGGAAGTCTGGGTTCTCTCTCATCCCATTTTGACAAGTAGGTAATGAGTTAAATATACATTTTATCCAGCCTCTACTTTGGTAAAAGAGATTGCAGGGTGGGGTGATGGGGGAATAAAGGTGAAAGCTGAAGTAACAGAAAATTGGAACTTAGTTGTCAATACAGCGAACCTTTGGAGAAAATTTTAAAGCATGCATTATGATATCTATTTGTCCATAGCATTTTTGATACCAGCTAAGCTTAATTCTTGATATGTTAGGTCCCAGTTAGTTTCTCACAGTATGATATTTGAATCATGATGTTCAAGAATTGTCTTAGAATATTAAGATTCTTCAAAATATTTTAACAATAATTAGGTAGTGAGTATTGAGTATTTTATACTGTATATTGTATTTTGCCATTTTAAAGGAAGGGTTTTCTTCCCTGAAACTTGCAGTGATTAATAGGTGTTGCTTTTTACATTATATGTGGTCAAATGCCAGATGTCAACCTGCAACAGCAAATTGCTTTAATTTGTGGGTTTTTTTTAGTTCTGTTGGGTTCATGCTTACACAGTTTAAGTAACAGCCACTGTAAATTTAAGTACTTTGGTTTGGCACTCAAGAAGTATGATTATACAACAGTGTTGGATGGCTATTGTTTAAGGGGTGTCTGTGTGTGTATTATCTCAGCCCAAAGAACAAATGCAAGCATGTTTTAATATATGACATGTAAAAGCGCATTTTCATGAAATTAAGTTTTTAAACTTTATTTCTTTCAATTGTTGTAAAGTCTAACAGTTTTTTAAAGTGCTTTTCCAGGAGGCTAGCAGGAAGCTGGTAGCTGATACCACTCACAGGACTGATAAACTGTATTGACAGAGCTTAGAATCATAGAATCATTTAGGTTGGAAAAGACCTCATTGAGTCCAACTAAAAATGTGGCACTGCCAAGTCCACCACTGAACCATGTCCCTCAGTGCCACATCTACACATCTTTTAAATACCTCCAGGGATGGTGACTCAACCATTTCCTCGGGCAGTCTGTTCCAATGCTTGACAACCCTTTCAGTGAAGAAAGTTTTCCTGATATCCAATCTAAACCTCCCCTGGTGCAACCTGAAGCCATTTCCTCTTGTCCTATCACCTGTTACTTGGGAGAAGAGACCAACCCCCACCTTGCTACAACCTCCTTTCAGGTAACTGTAGAAAGCGGTAAGGTCTGCCCTCAGCCTACTTTTCTCCAGACTTCTTCTGTAGACCTTTCACCAGCTTTCTTACCCTTCTTTGGACATGATCCAGCAGCTTAGTAGTGATGGGCCCAAAACTGAACACAGTCTTTCATAGAATGGTTTGGGTTGGAAGGGACCTTAAAGATCATTGAGTTCCAACCACTCTGCCATGGGCAGGGACATCTCCCACTACTCCAGGTTGCTCAAAGCCCCATCCAGCCTGACCCTGAACACTTCCAGGGAATGGACATTCACAGCTTCTCTGGGCAACCTGTTTCTGGACAATAAAGAATTTCTTCCTAATATCTAGTTTAAATCTTCCTTCTTTTAGTTTAAAAATGTTACACCTCATCCTATCACTACACTCCCTGATAAAGAGTCCCTCCCGATCTCTCCTGTATGCCCCTATTTGAGGTGTGGCCTCACCAGTGCCGAGTATAGGGGGATGACCACTTCCCTAGTCTATCCCAGCTTCTGTCTACTGCTGTGCTAGCACTGTTAGGCAGAAGTTATCAAGTTAAATATAGGTTGAGGGTTATGGGGAGGATAGAACAGGATGAGAGGGAAGCAGGGACATGGGAAAGAGGTAGGAGTTGCAGACGGGTGTAAGCGTTCATCTGTCTGAGCCATGAAACTGCTCAAATGGCTAAGATGCAAGTGATGAGGTCTTTTTCAGTTTCTAACCCAGAAGCTTGAAGGCCGTAATTTTACAAAGAAATGCTTTAAATGTTGGTCTCTTATGCATGTCATAACTTTGCAAAATCATTTATTAGCTCTGTGCAGACCTTGGCAAGACCCAGCTGATATGATTGTGGTTGGCAACTAAAGATCAGCGTCTTTGATTGTGGTCTCAGAGTGGGCAAACTTGTACAATCCTTCCTCAAGGAAGGGTGACTGTGCAAAGGAGTGTGTACTGGGTGATTTTCCTGTGACAGTGTGTGTACATTCTTTTTTTAAGATCTCGCACACCCCTGTGAGTTAGCTCCCCCAGACTTGAAACTACGTTGTTCCCAGGACTTCACAAGCTATGGTATGAAAAACAAAAAAACCATAAAATCTGTTAGTAGCTGTAGGATGAATGTCATTGGCTTACAGGGAAATGTAATGTTTATATTTGCCTTGAAGGTAATTTTACTGAGAATTTAACTTGAGTATAATCCCATAGACCAGGAAGTTACAGTCAGTGCTTCAATGTAACTAAGCAATCAGATTATATGAGTAGAAGAAAAGACTCTGGGCTAAGATAGTACATGCAAAAACACCTCTTAAAGAACAGTAATCCACACAGTTGGATAATGATATTTCTTGAGTGCAAAAAAGCCCAACGTCATAAGCTGGGGTTCACAAATGAGCTCCCAATTTATGGAAAACTCAAGCCAGAGTTAGGTGTTTCAGATTCCGTTGGGTCTGAGGGTTTCTGTGATTTGTGATTCTGTGATTCTGTGGTTTGAATTGTGACAGTCCTTCCTTTTCTTTCTTGTAGGCAGAGTAACTGTGGGTATTATACTGATAAGAAAGAGCTGTGGTCCTTCTTTGTGGGCCACCAATTTGTTGGTCAGCTGGTGGGAACATCTGCAGGGAGCTGTCTGCTGAGGTGATACCATTCTTGACTGAAATACCTTAATGGTTAATGAAATTCTTCAAAGCAGAGCTGCTAGGCTCTATGGAGGAAGTTCATAGCACTGAATACCTCCAGTGTGGGTGTCTGCAGTTGGCTTTGACTCGCTTCCCTCATGGTTAGTGGAGAGAAACAGGTGCCTCTGGGCTGCAATTCATCTCATCCTAAAGTAAACTTTTGACGGATCAGTTGAATGGTGCTCTGAAAGTGTTTTTCCTCTCTCTGCATTGACAATGAAGTGAGGACTGGTTCATCTGACCAAACATCTCCCTTGTGACTGACCAATTCTGCTGAAATCTTAACTTTGGAAGGGGCAGCATTTCATGAGGCTAACGAGTACTTCCAGACAGCCTGACTCGTCTGACAAATTTCTGTTTTGGTGCTTGGAAGCACTAAGACTTCTTAATTTGACATGAAAGGATGTTTAACATTGGTCAGAAAAGTTCTCCAACAGAATCTCAGCAATTACTGGATTGTTTTTAATTAACTCTTTTATAAAGAAAAAACAACTTGAAGAAAAGACTGGCATAGTTAAAAAGAACTGAAAGCAAAACTTTGTCATGGGAAACATTAAGTAACTTCTAAGCTTAGTTATACACTGTTTACAGTGAATTATATATTTCCTTCTGCAATTCAGTATTGCAAGAAAAGTTTTTTGAGGATTAGTTCTTTGTTTTCTTCCTGCCCTAAACTGTGAATTGTACAAAGAATAACGGTTTTCTGCTCTTTTCTGAATGGCAAGTTATTTTCAGGTGTTTCACTATTCCAATCATACAATGTATTTCTCTTTCATACATTTGTAAAAGCATTAAAAAGACATTCTAAGTTTGGATGCCCTGTGTGTTACATTAACTGCATTACTTTTCTTCTCACACCAGTTCTTGTGGGTGCTGGTTGTATTCTGTTTTGGCAGAATCTGAGAAACTCTCTTTAAAGATTAGTTAAAGAAATAATAAGTACAGGCATGCTCTTGACACGATTTTTGCTTTTCTGGATCAGTAGAACTGTATTCTTATTTTAATGTAGTGCCTTGCCTTGCTGGAAACATAGTTTTACTGTGAATTTAATTGTATTTAAGATAATAAGTAATTAAGATAAATTTATCTAAAATGTTTCTTAAAGCTCTTGCTTTTGATATCCAAGGTTTATGGAGGAATCCTTGCTTCCATTTAACAAAAAATTCCTAATGTGCAACTGTTTCAGAAGAAGCTTCAGCTGTTCTATCTATAATTAACAAGGAAACCCCAAAACGTAAAAATAAATGAGAGCTTAAGTTCCAGATCAACCCCTAGAATGAGCAGTGTTGCTCACCTGCTGTAATTTGTTCTGTTCCTTTTAACTAAAGTGCAGTTTCTTAGGTGATTTAATTTTCTGAACGGATGGTTATTTTGATACTAAGGAATATGTATCAATTATAAATATGGCACAAATACTTTGTCATCGTTTAGAAAAATGAATTGTTTAGATACTAGTTTATCCTGAGTTGCAATAAATGCCACTGGAGCATGAAAAATATGTGCTAGTTCTATTTTTAACGTGTGTTCCGTGTACCAGAGGACAGATGAAAGATGCGGTATCTGAGTACAACTGTAAAGTAACGCCACAGTGCTAACATGATTAGTGGCTGTAGTGTTTGGGTCTGAATGTAACCCTGTTGTGGAGTTTGTTGTATGAAATGGGTACTCGTACAGAGTTATGAAAGCCAGAGATGAGCATTAGCCGCTCAATCCATGCTGCTGTTTTGGGTGGTTGTCTGATTTTCAGTGTAACCTGAGGGTCCGTTTTGCTGGATGGGAATTGCCAGGGAATGTTATAATGTCATCTGCTGCTAAGATAGCCTAAGACTGAAATTTTCAAATGTTGTTGCCAAAGGCTGGTATTTGAAGTTGAAAGGACAAAAGGGTGCAGGTGATCTCACAAACAAGAAGTTTCTCTCTGGTTATGA
This sequence comes from Limnodromus scolopaceus, assembly GCA_028565335.1. NCBI lineage: Eukaryota > Metazoa > Chordata > Aves > Charadriiformes > Scolopacidae > Limnodromus > Limnodromus scolopaceus. The sequence goes on from JAOXNO010000001.1 coordinate 128,620,798, forward strand.
CTAAAGTAAATATTTAAAATAAATACGGTTTTTTGTGTTCCTTACCTACGTTAAAATGCTTTCAGGCTCTGTGTACATGTTGCTGTGCTGGTTGCGTTTGTTACTGATCTCAGTCCAGCTACCTGTGCTTCTTTCTTCTACACTGGATTATTCTGCTGGCTGCTGCTTTGGACTTCACATTTCACCACCTGCAGGATGGCTATCCAAAAAGCGCTTGTTCCTGTGCCATTACAGGTCTCTGGGAATTCTCGCAGTAGTTTGAGTGGAAGCCATATGGGGCACTTTTGTGATCTATACATGAAAAACAATTTTACCAGCTTCCTTATTTCCACTTTCAGAGTGTAATCCAGGCTACAGTTTTGCTTGGTAAATTCTACCCATTCTGGTAGTTTGCTTTATTTCAGCATTTTGCCTTGGGAGCTGAGAGGCTTGAGTTTGAGTGCTCCAAACTTCAAGTGCATGAGAAGGAGGAGTTGCCTTGCTGGGCCACATGAACGGACTCTTTAGCATTCACCCAAATGCTCTGTTTGGAAACACATTTGCATGTCAACTCTCCTTCCTCTTCCTCTATGCGGATGTGCCCACTTTCCAAACAAAGGCAGTGGGTCAGCTGGATCATGCCTGTGAAGTGCCAGTTAGACCACTTTGCTTAACACAGCTGTTCCCAGATTTGTCTCTGGAGGTGGGGCACTGCCAGTTTTAGTGTGTTTGTGTGTTAAGTGGAGCAAAGCAATCGTGCTAATTGTTGCAGTTAGTAATGCTGCCATATAGTGGAACAGCTTATCTAAAAATTAAAGTTTTGCAGTTTTCTAGAAACAGCAGGGTTCTGGTTTGTCTGGTCCTTTCAAAAAAGTTATTGTTAACAGCCAACTTGCCTTAGCCAAGAATGCTTCTGCTCAGCTAATACATAGTTAAAATTACTTCTTCAGCACTCATAGTATTCACATTCACAGAGCAGAAATACTTCATGGGGAAGGATGTGAAACTGCTTTCCAGAGCGAGATTTCAAACAGAGGAAGGAAGAAATGAAAAAGAAAGGTCTGACTTTATCCCTTGTGCTTGCTGTTTCGATAATGTTGACTTTTATAAGGACCCCAATTGTTAGGCTTTTTTTCCTTGCCTTGCATTTTGCTAGGTGAGAGGATCAGAATTGATACATTTGGGTGTGTTGTGCACCTGTTTCACCAACAGATAGATCATTTTGTAACATAAAACCTCTTGTAAGGTGAAGATGAAGGTAAGATTAAAGCCACAACAGAGCGAAAAGCAAATCACAAACTCAGAACACAAATTAGAGGTGGTGCCCAGTATTTGATAAAACAACATATTCCCAAAATTGCCACTTTAGTTTTATGTCCTTTTGTTTTCCTGAGTAAAGAGACAAACAATAGACAAGCACATAACAGAATTTTTGCCATTTGATGACGAGGTTTTCAGAATTCCTAGAGCAGTTAACAAACCCATTAGAGCTGTCAAAAGTGAGATATATTTAAGTTTAGATTTTGCTTCATTTTATAATCAGAGTGGATGTGGATGGATAGTACACCAGAATCAGAATCTAATTTTGTCTGTTGTTTCCCAAAATAATACCCTTTAAAAAAAGTGAATTTAAAATTATTTGGCCAATATTAAAGTTGTCTTTTTTTAAGTTGTGATTGGCATTATTGCACTTATTATATCTGAACAGAAAGCAAGCTTCTTTTTTTCCCAAATTAATATGGGGATTCATACCTAATTTAATTCTTAATTCTTAGATTTCCTGTCCATTGAGTTCTCAATTCCTTTGGCATGTGAACTAAACGCTCTTTCTGAAGGAAGTGCCCTTGCTGTATCAAAAAGATCTCCAGTGTGCATGCTTGTGTTTCCTTTTCTGAAGTAGGAAGTAGGCTGAAACTTGTAGTCAGACTCCAGCTGCAGCTGAATTCTTGTGCAAAAGTTGATTGCAGCTTATAAGAACAACCTTCCTTCTTAAAGATGCTTTGTAAGCAATTTCTAAACTATTACAGTTAATTTTAATTTTAGTGCGTAGACGAAAGTGCAGCACTTGGTTTAATCTACAAGAGGTTAAGCCTAGACTGAAATAGATGAAATGGTTTTGAAAATGCTATTTAATGTGATTATTATATATATGTGATTCTAATATTTACAAGTCTATATCTATAATGTGATTATAATATATACAATTCTGTATTGTAGGATAAATCCTTACTGCCTCATTGGTTTTTATTTTTGTGACCAATTCTGTCCCTATAGCAAACCAGTGAAATAGCAAGGTTCACGCTATAATATTGCAAACTTGAAGAGGCTGAATTCAAATACTCAACCAGAAATTCCTAAATTTAGAAAAAAAAGTCATTTGTTTATGTTTGAGACTTTTATCTTCTAAGGCAACTTCTGGTTATATTTTTGTATTTTACTATGTGATTGTGATTGAAAGAAATTATTTTTTTTTAAAGAAAAGTAATCAGATTCTTACAGAATTGCATGATTTTAGAGCAGTGAGATTTTAATAAAACTTGATGCATTGTGAGGGTCTTAACAGCATCACGGATGTTGACAGTGGTTTTACAGTAAAATTGGCTTGTGTTTAGGATCTGAGAGTTTGAGAAGGCACTGAGGGTTTGCTGGTATAACAAGCTGTGCTGAAAAACTGCCTTAACAGTTCTGTTGGTAGTTACTGCTATGCTTTATTGCCTTCAGCAATATTGCCAATATAGACAATTATTTACTTTATACCCCTCTCCCAGTTTCTGGGAGTACAGGCTATGTTAAAGTTAAGAGTATTGTGCCTTTTGTTTTAGCTTAAGTGAAAGCTGCAAAGTATTCCTAGTTTTAAAATGCACTTTAAATTTTACCATAATTGTTTCCTTATAAAAACTGTTATTCTTTCCTTTAAAGGATGTCATTCAGAAAAAAAGATTTACTGTGCATCCTTAAGTTACGCGTTCTTGAAGATAGTTATGAGGTGGGGTTTTTTTTTTATGTAGGAGCGTTGTTGTTTTTTTGAGGAATAACTTTGATAGTTTCCTCCATTGGATTTAATGAATAATGCATTTGTTTATTCACTAAGTATGAAGGACACTGATGCTAATAGCCAATAATCTGAAGCAATAGTAACCTTGAAGGGATGCTAGTGAATAGCAAGGGGCAGAGTTCTGCATTTTCCTCCAGTAAGGTGTCTGTTGTCATGTTAAGGGATTGTGTTTGGGTTTTTTTGCTTTTTTTTGCTTTTTTTTAAATCTACTATGTATAGACAGGTTCCAAATGCTAAAAAATACTGAATCTGTAACAGTGGACTAAGGTTGTTGCTCTCCGCACAGATAAGGCTAGATGGAGGTGAGTCTTCAATTACGAGTTGAAAGCAGTATATGTTTTTTCTGAGTTTTTCTTCTGTTAGGCCTTCTAGATTCCGTTTAACTTCCAGTATATTTTAGGCTACTTCTTCATTTTCTCTTGTTTACTACTTTTAACTTAAAAATCCCAAAACCTGGTGCCAAAATTTTCCTTTTGTTGTTGGTAGCAATGCCATAAATTATACAACGCTCACATGAAGACTTCACTTAGATTGTTAAATTACATGATCTCCTCAGGTGCATTCCAAGTAGAGAAAAAAGTCCTCTGGCTTTAACCCATGTAATAATGTTTTTCCTTCTGAATTATTAATTAGTTTCATAATCTGCTGTTTTACCACAGCTACTGATTTCTAATCTTCATTTCAGTTGTCGTATTTATCTCTCCTTGTCTGGTCTCTGAAGACACACTAGTGTTAAAATAAATAAAATGTAATATAAGAAGTGCCATCTGCTGGGACAATGCAGAGACCTAATTAAGATTGTACTAGTAATACTGATGTAATACCTTAATGCACTAAAAAATATACACATAGTGTAATAGCTTAAACAAAAGCTTAAACAAATGAACTGTAATCAGATAATAAAGTGACATCAATTTTTAGGATCGTGACAAAAGACAATTATTTTCATCCTGAAAGCTACACAACTACGCAGAGAACAAAGAGTTGAAAAGATCTCCTATGCTTGAGAGAAAATGAGGAAGAACACATTTTTATGAGTATGTTCTTTTGAATGTGAGTTGCTGCTGCAGAAGCAAAGCAATGAGCTTAAATATTCTGTTCCAGAATCATCTAAAATTTGTCATGTGTGACATTAAGTGCATTCCCACCCCTCCACGTCCTCTGGTGGATGAATTGTAAAGATCTTTGTACTTCATTTGGAAGCCTTCTGTCTTTACAGAAGGGCTGTGTACCCTCCCCTGCTCTCTTTCCTCCTGAACGTAGGAAACCATATCTATTGGTCTTCTAGAGCTATGTGAAATCTTTCATAAAATTCATCATTCATTAAAAGATTTGATCAAAGTTGGCGTTAGCTCTCTCTTCACACTTGTCTCTAATGGAGGAGGTTGAACCTACGTTTGGAAGGGCAAGCCCAGATATATGTTTGTCTGAACAGGCTCTCCTGATATAGAGGATGGGAGTTGAGAATGGTATGATTGACGTATGTTTCTGTTCATAAATCAACCTTTGTGAAGCAGATACTAGTGTTGTAGTATTTATTTTTATGTTTAAGGAATGTTTAGGAAGTAAGGGAATTCTTATCTCTTTCTTATCAGCCATACTAAATGTGTGGGTGAAGTACAGGGTTCTGTGTCTGTGTTTAAAGAGCTATAGATGAAAGATTTTAGCATAAATCATACAAAAAATACAGGACAACTGAAGCAAAATATTTGTGGTGCCGCATGTTAGTATTGTTCATTGAGCTATTCACAAAACTGCCCACACCAAAATGAGAGATGTAACCCTGAAAATAGTAGTATTGAGTAGTATGCTTAGACCCAGTGATCAGTGACGCTGAACACTGTACTCTCAACATCCAGTGCACTGCATACATCTTAGGGATCTGCTGCTTTAATAAGCATTTATTTTTGGTCGTCTGTTCTCCACCCAAATTTGTATTCGTTTCCTGGGCCCACTAGACTCAAGCTATGCATCATTGGCACATTAGTAAAGCTGGTTTGTAAGTAGAAGATCTCTTTCCTCCCTCCTCCAAGCCTGCTGCTGTTCCTGCTGGAGGGGGGCTTGGAAAGCTCCCTGGGAATGCAGTCTCTCGTCACTGTTCTCTGCTTCAGGCGGCTGTCATTTGCTTCTGTGTCATCCCTTGATTCCTACAATCAGATCAGATCCATTCAATTATCTTTCTGGGACTTTTTTCACTTGCAAGCGTATGTTTGTGATACCATCTTCATCTCCTCTGCTAGTCTTCAATTTGTTTTATTTTACTTTATTCACACCTGCGTTCATGAGGTGTGAATAAGCAAAGAAAAACTCATTCTCATAAATCTTTTATCAGTGTGACTGAATATGTAAGTGATGAATAATTAAGCTTTCTAATGTAGATGTTTACGTCTGTTCTTATGTCCATTTAATGTGTTTCTGATGCTACTTACATTGTTACCTGTCAATAGAAGACAAATTTCAGTTGTAGACTACTACATGTAGCAATGAACTCTGTATAACCTTGTTTCAATGAACTGTGTTAGAAATCATTGCTTGCATTGTATTGTAAAACACAGTATCCGTGTGCTACATGAACACATTGTCTGAATTCTTTTATCAGGGTGGTGATTTTGATTTCACAGCACTCTGTTTCCACAAAAACAGTTTATACAATTGCTAAAAACAGTCCAAGATCTTAGACTTAATTTTTTTTGCCCTGGATAGTATTTGATTCTAGGTCTGTTTGTTAGTTTATCTTAACTTTTGTTTTATAGATCCTTTATGTTTTCCAAAATAATTTTGTAATATTGGGGTAAACTAGATTTGCATGTGTGTATGGAGCAGGAATTTACTGCTTCAAACCTGCTTGGTTTGTGTGATCCTACAGTGTGCAATATAGTAAGAATTTTGTCCATAATGTAGCAGCTGGCTAAACAGGAACTGGAAGGATCATAAGTAGATGGTGCAGGACTTGAGGTTCCGCAGGAATAAGTGGATTTTCTCATGTTGCCATGAGTTTATGTTGGGGGTTTGTTTTTTCTGGGGGGATGGGAGTGTGTTTGCATTTTTGTGTTGTTTGTTTGTTTCATTTGGTTTGGGGTGGGTTTGTCTTTTTTTGTTTGTTTGTTTTTGTTTTTTAAATCTTAAGACACCTCATTGTCTTTGGATTCAAAACATTCCCTGTTCTTTAGCAGGGAGTCTGTTAGTAACGAGAAGGACTTGCTGACCCCAGTGTGGTGTGTTGGCTATAGCCTGATGGAATAGTACAACAGCGTATATTCATTGCAGGCTTTTCCAAGAACTTGCGTACTCATTATATTGGCTGTTGACTCTTGTGATGTGTAACCTACATGAAGCCCAAGTAAACTGGCTGCTGTGTTTGGGACAACGCTTGGATCTTACCCATAAAATCTGCTTTCTTATTTACTCATAGCTCACACTTCTCTGTCATTCCCCGTAGGTACAGACACCTTCAGAGATGTAGGATTTACTGCTCATCTGCACTGAGTCTCTGGAATGTGTTTTGAACATTAGACTCCACTGTGGTTTCAATGGCAAGGCTCTAGTCTTATGAATACTTTGGATTTAAGTTCATCTATCTCATAGTGGTGAAAACAGACAGATGTATAGATACAGACTTCTAAAAAGATTTAAACCAAAATTTTCTTTGGTAGCATAGAGTATATAAGGATCAAGGAAGAAACCTCAGCATTAAGTGTCTTGTTCTGCAGTTACCTCTTCTCTCTGTACTGGCCTTCGTGCTTATATGAGAACCAAATGGTGAACACAGCATCTTTTGCCTGTATCTCAGCTGTTCTGCGATATTTCTCCTTAGCTCTCTGTATAGGTCATCTTCCATTGACATGAATTTTTTTACTTCCATTTCTGACTGAAATACTATCCAAGAGCAGTGGAAGTCATGCTCTGGCTACTTGTGGTTGATTCCCCTCATTCCTTGCCTGTAGCTTTTAAGAGTCAACTTTCACTGTCATTTCTTTTTCTACTGTTTAAGAGTTTCCTGTTCTTCAAACTTCAGTCTTTTAAGATAAACTAGGTCTCGAAGTTTTTCCCTAATTTTCTGTTACATTATTGTTCTTAGATGTTCCACCTGAAGGTTTGGAGCCTTCCATTCTATTGGGCATTCCGGCTGTCAGGCCTAGCTCAGAGAGCAAATGCAGAACTGCTTTTTCACCCGAGGTATTGCTGATGCAGTGATTTCTATACCTCAAGCAGAATTCATAAACTCTGCCTCCCAGTTACTGTAACACACTGATAATTTCCTGAGTTCGTTCTTTATAAGAATGGTAAAATTTACTTGTACCATGAGAAAATTTTTCTTATCTGAATATATTGATTTGCTCTTTCCAATTATATGTGTAATTTCAGGATTTATTTTAAATCCTGTGTAAGGATAAAATTGGTTTTAAGATGGTTTTTTTTTAGCACTTTTCCTGTTCCCTGTCTTATTTCAGATGTTGCAGTTGTGGACATGAGCGATATTTCCAAGCAACCATCATTGTTCTACCACCTTGGCGTGCGTGAAAGCTTTGACATGGCTAATAATGTTATACTCTACCATGACACTGATGCTGACACTGCTCAGTCTCTCAAGGTAAGGTTCTCACTTCAAAATTTGCTTCATTTTAGAAGTGTATTTAAATATCTGATCCTGCAAACATTTGTGTTTTCCTGAAACTTCCATTGAATGTGATTTCCTGCTAGCACAGGAAACACAATCATGCTAGAAAAACAGCTGCTAGCAAAAATATTAATGATTAGAATAATATAAAATCTTGTTATTAAGAGAAGGTCCATAATATGGAACCAATTTTCTCCAGATGTTTAGACTTGAAGTAAGAGTGCAAGTCTGATTTTCTTTTTTTTTTCCCTTCCTTTCCCTCTTTTAATTTGAGTATATGTAAAAAAAAAAGTTATAGTCCGTATAATGATAATGCTTGAACAAAGGCTGTATTGCAACCTACTCCTACTATTGAAACACTTCTGTCAGATGAGGTTTGTATCTTCTAGGTGCTGAGTAGTTAAGACTACAGGAATCTGCTTTTATTACTGTTTATAGATAAAAAAGAGATCCTCACCAAATCTTTTTATAGGCCTGCTGTTCATTTTTTATAGTAGGATAATACATGCTGTACACTTAAGTCCCGAAATTGCTGTTCTGGATGCAGGTCATATTGTGGATGTTTCTGTCTTTCTCAGTGCAGGTTCTCTTTGGTTTAGGTCACATTTAGACGTTTATTGTCTGTATCATCACCTACTGCTGCTTTTACTATCATCCATTTTCTTGCTGTTTTCACTGAGCGCAGCATTGTCCATGCTTCCTGTTTTTTTTTTCCTTATTTTGAGTTATTACCCCTAACTACTTTATATTTTTCACACCACCAATGTCCAGAATCCTTTTAGGAATTCTCCAACCTCTCTTGATCCTGTAAGTATATTAAGTTGAATCTTATTTTGTATGAGTCTCCTTCTCTTTTGCAGAAAAGCTCTATTCCATCACAGCTTCTCTTTCCTCTTTTCTGTTCTCAGTGTCATCAATTTTACTCTGATATGTCTAGTATATGTCCCATATTTCCTTTCCTCAGGTGGTGATCCACATACACATTCACATTCCATGTGTCCTGGGGTCACAAGTACTCAGAGTTGAAGCCTCTCATGCTCTTTGCTCAAAGAGGTTATCCATGTGGATATGTGCTAAGGCGTACTTGCATGCCCTCCATTCCTCTAGCTAATCTGAGTGGGCAGGGATACAACTTTTCATCCTGCATTGTTAGTATGCCTGACTGCAAGGAGACCTCTCATTTTTATTTTTCATTAACACGTTTTTACATTTCTTTTGTGCTGTCACTCAGATGTTCTGATCAACTTAGTTCTCCCAAGGATGTGCCAAAGTTTGGGAAGCACAGGCTAGTAATCCTCTATTTGTCTCTACCCAGTGAAGACCTCTGTGGATGGCTTTGATTGCTGCACTTTGTGCCAAGCACACATGCAAACACCTGCTCCATAACTGGAGCGCTGAACAACCTCCACAGTTGCATCCATCCATGGGTTGGATCTTCAGATTGTTGCCAGAACTTGCAAGTCTTTGCAGTGTCAGTTCTGGGGCTTTTTTTCCCAAGAATGTGAAGGTTAAGGACAAGTCTGAGGACCTGGGAACACTGGAGAGTGACCAGGTCACTTCAGGCTAGAAAAGCTATTATCTGCCTTCATCTTTCTTCTACTGGGAACCCTGTGAGCTTCACTGATCGTTTTCCTCATCTCCCAATTGTTTCCATAACCTCCTTGGCCTGCATAGGCCCGTATCTTACTATGGGATCAGAAAGCTTGATTTAAGTGGCTGGAACCAAGTAGAAGAGATCTTTGGGATCAAGTGCTAGAGTAGTTTAAGCAGGCTCTGGTATATGGTTCAGTCCTATCCCGATGTCCTTGATACCTCTTCTGCAATTAAGCCCCAGTTCAGTGTTGGATACCATTCCAATGTGCTAATACACCCTTTTTAGGGATACTTGAGAAGGTAGATAGGGATTGTTCTTGGAGTCTTTCAGTGAAGAACAGTTGATGACACGTTTCATGGCTTAGTTCTCAGAAGAATTCATTTCTCCCTGGTGAGAAAGATCTTTATCTGAAGTAGATGGTTCTACTGGAGATACTTGCTTAGCTAGGTAGACATATTAGTTTACAGATATGTGATATTTCAGATGTCTAAGACTTCCATCACTTTTGTTCTGAGGTATTTTATTGGGCTTAAGGAATTTGAGTTAGTCAGTAATTCTATTTAGGTTTTAGTAGCTTAATATGTATTTTTGAGTGTCTGCTGGTGTTTCTTTATTCTTGGGTTTATGACTAATTTGGTCAGGCTTTTTTCCCCTTCCTTTCAGGAATTTATTACTTTACGTGGATCTAGGTCGCTGTGCATGCCTCCTAAGAGTGGCTAGCCTAAGTGTTATAAAGGCAGTATTCATGACTGCTATTACTTCTACTGGAAGGATCTGTGAAGTTCAGGCACCCTGACTTTATATAGCTTATTTCTTAGGGCCCATCCTGAAATTCTCCCAAGACTTGTCTCTTCAATTTCACTAATGTTCTTTCCAAAACAACCTAGTTCCAAGCATATAAAAGAATATATAAGCCAGATTTCAAGATGGTCATATTTGCAGAACTAAACCTCTTAGATGGTCCCTGATATTTTGTCTGTTGTTGAGCAAAAGGGTGCATGGGCAATATAATTTTGGTGCAGTGGTTGTCCAAGTGGATTTCAGGCAGTCAGATGTGAAGTTGCTTAAGCAGAATCATCTTAGATTGTCAAAGCACATATAATTAAATTATATCAATAACCTTGCTTAGAAACAACTCTATATCTCACATTTGCTGCATGACTTACCTGGAGATCTCTTTAGTTTCATGAAGCGGTGTTCATTGGACATGGAAGCCATCACTAGAATGAGGAGGAGGTTAATTACCAGCAACTTGAAATCTTTGAGGTCTGGTTTACATGCCCATTAGTTTATCATATGCCTCATAGTATCAATAACTCTTTATATTTTGAGGTGAGAAGAATTAGGGTGTAGGTGTAGTGTGTTAGTCTGTGCCTATCCAGGTAGGAAAGGGGCCTAGGTATCCTAAGGATACTCTTTCAGAGGAAAAAAAAATATCTCCAGCTTGGAATGATTTTGTTTCACAAATGCGTGGACTGTCCATCTACCGCCAAGTAGAACTTCATCTTCTGGGCACTTCTTTAAATACATTTCTTCTTTGAATCATTAATTTTTTTCTAACCTGACCTATTAAGACTTTTCTCAATGTTCTATTCCTATACTTGGAATTTGCTGCAGTGGGAATTGTGGATTATGCTGTGAAGAACACATCTCTGTGTGTGTATATATAAGTATACCAGTTATTTTGGTTGGAAATAATAACTTCCAGTAAAAATGAATAAACATTTGTATTATCTTTTCTTTTTCCCCAGGATATGGTATCTCAGAAAAACACAGTAAGTATTAAATCCACATTCATTTTAAAACACAAAATTTAGATATTACATATGAAGCAAATCTTAATAACAAAGCTGCCAAGCATATATATGCTCTAGATGATTGAAGGAAGCCTGTTTTATGTATACAGTTAAAACTAGTGGAAATCTTGTTGACTCCCTTTCCAAAGTAAAGCTAGATTAAAAAATTACTTTTCTTCAGAAATTCTTCTTTAAGTTTTAGAAAAGTGCCGGTATATATGTAGGTTGATGGATCAAAATGTAAACTCAGAAATTCAAAATCTCTTTCTCTCTCTACCACTTTCACCAACTTGTGCAAATGTATATGTGTGTGATACCTTAATACAGAATTTACTCTTGTATCTCAAACAGCTTTGGCTACTGTATACTCATCTTCTTCCTCAGAAATTCACAGATTTCACTTAGGAATGCAAAAGCTTGTTTCCCAAAGTAAAAATATTCTTACCTTTAATGCAAGTAAACCCAAGGAAGTAACTAAGCCTGAACCAAGGTAAAATTTCGTGGTTATTTTAGGCTTATTGGAATGTGCCACAATATCTTAGATCATTATATATTTTGTCATACTTTACATCAAGTTAGTGGTTATTTTTGTTAAAAACTACACTGTTATTTTGAAGACTATTGAATTTGCAAAAATCTTAAACTGCCATTTATCCTTTTTCCCCACATTCACTGTATACTTTTGTTTTCTTCTGAAGAATATAGAGCAGGACTAAAATAATAAAATGCTCTTACAGTTTGATAATAATTTAAAATAGAACTAGAAGAGATAATGCATTAGTCACAGCAGTTTATTTTGAGCTGCTGTTTATACTTGGCCACAGGGCTGCATGCAGGCTAAAGATAGATCAAGTTGAGCACATGAGTAAAACAGGTCATTTTCCTGTCTGTCTTGGTGATCTTTGAACTAGTTTCACCCATGGGGTGAGAAACTCATTTACTGGCCTGTAGCCCTAGGGGGGAGGGCCCTCAGAATGAGGCAGATTTGCTTGTGAATGCTACTATCCATTGACTGGTGGATGATCAAAATGTCACAAGCATGTGTTTTCCCATCCAGAAAAAGAGGGAGAATTGTGATGGAGCCATTTGGTGGTAACTCCAGAAATGGAGTAAAGGCAAAGAGGACGGTGGCAAGTTCAGCCTAGTGCGATCAGATTAGCACCCTGCAATCTTTTCTTTTGGCAAATTGTTTCTCCCACAGAGGGGGAGGTATTTACCTTCATGTGGAAGAGAAGGTGGATCTGATGACATGATTTCTGTAGCAGGGCCTGGTATTAGACCTGTAAACACCATGTGGCTAGGAAAAGGGGCAGGGAGGCATACTGACACTAAGATCCTGATTTCCTCCTTTAAAAAGGGTGGATTGCCTAACCCGCTTTCTTCAAGTGCTTAAATGAAGAAAACAATTGTGAGTAAAATACAATGAGGAAAAAAATAAATGGCTTTAAATATCTAGTATGTATTCTTGGTGCTTTTGTGTTATTTGAGCTTGTTCGTATTGTCTTTTATTAGATAAATGTATTCCCGTATTGCATTCTTTTATCAGTTTTTTAATCGGACATGGCAACAAACTAATTAGCAAGCTAAGTAGTTAATAGGTTAAAACTTTATGTTTTTCTAAGTTGGAGCTGACTTCAAATAGACAATTGCTTTCCCTTCCTTTCAGATCCAATGAGTTGTCATGAGAAGCATGCAGTTTGCCTCCCCAGTATGGTGCTACTTGCTTCATTGCTTGGTTAAATATTTTACAACCATACAGGCTATGTCTTGTTTGAAGTTAATTGCTAATGAGGGTTGCTGTGCTAGTTAAGTAGGTGCAGAACTGGTGTGAAATTACTGGGTCCAATCAAGTACATGGTTACATAACCATTTCAGTTTAAATGGTGAATATTAGGTACAAGCCTTGCACTAGGGTTTTGTATTTTCCTTTCCCTTTTCCTGATTGAAAAGTGTGGGTGTGCCCCTGCCATAGCAGTGGAATAGCAGAAAGAGCTTAAATGCACTCTTCACTAGCATCTGCAGACATGTTGGAAACAGGATTGATACTGGAGCTGGTAAATGTTCCTCCAACCCAGAGGTAGCCACATGAATACTATTGCTGGTTTTATATAAGTCCTCTCCGTATCTTACAAGCTCTGCGTCCAAGCATATGCACTGTGTATAAGGGAAGAGGGACAACTGCAATTGCTACTAGACACTGCACACCATTTTTCCAGCAGCACAAGTGAAACCTTCTGTGTGGCTGCTGTAGCTTGGAGCTTTCTCAGAGGTTTCCCTGCCCTCAGCTTTGCTATTTATCCTGCAAATCTCTAGTCATGTACAAAGGTGCAAAAAAATCATAGCATAGAGTAGGTGTCGAGCCATGTTAAAGCTATGGAGAAGATGAATGTCTAGTGTGTCCTTTATGGTGATTTTCTTTTGTGTATTACAAGTAAGCCTTGAAGAAAATTGGTGTTTTCCTTGCAAGGAAACTGGTATGCTAATTCAGCATCAAGGAGGAGGCAAGAGCAAAGGAATTGGACATACAGCTAAAAACAATGCATAGAAAAATGGTCAGCAATTAATTTGGGATTTGGCCTGAATATAGCCAATCTAACAGTGAAAAATATACAATAGTATGCTGGGATAAATATCTGAGATATTTAATAGCTTACTGTCTGAAAAAAGAGTGTGAGAGTAGGAGAACTTCCTTCCACTATCCAGGAATGAAATTTTCAGGGATAAGATAAGATGTGGAATATGATTCGGTTCTACTTGACTCCCCCAAGCAAGCAATTAAAATTCTGTATTGATAATTTATGGCATCCTTGGATACAGAAGGAAAGAATTATTTGCTATGGGAGTTCAGTTCCCAAGAAAGAATTGCCCTTGCATGAAATTCAAGGTCAAGATTCTGTGTCCTGTCAGTTAGGTTTCCTTCTATAGGGCTCATCTGAGCTTTGAGGACTATCTTCTGCTAATTTTACTTAGGGTATATGCACAGCTTCCTAGTTTCTGTCAAAAGAATCGATAAAATAAATTGCAAACATGCAGACTTGCAGAACAGTTTGATTCCTGTGTCAGTATGGAGGAATCAAGATTTGAGAAAACAGTGGATGCTGCTGGACTGTGAAAATTTATAAATTTATCTGTGGAAAATGGATTTGTGCTTTGGAGTTTTTTAGATGTCAGATAAACATTGGTTTACTGGAGAAATGAAATGTCAGGGATTTTCAAAAGCAAAAAATGCTTAAAAATATAATCTTCCTCCAAACCAATGTAACAGACAAAATCCATGGGAATGTTCTATTTTGATGCAACATTTTGTTGCTCTCCTTGATGTTTTGTTTTTTTTTTTCAATAGGGAAATTTCCTCTCCCTCTACAGAACTTTAAGGAATGGTGCACAAGAAAAGTCCCAGATTGAGTGAAGGAAAGAGTGCACAAGGGGCTTTTAAAAACCTGCTGGAGTCAGAAAGCAGAATGTGCAGCTTTTCTGGCAATAGTTCTAGCATTGGTTGCACATAGTTTGAGATACATACTTTGATCCTTTTGATTTGTTTGAATGTGACATTGAGAATACAAACTAGAAGTTCCCACTTTGGAAAAATTATTATGGCAAGTACAGAATATAAAGAGAAAGACTTAATAGTTAATTTTTCTTTAGTTGATGGTATGCCTGGAGACATTTGAATAACCCTGTTAATTGCTTTCAGGGAAGGTATTTAAAGGAAAGTAAGCTGGCCATTAAACCAAAAGGTTTATTATAGTATGCTTAGGCCTGTGGGTCTGATGCAGTGTTTTCAGAGATTTAATTTTTTTTTTCCATTAAATCCTGTAGCAGCTCTTATAGTAAGAAGAGAATAATGTCTGGGCCGTGGAGGAGTCATTAGCAAAAATTCTTCTTGATCTAAAGGGAACAGGGTTGCAATTTATCCTTGCCACAAGGAATTTTTATGTTGAAAAATCACTTTTTATTGTAATTGGCAGAAAGTCTCTTCAGAGTTTTGGTAGCTGTATAAATTAGACTGTATCTACTATTTCAAGGCAATGAACATTTAAGAAAACTAAATAGAAAAAAATTGGCACTTTGACTCATATTCTCCAAGTAGCCCCAGTGGATTGATATGTGAGCCAAGACTAAAGTATAATTACATTATATGAATTTAACAATATGAAAAAGTAGTATTGCAGAGTAGGTTTCTATTTTTATTTTCTGATTATTTTTACAATATATAAAAGTTTCTGTGACATGGTCATATAATGATGTATTTCCAAAAAAATCCTGAGGCAGCAAAAGTATTAAAAGTGTTTGCAAAGGGCACAGAATGAAAGAGGACTACGAATATCTTTAATACAGACAATCGTTTTTCCTTTTGGGGGAGAATAGTGCAAAGGGAATGGGTAATCCATTAAATACTACTTTTAATGTTTCTAATCATGAAATATGCCATTGTTACTATTGATACAATAAAACCCAGGCTTTTAAAATTTATTTATGAAAGTTAGTTTTTATGGAAATGTTACTATCTCAAAGGATGCATATTTGTAGTGGTTGGATTACAGTTAACTAATCAGGTAATGAATCTGATAGCTTCATAAAAGTAAGACTTGAAAGCACCTTAACGATTACAGAAGGAGATGTATAGATCAATAAATCGTGTAGATAGAGAAATTTTACATTCTGGGTGGCAAAGAATTGCATTGGTTTCTTGGCCTTGTGAATATGGACTTGCTAGAAATATCTATATTTATTTTCTGTTGTTTCTTTCTCTAATAATTTCTCTATTCATGTGTCATGTCTGTCTTTTTGATTCTTACGCTGTTTTGTGGTGGTGTTTTCCTTTTTGTCGTTTTATTTCAATTTGGAGTAGGTTGCCAACCACAAAGCTTTTCTTCGGGTTCAAGTACCTCCTGAATACCACAGTGGTAATATGATAGGCAAAGTATGTATCACTTTAAATCTGCTTTCTGTTGAATAGATATGCCATCTTATTACTGTGTTTCTAGGCATTTAAAAATGTATAAAGATACATAAAGAATAGTGCTTGGCGGGGTCCTTCCTTCAAAGAGATTGTAAACTTGGAGTACTAGTTCCTTGCAAGCTAGATTCTGAGCATTTAGAATGTTTGGCTTGTGATAATCTCTCCTCACAGTCTTTACATAAAAATACTGCATAAATTCAACTTTAGAAGAGGAAGTATTTTTTAAAAGTTTGTAATATCTTAGTCACTTATATCGCAAGATGCATAGGAATGTAATGTCACAGAAAACTACTGTGAAAACCTTAAGTATGAAGACAACAGCGGATTAAACTCTCTGAACAGTCAGGAGTTAGTGATGACTTTGAGTGAATGCAGTTCATTTTCTGTTATGCTGTGTGTTTTCCGTCTAACTGCTATGTAAGGTACAGTAAGCACTCTATTCTAATACTCTTGATACTTGAATAAGTGGCAAAATGAACTACATGGGTCAAATAAAATAATTGCGCTATTAGCTGTGCAGGCATATTTCTCCCTCTAAAAATGCAGAGATTTTACTCAGTGCCATTTATCTGGGGGGAAAAAAAGCCCTTTAATTACAGTGTAGCATCTCTGTCACAAAAGTGACAGTTGCACTGGAATGAATCTAGCAGTTCAATTTAAAAAAACAGGTTTATGTTATTAAGGTCAAAAGTTTACTTTTAACAGCATTAGCAAAATGTTTAGAGTATTTTAAGACAAAAAGCACTTTACATTTGGCCCTACTTGCCTGATCCCTGAGGAATGCCACTCATCACTGGTTTTCACTTGGACATCAAGCCATTGGCGACAATCCTTTGAGTGTGGCCAGACAGTTTCTTACACACCATGTGTTCCATCTACCAAGTCTGTGTCTTTCCAATTTAGAGACCAGGAAGTCATGACCCACAGATGGATTTTGTCAGTACCTATGGACTTGCATTCCTTCAGGTTCCTTAGATGGTCTTGTATGAAGGGGCTTTATAATTTATTATATGTAAATATAATAAATATGTAAATATCGGACAGAAGGAGCTAGAAAATTGGAGCTGATTGCTTTTCAGACAAGGTGACGTGCTCATATATGTGCAGGGTTCTTGACTTCCGCACTCAAATACGTGTCTGTCATAGATAAAAAATGGGGTTTTAACTGTATAGATTTCACTATTCAAAAAGAAGCAAGAAATCTAAGTCAAATAGATGAGATGTTGACTGAATAAGACTAATACAGTGTTTCGCACATATAATTTAATTTTTTTCTGAAAATTGCTTTTGTGGTAGGTAAGTGCAGCTCTCTTTGCGTCACAAGATACATCATACTTCAAACTGGATTTTTTTTTTCCATTGCAGGAAGAGATAATTCACTGTTACAGGTTTAAGGATAGAGTTTATACACAAGAAGCTTTTACATTGCACTGAACTCAGTGTTTATTTGAATGAACCTGAGACTAAATTGTTTTAACATACTGGTAGTTTGTGTTGCAAGTTTTCTGACTTTTTTTGTAGGAAGTTAAGATAACATTGCAACAGATGATATAGTTACAACAGAGATACTGTACTGTAGAATTTTTGAGGAAGGAATGTGGCTTGATCTTTGTCTTTTAGAAATTTAAAATTCTAAATCCTTGCAGTCTCAGATCAAGCAACAGGATGTCACTGATACAGTTTTTTTCCATCTGTATTTTTAGTAACTGCCTGCCCTACATTATTATTTCCTGTGAACAGTTTATTTCTCTTGTCTGGTTTATTAATGCATATAAAAATGTGCAATCTTCATATCCATTCTTTCCATTGTCTCAGCATTCTCCCATTGTTCAAGGTGACTTTAAATCGCTATGGCTTTACTGCAGGCTTAGATGATATGAAAAAATGAAAGGTATGATTTGCTGTATGTATTTAATGCCTTTATTTGATGCCTTGATAGCCCCAAGGTGGCAGTTGAAGGGTATTTAGTGGTAGTTGGTTGCATTAGGTGTATCATACTGTCCCATGCTTCAGTGGTCCTATCTGGTTACTCTGAAATGCAAAGCTTACTTTTCTTTTAAACACCAGAGAATTGTCTTAGCTCAAAATGGGATGATGGTGCTTCTAGGAGCTGTGGAAAACTTTGCAGTTGACTGCTTTTTGGAGTCTTGCTCAGGAGTTGAAGACTCTGAACTTGCTGGTTCTGGGCTCTGAAGGACATTTTTTGTTTCCTCTCCCTTTTCAGCACCTTGAGCATGTTTACACTTTTAATGTGGCATGATAAGAATTTTTGGTTTTTAATTCTAGAATTCTGTGTTAAAAGTGTTACATGTATTACAAAATATTTCAAATATTTCAAAGTTTTGTTGGTTGGTTGACTTGATGGCAGCATGTAACAGGTGTTTTGTACACTCCTTTGGATTAAACATCTCCATAAAGTCCTTCCAATGCCTGTGGCTCTGTAGTTTTCTCTCTCTTTGTGGAGAGCTCTGCATCATATTCTTCCTAGCACAGAGGGAGTTGAGAGGGTGCTAGTACATCACTGACCAAAAAAAAATTGGGAGCAGAGGGTTAGCTGGTAACTGTCAGACCCAAGTAGGGTTCATGCATCACATAAAAAGTTGAACAGTTTTGTTATATTGTCTCTTAATAGATCTGGACCCTTATTCATCACCCTTGTTAATGTTTGTAACTATTCCAGAGAAAATTCCTTGAATTTAGTGCTTGCAAATCTTGTGCTAAACACTGTGCTAAAGCTTCACATCACACCATCTAACTGGTTTTTGTGACAGCAAAATATTCTGTGTATACACAAACACATTTCCACTTTCATTTGTTTTCTAAACTGTGCTTGTTTTTCTTTCAGGCTTCCAGTGGCAATTATTATTTTATTCCATACTTCGTCACACCTTGTGCTGACTACTTTTGCTGTGAAAGTGATGCCCAGCGAAGAGCTTCTGAGTATATGCAACCCAGCTGGGACAATATCCTGGGGCCACTTTGTGTCCCGCTGGTGGACAAGTTTATCAGCCTTCTCAAGGATGTTCATGTTACATCATGGTAATTTTACAACACACATACCTCCAGAACCTTTGGTAGTCTCTTTTTAATGTTATAAAAAAAAGATACAGAATATCTAGTAGCATTGATTTTTTTTTTTTTTAATTTCTTATTTTTCACTGCACTTAACATAGTGTTAAAAGAAACTAACTTTACTGTTTTCTGTATTTATGTCCTGCAGCTGTTGCTGTTAACTAACAATGTTATGGTAGAAAGTGATTTCTGGTTACTTTCTGAAATACCAGTAAGCAAAGGCGGTCCATGGGTAAGGTAAAGAGCTAAAGTATAAATTACGGTGCATAAAGTTGTAATAGGAGATAAGATGACAGCCTCTTCACAGAGCTCAAAGGCAAAGACTGTCCATTTCTCTCACCAAATACATGTGTATATATATGGCAGCAATGGGCAATCAAATGTAACTTCTGTGGTTTGGTTTGTTATATTTGATTTTGCTAGTTTTTTTGTTTGTGGGTTTAGGGTTTTTTGTTTGGGTTTTTTTTGTGTTTTGTTTTGGTTTTTTTTTAAGTATTAGCCTTCTGATATCACCTAATAAACATGATACTGTTTTGCCACTTCTACAAGGGACTGTTGGAGTCTTGAGGATTTGGGCTGGAGATGGAAATCTCTCTTGAGTGTTCACCCGGTACTCTGGAGCTAGTCTGGTTCTGTTTATGTATCTGAAAACACTGAGAGAGCCTGAGCTTCTAGGTCTTCCTTTCCCCAGTGTCTGTTGCATGAAGCACTGAGGGCCTTGGATTTCTTTCTCTTTCACCATTGCCATCCCACGCCAGTGAAAGGCTTGCCTAAAAAACTCCCTTTTTTTTCGTCTTGTCCCACTCATAAGACCGCATAAATGACCTTGCCCACACACACCTTATCCCTTATACCTCCATCCATGGCAGGTCTGCTATTCTCTGGCGCCTTGATAGGCAGCGACTGGGATATTGCTGGCCTGAAGAAGCTCAGGCTGCCACCTCCTACTTCTCCAAAACAGTGCTAGAGGGGAGGCTACATGGAAGCAATACAGGCCCTCTTTGAGGAGAGGAACAAGAGGAGGAGCAGAAACTCAGTAAAGTTGGTCAGCATACAGGAGAGCTGTGTTGCGTCATTCTTGAAAGTGAGACACTCCCATTCTGAAGTAATTTGGATACTTTGAAAAACATTATTCAGTACCTCCCTTTGGTTAGGTTAGCACAAGGAGGACTAATTATCATTAGCCTGGTGGAAGGCAATGCTGGACAGAAACCTGAGATTGGAAATCCATGGTGAATTAGGCCTAACCTCCACTGATGTTGAAACAACTATTAAAAGCTTTCCAATGGTGCTTACTATGACCTTACTGATTTGCATTATAAACATCTTACATGTTATATGTAAGATATAATGTTTATTAGACAGAGAACTTAGTTTTCTTTGCCATGTGTAGAGCTCACACGAAGCAAAATTTGCAGTACTCATTTGTAAACAAAAGCATTGTATGCACTTGAGTATCTGTCAGGTGACACCTGCTAACTTCCAAACTACAGACTCGATAAGCTGCTCCAGATAAAGTTACCTCTAAGTAGCCTGTTCAGGTCATTTATAACTCTCATACTGATAATGTATATATGATTTTGTATTCTACAAAACTCGTGTTGCATTGTGCACGGATGTTAGAGTAAATAACATGCACTTACTCTGGGGGATTTTACATAGAACCTGCCCACGTTATGTATTGTGTTCATCAAACAGACTGTAACTAAATCAGCTTTTGATGGCTTGTTTTTCTTTTAATTTCTTTGTTTAAAAGCTTTTTACCTCCTTTCATCATAAAATCATGTACTTCCTCCTTACACCACACTGGTCTTTAATCTCTCTGTCACTTTGTTATCCCAATTGTTGCCTTTTTTAGGATACAGATACAAAGTACTGCATCTGCCATGGTCAGTAATGGGGAAAAAGAAATCCTCCAGTTTTACTGTGTTGATAAAATTATCTCACAATGCTGGTTATAAACATATTGATACCTAGCCCCACAGTCTGAGGTGGTGCAAGGTAAAATATATATACTGAGTAAATGAAAAATGTGGAAACATTTGATGTGCACCTCAGTCTTAGGAAATGGTACTTTTTACTAGAAATTATGCTTCTTATCAGAAATATAACCATGTTTCACAAGAAATATCTAACGATCTTCTTCCCATATGTCTATCTTTTATTTCTTTAGTGCCTATTATAAAGAAACATTGCTCAATGATATTAGAAAAGCTAGAGAGAAGTATCAAGGAGATGAACTGGCTAAGGAGCTGGCCAGGATTAAGCTTCGTATGGATAATACTGAAGTGCTGACATCTGATATTGTCATAAACCTGCTTCTTTCTTACAGAGATATTCAGGTATGTCCTAAAGACAAAGGAAGATTATTTTACCATGGGTTTTTGGCTCTTGTTTGTTCTGCTATACTTCATTGTTTGTTAAACAGTGATTCAAAGCTGACACTAAATTGTTAAATTAACAGTTTGATTTGTCTGTTGGGCAACTTAAGGGGCTTTAGACTCTTATTTATTTCACCTGTGAACAAGAGACACAGATTAGGTGAATTCCTGAGGTGTCCTCCTTTGTTTTTAGTCATTTTTAGTGTCCTTTAAAAAAAGAAGAAGAAAAAAAAAATCCCCTACTGATGCAAGATGTTTGCTTTCCCCTTCCCTCCTTTTCCTCTTCTGCCCCCAATGTCAAATATACTTAGAAATGAAGAAAATGCATTTGTTGTGACTGTTGTATTGGCCAGAGGTGCTCAAGTTGAGAACTATCCTTCAAAGAAACATTAATTTGTTTTTAAAATATAGCTGCACCCTTTTTTTTCTTGATTTTTTTTTTTTAAGTTCTGCTTTTGCTAAAACACAGCCTGCATGCTGTATTTCCAAACTGCCTATCTGTGTGTTTGACGCGTCTTTTAAAATATCCTTCCAAACATTCTGTGGAAATTTTTTCCATCAAGAGCTAGGTTGGTTATTTCATAAGTATAAATGGGTTGTGAGCTGACCCACAGCTGACCACATCATCCTGCATAACCCAGCTTTCCATTTTGAGATACATATTTCCCTGCAGCATCTGATCCAACTTTGTTTTGATCACGTCCTGTGATAATTTGCATTCTTTTGAAAGATCTTTTCTGTTGAGAAATGTAATCATCTTGAAATATGTTTTGAACAAACAAATTAAGTGACATTTGTGATGTCAGTAAACTGGCCTCTTCAGGTATGTGTATGTGGGTTATCCCTGAGAAACAAAAATGAATGCATACCTGGCAGACGTGCTGCAGAATAAACCGTGCTTAAGTCTGCAATGACCTGATGAAGTGTCATTCATCAGAAGTCCTTAATAAGGTCTGAAAGAGCCAGACTCATCACCTTTCCTTCCTGATGCTGTAAGTGTAATTGATCAAACTGGCCAGAGGGATTCAGTAGTTTGGGCAGTAGGGGCATTGAGGTGAGGAAGAGACAAGTACTGACATGGATAGACAAAATCCCTGTTTAAGTCCTTACACAGAGTTTGTGGCTGTTTCACTGACTCTATCTTAGCTGAGATATTCTTTAGCAGTCATGATATGTTTCAGTTTAGTGATCCTTTCCTCTGCTTTCATTTTCTTTTATTCTTTCTTTTTTTTTTTTTTCTTAATTCACACCAGGACTACGATGCTATGGTGAAGCTGGTAGAAACACTAGAAATGCTTCCTACCTGTGATCTGGCTGATCAACACAATATTAAATTTCATTATGCTTTTGCGTTGAATCGGTAAGAATGATTGTTTGAGGTTGTTTCATTTTATTGCTGTTCCATATGGGCTTAGATATAAATTTATAGTGCAGATAATATCAAATTCTTTTCCCTTTCTGCACACGCTGATATTCACCACAGTTATCTTTCCTTGATCCCATATTTCCTGTATACCAGGACAGCTTGTAACTTTTGAAATCGTTGTTTTCCAACAAGCATCATTTTGTTAACAACCTGATGAGAGTTGATCTGTTCCAAAGGCCACCTGAGCAATCATGAAAGACTTCAGTGATACCAATCGGTTCTTGGTTAGGCTGAGAATGTGTATTCTGAGTCACTGATTATTCTAAACATCTTGAAAAGTTTAACATAATAGAGTTATGGATGAGTTATTAAAGTAATAGGTAACAAGTAGTGCTTGATCCATGAATACATGTTCATGATACAGTCGTTGAAAGGTGATCTGGACCTACAGTCATGTTGCTAGATTAGGAAGCACAGAATCTTGTTGAACTTGTCTAGTTAGCTACAGATTTCTGAGTGCCTATGTATGATAGTTACTTAATTTCTAAAGAATTTATATTAAGATTGTATTGTAGAAAATAGATCTTATACAAATGAAATAACATGTAATAATAAAGGAACTGATTAGGTGCAATCTACATGTTACTAAAAATTGTGACCTGCATTCTAACTGAAAATTAGCAGTGGGCAGCATCAGGATGGCACATGTCAAAGGGATTAAGAGTTTAACATTAGATATATGAAAGCAGTTCCTTTGGCATTTTATGGACAGTATAGTAAGTCTGGTGCCATTTGATAGTTTCATCAGACTTAGGAGTAAACGCAAAGCCATTGGTCAGAAAAATATTGGATATCACTGTGTTTTGGGGTTTGGTGGGGTTTTTGGTTTTTTTTCCAATCACTCTGTTTTGGCAATGCCAATAGCACCCTTGTGAGACAAGACAAAATGAATTGCTTGTGAACTTGCTTTCCCATCAATAGGTTTCATTAAATCAGTCACTAACCCGGACCAGAGTGACTCTCCTTGTGTTCTTCTGGGAACAATTTAAATATTTCAATGGAAAAGCTTTTTCAGAAATAAATGACCAGTTTTCCATCAGTAAGCTTCTACAGATGTTTTTGCCTTCTTGAAATAAAATGATGGACTAAAGTCAAAAGTTAAGACTTGAATGTTTTTAGAACAAGCCCACTTACTTCAAAATGACCCCTAAAGTGTTGCTTTTAGCATCTTACTCCCATGGGATTTTTGATTCCCGTATTTTTTCTATTTTAAAAACAAATTATTTTTAGCGAGTTCTATCAGAATCTATTTATAAAAATACAGAACAATGTTTTCACTTAACATTTTATTAATTACAGCATACAGAACAGTGTTAATGTTGCACAGTACAACTGATTGAGGCTACCAGGAACAAAATACATCATAAGCAAAACAGAATTAGCAGCTGTAAGAATATATGACCCTCCAGAAGTTAATGTTTGCTGAATTTCATTATGAAAGTGTGCCAGAACTGTGATCATAATCAACAGAGAAAGTCATTCATTTATTTCCTCTTGGACTCTGTAACTGAGTTCTCTTGGCAATTAATTTCACTTAGTGTTTTTAAATCAATGTTATTCTAGTGCTGCATAGAGCCAGGGATGTGGCAGGTAAGTGGCAGAGGATTGCTTCTGGGGACCTCGGGTCTTTACTGATACATCAGGTGGACACAAGCCCAATCTGAACTGCAGTTGTGTGCAGTTCAGTGTCCAAGTTAACAAGTTGTGCTGAGGGGAAGGGACAGGCATGTTTTACTTCAGAGTCAGCACAGTTCCAGCCTAGCTGCATGTCTTCTGGTTCAGAGCCAGCCTGGGTCTGTCCTGGCTTGGATCATGAGCAAACCAAGCCTGGGCCTGCCTGCAGGGTACTGTGCAGAAATATATTAAAGCACTTAACCATTACTTTATGTAGGGGAGGCAGACGTTTCCTGGTACCTTGAGTCACATAGCAGGTTTTTAAGCACAGACCCTCTCCTAGATCACTAACTTTCTCCCTGGTTTCAATGTCAGAGCACTCAATTGAGAGCATCTTAAATTTGTATGTCTTGTCTAATAACAGAGGCTAATAATGGCTGTTTTTAATGACAGGCTTGTGCTTGTTTCCAAGCCTGGGCTATCTAAATAGGTTTAGGTGCTGCTTGTTTAGAAGTCCTAGGGAGCAAAAGGCCATTCTTCCACCCGTATTTTTAGCTAGTTAATTTTGAGTCCACACACAAGGAGAGCAGAGTGCTCTCTTTTATACAGACATGGATTGGTTTAAGATGTTGTGCGTTGTTGCCTTCCAGATGAGATTTAGGTCTGATTGTATCTTGATTTAGGCCTAGGATGGAACATACATTTAGAAATAAGTTCAGCCCAAATGTAGAACATGAATATTTTTGATATTTGTATTCACACCTTTGGTATGAAGTAAGATGCTGTGTAATGAGGGCTGGGTGTTTCGGGGTAGGTGGCTGTTAGCTTCAGTCCGTGGATATACTTCACAGAATCAGAGAATCTTCATGGTTGGAAGGGACCTTTGAGATCATCGAGTCCAACGAAAAAACAAACAAACAAACAAACAAAAAAACCCCCCCACAAACAAACCACACCCACAAACATACACAAACCAACAATCTTGGGCACTAGAGCATGCCCTGAAGTGCCACATCTACACATTTCTTAAATACCTCCAGGGATGGTGACTCCACCACCTCCCCAGGCAGGCTGTTCCAGTGCCTGACCACCCTCTCAGTAAAGTAATTCTTCCTAATATCTAATCTAAACCTCCCCTGCC
>JAOXNO010000001.1:128646536-128700492 GCA_028565335.1 Limnodromus scolopaceus
CAGGTAGTTGTAGAGGGCAATGAGGTCTCCCCTCAGCCTCCTCTTCTCCAAACTAAACATGCCCAGTTCCCTCAGCCGCTCCTCATAGGACTTGTTCTCTAGATCCCTCACCAGCTTGGTGGCTCTCCTCTGGACGCGCTCCAGCACTTCAATGTCCTCCTTGTAGGGAGGGGCCCAGAACTGAACACAGTACTCGAGGTGACGCCTCACCAGTGCTGAGTACAGAGGCACGATGTTTGCCTGGGAGGCAAACACTGTGTAAGGTAAGATGAGGTATGGGATCTGCCATGAAAGGTTGCTGTCATAGTTCCACATCCTTGAAAGCTAAGAAATTTCTGAATTAAGGTTGCCATTTTATTCCCTCTGCTTTAAATGTGTGTCTGATTGAAGGCTGTCTGTTTTTTTTTCCTCGAGAGCTTTGCCTGGTGTGATGTACTGGAATAGCTGGTAGTCAGCTGGTCAGTATCTCAATATTTCGTGTCGATCTGCTTGTTAAAGATGTAACAATGCTGTATGATAAATAAATACACATTTATTATATGGCACAGCCCTCCATACTACAAATGAATTATCATTAGTTCCTTACAGGTCCTTTCATGTTTATTGTTGCAATACCTGAATACTTTATCACCATATCATGGAGAAATAGGACAATGGCATTTACTTATGTTTGCAGATGTGGAACTAACACATAGATACATGAGGTCCACGTATTAAAGGTTCTTAGCTTGATGTGTCTACAGTGTGATTTTTCTTTTGAAGTCTAAAGCATATCTAAAGTTCCCATTGTCTTCAGCAATAAATGTAAATGCACCTTTATTAATTAGCCTTCAGGCTCTCAAGCTAGCACTCCTATAAAATGAGGACTCCACATTTCTGTGGCAAGTCTTTGGGTGAAAGGACCTGCTTAAAGATAGAAGATAGTCATGCAGGGTGGCTTCCAGCTGCCTCAGTTGAATGGTTGTCCTTTCTCCTCAAGCTCCCACCTTCTACTCTGCCTGCATCCTGACTTCCAAGGCAGGGACCCGAACACCAATAGCAACTATATGTCCATGGCAGAACCTCACAGGAAAACCAGCTCGTGTGTGAGATGAGCAGTAGTCATGTTTCCTTTAAACAAAAAACCAAACAAACAAAACAAAAATGACACAAACCCCTACCTTGATCACACAGTTTAATTTTACATTGGCAAGTACGCATATGAGACCTGAATTTGTGTTGTAATGATGACCTGAATTTCTGGATTTTTTCTGAAATTTTGAGGTTTTTGTAGTTTTAAAGAGTGTTGCTCTGTGTGTCATGGTTTGCATGGCACTATTTGTTACTTTTATCTACTGTGC
Organism: Limnodromus scolopaceus; assembly: GCA_028565335.1. Taxonomy (NCBI): domain Eukaryota; kingdom Metazoa; phylum Chordata; class Aves; order Charadriiformes; family Scolopacidae; genus Limnodromus; species Limnodromus scolopaceus. The sequence continues at coordinate 128,647,877 of JAOXNO010000001.1, forward strand.
TTTCCTGTGTGAGTTACAGCTGTAGCTCATGGGACTGACTTAAGTTAATACTGCTAGTCTTAGGACCTGGCTCTTGCCAAATGGGCTTTTTCACATAATGTTCATATAGCTGAGGTCTCCCAAGTGCTTTTATTGATGCATTTATAGATTCACACAGAGAGGAGCTGGTCAATGATCCTATTTTTGTAGAAGCTTTCACCCTGGGATTTGATCTCTTACAGAATCTCCATATGTGAACACATCCAGTCACCCCTCCAATAAGTAATTGTGAAAGAAAGTTCAGTGAAAGAAGATCTTAAAGTTTTTTTGGAAAAACCTACTATTGTTTTCTACCAAGTCTTTTGTTGTGATTCTGTATTTAAAAAAAAAAGTTTATATAATATCTTCTCTTATTTAATTATTTTAGAATAAAATGAACCATTTCCTATTCTGTGTTTTCTATTGCCTCAGATTATCTAAAAATGTAGAGCACGTCACATGAGCAGTACAAATCATGATCAAAGCCAATGGGGGGGAAAGTTTTGCAGTCCATTTCTGTGAATTTTACTTGTTTGCAATCAGGTTAAGAGAGTAATAAAAACAGATGCTAGTTTGTTCTTTATTGTTTTGTTTCCTGTTGCTGTAGTATATATATAGTAGACAGATAAAGTACAGATACTTATAGTTAAGTCAAATTCTAATTGTGCTGTCAACTGACTATTTACTTAGGATCCAGTTCACTAATTTAGGGCTGCGTAGCAAAGTTTTTGATGATTCACAGTACACCTATGTTTGAGTATTTTCTGGTTGGCCTTATTTACCAGGACTGGAGTTACCAAGTTCTGGAAGCTTGCAAATAGGCTAAAGGGTGTGCCAAATTCTGTTCAAAGCAGAGTAGACTTTTATAACCAAACACAGCCCTGGTATGAGGCCAGAACTGTGAAGACTTCAGTCTTGTTCCAAGGCAGTTCTGTCTTCACTTATATTAAAGATGAGGGCAGCTACAGTCACTATTATTTAACTCAGCATGTTGTGTTTTAACAAGCAACATATTCCAATACAATAATAAAAAAAGGCAATTAGCAAGTGAAGGGCGTAACAGGGTGCAAGTAGAAAAATCACTAGTAATTGTAAATAATAGTAGCCATAGAAGTTATCCCCATTGAAAAACGCTGGGTATTTAAAATGTTCTATTCTGTGATTACTCAGTTTTAGTAAAAAACACTTAATGGGGTTCCTCATTTTATATGAGTGGCTTGCATGAAGTACCTGAAGTATATATGGGGAGGGGGGAGGATAAGCTGTTTTTTTCATTGTCGTATCTAACTGGAGACTTGCAAATTTAGTTCCAGTCTCAAAGCCTGGTTTAGGATCTTGTTTTCCTCATTCACTGCTTCAAATATACAATCAAATTGCATCCTTGGTAAAATGTGTCTTAACTCACAAGTTAATTTATACTCACAAGTATAATTTATGTTGTAAGAGTGTAAGTGTAATAACTCCAAATCTGTTGTTTTACTCAATAAATAAGAATTTTTTTGAAATCTTTTTTGCTGTAGATTTCTGTACAGTTAGTAGCAGTTCAGATCATCTGCTAGGGAGTCATTAAAGCACACTTAACTAATGGTGTCCTATTTATGCAAGAAAATTCAAAACACATTTTTATTAATTACTTATTACAGTAAGCAAAGATTGTACATGATAATAAATGAACACAGTATCTTATATGAAGACCAATGACTTTATGAATGATTGTATTTATACTAACCAATTAAGTTGTCTCACTGACATTTCCTCTGCAATGTGACAGTGAGATGAGATCAGGGTGGGTTTTTTTAATTGTAATATGCGCAGTAAGCTATTGATAGCTACGTCAAGGTTGACATCAGAAGATAAACAAGATTCATACGGGACTAGAGTGGAAAAAACAGGTTACTTTTTTTGAATGTGCTGTTCTATGGGACACGTTTTCAGAATTATTTGTTAAGGTTTGATTTATTCCCCTGTGCATTGCTCTTTAAGAAATCTGTTTGCTGATAGAGGCCTTGAAATAATAAGAGAAGATCAAATCAATAAGTCAACATGAAATATAAAAGAAACCAAAGGTGGATTCCCTTGAGTGAATTGTTTTTCACTGACATATGGTTTTCTATAGTCTTTTCAAGCTTGACAGATGGAAATAAGCCATACAGGGGAAGATGTGAACAAACAGGTGAAAAAAGAGATTATATCAGCTTATTTACAGAGCAAGCTAATTCTTGTCCCACTGTCCATGCTGTTCCTGTTAACTTTGAACAAAGGCTTGGTTTACTTAGTATAGTTCTGGCTCCTTAACCATGCCAATGCTTTAAAGCTGCTAAAAACAGCCTGTGAAGCAGGAAGAATTTTTGTTTTAGGGATATTTAAAACTATTATTCCTTATAATGATTGGAGTGAAGAAAAGGATTCATAGAAGAGAATGGATTTGGGGGGGAAGAAAGAAGTATGAAGCCATGGAATCAAAAAGAAAGAAACAGCAAAAAAAATTATTTTTTTTTCAAGCAGTGTTGTTCCACGTGAGAGGCTGTAATCTGAATATGATTTCTATATGATCTTTGAGAGCTAGGGGAGAGAAAGAGGATAAGGATGGCCATACTGGTTCGAGGCATAGTTCTTTCTAGTGTAGATGCATATCTTTGACAGTGGTCAATAGTAGATGCCTGGGGAAGAATATGAAGACAGGAAAATGTATAGCAATATATCTCCCTAAATACTCCCACTGCTTCCACCAACTTGTGGCTCAGGGACTTCCTGATAGTATTTATTGATAGCAGTATCTAATTTTTGGCTGTTTTTGTAACCTCCCTCCCTTAGTACAAATTCAGAGAAAACTGGAATGAACTGAAGCAAACCTGAACAAATTATTCTTGACCTTTGGAGGAGGAGAGGCCCAGAGAATTGTGGGGGTGGCAGATGGGGACAGGACTGATATGCAGAGGGAGTGTTTCTGATGCCGTTAGCAGTTTATGAATTTTTCAATCTGAGAATGTCTCAGATCCGTTAACTATCAGTAGCTAAGGAGGATGCTGTGCATAAGACACAGGGAGAGACCATGAGTGCATCCTTTTAGACTTTCTGCTTGGTGGTGTAATTGTTCCCCCATGGAAACGAGCAAATGTGTCTCAGCAGCATAGAGTGCCTCTGGCCTTCTAAATCCAAGCCACAATTCTGGTGACTGAAGTTGCCAAGTTATGGAACAGCAGCTTCTTTCTGAGAGGGAGAGGAGAGAGTGAAGGAGTGGGGGCGGGGCAGGGAGAGATAGAAAAACCCTTTCATAATGTAGTTGCAGAAAGTTTTAAAATGTATCCTCCTTTTTGGAAGAAGCAATATTGCTTTATTTCACTTGTCCCTTGGCTTCAGAGGAAAGTTTTTGTGTTGAATACCTCTCATGAATAAGAATGTCCAACTTCACCTTGTCAGTTAAGACAAAATATGACAGTAGGATGGGATGGCGAGCACCAACATGCTCTCACATGGAGAGCATGTGATACAGTATGTGCTTTTATATTCCCATGCATAAAAATTTAATTTTATTATGTGCTAAACTGTTGTCATCAAGTTTGTAGCCCTATGGAGTGATTCAGGCAGGTAAAGGAGGACTAGTTAGTGTGGCAGGATAGGGGGACGGGTAAAAGAAGCTGGTGTAGAGAGGGAAGTGAGAAGACTGATGCTGCAATTAAAGAAGCATGGAAGAGTAAGCAGACAGGTAAATCACATTGGCAACATTGGCAAGAGAATCAGTGAGCAGTTTCTGGAGGATGCAGGCTATCAGGCAAAACTAAACTGGCAACAGGACGCAGAGTAATTTAGAGGAAGAGGTAAGAGTCTATAAAGGTGACCTGGAGGACAACCTTTTTTGGGGGAAAAAAGTATCCGTATAGTCATTTCTGTCTGAAAAAAGCTCAGTTTATTGAAGCTTTCTTCATATAGAAACCATTCCATACCATTGATTGTTCTCTCCCTTCTTTGATTCCCCAACCCTAATGGTTTAGTTTCTTTTTCAAATACAACCTAAAACTGTACAGAGTACTGAAAATTCATGTGCTGGGTATTTGTAAAAAGACATCATGAAGTTGTCAATTTCTACTCTCTGTCCATTTCCTTTTAATTACTAGTGTTTTGCTGATTGTGGGATTTTGGCAGAGTTTCATTGAGCACTAGGATATTTTCATAAATGCCCTAGTATTTAGAAGTAACTTAAAGATCTCTTTTCTCACTTGGCAGTAGCTTTTCCAGTTATTGTGTTCATATAATTTAGCCCTATTTTCTCTGCTTGGTTGTGGTGCAAGCTTTAGCAAGGCAAATTTGGTTAGCACTAACATGTGCTAACAAAGAAACGAGCGGAAAAAAGTTAGTATTATTACCAAGTCTGTTATGGTATGTGCTTGTTTTAATATAGTTTCTGAATAAATTGTAGTAATATTCTTTTTTTAGCTCGTTTACCATTAAAATACATTTTCTAAAGGTGAAACTGTATTTTGAAGGAATTTTCAAATTGGGATTAGTGATTTTAAAAGCTGCTTCCCCCAAACCCAGACAAACTGTGAGTGACCCATATTTTCACTGTATGTATACACAGACTTGTTTAAGGTTGGGTCCTTTCTGTAGTAGCTTATTGGGATGCTGCTCTGGCTTATAAAACTTCACGTTAATGGAACTTGCTTTGCAGAATCAGTCTCACCTGGTGCATCAGTTTGCTGCATAAAGAGAACATTTTCTGCCTTCCTTTTCATGACAGTACGTTGTATCAAATAGTGCTTCAGCTTTCCCTCTACAGAGAGGTTGTGGCATCTCCATCCTTGGAGGTTTGAAAAATTCAGCTTTTCAGACAAAGTCAAGGCTGCCATGGCCTAGTATTGGGAGGTGGTCTGTCTCTGAGTAGGAGATACTATTAGATGACCTCCAGAGGTCCCTTTTAACTGGCATTTGTGTGGTTCACTCTACTGTGGCTTTAAATGGGAGCTAGGGAGGATGGGTAAGCTAATACATTTGATATTGGGTAAGAAAAATAGAAGTCAGTGCTACAGCCTTGCGGGTTTAAGGTAATCTCTTTTACTGAACTGATAGTGCCACAGACCTGTGTCAAGATACGTTGACACAAATTGCAATCTGTCAGACATGCAGATCTGACAGAGTGTGGGGTATGAAATAAGAGATGAAAATCTGTCTTGGTCCAACATAACAGGTTCTGCATATTATCCAACAGTATACTTGCATATTGACTTAGAGAAGTTCCTTATAGCCTAATATGTGATTTTTTCACTTGTTTTCTTTTTTTTCTTGGTTAGCCCTCTCTTTTGGGGATCACTTTAGAAGGTGATAACTGTTCCCAAATTTGTAGATTATTGTAATTAGTATGTTGGTCCAATGGGCATCAAATTCTGCTGCTGTGAAAAATAGAGCTTAATATAAAGATGTCTAAACTGATTTTTATCTAATAATATCCTGTTAGATTAGTGTATACTTGTAATGTGCTAAATTTTGTTTATTTTAATATATTTTTAATAATGATTATTTTCCTTATCTTATAAGAGATAGAAGCCTTTAATTTTATTTTGAGTCCTCTAGTACACTTTATTTAGGGCTTTGTCCTTGGAAATGCTCCTAGTGTTGTATTTGGTGTGTGCAGGTTCATGCTTTGATATCCAGAAGTGTTAATCTGGAGAGTGTCCTATTTTAAGCAGGGTCTTGCTTTATTCATTGTATTTTTTCTATAAAATTATGCTTTTTCAATCAGTACAAAACACCTCTTAGTATTATCATTAATATTTAACCTGTTTTCATACAAGGCAGAGTTGAGTCAAAGTTTGTCTTGTCTGGGAAGCAGTGATTTTCTTTAATTTCTTTTTTTCATGCGAAAGAACTTTATGTTAGGGACTGTTGCATTTCTTGTATTTTCAGCAAAAGCTTGAACTGACTGACACATACTGACTACTCTGACTACATTACACAAGACCTGGGACCTGTTAGACTTACTTTTTAGGGCTTGATTTTTTAGGGCTAAGCTCTGTTTATTCAACTGTCTCTGTGTTCCTATTAACAACAGTGAAACTTGGGTAGTATTACTGAGAGAATCTGGTTAGTTCAGAACAGGTTGTGTTACAGCACACTGACCCATGCAATGGATTTAACCCAACACTTTTTAACTTTTATTTCTTGTAAAACTGAAAGAAGATACTAACTTTCTCCTTGTGTGCTCAATAGAGAAGACCAGTATTAATTTCAGAACTACAATCAATCTGAAGAAAAAATGCTTTAAAGAACATTCAAGTACTTGCTGTGAAAGCTTACACCGTGTCAGTGACATCAAAGGCAGGATGAAGCCTGCACAACTAGCTACAAATCTGTTTAATCTTATTAGGCGTTCTCCATCACCTAACATGCACAGAAGCCTGAGTTTTGCCACAGAAGTGTTGTTATTGGTCTTACTGCATCAGCTGGTTACCTAAGGAACTGAGCTGCTTTAAAGTAAATATTAATCCTTTCAGGGCATGCAAATAATGAATTTACCAGAAACCGTTATCTGCTACTGGTATTGCTGACAAAGTAATCATAGTGCTTGTAAGCCTGTTCCTGGATACCTAGGCAGGGATCAAAAAATGGTAAACAGTTCTGAAAAGGGGTTGGTAAATATTTTAAATCTCTCTGGTGATTAAAAACCGTCTTGAAGAGGCTATTAAACTCTTAGGCTGTCTTTGCATTACTCTTGCAAATAGACATTTTTGTTTGTTCTAAGGGACTTTTTTGCAGTAAATATTGAATTCTAAACTTACAAAAACAACAAGGTAAAGGGAAGCAAAGATTCTGATGTGCTTAATAATAATAAGGAACTGAAATATTAGAAAATCGCTGATTTCTTACTGATATGATTATTAAATATTTGTCAAAAGAAGCTTTATGACAGCTGTTTGTTTTCTGAAATATTTTCTCTAATTTGAAGAATTTTAATAAAGAAAGAAATATAGTTAAGTTTTGCCCCTTTATTCCTGTAGTTTAAAGGCCCACGTTGAGCTCCATAATTCTTTTAGCTGAAATAGGATTAACCTGGCTTCTCCTGTACTTAGTCAGTATTACCTGGTATTGGCCCTTCATCCTCTGGATTCAAGATTACAAATCCTGGACATAGCTGAATGAGTTGGGCTCTGTAATGCTGAAAGTGGCAAGTTTTGTTAGGTATTGTCAGGAATGAACACTAAACAAGCACTTGTTTCTTATCGCAGGATGTGGAGACTGTCTGCTTATGCAGGCAAGAAACAAGTTAGATGGCAGATTTTTTTCACAGGGGAGTTCTGGGCTTAAATCAGTCAGTTCTTACGTGAGCCAGAAGTAGAGTCCCATGGTAGGAGAATACATTTGGGGTTTATCAATCAACCAACAATCATACCTCAGTGTAAATAAAGTCAAGTCTGTATATAGTAATTATGGATGGGTTGTGGGATAGAGGGTGGATAATCTTATTCCACCATCTTGCAGTTACTGTTTCAGATCTGAACTCATTTACTTTATTCTCTGTATTTGATTGCAGAAGAAATAATGCAGGTGACAGAGAGAAGGCACTACAAGTTATGCTTCAAGTCCTGCAGACGTGTGATCACCCTGCTCCAGATATGTTTTGCTTATGTGGAAGGATCTACAAGGATATGTTTCTTGATTCTGACTGTAAAGATACCAATAGTCGAGATCATGCCATTGAATGGTAACAGAAAAAACCCCAAAACTATCTATTTAAAAACTTTTTCAGATTTTACTTCTGAGGAAAAGCAGGGCTGTAAGAATTAGATGATCAGTTGTTCTATTTATCTCTTTTTTTCAGGGTCCTATTTGAGTAATTGGTTTAGTGAGCACCAGATCTTTGCATTTATGATGATTCACCCATGTCTTTGTAGAGAAAATATACGATTAGTCTGCTTCAGGGTCATAATAAAGTACAAGAGAGATCATGAAACTTATGTTGATCCTCTGTGCAGGGGTGATTTCCATGCTGGGTCCTGAGGAAATGCAATGATTTACTGTATATAAGGAAAAATATTGATAAACTACATTATGAATTTTCTTAACACCGTAAGGCATGCATGTGCATGCAGGCTCTAACTGATATACTGTTCACATAAGTACATTTGTATAATATCAACTAGTGCTGAGTACAATAATGTTTGCACTGTAACTGTGAAATACTCCCCTCTCTATTTCCCCCCAAATCACCTCAACGTGGTTAGTGCAACGTGAATGGGGAGTAGTGCGCGTACAACCTTCAGATGGATCTCTTCACCCTGCATCAGCTCGTGGTCTGCGTTCAGCCTGTCAGCTGTGTCTCAGTTACCTTTAATGAATGTGAAGCTTTAAAACAAAGGGCTTGGATTGTTTTTAAAACTTGCACTGAAGACTAATATTTTCATTGCTTTTCTCATATGAGTAATATAATAAAATTACGTTCTATTGCATTTAAGAATTTTGAAGTAACCAGTTTGTTTTATTTTCATAAAACTACACAAGGTGGCAGGGCATAAAACTAAGCAGAAGTTTTTCTTTCTCACCGTAAGACAGAAAGCTATTTTCTTTCAAGTGCTTTTTGCAAAGGGTGCTGTGGCACCAACTAGCTATATAGTCCTTACAGTAAATTAATAGCTTAAAATACCTACCAAAACTTTGTAGTATTTAATTTCTTCTATACAGTGAAATGTAAGCTCTTAACTCTTCTCTGCAGGTATCGCAAAGGATTTGAACTCCAGTCAACTCTGTATTCTGGAATAAACCTTGCAGTTTTGCTACTTGTTGCAGGACAACAGTTTGAAAGCTCAATGGAACTGAGAAAAATAGGTAAATATCCACATGCAGTGCCACAGACAAGCTTTCTGCCTCTCTCCCTATGAAGAAACCAAAATCCTTATAGTAAGGGGTTGCTTAGACAGAAAGGCAGTTTGAGCTTTTTAGTGATGGGTCCTAGATGGCAGTCTAAAAACAGGGATCTTGAAGGACCATTTTTCTCCATGTTGCCTTGGAGCAGCGTTCTAGTAACTTGGCCCATCTGAAGGTTCCCAGAGATGCGAGAGGAACAAAGAAGGACCAACTTCAGCACCATCTGCAAACTGCCTTTAGTGCACCACAGAGGTTATCCCCTTGCGTAGCCAACAGGGAACAAAGACAGGAAGTGACAGATTGTGGCACAGCTCTCCTCAGGGATGCCAGGGAAGGATCTACAGGACTTCTGTTGGCCCTGAACTGAGAGATTCACAGGAGTTATCGCCTGGAAGGATCTACCAGGACGATAACTAGTTGTCTACGTAGATTAACATTTTCTCTGTAGGTGCAAACTAAAACCCACCACTGTACGTCTCTGAAGAAATTGTATGGTAGAAGCAGATACACTATTCTTCCTAGAAAGGTAATAGTTGAAAATTGTACTTGGAATCAGATCCTGTCTGAAACACATACTTGAACCTTAAAGGGGAGGAATGCAAAGGTGGCTTTAAGTCATTCCCGTGACCTTACTCTGGGGTGGACTGATGTAAGCCTCTAGCCATTGGTCTCTTGCAGTGGCTGCAGATCTCGAGGACACAGAGATGCACAGCTTACACTGAGAATCAGGAAGCAGATAGCCCAGGCAGACAGCACAAGAGATTTTTCAGCACTGTGTGTAGTAGGAGTTCTGACTGTCTGACCTGTATTTGGGGCATTATTTGCAGACCCAGCCTCTGTGTTGGGCATGTGGCTTTTTTCTGGGGAAAACTTGCTCCACTTTATCACTAATACTTAATCAAGTCTTATTAGTCATTTGCTGATAGACTTATCAGTGAAAAACACTTACTGGTGTTTTGTTGATAGAACAATATGGTTTTTCATTGAATTTTTTCAGGTGTACGGTTAAACAGTTTACTGGGAAGAAAAGGAAGCCTAGAAAAAATGAACAATTACTGGGATGTGGGACAGTTCTTCAGTGTGAGCATGCTGGCTAATGATGTTGGTAAAGCAGTACAAGCAGCAGAGAAACTTTTTAAGCTGAAACCTCCAGTGTGGTATGTGATAGAAGATTGTAGTTCAAGCACCCAAATACGGGGAAATACACAAATTTAAAAAATTTTATAGTAACTTGGATAACTTAACTGGATTTTTCCATCTTAGATTGTTTGTAACTCTGACGTTATACTGTGTTCTTTTATTTTGGGAAGGAAGGGGGAAGGTAAGAAATTAAGCTGCCCACCATTGTTGGGTCTATATCTCATTGAAGCACATCTTTTAAAAGAAAGAATTTGAAAATTACTGACAATTCCTTGTGAAACAATTGTGAAAAGATTGTGAAACCATTCTTTTTAGAGTTTAACTAGCTGCTGCTTCCCTCCACTACCATCTCCTAGCTCATAATATCCTGTCTAATCACCATGTAACTACTCATGTAACTATACCTTTTTGCAAAAAGTTGTTCATGAACATCCATGTCAGCTTATGACTTAAGGTTTAGACTAAACTTCCTATTCTTTCCAGAAATCTGTAAAAATCAGCACAACCATTTCCATCATGGTAGCTTTTAAAATACATTTAATTTTGCAGTTAATTTTTTTGCATGTGTAAGTCAGTTAAGTGGTTTTAGAATCTGGTCAAATTTTGTTTTCTCTCTCTTAACTCACTAATTCAATACATTCTAGGTACTTGAAATCATTAGTTCAGAATCTGATGTTAATTCAGCGTTTCAAGAAACTCACCATAGAACATTCTCCTAGACAAGAAAGATTGACTTTCTGGCTAGATATAATTTTTGAGGCAACGAAAGAAACAACTAATGGACTGAGATTTCCAGTAAGATGTTATGTCCAAACAAGTTTTCTATGTCTTATGTTTCTGGATAGGATATAACAAGAATTGGACAACTCTAAACACAATACTTACATAATTAACTACCTGTTACATCATTGCATTAACCAAACCCCTGTATTCTGCTAATCTTTGCTCTATAAAAAACATTTAACCCACCACCCTGAAAGCATTCTAAAATACACTTTTAAGTGTCCTACAAAAAATTGTGATGATACTGTTTTGTTGTGTTTTGGGACACAGCCTCTTCCTGCCTTGTCTTGCCCTTCTCCTTCCCCATGGAAATTTTTTAGGCCTTACTCTGAAGATACTGTTGCGCATTAGCTGCTGGTTTGTTAAGGAAAAATGTTCTCTCACTTCAGGTTTTGGTGATAGAACCAACTAAAGTGTACCAGCCTGCGTATGTTTCAATCAACAATGAAGCAGATGAGAGATCTCTCTCTTTGTGGCATGTCTCTCCCACTGAAATGGTAAGATATGAGCAGATATGTTTCATGTATTCTTATTCATTGTTCTTAAAGTCAATTTTTCACCTGTAGATTTTGGAGAACTGTACGATAATGTCTGGCACATTTCTGTGAAGCTCAAGCCTCTATATCTGTTTTGTACAGATATAAGAGTTGGTTTTTTATAGAGAAAATAAAAGGAGGGACTATGATTAGAACTCAAATGTTTTTGACATTTCATGTTCAAATTTCACTTATCTTGACCATGTCTCTTAGAAGTTCTTGGGCTATTTGGTCTGCTCATAATATTTCTCATTAGAATTGTGTGATTTTTACTAAGATGCAGCTTAAAGCTAGATAAAAAATAAAGATAAAGCCCAGTGTTGCGTTTGATGTTTTAGAAATTTTAAAGTTTTACAATTATAAAATTAGAAACTAGAAAAAATGGCAGCCTGTGACAAATAAGTGTCAAGAGATGAAATATTTGATGTCTTGGGCTATTGGATAAGGTATGGGAGATTAGGAAAGGAGGAGGCACAGTTATGGACAGTGTAATCTCTTCAAAGTGAGAAGTAATTTCAGTTTCACATTGAAAGACGTAAAATCTGGAATGTATTTCACAACCCCTTCTTAATATCAAAGAAACATAGGTTTCTAGAATAGACTAAAAGTTCAGAGAGGCAAAGTGTGGAAAAGAAGCATGCTAGAGCAAGAGAAGACCACATAAATACCTGGATCTGTGAACTTCTTTTCCAGTACACTGTTCTACTTCACTACTTTGAATGTATGTGACACAACTTTGCTTTATGTAACAAATTCTTGGTGCATGTCTGGCAGTGCTAAATAAGATCCAGTACTAGCTAGAGATTTATGGAGAGCTACAGTCCTAGGCACAGGCTGTCCTTTCTCTGTTTTGCCTCCAGTGTGCTCACTGGGCCAAAGCTGTTGGCTCAATACCTCTTAGGAAGGTGTATGAAGTTTCCTTTCCCTTTGAACCTAGATAAGAGCAGGGCATAGTCTGCTCCATGTTTAATACGAAATGTTGAGTATTGAGTCAAAACATAATGCAGGGCCTGTCTTTACCTATACATCAATCTTCTTTGAAGTTTGGGTGGAAAGAAAGAAAGGACAAGAGACATATTTGAAAAACTTTATTTTGCTTACCATGCTGTGACTTTGTTTTCAGTAGTAAGTCAAAGTTAAACTGTGGTTGATTATAACTCTTTATTCTTTACAGAAACAGATTCATGAGTGGAATTTTACAGCTTCTTCCATTAGGGGAATAAGGTCAGTATGTCAGAAAACAGTTAAATGTGGTTTTGTTTAAGTTTTACATTTCCCTTAAGTGGGAAATATGGATTCTTCCTTAAATCTCTGCTTTGCATTGCCTTTAAATGTCAACACAGAAGAGTTTGCCTTTCCATGCACAGGCAGAGCTGTACATTTCTCATAGGAATACACATCTAAGGGGTGGGTGTGGGTGTGTGTATTTTCTGCTAGAGTTTCCTGTTTTCAGTTTTGTACCTGCTTTTTATATATTATTCTAAATTTTTCAGTGAAGTTATTGCCATCTCTGCATTTAAAAACATGGAGGGCAGAAGGAAAGAAGAGCCCTTAGCTATTCTTGCCTCCTTCCATAAGTGAAAGAACAGCCTGTCTGCTTTCCTTTGAGAAAAGGATACCATGGTATCTATTTCCTGTTTGGAATTCAGAAAGGCTTCTGATATGGCTCTATCTGAAAAACTACTAGCTAAAAACTTGGATTGTTAGAGAAATGTTAAATGAGGCATGGACATAGTTTGTGCTAAGGAAAGAATTCTTGAGCTGGAAGGAGACTGCTAGTGGAGTTTCTCAAGGATTAGCCTTTAAATAGATAAAGTAGTTCCATTTTGTGATTCCTAGATTAATGGAAGCACTAGCCACAAGTAACTTGGTCCAAATATTAGTAGAAAAGAAGATCAGAATATTACATAGAAAGAACAGGATTGTTCTGAGAACTGAAAGGTTGGAAAAGAATCATATTTGGTATTAACAACTGCATAATACATGACTACATTTAGAAGGTAGTTTACGTATCTTAAGTTGGGCTACTTTGCTGCCAGAAAAGGGAGTGGCAGAGTACCAGGAGATTAAAAAAAAAGAAACCTGTCTATACAGTCTGGCAGTGTGTCTATAGCATTCTTGCTCTCTGCATTATGCAGGTTGTAGCTAAGAACCACAGGAGCCCATAAGCACCAGGAACATGAGGTGGGCTTCTGCCATCTCTCTGCAGTCATGAATCTCTGTGTTGGTAGATCTGACCTTCCTAGGGCTGTAAATGGCTTGGCTGGGGCCAGTTGGGTTGAGCACGTAAGCTTAAGTGCTTGAAAAACTCTGATTCAAGTACAAGTGTAAATTCAGATTCCTAATGAGTTCTATCGTTTTCAAAGCATAGGACTTCTGGGCTGTAATTTTGACGTAAGTTTTAGGTCTTTAGGTCTAGAAGTTTATCTTCTCTGAACTTGTATAATTTGCTTAAGCAAATAAGCTTAGAGAAAAAGTATTTCTCTGAATAAAGTGAGTGGTGATTGCTATGAAAGCCTAGAATTGTGGATTTGGGCATAGATTATACCATAACTTCAGTATTTTCTTCTAAAAGAAGCAGGTTTTGGTTAAAATTAATTCAATGGGATATTTTATTCTACTACTCCAGTGCATTGTGAGTGAATGTGAAGTTTTTATTACTGAAATCTGTGGAGCTGTCTGTGCATAACTCAGTATAACGTTTCTGAAACACATTTATTACCTTCAGTCAACATGTTACAAAGATATTAATCTTTGAGAAAGATAACTTGTAGTTAAATGGAAGCAAGCAATTAATTTACTTTGATTCTTAATCACTGCTGGGGATCACAAAGCTCAAAGCAGTAATCTTTTTAAATTTAGGGGAAATAGATGTTGGCTTTGTATGTGACAACTTATAAATGCTATACTTCTGAAATTGCATTAGCTTTAGTAAAAAAAAAAAAAAAAGTGGCCTCAGTCAACTTATACTCTGTCAAAACCCTTAACTTGTATTTATGCTAACCAGTTCATCTTACATACCACATGCGTTATACTGTAATATATGTTATCATACAGTATTGTTACTTAGATACTGTCTTGTCTATCCTATATTTGCCCTTGGAAGAATAATTTTGCTTTGTTGCTTAGTTCTCCTGTCAGGTATTTTTTAATCTGCCTTGCTAGCCTAGAAATTGGTATACCAGAATTAATATAATAGTGTACTGCCTCTCTGAGGTAATTAACTGTGAAAAAGGTGTATGCTTAGTGTTTGTAATTCGAAAATATAAATTTCTTCTTCTTCTATTTCTTCTACTAGTTACATCCAAAATAATCTTTTCTTAATATGAATTTTATAGCATTTCCAAGTTTGATGAACGATGTTGTTTTCTTTATGTCCATGACAACTCCGACGACTTTCAAATCTACTTTTCTACAGAAAACCAATGTAGTAGGTGAGTTCAGTTTGTGCAGGTATTGCACGAGAGATCTATATCCTAAATAGAATTGATTTAGTAGAGAGTCAAAGCTGACATTTTTGCTTGAGAAATTAATTATTAATTTCTGCACTTCTTTTTTTCTTGATTAAGAAGCAATGAGCCAAACATAGTGATATTTAAGGTGATGAGAGCAATGTCCCATTACACTATTTGGCTGGTTCTCATTTGTTTACCTACAAGTCATTAGATCTGAGGCTTGAGTATCTTATTCTAATTTATAACTATTATCTTCTTTTTCTGTGTCTTGGCCATGTCACATAAGTTACTATATTGGTTTAGGTTCCCTTATGTACCTGTTCTGTTTCATTTAACTAGATGTAGTATAGTGTCACAGATTTCTGTTACTGTTTGTGCTTGTATTCAAGTATTTCCTGATGATCTGTTGTCTCTAAACGGCAAGCATGCTAACTGAATTTCAGGCCAAATCTTTACGGACCAAATTCTTCCTGGAGACCGATATTTGGCATATAAACCTTCTGAATGTAGTAGGAGTGATTTGTTAATACACTTAATATTTGGGGTTGGATGGTATATTTATTTTTCTTGCAATAATTAGTATTTATGTATTTCATGAAATAAACTCAGGTTTAACAAAATTATTAGCTCTGCAGAGTGCAGTGCATAAAACATAAGAAACACTAAAATTAATGTTTCCTGGTCATCCTTAATTTGAAATTGCAATTTGTGGGTTATGAAACATGGTGACATTTTTTATGCTTTATTCAGTGCACAACAGGAATCTGTTCCAGAAATACATGTCTATTAGTCAGTGAGAAAGATGTGAATATTTTATAATAATTTTTAATAATTGTTAACCATTTGTTATGGAATTTGGAAAAAAGTGAGCGGCTTCAGCAGGGAACTACAGGAAAAGATGGTCTTGTACTTAAGGCTCTTTGTCCCAGAGAACTAGATGACATTAGTTAAAACTCTGTTCTTCAAAGCATGTTACTGCTTTTATGTTCTTGACTTTCTGGATGCTTGACTGAAAGCAACAAAATCTGATTTTCAGAAATACTGAGTAATCACACTTGCAACCAAAGTCCATAGGAACATTTAAATTAATTAAATAAAATTCTCATCACCACACAGAAGGAGAACCACCCAATATGATGTTGCAAATTCAGCACTACTGTATTGAACCACTGAAAATCAATGCTTCAATTTTTATTATCTCAACTTTTCCTCTAATTATATTTGTAGAGACAAGGCCACTCTAAGCACGTTCCATCAAAGTGTACAGCAAAAATATTTGAGTCGGATCTACCAAGGTTTTACTATGCAGTTACAATAAAAAGCAAGTATTGAGTTCTGCTACAGCAAATAAAATAATTTTATAAATAATTTGGCTTTTCAGAATGTGTTTGATGTTCTTCCTCATTTCAAATAGGATAAATATGGAGAAAGTAAGTAATGAAAGAAACCTATGAACATGCTAGTCAGTTTATTAGCTTGAAAGCAAAGCCTACCTTGCAAAAAATCTGTTTAATCTCCTTCCAGAAGGATACTTTTCTTTGATCCTGTGCTATTTATTGCTTTTTTAGATTCTGTGGGTTGGTGAAAGAAATTTTGTCTGATGCAGTTGGCAGTGCTCTGGAACTAGAAGGAGAAATAGATGGAGACACACTGGAGGTACGTCAAGGATAAAAGATCCAAGAACTCTGAAACTTGTTCTCCATTTTCCCTGCACTTTCATATCAGTATGGTAGAAAGATAATAAATAGCATTTAAGCTCCTTAGTTGTATATGAAATTTCAACTTTTACAAAACTGTTTGTACACAGGAGTTGCATTCATGTGAAAAAACATATTTTTAATGAAGTGAGGCTGTTACTACAGCAAACTGTATAAATCCCTAATGAAGGGTGTTACTGATCTTGTAGTTATGTTGCAAACAATCTATAGATGAGAATCATCTCATATCAGCTGGGTTAAGTGGATTAAAAAGATAAGATATTAAATAAATTCTAGGAAAAAGCCATTTAGCAAAGGGACTTCAGTTTATCTAGCTGGTACCTGATACTAATACTACTCCAGGTAATTTCATTTGGTAGGCTTTTTCTGTCAAAAAGATTTGCAGATCTTTAGGATCAGATTAATCCAGTGAGCTTTTTACTTATCACTGAAACACCCGTGTTAGGAACCTAGTAGCTGTAGGCTTTCTTTATAATCAGTACAGAGGGGACAAAAAACCCCAGCCTTTTATGAGAGCTCATGTTAGGGTAGGTGCATCCATGTCTTCATAAGACACACTGCTTCATAGCAAGCATCCAGATTTGTAGTACTAAGTACATATCCTGTGCTTCTGTTTGTTTTTAAATCCGAAAAGCCATCATAAAAAGTAGCTTGCTGCTTTTATTTGTGGTCAAGCAGATTCAGTCAATCAAATATAAAAACCCTACTGTGGTTTGTTTGAATTAGGTATCTTTCTTACCGTGTCTCATTCCAGCAATTCTCTTAGGCTTACGATTCAGAGCAGCTCTTTATGATAGTGAACCTTCTGTCGTACCTGAGGCTTCAGAAGAGGATGAAGAAAACAGAAGACCGTCTACTATACTGTTGAGTGTAATTGCATATGGTGGGGAAGATGAATTTTTGCCCTGAAGTTTGTGCATAGCAGACACAGAATTCTCTACTCAAGTGGAAAGGACAAGATATGCACATTTATTAAGCCCACCTTAATAAATACGTCTGTGGTCTTGGCATAGGGTCGGGGCTCTGCCTTGGCAAAGATAGGGTGTTATCCATAGCTGCAGATTTTACATTGCATACTTATGGACTTAGCTAATAGCAAGGATATCTCCAAACAACACAGCCTATTCAACTGTATAATAGTATTTCAGTGAGCTCACCGTCACTTGAAGCTTTAAAAAACTGAACTGGAAAAAGCACTTGAGAACGCACCACAGGAAGAATCCTGCATGAATCAATGACATATGGAGAAATTACTACAGAAATTAATTTTAAGATATATCATTCTACATATCTTGAAGTTTTCACAATTATCACCTTGTACTCACTGTCTTAGGTCAGGACATTAAAACAGAAATCAAGACAAAGAAGGGAAGGATTAATTTGTTTAGCTTATAAATGAGCTAAGACACTTAATGTCTTTCTGCAGCCTGAGATCTTACATTTAAGAAGAGACAGCATGGAAAATGCAGCTTTGTATGGTCTTAACGAGCACAGAGAAAGCAGAAGTCCTTACTGTTAATAAAACAACTGTTTATATTTGGGGAAGGGGAAGAAATAACCTTGAGTGTAGTTTGGAAGAAAATCACATTTCAGTCAGAATTCTTGTGAGAATGTTGTCCCAAGGGGTTGTATGTTTTGAACTGTGGTAGTATTTGAAAGCAGCTACAGTTTAGTTCTACAGCTAACAAGGATTTGGAAGGATAGTGAGTCTGACAGTCCATTCTACCTTCGGATATTCACTTTTGGATATTGATATTGAAGAAGTTCCTATCACTTTAAGAGTACTTGCTGTATCCCAAATAGGATATCCTACAGATCAGACCCTGCCCAACCACATTCATACAGAAGGTCAGCTATGAACACTTGTTTACTCATACCTAATGGTTGAATTGCACATCCAGTGGATCACATATTCAGACTTTTGGCAACCAGCAGTGATTTATTCAATCTTTACAGCTGTTAGAAAGAGAGGAGGCAAATGTAAAGTTTCATCAAGTATATCCAAGTCTATTAAGCTGTCTACTAACTAGCACTGAATTGTAAATCTCAATGATTTTCATATATCATAGGACCCAGACTAGAGGGCTTTCTCCACAGTAATGATAGAGTTGGCTTAGGATCAGTCTGTTGCAGATAGGGTTGCTGTCAATCTTAAATTCTGCAATGTGACTGCTGTCTTTTTTCTGCACAGTTTTATGTCATATGATAGCTGTGAAAGCTGGATGTGCTCCTACCAGAGAACCTGACAAGTTTTACATATGGCGTTTTGGGTCAGTTATGCCTATCATATAACAAGATTACGTTATGAACTGTGAAGTGCTGAAACGTGGAAAATGAAACTGTACTAAAGCTGTGCTAACTCAAGTTTAGTTCCACTGAGCAGAGTATGCTGTTAGGATAAACGACAGATGGTTTTTTCTTTGGCACCTTCCATACAGCAGCATGAAATTTGCCATCTTTGCTGAGGAGAAGGGGGCCTGGGAGGGATGTCAGTGACACATGGGCATTGCCGCACCGGAGCTGCAATATGAACTGGGAAGACACTTCAAAGAAATAGATCTCAAGGCTGCATTCTCTACGAGAAAGTCTTATTGGATGAAGCAGAAAAATTAGTCATTGACAGAAAGGTCAATAGTTATGGCCATTGTAAAAAGGTTTGGGTTTTTTTTAATAGAGAATTCATGAAGCCACGGAGAATACCATGCAGTTCTCCCATATAAGATGTCCTCTTGGATTTGGGAAGATACTACAGGAGGTCTGTGTACTCCTGATAATATCCGAGGCTATGAAACCATCCAATTCCTTAAGTCTTTGCAAAAGTGGATTTGCAGTATCCTTTATGAGTTACCTGTTTTGAATCAGGCGTATGCTGTTTAACCCTACTTCCATAAGAAATTTAGGTTTATTTAGTATCTGGAATATACTTCCATTAAGCATCACTCATCAATAGGCTTTCAGTGACATTTATAGTAGGATTGCTCTGTGATAAGATCACCATATGGGACAAGTCCATGAGGTGATGTAAATTGGTGTAGCTTTACTGAAGTCAGTGAACCAGCAGTGACTTACTCAGCTAGAAATATGACCCAGCGTGTTTCAGCAGCAGTGGAAACCACCGCTTCATATATTTAATCATCCTTGGAGAAGATGAGCAATTTTTTTCGCCTTTTGGAAAAGCTCATAATGAGGGGAATATATCAGAAATTAATTTTGCTGTGGCTAAGCTCAAATGAGAGTTTAGGGTCTTAAAACACTGTCCATCCACTGTAATGAGAATGTCACTTTTATCTATTTATTAAGCATTGGTTTCAAAATTATATGCTGCGTTCCATACATTTACGTATTCTGAAGGCTTCCTCAGCAATTCTTAGAGATGATACCTCAATGTGTTCTTTTGACAGCACTGTTTCATCGAATTTGGTTTAATGCTGTGTTCCTTGTTTGTGTGAACACGTTTTGAAGCTGGTTAGGGAAGATTGTTTTGTAAAGCAAGTTACGTGGAAATTTTACAAATTGTATAATGCATCAGACTGGTGGGTAACCTACCGTGCTACAGCTGTGCTGCAGCACCTGTGCTGTACTAACTCAGTATAGTACATACCTGTTGTTAAAGCTCCCTGTAATGTCAAATGTTAGTGATAACAATTTATGTTCTGCTTTGTTTATTTTTTCTGTTTGCAGTATGAATATGATTACGATGAGAATGGTGATAGGGTAGTTCTAGGGAAAGGTACTTACGGAATAGTTTATGCTGGAAGAGACCTTAGCAATCAGGTCCGAATTGCCATCAAAGAAATACCAGAGAGAGACAGCAGGTGAGACCTAGTTTATTGTTACATATACATTGCTGATGAAGCTGCAGTTGTTTGCTGAAAACTTTGCTTCTCTTAGCATGTATTTCTATGTGGTTAGTTTATAAAATCCCAGTATACTAAAATTCAATTATTATTTCCTCCTAGTATACAACAGTATCTTTTTGAGAATAAGGACTTTTTATTATTTGGAAAATATATGATATGTATAATAAATAATACAATTTGATAATATATATAATAAATTCTAGAACAAGATGTAATTTAAGTTGCAGTTGTATCTCACTTATATTCTTTTTGGGGAGAGAGAAAAGCATAAAAGAAATTTTGGAGGCAAAGACAGTACTATGTAATGATACAGAAGAAAACCACATATAAATTTTTTGAAGGCATGTTTCTCCTTAAGGGTTCTTCTGAGATCTGCCTCTCTACTTCTTCTGAATAGGTGGCCACTCACACTGCATTTTGAAGGTCATGGACAAGATGTTTGCTAAGAATTGGATCATTATCCCTAAAATCTATTTTGATTAAAAACTAGCATTTAACCTTTACCTGGAGAATGAGATGCTCCTTGATTTTTTTTTTCTTTTTATTTTTTAAATAGGTATTCTCAACCTCTTCATGAAGAGATAGCACTGCATAAATATTTAAAGCATCGGAACATTGTCCAGTATCTTGGATCTGTTTCAGAAGATGGATACATTAAGATTTTTATGGAGCAGGTGCCAGGAGGTTTGTATCATTCTGAGCTTAGTCTCTCAAAAGAAATAAAAGCAATTGGAACTCTAAACTTAGTGAAATTCAACAGATGTGCACTTAATATGTTTGCGTGCTGTATATAACATTTCTATTGAGACATCAACTACAGGTGGCATTCTTCTCATATAAAGAGTAAATTTGAAATCTACAGGTCCTATTACCCTCTCCCCTTTCTATAATAATTATAAGCCTAGAGAAAAGTCATTAAAAGTATTTTGTGTCAAATAATCATGTGTTACAAAACAGTGGAGTTAGAGCTATATAGTCCATTTATCCTGATCATCTGAATGATGGCTGGAGCTTTTAGGGTAGATTTCTGTTGAGCAGTTACACTGACTGAGCAAGTAAGTATTATTTTGTAATTGCTATATACAGAGCACTGCTATTTCCTAGGTAGATTGGAGATAAAAGTTATATGCTTCCCTTGCTCATAACTTCCAGTTTTGCTCCTCTAGCCTTCTCTACATTTTAAGATGTGAATTCCCTCTGTATCCTCTCTAGGTTGTATTTCCATCTCCCTTTTGCTATTCGCTCTTCAGTGTCAAGTGTGTGTCAGAATGAGTGTTAAATTCTTGTATGAATATAATTTGCAAAATAAAAACAGAAATAAGAAACCCAGGGGAAAAAGTTCAGGTTTTCTAAGAAAAATCCAGACACAGACATTCAAAGTGTAATTAAATACATCGGGGGGCATAGGAAAGGTCTTTATTTTTTCAGGTCCCATGACCTTTCATCTGAAAGCTGAGATGCTCTGACATATATGATGCATGCAGATGTGATGAGTTTATGCCAACACTTCCACTTGTTTTCCTGCACTTGTTAAAACTATCGACCGGTGTTGTTTACATGCCTTTTTTTTCCTGTTCATATATGCACAGTAGAGTGCGCTGTGATTAGTTGCTAATGTCAAGATATTACTGAACCAATTCAGATATTTTAAAATCTGCAGCCAGTCTTAAAAAGGAACGTCTTGTATCAGGATATTGAACAAGGGCTTAATCCAGACTTAAATGTTTCATGCCAGTTTGGGGATTTTGTGGTCATGGTATTTCTTAACTCTTGTAGGCAGCCTCTCAGCTCTCCTAAGATCTAAGTGGGGCCCAATGAAAGAACCTACAATTAAATTTTACACCAAGCAGATTCTGGAAGGTCTTAAGTACCTCCATGAAAACCAGATTGTACACAGAGATATAAAGGTAAGTTTTTCTTTAGTCTGTCTTTTGTGATTTCCTTTTTGTCTTATTTGCTTCAGTTAGTTTTACTCTAACCTGAAGTAGAATTTTTAATAGGATTTCATGGAAGCTTAAAACAAAAGGAAAGAATAAAACAAACCCTTCTCTCTGGTGCTCCTGGAAAATTCCTTTGTAGAAAGGTATATTATAAAGATAACCACAAACTTGAAGGAGTACTGAGATTGGGATTTGGCATCTGTATTCATCTTATCTCCCCTCCCCGCTTCCCCTCTCTCTCTCATCCAAACCACAGGGGGATAATGTTTTGGTGAACACCTATAGTGGTGTGGTAAAGATATCTGATTTTGGTACTTCCAAACGGCTAGCAGGAATCAATCCATGCACCGAAACATTTACAGGTAAGACTACTTTAGCAGCATTTATAAGGGTTTTGATGGTAGATTTAGAGTTAGAGCCAAGAGGCTCTTTGGATTTGCCATGAAAACATGGCTATTAAAAGTCATAGTCCAAAATTAAATTTTGGCCCAGGAAGCCACTATTAAGGCTGATTGCTACTGTGATTGGAGCAGATACTAGAGGAAGATCATTCTGACTTTGCCTGTGCTTCACAGCCTTAGTAGCATTTTAGCAACTGGTTATTATTAGAGATGATATATGTAGAAATGGTATCTGAAGAAAAGTCACCTCCCCAGGAGGTAAATCTTTGCTTGTGCCCTTCTTCTTTGTTCTCTTGCATGTTTGCAGCCCTGTTTGTGCCTCAGGTATGTAATTTCTCGTAAAAATAAATATTTTACTAAAGTTTTCATTTTGGCTTTAAAATCAGTAAAAAGGTAGCTATAGTCTAGAGGGTCTTAAAATGTCTCTTGCAATTTGTGTCGTTCCTTAACTCAGGACATAAACTCTGTGGATTTTAGACATTAGGTAATACAATCATGTGACTGAAGAACCAGAATTCTAGTGGTTTAAATGTTATATCCCTCCATTTAAGACACACACACAGCCTGAGGGCAAAACTGTTGCTGGAACGTTTGTTCTACAGCAGTCACATTTAATGGACATAGTAATATCCAATCCATGTTATCTTCACCAGATGTCCTTTACTTAATAGTTCACAGCTTTACCACAGTGCAATTTTATTGTATTCTTAAGAAGAAAATTACTTTAATTTAAAGATGTCATAACAGAGCTGGTAGGGATTCATGTGGAGAAAGTACTGTAACATTTGGAACACTTAGAACATCTGTAGGTTTCTTTGTTGGTGTGGACTGTCTTCCTGTAAAGAGCTCTTGTTGGCTGTGTTAGTATATGATTGAATATTAGTGATTCCAACTTGACCATCTTTTATTTCGTTTCTACTGTTCTTTTTGTTTATCCATATTGTAACTAGTATTACAGTTAGACTGTCTACAGGCAAACTTCAGATTCATCTGTTAAGAGCTAACTATAGGCTTAGACATTAGACAGGATCTTATTTTGCCAACATTTATAGCTTTAGAAATTTCAATAGATTTATTTCTTTTTTTTTTGTTTTTTTTGGTTTTTTTTGTAAGAAATCCCAAGCACATCCAAAAGACTTCCTGGAATTGCAACTTATGATGGGTTCCTGTATTTTTTTTTCAATTGTGCAATTGGTTCACCTTGATTACAACCTTGATTGTTTTTGTGTAAACTTGATATTTAAATAAAAAAAAATTGTCTTTATTATCTGATATTTACGAAAATAGCTTCTTTTTGAAATTTTCTATCATTAGTCTTCTCATTATAGGTGCAAACATGTGAAAAATTATGCTCATGACTGTCTGTCGCTGCAGATTTTGATCACCTGTTACATGCATAATCTTTACAATTTAGTGTCTGCAAAAATTGTTTGATATAACTTTACATTCTGAGGAAGCATTTGGATTATGTGGTGAATATACATTCAGCAGTTTGAAGACTTGTATTGGGTGGAGAAGATAATTTATAGAAAAGATGTTAAAACATAAGTTTCTCTCTAGTTTTCAATGCTGATGCGGGAAATCAAATATTTTGTCTATACAGGTTGCATTTGGCAACTTTTGGGTTGCTTAGTGGTGTGTTAATTCTCTTTAATAAGAATGAAGACTATAACATTTGATTACTCTTCTTGTCCTGACTAGGAACCTTGCAGTACATGGCTCCAGAAATCATTGATAAAGGACCACGAGGATACGGTGCACCAGCTGATATCTGGTCACTGGGTTGTACCATTATTGAAATGGCAACAGGCAAACCTCCATTTCATGAACTAGGGGAGCCTCAAGCAGCAATGTTTAAAGTAAGTACAGCTTTTTTTCCATAGAGTTTATGAATTTTCGAATACTAACTTAATTTTTTCATATTAATTTAATTGGCAGTGACCTTTTGTTATATAGGTTGTCTTACACAAACCCACAGTCTGACCTATGTTCTTAATTCTCACTGAATGATCCTTCTCTGCTTTAAGCTGTGTTGCTCTAGGGGGTAATAATTTATTTTTGTGCTGGAAATAGGTCATGACTCAGAGCAGCAACCTGAAAAATGAGTGAAGACTTACGAAAACTAATATTCTCTACCCTCTTACTTCTGTCATCTCCTGCTCTTGGTTTATGATTTTCTTCTGAGCAACCAGTCTCTCCAGTGACAACAGCCAAGTTATTTCTGCTCCTTTAAGTCTTTTTTTTATGAGCCTCCCCCCCTGAGGATCTGTTTGCCTTGTCTTTCAAAGGCCTGGTCTCTGCAGCATGGTGGGAAGCTATGGTGGAAGGGGGCAGGGGTCTAACTTCCCAGGATTTCTGGTATGTACTGAAGGAGTAAAATACTCTGTATTTTACATCCTAAGTCCTTTTGGATCAAAGCTACCTCCTTAGTAAACTGTTGCCTCTAGTACTTTGTTTCTCTTAGTGCATCTGATTTCAAATGCGCAAATTAACACTTGAAAAGAGAATGCTTGGGATAGTTTTATTAATAAATGTATTTAGAAAAAGTTGCTTGTTCTAACTCAAAAAATAACAGTAGTGTAAAAGCTATGATGTGATAATGTGTCAAATATTCAGACTGAAAATTTTTGGTTCTTCCACTGGCTTGTAGTAGACCATTAGTAAAGTACTGAAGTTTTCACCTATGCTTCAGAGTCCTCTTTTTTTTATAGTGGAGAAAATATCACATTCATAACCCATCAAACTGCTTTAAATTATCAGTATTGTTAATTCTTTTGTGTATGCTGTTGAAACGTGCGAGCATTAGTATAATTATTACTGGAACTATGGTAGCAAAATCAGATCTTCATCAATAAGTGTAGTAAGCTGGGCTGCAATTCAGCATGAATGCGTCATACTAGGCCCGCGCGTTGTACCATGCACCACAGCTAAAAGGCAAAGAAAGGGATGGTTATGTATTTTGATGTAGTTGTTTCAACAGTATAATATGTCACCTTGGTGCTGTCAACTTGTGACACTACATCAAAAGAACTTGCCTGGGTGAACATGTTTTGGTTCACTAAAGGTTTCCTGAGGGAGCCATGGGAAGAGACTTTTTTCCACATCGTTGTAAATGTCAGATACAGTTCTGTCGGCAGATGCCTTTTCATCTTGTGTATCTGGCACGTAGTTGAACTGTTCAGTGAGTTACATGTCTTATTTTTTAGCACAGTTTATTGAACTGTCAGGAAGCACTAGTTCAGTTCTGGGTGCTCGATGAGCTCTGTGTAGGCTCACGAGGTGAACTCTGGCAGGACTGTGCATGTCCATATATCTTGCCCATGAGCCCTTCCAGGCCATAGAGCTGTGTTCTGAAGTCTCAGAATTGGCATTTTAAAAAATTCATTTCTTGCCCTTCTTTCTTCAAGGATACAGCAGAGTTTTTAGCATTGTTATTGCAGACTGTGTTAATGTGCTACAGTCAAGCATTTGTTTTTGTTTTCTGTTTCTTGGCTCCGCTGGGACCTGCTTGACACTGCCTCTTACTGGGCACTGTAAATTGCAAACTGTGGTTTCTTTTTGCTGTGTAATAAAAGCAAGCAAGCTGGAACCTAAGTTTGAAGCCAGGAATGAAGCAGGCCAACTGGACAGGCACATAAAAAGAATAGAAGCCTGGAAAACTTGGGATATTGAACTTCGGAGGTCTCCACCTCCACATGGGCACGCTCTGTCATGCATAGCGCAGGTAAGGAGAGGGAAGGTCTGAGTCAGGCATGCAGTCAGTAGAGAGGTTGCAAATGACCAAATAGTTGGACAAAGTAGAGAAAAGGGAGGAAACAGAACTGGAAATAAATCCTGGCTGAGTGCGCAGTATCTGGTATTTTACCTATGAGCACAGTATGCGTGCATCTGGTGAAAGGAGTGCAAACAAATGACATTAAATGGAGATAAACTAATGTTGCAACAGAGTTACAGAATGCTTGTGACAAAACTTACTGTCCTTGAGCCACAGAGATAAAAATCAGAGACATGCATTCAGATTTCCTTGTCCTGGTTTGGACTGGGTTTTGTTTAGTGTGTAAGGTTATAATAGCAGCTTGTGACACTGCCCCCACTGAAGCTGGGTGCGTGAGCCTGTCTCCAGAGTGCACGAGGAGGAGTGAACTGACCACAGAGACAGATGTGTCATGAAGAGTTGTCAGAGCACAGCAAGCAGGTGGCTGTCGTCTCTCTGTGCTCCAAAGCAAAAATCTTGCCAGGTTGAGGTTCTAAAGCCGTGAAACTATATACCCCATTTATAAAGCATCGTCCAAAATATGCATGGGATTTTACAAATCAGGTAAAGGTGCTCCATCAGACAAGGTGAATGTATAGATGTTCTATTCTGCTAAAAGAACGTAACGTCAATTTATTTATTTATTCTATTTATTTATTAAATACATCAATTTAATTGTAGAGGTTAGCAAGTTGCAGATATTAAAAACGTTTCATGCAGGAAATAGTGAGTTCTGAATGTGCTTAGAGTCGTGGTTTGGAAGGGCTTAATGCATTATTAGCATTTTAATTCTGCCCTGTCATTGGAACAGAAGCATGACTGCTCAGCATTTTTTGCTTCAGCTTGCATTAAAGCTGAACCACTATTGTGAGTGCCTAATGGTGCCACAGTGTGTTAATGCAGCTGTATAATGAGATTATTTAAACAACTCTTCATTTTAGCAAGCAGCTGGCACTTGTTTAACTGCTGGGCTACTATCTCCCTTGTGGCCACTATCTTTCTGCTTGTTCTCCAGAGCCTGTTTTATGTAACGATGCTGACACTACAAGCCATAATCTTGCCAGATATATGCCATACAGTGCATGTGTGTTATACAGCTCTCATTTCAAAACATCTATACCAAAACTGGCATTAGAGAATACAAAGACAGCGAAGGAGCTGGAAAAATCACTAGGGAGCAACCTGTAGAAGCACTTTTTTCATTACTTAAAGAGTGGGGGGTCTTGTTAAACCTTTGGACATCGTGTGGTTATTCAGTTAAGTAGCACTGAAAGGCTAGGGAAGACATCTGCCCTGAGTGCTGCCGGGGGCTGTGAGAAGGTCTGGCAAGGTCATTGTGAGCATTTGTACAAGGAAATTTGGCAGCGGCAGGAGCAGAACAGGTGCAGGCCCCAGGCAGTCGGTGCTAGAGGAAGTTATTCCTGTTCCTGGACACGAATGTGCTGGAGGAGTCAGCAACAGAGAGATCCGGTACTGGGCAGGGGTGATGGGAAGCGTATGCAATAGCTGGAGGAACTGCAGTTCTCAACGCTGGTAGAAGAAGCAGCATTTGAAGTACTTGGTGTGGGTAATGTCCAGATCCCAGATTGCCTGAAAGTAGATGGTTAGATACATCACTAACTTGACATTTGTGTAATAACCACGGGGACATTCATGCCGTGTTTACAATGAAGTAAAACGGGATCAGAGCCTTGTCTCTTCACTGCTCTGTGTGGGTACCTGGATTGCTTGTTTTCCACCAGAGTCTGCAAGAGTGTGCGAAATCATACTAAGAAAGCTTTAGCACATCGTTTCCTTGCAGTTTTTTAGTAAAATTAGTTTGTTTAGTAAAAATCGTTTGTATCTGTGTTTTACTTGCAGGTTGGGATGTTTAAGATTCATCCTGAAATTCCAGAATCACTGTCCACTGAAACAAGGGCCTTTATTTTGCTCTGTTTTGAACCTGATCCTAGTAAACGTGTTACAGCATCTGATTTGCTAAGAGACTCATTCCTGAAACAAGTAAACAAGGGCAAGAAAAGCAGAATTGCATTCAAGCCTTCAGGTAAGGAATTATCAGCCAAATCCCAGTCAACATCATCATTAAGTGTTATATAAAAGATTGGAATCATTAAGCACTCTCTTTTACTAAAGACATTCCTCGTGCCAGGAAAGCAGCAGGAACTCAACTGTTGAAAGTGCCTGTGATTTGTAATGAGGCATATTTAAATTTTACAATTCCCACAAAAATATGGTCACTTGCTTATTTTGTGTTTTGCTTGCTGAAACCTCCTAACCCCATTTTTGCTCTCCCCAAAAATAAATGCCTCATTTATAGCAAATTAAAATTGGAAAAATGACATTCGGTGAAGACTTTCCCAAGCAATTCTGCATTTCAGATTTACAGTTATATACACTTCAGAGATCTGAGTTTTATAGAGTAGGTGCTTGGCACCTGAAACCATGGGCCTACTATGTGTTTGGGTCTATGAGGATCAGCATTTTCAAAGTTGCTGTGTAACTTGGAAATTTGGCACATAAATGCCGAAGCAGTTGTTTTAGTGGGTTGTTTTGTTTTATCTGCCTTCCCCCCTCCCCCCCCCCATATATCAGCCACTTTCTCAGTGATAACAAATCTTAATATAGACCTGCCAAATAAATAATTAGTGTTTCAAGGAAGCGTCCATTTAAAAACAAGCAGCTGTTGGTCTTGCTGTTTCTTTCCTCTGTCTGCACACACACATGCACGCACTGCCAATGCAAATTGAATTGCTTCCCTTTTTGAGCTTTTTCCCCCTCAGCAGGGAACATTTGAAAGAATAGAATTCTAAATGGAAAAACTAGCAAAGAATTTATAACGTCTAGCTGAATTGGTTTCAGCAAGGAAATGGGCATCATCTCCTGACCTGAGGGGCATTGAGAGCTGAAATTGCTGCAGTTACTCTGGGGTAAGGGGACAGCTCACACTGCTCAGCCAGGGTGGTGGCAGGCAGGAGCTATTGGCAGGTTCTAGCCTTCTCCCCCACTGCAATAATTCTCTCCTGTGGCCTTTTCAGCTCTTGCCTGAGGTCATTTTCCTGGAAAAATTGTATGGCTTTAGAAATGGCATTATGCATTAGATTTTGCCTTGTTAGCTGCCCTGGGAGCAACAGGCTTTTTGTCAAATCCCAGGGGAAGAGCAGCTGTCTTCTGTATCCCCTCCTCCTGCCTTCCTCCTTTCTTCTCTTCTGTTCATTGATGAGGTTATGGAGCTCCTTCAGATGGCCTGAGGTGATCTGGTGATGCAGGGTTAAGCATTGGGCTGCAGCAAGAAGCAAGCTCAGTGGTGGCTGTGGACATTAGCAGAGTGGGCAAATGCTATGAAAACTGTCTGGTGGGTGAGGGGAGGGAAAGGCAACATGGCTTGCAGCCACGTGTGTACTTTGCTGTGCCGGAGCTGGGGAAAGCTGTGCTGTCCGCCACAGCCGCCTCCAAGGGGAGTTTGAGGGCGTAAGGCAGGTCCTGGCCCAGCAGTTGTCACAACCTCACCTCCAGAAGTTCACTCTGTCTCCTCCCTCTACCGTTTCTCTCGCTGCCAGTTTCCTCAGCTTTGCCTCCATCTTCCCGTCCTCTTCTGTAACTTTTTTCTTTATTTCTTCCAATAATAAAAGCAGCCCAGAGCAAATCTCAGTCCTTACTCTTGGGGCAGCAACTTTCAATTTCTGTACTGCTGAGACACCTTGAACCAGGTCTCACAAGATGACATATATTGTTTCATTTCTCTGACTGTTTAACCTTGGCCATTTGAACATCCATCATGTACCATGGAGTATGTCAGAGCTTTCTGAACTACTTCTAGCTCTCTCCCCTACCTCCACATAATTTGTAGCATCAAAATTTTTTTTGTGATATTTTAGCTCCATGGATGCATGCACTCTAAGTTGACGGTATTTCTTCCTTACCTTTTTTGTCACACAGCTGCAAAATGGCAATCAGGATTATAGCAAGCTCTCAGTATCTGTTATGTTTTTTTTATTTCTTCTTACTTTCAAGATGAATTGATGAATTGGAAAGGGAAAAGAGATTTCCTTCAGGTTGGTTCTAAGGGAGACAGTCCTTACTGAGGGCAAGGGGACATGCGAGCAAGGCAGATGCCTGAGGTGTTGGAGAGGGAGCAAATATATGTCCATTAACATGGTTGGGCAGAGGTGAGGAGGGCAGGTAGCAGAGTGCTCTCTGCTGAAAGATATGGCTGGTGGAGCAGCTGATGATAACCTATTGGTTTGATTCAAGCTCTTTAAACAGCTGTATATCCAGTTGTACCACTCTGTGAGACCTGCACCAAGGGGGAGTGTGCGTATATATCTGTGCGTGTGCACAAGAGGGGATAACAAAATGGCATTTCATATGAGAATCTAGCTGCTTTGCTGTCTTTGGGTTCAGCAGTTAGCTCATTGATACTTTCTATTGCTTACGCGTATAAGGATTTTGAGTTGTATTGCTGCTTTCTATCAACAAGGCTACTTCTCCCTCGCCCATTTTGCAAAATGAGGTCTTCATATCACTGAAGATGATCACGACTATTTTAAGCACATTGCCCTTTCCTGCCTCTTTCTGTTACATGTTTTACAATGTCTGTTCCTAGATTACAATCGTAATACATCCCTCCCACTGCCGATCCATGGAGAACAGGCTGGCAGTAGCAGCAGTGAGCATGGCTCTGTTTCGCCAGACTCTGACGTACAGCACGACATGTTTTTCGAAAGGCCAAAGAGATCCATTTCAGAGATTCAGACAAAGCATCCCATTGCACATTTACTGAGGTAAAGCATTTGCTCGTTGCTTGACACCCAGGAGAGATTATGTGGATTTAGTTCACGTTATATTTTATCCGAGCTCAATTTTTTTCACGTAATGACTAGATAAGTGGGTTAAAAAGCGAGTTGCATAGGCAAGTTACCAGTTAATTTAAATATTGTCTATATTTAATTAATGAACAATGATTCTTTCTTCCTAAGGTTTTCACATACTTATGTACTTTCCCCCCTCCCTCAGTGAATAAATGTCAGTCGTCTTATAGACTGAGTGACTATGGATTCAGGAATTAGCAGAAGAGTTGACCCTTCCACGTACTCTTGAAAAAATGTGGGAAAAAGGCAGCAGAAAAATAGTTCTGTTGCTCAGAGAGCACAAAGCAGTATTTTCAAATGAGCGTGTTACAGTATGGGGCCACAACAAATCAATAGTTATCTCAGCCCAGGTTTTTCAGCATTGATTCCCAAAACTGAACCAGTGCTGGGTGGCATTAATGCCGGCTTCCTAGCGGGATGAAATCAGCCTTTGCTTTTGGCTTCAGTGGGGTTTATGCCAGCTGAAGATCTGAGCCATCTTCTGTCTCAGAATTAGTGTTGAACGGTCTGATCAATCGGCTGCTGTAGTTTAACTCACTTTTTAACCTCCAAAGTCTCCCTGCTCGCTTCTGATGGTACTGCCGCGTTGCTAATGCTGAGGTCTCTCTTGTGCCTGTGGCCCGGTTGCTGACGCAGCGTGCCTGATGAGGGCTCGGCCTCTGAGGACAGGAGTGCCTCTCCTTCCATTGAGGATAAGGATTCTGGTCTGTTTCTGCTGCGGAAGGACAGTGAGCGACGAGCTATCCTATATAAAATCCTTAAGGAAGAACAGAATGAAGTTGCTTCCAATTTGCAGGACTGTATTGCACAGGTAATTTCACTTCAGCTCTCTTTGTCCCATGTCAAAAGGAAAATGACAAGCCAGGTAGTATTATTCCTTTTCTGAACACTAATAAACAAAGGTGCTTGGATTATTTCTTCTGAATATCTTTAATCTCTGAGACCTGTAACTGTGCGAGCCATTTGCTGTTGACTGAATGGATAGCAAACACCACCTTTTTCCTGCTGCTGGGCTCTTGTTTTTTTCTGAGTGTGAAGTTTGGGACATTTGTTGTGGGGTTGGGGGCTGAGGGTGGTGGTTTGGGTGGTTTTGATGTTGTGTTTTGTTTTGGCTCTTAAGGACATGGAAATGCAACACCAGGTAGTAATAAATATGATTTGATTTAAGGACAGAGAACTGATTAACAATTTTTAATTCAAAGCATTTGTAAACTAGGAGCCAAGAACACAGTACCTGAATCTTAAAAAACCTAAGGTAGATTTCTGCAGAGGGAAGGGCTGAGTGGGAAGGTTTAGTGACTGTAAAGAGGAGCAAAAAAAATCAGGTGTTTGGTTAAGCCATAGCCAAGCAATGCCACGCACCAGTAGTAGAGTTCACTGCTTAAACTTTTCTACTTAGTGTCTGCTTCTAATATGCCACTGACACGATCTGTTCTTATGAAAGCTATGGTTTTTCACCAGGACTGCATTTACATAAAGGGGACAGTGATGACTCCCGTTGTGATGTCTCCAGCCAAACATTGGTCTTAGTGCCGACACTTGCAGCACTGCTGACGGGGCCCAGCTGCTCCTGGGGCAGCTTTGGCCGAGCCCAGTGTGTGCAGCCATCTCCACACAGCGCAGGGTTTGCTTCTCCCCCGTGGCTCCTTCCCCTCAAGCTGCCTCCTGGTGCAGATGGGCTTGCCCCAGACCCTGAGGGCTCCTGTAGAGCTCTGCAGGCCCAAGGGAAAGGCCCGCAAACTCAGGCCAGGGAAGCAATTGGGATAAATTTCTGCTCTGAGCTTAAACTGCAAACTAGCTCATAGCCTTACGGAGGACAATTCGTATGGGAGATCTTGGTCGGAAATAACCAGGGCTCTAAATATTTTCCAGGATAAAGAAGGATTATTTAGTAACAGCAAGTCCTACCTTAGTCTCCAGCTGCTTTGCAACACTGCTGCAATCATCTCTTTCCTGTAATTTCTGTAATACTTCTCCCTTTAGCTTTTAATTATCCAGGTTGTTGTTCTTGCAGGCACTTGGCTGGCTTTAACTGTAGGGGTTATGGACTGCAAATCATAGAATGAACACTGGAGTCCTATCACTCTGTAATCTTAGTCCTTTTTCGGACGTATTTTTTTGCCTAAGGAAATCAAATGTCAGCATAATTAGATATATGTCCAGATTCAGCCTATTGAAAGGATAGCATCTAAAAAATTTGGGTCTCTTACCAATTCTGCTTTTTTTATGGAGGAGAGCTGCCCTCTGCAGTACATTGTGGAAACATGTCAATATTATCTGGAGCCTCTTCCCTTTGTGACAGCCACAGTAGAAATAGTCTCCAATTTATTTTTTAGAAAATAGGAATTACTATTTTAAAAATTTTAGTTAGAAAAAGGTGGAAAATAAAGGCTTTATGGAAATAAAGGTTCTGTGATTTTTGTGCATCAGTGTGAAATGTGCACGGGCTAAGCTATAAATTGTAACCCTAAAAATACTAATGCTACTAATTAGATGTTTAATGACTCTGGGATTTACTTGATATACATTCATTATCTTTACTCCAGAGCTCTGAAGAACTGCAACTTTCAGTGGCCCACATCAAGCAAATTATTGGGATTTTAAGGGACTTCATACGCTCTCCTGAGCAGAGGGTGATGGCTTCTACCATATCCAAGTTGAAAATGGACTTGGACTTTGACAGCACGTCCATCAACCAGATTCATCTGGTGCTGTTTGGGTTTCAGGACGCGGTGAGTTCCTTGCCTGGCACAGGGGGAGAGGAATTCTTCCCGGGCAGAGCCCACCCCAGGGATGAGCAGCTTCCCCACTCTTCCTCACTCCTCTTTCTCCTCGTACTGTAGAGGGGCTTGAATGTCACAGTCTGGGTGCAGTTTGAAAGCTCTGTAGCCTAAAACTGTCAAATCTGCTGTGTAGCCTTTCAGAGCTGGGAGGGTTTTAGCGACTCATGCAGTTCTTACTTTATAAAACTTCAGCTGACTATTGAAAAACAAGGTTCTCTTTCCTAAGCTATAAGTAAATGGGGTTTTTTTGCTGCTACTTGAACTTGCTTATTTACTTATAGGTGAACAAAGTATTAAGAAATCACTTAATAAGGCCCCACTGGATGTTTGCAATGGATAACATAATTCGCCGTGCAGTCCAAGCAGCAGTCACTATTCTTATTCCAGGTAAATCAAAGAAGCTGAAAATAATCTTTAAAAAAAAAAATAATAAAAGGCTGTTGGCATATCAAAGAATTACAGCAGATGGAAGAGTTTAGATGTTTAATCTGTCAGCATGCCATTAACTGCATCCCCCGTGCCACTACATCAAAGGCACAGGGGTCAGAATCTTGTAGAGAAAGGAGTGTTGATCTGGAGGATTAATGCTGTGCTTGCGGTACAAAAGCACATAATGAGGAGATAACCAGTGGTTCTGCACCATCAGCGTGCTCCAACCATGAAAACAGAGGAAAAAAAAAAAAGGGGCAAATTAAATTCAGCCCAAGATGGATCTTTTCTAGTAAGAAATAAAATGACTGTACAACATTTTAATGACACCCAAGGTGGGTAACACTGCACAGGTCTGGTTATGTGTTCTGAGAAATGATGACCGAGCTGTGGAACAGATGCAGAGAAGGGAGTTAATAAGAGGAGGAGTATGATTTTGGCCTACAGATGGATAGTAGGAAAAACCACCACCACGGAGGAGGAGAATAAATGACGAGGAAATGTCTCAGAATAAGTCTAAGTTGGAAAATTGCAAGTAGTTTTTAACTCTTTGAGGTGCTGAGCACCCCTCCTGGTATGAGAATGTTCTGAGGGCATTTAATGACAGTGAGCCCTTTCAGTCCAAAGTTGCTATGGCTTTCAAGCCAAATCGGCTGAATTTTTTAGGACTTCATTTGTCGGAGAAGAATGCCAGCTATTTTTTGATGGGAAGGGTGGCCATCTCTAGCAAGTTCTGAGAGAACTGGGGTTAGAAACGCTATCCAGAAAAGAGGAAGGCTTTGTAAACTCCTTGGTCCAGAGCATAAGGGGAAAACAACTCTTTTTTAAAAAACAAAGATGCCCAAGCTTTCAAGGGTTTCTCATTAATACATTTTATTAACTATCTTATAATTAATTTAATCACAAATGTATTTGTCATCTCTGCAGCTGCCTACCTGTACTGGTGGGCTACAGCTGAGCTGTTACCGTGCCACTCATTTTAGAACTGATGCCAGGGCATCTGTGGTCCAGCTCCCACCGGGCTTTGCTGATCCCCCGCTCAGGATTGTAAGAAAGCACGTGGTGCAAACAGTCACTTCCTCAGCTGTAGCTCCCTGCCCGCAGTAATGAAGAACTGTAGTACCTCTGAAGACAGACTTGTCCAAAAACATTCTTATTCTTACACTGTTTCCTTTTACCAGAGCTCCGAGCTCACTTTGAGCCAGCATCAGAAACTGAAGGTGGGGACAAGGACGCGGATGAAGTGGAGGACAGTTACCAGCCCACGGAACAAAACGGGGCCGAGGATCCTGCCGTCACATCAGGAGTCAGCACCCTTAGTTCTGTGGTGTCACACGAGGCTCAGCAGCAGCTTAGCCTGGAGTTGGGCAGACTTAAACAAGAGACGTTGAGGTAACCCTGCTACAAAGAGGCTGGATTTATTTTCTTTAATTTTTCTTCTATATGTCTTCTAATATTCTTCTATAATGTCTGAGAAAGCTCTCAGACGTTGCTTTCTACAGTGACATGTATGTATGTAACATAAAGGCCACTCACCTGGTTATGACTGCCTGGTGATACATCAGGCCTTCCAGGAACACAAATGGATTCAGAATGCGCTGGCAGCACCGGTATGACAGCTCAACAAACAGCCTTCAGTACAACCTGCTGTTTCTGTGTAATTATTTTTTTAATTGCAGAATGTCATGTTGGATCTCTACTGTTAAGTATTTAGGCTTGTGCAGCTGTGCCGGTTTCCTTCCTACTGCCACCTGACCAAGTGGCGGTGCAAGGAAAAGCCAGAGCAGCTCTGTCCTGGCCCACCAGATGCACTGCCCAAGCAGAGCTCGGCAGAGCCCGTCCTGTTTCCCACGGGTTCCGTTTGCAGGCTGCTGCCGGTGTGTTAACAGCTGAAGGTCCCGCTCTTCTTTGTGGGTGTGATGTAAAAATGTGATCAGAAAGTCCCTGGTAAAACATCAGCGTTACACCCTCGAGCAGTAAATTACAGTATAAAGGCAGCAGCTCTGCCCACAGAGGCTGCAAAACAATAGGAACACAATTTATAAGCTATTTACTAAATTCTGCAAAGATGAAAGCCTTAGAGTGCCACCACTAAGCTGAGTCTCAGACAACCAAAATGAAACCTCTAAGCTATAAAATATGTTACTTAAGACAGTACCTCGCAAGCATCTCTGTCCCTTGGCAGTCATTAACAAGGATAAATATTTTCAGCCAGACTCACTCTCCTTACGGTTGCGTTTGATCTCTCTCGTATGCTGACAGGCTTTTGGAAAACCTCATTCAGAAGGAGAAGGAGTATCAGACCCTCTTACGACAATCTTTGGAGCAAAAAACTCAGGAATTACGCTTGCTTCGATTAAAACTTAAACCCGAAGGTATGAGGAGATACTGCGTGCTTTGACACTTGCACACAAAGATAATAGATCATGTCCTTGTTTAAAGGCTAGAAGATGGTCTCTTTTAAGCTTCAGTAGTCTGAAAACCATCCCTTTTGCCCTAGTTTTGAGGTGTATTAACCTCTACGTCTGTTTCCTGTTAAAGAGTCCCAATGGTCTACAGCAACTTTTAGAGAAAATGCAGACCCTGAGCTCACAAACTGGCTGAAACAACAAGGAGCAGACTTGGATGCCATTAAGAAGGTAAAAAAAAAACAAAACCCAAAACCAAAAACCTTTTAAAGAAAGGTCATTGTAGTCATAACTAGCAGTTTGGTTTCAAAAAAGGAATATTAATTAAGAATAAATTTGTCTTTCAGTTTGCTGAAGAAGATTATACATTAAGTGCTGTCCTTAATGATATCACTAAAGATGATTTGCGGTATCTTCAGCTGCGGTGAGAATGTGCTTCTTAGTTCATTGTTAAATGATTAATTAAAGTAGTTTGGACAAAACCCAAACTTTTAGGAGTTTGGTTATTCATATAGGTCAGCAACAGTTCTGTGGTGGCTGCTGTCAGTTTCATCTCTGATTTTCTGTTAAAGTTTTTCACATCTTAACTGCCGCAGCGTAACAACTCCACCCAGGGTGCTTCAAGCCATCTAAGTATTGGCATTTATCAAGGTTGGCAGCTGCTTCTGCACCATTAAGGATGATGTCATCATATGGAAAATAGGCATAAAGAACTTATTTTTCCTACCCATCGATTCAAGTCCTTTCATCATCATTCTGTTAACCCCTGGCTGACCTGGAAGAAGTCATTTTAGCCATAACCTTAAAGAAGCGTAGTGTTTTCTGTGTACTGTCATAACCGGTGTATCCTTGGGATTTCTACATTTACTTCTTGCTTGTTTGAAATAATGGAGATGAGGGAACAGTCCCTAATCGTTCTCTCTTCTTCTTCATACAGCGGTGGTCTTCTCTGCAGAATTTGGAATGCAATATTAAACCACCGACAAACATCTGGTAAGACCTCAGTGCAGAAGGTTAACGCTTCGGATGGAGAATGTGTAAGGGTAATAAACAAATGAAAGATACATTCCTAACACTTAAATTATTAGATGTACATATGTCTTCATAGCGGCATTGCAGGTTTTGCACAATTATGTGGCTTGTTTGACCATCAGTGTAATACCCAGTGAATAGTAACAGCTTTCAATTCGGTGTCAATGCACTTAAATTATTTATGACAGAGTAATGCAGAAGTCGAATGCTTATCAATGTAACATAAAGCATTAGCTGAGAAAAAAAACACTTTTCTGCAAAACAGGCAGCACACACCTGAACTGGCTTTAGCATTGTGAAAACTGTGAACTTAAAATGTGCTACAGTTCTGCTGGCTGATGGGTTGAGCAGGGAGGGGATATGCTACAGCGTATGTCACCCCTCATAGATGAATGTATATAGCTTTTTGTATTAAAGCTACTCTCACTGAACTACTAAGAAAAGCCTGGTGTGGTGTTTTCATTTAGAAAGCTTTCTGCAGCAAAAATGTAGCATCTAAATGGCCTTTTGGTGCTTTTTGGGGAAAGTTGTTCATCAAAAAACAAAGCAAACTGACCACCAGATAAATGTTGTTAAAGTTTAATATTTTTTTTTTTTTTTTTTTTTACACTGTACATAACACATACAGCAATCCAAATAAAAGTCAGCAAAGCAAATATATAGCAATTTAAATAAACGGCTGCTTTCCCTTAACTTAGCTCCTTCTGAAACAACATTCAGCATGTTTAAGAAAATCCACACCGAGATGGATTTCCCTACACATTTCCTCTTTTGAAAGAGCTTTTAAATAAGCTTAAGGTTTGTTTCTGAGTCATTATAGTTCCTGTAAATACATTCACTTATTCTTATGAATAAGTTATACCAACAAAAAAAGGCCTTTAGCTGACAGACTTGTACCTTATCCACTGGTTTGGGCCACGCACTTCAAAGGGTGGCTCATTGAAGTAGATGTGGTTACCTAGTTCTTCCAGTGGTGGCTCTGGGTCAGTGGTAGCAAACTGAGCGGCTTCCTCGATCTCCTTCCTTACTGCCACGTCAATTTCCTAAGCCAAAACCAGATGCTTATTATTAGATAGCTCAGAAAAAGGAGCAGAAAATTTTCAGAAAATTTTGAATTTAAACACAATGATTAAAAGTATTGGTCAGAATACTGTGACAACTCCCTGCCTACTGAACTGCAGTATTTGTCCCTGTTGGATAGTACAGGTAACATAGTGCCAGAGGAACAGGACTCCACTGAGCCTTTACATTTTCGATTCTGATTCTGCACAACACTGAGAGCAGAGTCAATTTTTTTAAAGCAAAACACCTTTCCAGCAGAGTGCAACTTCATTAGTCAGTCTGCAACAAAAATTTACCAATAAAAGTGGTTTTAAAACAAACTTGAAAGAACTTCAAAGAACAAGCAATGCACTTATGTGTGCTTTTGTGCCCTATGATGTGGTTTTCAGAGATCATTAGCGTGCCAATGCTCAAGAGCTTGCTTAAATAGCAACTAAAAGCCATACCTTTAATTCTTCAATGCTAGCAAGGTTATTGTTGACCATTCTGTCCTTCAGCAGAGTAATGGGATCGCTTTTGCTCCTCACTTCTTGAATTTCTTCTCTGGTACGATAGCTAGGAGCAAGACAAGCAAAGACATGAACCTCTGAAGTGCTACCCTTGAACAGAGGTGAGGTTCCAGACACAGCTCACTATTAGAAAAAGGTGTGGCCAAAGAACTGCCAGGAATGCAACAAAAATACAGCACCATTCATCGCTCAAAGGGTGGCACAGCTACATCTAGAACACTTCTTAGAGCTGTAAGCAGCAATAGAGCTGAAGTAGCTCCAGCCTTGAGTATAACCTAGGCAAGGAAAGGGGAGCAATCCCAGCTCGAGACAGTTACTACAAGGGGCCACATTTCCTCCTTCCCATCTCCCCTCGGCAGGCGCTAGATGACTTGCTGTGTGCTGCTAATTCACTGCAAGCTCCCAAAGTGCTGGGATATGTCTCCACTTCAGATCTGTCAGCTGGTGCAACGCACGCGTCGTTTTGGCAACTGTGTATTTGTATTTTTAAGAAGGGTTTCACTTGACTGGACAGCCCAAACTGTTCCTGTAATTTTAACTTCCAGGATTTTAAAGACTCTAAAAACCCTGGAAAAGCACAGTCAAAGCTTAGTTAGAACACAACATACCATCACGCCAAAAGCAGAATTCATTAATACAAAGTCCAGAAGTTTTAACTGGCTTTGTGCTTGTTCTAAAACAAAATCTCTTCATACTGCAAGTTAAACAAGTGTGTTACGTGGCCATGGATCATCAACTGAGCAATGAGATGAGGGATCAAACTGCTCATAGCAATGTCATCATAACCTTTATATACGTGCTTCATAATGGATTTAAACATTGAATTCAAGAATTTGTTTTGAGTGAATGCCAAGAAAGAATGTCACAGTACCTTATCCCAGGGTCACTCATACTGTGGCCATGATAACGGTATGTCTGTAACTCCATCAGAATAGGACCCTTAAAAAGAAAAGAGTGTGTTACCGCCTTGAGTGACCAGTGTGGTGTTCTAGCAGCAAGTATTTGCTGTATTTGATGAATTGCACCAGTGATGAATGATTTTAAATCAATGTTTTTTCTTAGTTTAATTTACATAACATTATCACAACTAGTAAAAGGAAATGTAACTCTATTGAAATGAAAGCCTATGTTGATACTGTGAGTGCTTATTCTCATGTTCTTCTTATTGCTCTTACAAAGCAGCATTAAACAATTTCTTCCCTTCCAATATCATTCCACCATTACTTAAGAGTATTTAAAATTGTCTGTTGTTTCAATGTAAGATTGTAATTCTCAAAACCTTATTCTTCTGTACGAACCTTTTTCTTTTTGTTGTATGCCCCCAGTGTAAACATTATTTCACCAAGCATTAAAGATCTTCAGAAGAAGTGTATTGTACTTGGGTGACAGACACTAACGGTGACTCACAAAACTTTTACTTCACTTTCCATTTGTTGTAAATATAGAATGATCACTACTTTCTTTGATGCTTTCCCTAATTAATCTCTTCACGAAGAATACATCTGCCTGACAGTCAGAACACCTTTCACAATAGAATTTAACTGTGGTAGAAATGGGGAGAAGGATAACAGACTATAAGGAGATATATATATATATATACGTTTTAAATGCTTGGTTAATACCAATTGCACGTTAAATAATTCTAACAGAATTAAAGTACCACTCAATTACTTAGAGGTTCAATACTATGGAGAAAAAAAGGAGATAAAGGTCAAATACAGTTTCAACACTGACTGAAGAGAATGTGCTCAATGAGGAACTTTTATGCAGCAATAATCTGGCTATGAATTTCACCTATGGAAAAGGAATGCCGATTACAGACTTACTTTTCCAGCTCTACAGTACTCAGCTGCAAACTTTGCTGCTTCTCGAACACAGAGAATATCCATGCCATCCACCTGATAAAACAGAAACTATAAGTTGAGGCAAAAAACTGCCAACCCCCAAACTTCCAATTTCAGTACTTCCACAAGTGCAACAGAAATTCAGTTTCAAGTTCTCCTATATTAAAATATTTATAAATATATTTGTAAATAAAAGCAATACATACATATGTATGTATCGTGCAGGTGTGTGCACACACATCTCCCCTACTCCCACCCCTTAGCCCCTCTGCAAGAAAAGCTGGGGTTGTCCTCACCCTGAGCCCTGGAATGAAATCTCCTCTTTTGTAGTAGTCAGTACTGGCTGCAGCTCTCTCAACCGAAGTTCCCATTCCATAGCGATTGTTCTCACAGATAAAAATACAAGGCAACTTCCATAAGGCGGCCATATTGTACGTTTCAAATATCTGGCCCTGAAAGAAAAAGTTGAGTTACATCTAGGCAGGGAGCTCAGCCTTCGAGCGTTAGGCTCAACGGAAAAATCATTCGGTTGCAGAGGTCTTGCTAGGAGAAATTTTAATACTGAAAGTGATGTGAAACCAGCCACTTGTTGCGGCTCAGCAGGAATAAAAGAAGCTACGCTATGTAAGGTAGCTTACTTAATCTCAACTAATAATTTACAGAACTTAATTTTTAAACCTAATTTCAGTATCTGTGGCAGGGTAGCACAAAACCTTTAACTGAAATATTTCAGCTACAGTCATAAAAAAAAACCTTCACAATTGATTAATCTGGCAGGATGCTGCCACAGCAAAATAAAAGTTCAACCACAGTGACTTGCTACTCCAAGTCAAAGACAGGGAAAACCAAGAGCTGAGATCACCTGTGTTCTGAAAATAGCAAGTTACAGCAGCGGTGCACTCTAAACCATCGCTTTCTTATCTGGCCTAATGCCTCTGCTGATGATGTGAAGAGACTGGCCAGAGTGCCAATACTAAGAGGCTCTGCAAGGCGCTCTGGCCTCTCCTCTGTCTTCAGAAATCTAGGTTACATGTTTCTCCCTATTCAGCAGCGCTGTCATCTTCACTGCCAGTGCTCAGAGCGCTCCTTACAGCACACAGACCTCAGGGTGTTGCACTTAGGTGACCCATGTGGAACTAGAAAGGGGATGACAAGAGTAACTGGAAAGCCCTCCTCCCCTGACTTGTGCAGTGTTCAAATAATTAACCACTAGCCCCACTCACTGCCTTAGTATCTAGAGCTCTCCAGGAGGGAAGGAGCTGAGAAGTTTCCCCTCCACTCCAGCAACAAGGGCAGAGTTCAAAGTGGGAGTTGGGAAGGACAGAGACGGATCCAAAACATGATTAAAAAAAACAATCCAGGCACACACTATATTCCTGTTATGTTAAGAGCATCTAAACAATTAACTTAACTGTTCATCTGAAAAATCCCTCTGAAGACTATACAGTTACTTGAAATACACCCCTACTCAAATACATAAGACAATACAAATAATAAGTGCCAGTGTCCAAATTTGCAAGCTACCCAGCCACCAATGTGAAGCTGGTCTCAGTGAACAGCACTTCACAACAAAGCCTTAAGAAAAACTGCAGTGGGTGTAGGACAGGGGGCGTACACCGTCTTCTCTCTCCAGGATTGCTTTTTCACTATCAGTGGACTCCTTTAAAAAAGCACCCTTGCAGCAGAAAGCTCAACACAACAATCTCAGCACAAGACCCAAATCAGACCTTGCCTGGGTGGCAGGTACTACACCTACAGGGTGAAAGGTGCTCTCCCACCACCCTGTGGAAAGGCAGAGCTCACAGGTCACAGAAGGGAAGTTCACCCACAGTCACACTCTCCCTCACGCAGCCCCATCGGACACAGCTCATTTACCTGATTGGCTGCACCGTCCCCATACAACGTCAGACAGACTTCGTTTTTACCAAA
Source organism: Limnodromus scolopaceus (assembly GCA_028565335.1). Lineage (NCBI taxonomy): Eukaryota > Metazoa > Chordata > Aves > Charadriiformes > Scolopacidae > Limnodromus > Limnodromus scolopaceus. The sequence continues at coordinate 128,691,202 of JAOXNO010000001.1, forward strand.
GTATTTACAGGCCAGTGCAATCCCAGCTCCAAGAGGAACCTATCACAGAGTAAGGGACAAACCAAAACTTTAGAACAACGTTTAGAGGAGTGGGAGACAGACAGCTTGGGAACAGTAACGAGACATTTACACTATTGGAGATCTGCTCAACAAACAAGTTGTTACCAACCCACTTCCATTGGTTCCAATCTGTATTACAACCCAAAGTACATTCTCAATTTGATTCATTTTTGCTACAGTCCACAAAACTGTGAGCAAACCAGAATAAAGACGTAATAGATTTAATAGCCACAGAGCAAAGGTATCTGCATACGAGCTCACACCACAAAGACGAGAGGAAACACCAACACAGGACATGAACCAAATTCAACTTGTGCTTTAAAGTAGAAGTTGTGTATATATATACCTGAGCACCAACGATACCATTGCCACCATAGAAGTTTTTGGTATACATATGCATTGATCCTCCTTTTCCTTTCACACATCCTCCTTTTCGACCTGAAACACGAATAACAAGCCAGTTATTTTTTCAGGGGAAAAATACTATACAAAGAAGTATATACAATCCTTACTACTTCTGGCTTCTGCAAGAAAGATATGAACACTTTTCCAAACTAGTTGCAATAATTCACACTTGTCTTCCCTGTGACAATGACCAGAAGTAAAAATTACAGACAGGACACCTAAACCCTAAACAACCAGTAACTCCCCACCCTGCCCCAGGATAAACAACAAAAAGTTGCCTCAGCCAGCATTACTCAAGCTGCAGTTGGAAGATAACTGGTGGTCCATGAAGCATTACAACAAACCCTATTTAAATGAGCTGATCTAAGAATACAGAATTTCTCATCAGCCCACTTCATTTCTTATTCTAATCTCTCTTGTTACTAGCTACAGAGGCTTCCATTTTATTTCTAATATGCACAGCTTGTTTGCTTGGGTTTTTTTTTTGCCTTAGCCTTGGTGTTTATTTCAGACGTTGAACGCTGGATCTCTTTCTGGGATTTGTACTATTTCTTACTTGATAGTGGATCATTTTTATTATTGGTCTTTCTTTTACCTTTCATATGCTTATGAATTGAAAGCTCATGTGAGCTTTTATGGATTCTGCCAGCTATAGCCAAAGGGAAAAAAAAAAGAAAAGGATTGTCTAATTTTAATCAGAAAACTATTTTTCTTAAATGTAATTAAACTTCAGTAATCTCCCTCCATTTTTGGTACAACCCTTTCTTGTATTTTAGCTACAAACTCCTGATTGACCAATGTCACATTTTGCTATACATTCAACTTTTCTTAGAACAATCCACACTGACATCCACAAAACCATTTCTCAGGGAATCATCAATTCTCCTGAAAGGTGCGTTTCTATAGTTTGTTTCCTGTAGATCTTATCTACCAGTCCTATTTTGGGTAACTCTGCTTCCCGTTCCTTCAAAGACTTTTTAATTCTATCATTCTTGGTCACTGTAACTCAGGCTGTCTTTAGGTTTGCAAGAATCAGCTCTAGCAGCACTTGACCCAAGCATCATTTCCTGGAACAGCAGCCTCTGTACCGCAGCTGTTCTTTCCCAGTTAAAAGAACCCCACTAAACCCAAACATAATGCTATAGAAGATGATGTGTGTCACGAAAAGAAATTAAAAAAACATCATCACTGGTATTTGTAGTTTCAGGGCCCGTAGCAGATCTCCTCATTTACTTTCACTGAGTATTCAGTGACACTTGGCACATCAATCATCTACCACATTATTCATATGCATTCTTAACACACATACATTCTTAATATACAAAACCATACCTCTACCTCCAAAATGTGCTTTCCTGTATTAATGTTTCAAGTGTGCGAATTCTCAGATCAAGTCTTTATTATACCAATGATTCATAAAAGCTTTCAAGGTCCTTGTTCACTTTTCTCTTCTGGCTTCCCATCACAGATCTTTAAGAACTCAGTAGAGAACTTCTCTTCCCTGCTCCACCTATGACCCTACTGTGAATAACCATCTCTCCTTTCTGCAAAATCTTAGATCTGTCTAGATTACCATTTAATCATGTTACAATCAAATTTTCCCAAACCATTCCGTTTATCATTACGGGCAGTGTTTACCAGTTTTCCTAAGACTTCAGCAGCGTACATCTGAAAATCAACGGCTGTCTCCTAGGAAGCATAATGCTCTGTCTTATTGAGGACAAATGCCTACCACCAGCAAGTTCCATTTAAACAAGCTGCTGCAGCACAACAAATATTCCTTATGTCTTACATTTTATAGTAAAAAGTGGTTGCATCATAAAATTATAGAATGCATTTACTCTGCTACATTACTAAACTGCTTCTGAAGCCTCAGCATGCTTTGTGCATCAATGTAACTTTGAATTGAATAAAAAATACGCAAGTACAGCAGCACACATATCCTTATTTAACTTAGCACAAACCTGTAAGTTCAGCGAGAATTTCTCGAACGGGCACTCCCCGTGCGTAGGTAAAGCCGTGAGCTCTGTAAGCTGTTATCACGTGGTCTGTGGGCTTTATGGCAGCTTCAAGCCCTACACAGCAAGCCTCCTGTTACAAAGGAAAAGTAAGCTTAGCAATGAAGAGAAGCACACAACTATGATCCCCCATAGATCAAATAGCAGCAGAAAACTGGATGAGAGCAGGTACAGGAGACTGCCTTAAATCCCAAGGGGCAGCAGGACTAGAGCTACAACAGCCTTGGGCTCTAAATTCCAAGCTGACTGTGACTAACAAAAGCAGATGGGAGGGGAACCAGAAGCTGCAAAGTTCTGCAGACTTTTTCTACACCCATCTCCCAAATAAAGCATCTAGACAACTGCAATTCAAAAACAGCAGAGGAGAGCAGACAGACAGCAAAGCTTCACTAAGTTCACAAAGTTCCTTCTTGCTGTTGCTTTTTAGTGGGCACATGATCTATGAGACACTGGAACAAAAGCCATCAATGAAGCTTGAGGAGGATATGGGCCTCCAGATGTGTTGAATTTAATATGCTGTAGTTGCTCATTCCTCACATCCAGCTAATCTCCAGCTGCACCTTGTCTTCTCTCTCTTCTTATTGCTGTCCCAAGATCTCAGGGATAACATTGCATGCTAAGACATTGTTTTTAAAGAAAAAATGGACTAAATCATGGAACCAGCTATAACTTCAGACATTGTACATGGATACTCAATTCTAGATTTACTCTCCACTCTATTCAAATCCCTACATTACGTAAAATAAGACAATACTTTCTTGCAAAAAAATTTCTCACCTGGCCATCATATAAGTGGCAGAAGCCACGAATAATCTTCTGCTTGTACAGCTGGTCAGACTTCAGCTCCATGCGTCGTATGATCTGCATTGTCTTGTAGTAATGAAGCCCCTCCTCTCGAGTCATCACTGCTGTGGTACTAGGGCCATCTTCCAGGCGATGGAGGTCACATTTCTGCAAAGTTGAACAAGTAATCATTTCTTGAATTTAATTAATCCTATTTATGAATATCAGTTATTTTTTAATGATATGCCATTTTCAAATTCAGATTTTAATATGTTTTTATAAAAAGAGAGCCAGCAGAACTTAAATTCGTAGGTCAAAGTAACTGTAAAGTTTGTGCACTATTTCCAAATTCAGGGAAATAAAAGCTTTACTTTTAATAAAAACAGATTTCCACTCATGAAATGAAGCCTTGTCATTCCTACTAGCAGTAGATGAACTACAGTCCTCACAAAATATGGGAAAAGCACATTTCTGTGGATGTTGCAGGCCAAATACTTTGTAAGAATTACAGAAGCTCAGTGAAGAGACAAGAGAGATAGATAGTTTCCTTTGTGAACCAGATTGTAAGATCTGGTCTAAGACTGGACCTCACCTCTCTTTCCACCTCTTCTAACAAGCAGTAATAAACCCCTGCTGCACCAACCACCCTGCCCATCAAACCACCATGTGTCCAGTACAACTTCCTCCCTAAACCATGGACTCTACTAAGGGTGGGCTGACTTTAGGTACCCATACAAAATAAACAGATAAAATTAAAAATAAAACCCCAATAATTTAAAAAAATAAAATCAGTCAAGTTCAGTGGAACAGACCAAACAAATTACCCTGTCAGTGCAGATTAAGTGGCCAAAATACTGCTATGCAGGTTAAAGACAGATTACATTACAGCAAAAGCAAAAGCCTCTCCAGAGGAAATCCACTGACACCTAGATGAATTGTATATAACACACAGTTATACTACTCTTAGGACAGCTCTGTTTCCGTGTTCACATAACAATAGAAACTTAGGAGTCTTGTAATCAACACAGGAGCAAACATTAAACCTGGTGGCTACTCAGAAAAGACTTTTCGTATAAACATATCACGGAATCACAGCATTGTCAGAGTTGGAAGGGACCTCTAGAGATCATCTAGTCCAACCCCCCTGCTAAAGCAGGAATGCCCAGAGCACATCACTCAGGGCTGCATCCAGGCAGGTCTTGAAGATCTCCAGAGAAGGGGACTCCACGACCTCTCTGGGCAGCCTGTTCCAGTGCTCCGTCACCCTCACCGTAAAGAAGTTTTTCCTCATATTTGAATGGAACTTCCTGTGTTCCAGCTTGAACCCGTTGCCCCTTGTCATATCGCTGGAAACCACTGAAAAGACTCCGGATCCAACATCCTTCAACCCACCCTTTAGATACTTATAAATAAGGTCTCCCCTCAGCCTTCGCTTGTCCAGGCTAAAGAGTCCCCAGCTCCTTGAGCCTTTCCTTGTAAGGGAGGTGCTCCAATCCCTTAATCATCATCTTAATATCTTCCCTCCCTTCCAGCTGTGAGATAATTTTAATACTTCACAGGCACAAACAAACAGGGAGTGGGGTAGAAAGAAATCTAAATAATTTCTTTCAATTCTTTATCAATTCCTGAATGAAAAGCCAGCACAAAAGCTGCCACCAGGGGAAGCATTGCTTTTTCCTGAGACCCAGCCACAGCGGAAAGCTGACAGAATATAAAGTATGTTTTCTGAGCAGCACCATAAAAAAGGGTGCCATATTTTTCCTCCAAAATCCATACAGACCTCAATCAGCTGCACCTCTGGGATACAGCACCCGTGACTCCATAAACAAAAAGGAGATGGAAAGAAGGGTAGGCAGCAAACACCAGCTATTTTTTTAAAAAGCATTAAGGAAACATTAATACTCTTCCCTCAGAATGGAAAAAGTTCTTTAGCTCCTTTGTGACACCATTCTCACAGTTGCATTGCAGCATCACAGCTGCAAAGAATGATAACTTCACATTCTTAAGAAACAAATAATATTACTACATACTGCCAAGGACAGCACTTCCAGCTACGTTTAGAAATCAGGCCAGATAGTGAGGGGTTTGATTCTGGGAATTCAAACAGTATCTTTATAATTAAAAAGGGGGCACGTCCGTCACGTCAAGACCTACAACAATCGCTTATACAGAATACCAGTATTAAGTGTTCCGTTTCTTTACCTTAATTTCAAACGTGGCTTCATTTGCAAAGTCTGCATAGTTACGGGATGCTACCATCACTCGAGATGCCTTAAAAAAAAAAAAAAAAAAAGGACAAATTCAAAACATGAGCAATATTTTAATATAATTATCAAGCAAAAGTAGGTGAATTCTCAAATAAATTCTAACAGTACTCCCAAAATGAAATAATTCGTGAATTAAACTCACCAGTGGCTCAGTCTCGCCAAGGGCAAGTCGCTCCTGACCAACATAGTGGCCTTCTATGATGGAGCAAATAGATCAGTTGACAAGGGAAGAGCTACAGGTATCATCTCCCTGGACTTCTGTAAGGCCTTTGACAAGGTCCCCCCACAACATCCTTCTCTCTAAATTGGAGAGATCTGAATTTGATGGGTGGACTGTTCAGTGGATAAGGAATTGGTTGGTTGGTCGCATCCAGAGGGTAGTAGTGGTCAACAGCTCAATTTCCAGATGGAGATCAGTGACAAGTGATGACAGGTGTCCCTCAGGGGCCCATTTCGGGATCAGTACTGTTCAATATCTTCATCAATGACATAGACAGTGGGATTGAGTGCAGTCTCAGCAACTTTGAGGACGGCACCAAGCTGAGTGGTACGGTTGACATGCCTGAGGGACAGGATGCCATCCAAAGGGACAGGCTCAAGAAGTGGGCATGAGGCTCTACAAGGCCGTGTGCAGGGTCAGGGCAACTCCCAGTATCAATACAGGCTGGGGGATGAAGGGATTGACAGCAGCCCTGAGGAGAAGTATTTCGGGTACTGGTGGACGAAAAGCTGGACATGAGCCGACAACGTGTGCTCACAGACCAGAAGGCCAAACATATCCTGGGCTGCATCAAAAGAAGTGTGACCAGGAGGGTGAGGGAGGTGATTCTGCCCCTCTGCTCTGCTGTGGTGAGACCCCACCTGGAGTACTGCCTCCAGCTCTGCAGCCCTCAGCACAGGAAAGACAAGGACCTGTTGGAGCGGGTCCAGAGGAAGGCCACAAAAATGGTGAGGGAGGCTGGACTAGATGACCTTTAAAGGTCCACTCCAACCCAAACTATTCTACAATTCTATATCCCTACAGTACGAGAGAACTTTTGTTTTGTATGTATGTGCCAGAAGTCCTTTAAAACCCAGTATTTAAAATTAAGATTAGAAAAAGAGAACATAAGTTTAAATTTGTAATACCATTGTTTATATAAAGTAAGTTTCAAGAGACTGTGAAAAGCATCAAAACCACATAATTATTTTTCCCTTCACATGCCAGATTGCCTATATGAATAGAGTCAGCCAATGAAGATTTTGATGACTCTCTGCGCTGACTGTAATTTTGCCTTGATAGAGCAAAAAATTTATTTGAAAAAAACCCGCACAAAACAAAACAAAACAACCCAGCAGATTTCTGGAATATGAATTACTCTCACTCTTCCTTTTCATTAGGAAGAGAAGTTGAGGCGGGATGAGGCAATAACAATCATTTCAGTGGGTAACAGCACAGCCAGTACTTTAAAATGGTACGGAAACATAAAAGATGACATACCTGAGAATACACGAAACACAGAACAACAGAGAGGGTGGCATGGTAGGGGAGAGATAAGAAGGATGTTTAAAAATACATTACTGTTCTGTCTTAAAGAATGAACACAGGCTATTGACTAATGAACATCTGGTATTTTTAGATAACTTTATTAAGTTTCACTGCAGCATCAGATAGGATGTTCATCTGCCCATGCATGCGCTGTGGCCATAGCATAAGGAACACACTACATCTTTAGTGGCAAAATTGTATTGCTGATTAAGTTACACAAAAATTTAAGTAGCTCATTCAACCATGGAATTGACAGAAATTTAGCTGAAGGTTTATTATTTCAAAATTTTGAGAATGCCCAGGTCACTGTTTCCAAAAAAAGGTCTGATTGACAGGTATAAAGCTTGGAAAAAAGCCGGGAGAAGTTTCTCAATCCATCTTGGTTGCTTACTCTATTGCATATTTGATTTAGCAATCAGAATCCCCTGTCTTTCCCTGCGCCATTATCAGATTAAATATTTAGAGTTTTTAATTTAAACTAAGTTTCCACACTGTTTACTGCAATGCATCAGTATTATCGGTGAAGAAAAGCTATTTTACTTCTAGAGCTGGAAATGAGTCAAGAGTTTGGGATTTGCAGAATCACAGAATGGCTGAGGCTGGAAGGGACCTCTGTAGGCCATCTGTTCCAACCCCCTGGCCCTGAATATGGCATAAAATCAAAAGTTCTAAAGTACATAGCTGGTACACAACAAACCTTGACAAAGCTGATTCAGGCCTTACCTCACTAACAGCTCCCTAGGTTATCAGCATTTGGAAGGGGGGAAAAAAGGGAAAAAAAAAGAAAAAAGAGAAGAGTAAGTAACTGTAATAATTAGGGAAAGAGAAGTCAGCAAGTTATTAGCCAGCCAGAACACTGTAAGAGGTAGCTTCCTTACAGGTAAACTGTGCATCATGGAAATTAATCTTTACACTTTGCAATGCGCTCAAAGTAGATATAATATACCGTTATGGATTAAGACTGCTTCTATTTATTGAGTGATTTATACCTTCGCTATAAATGCATAGGAACAATTCAAGACAAATGTTTACATCTTTGGCAATCACTAGGATCCAACAATTTGTATTAAGATACCCAAACCAGATCTAGCTTGGAATTCCAGGAAAATGCAGTATGTCAGGAGCAGGCCAAGTACTTGCAATAAGGGCCTAATTTTAGGCACCCATATTTGAAAATTTTAATATAAATGTTTTACTTGTAAATTAAGAAATACTTTTAGGTAAAGAGTCCCAACACATATAGGAAGATCTTCTGGTAAATCTCCTCTCTCATGTCATTCTCATGAATCCAGTCACCCACCTGCTTTTTCCACAAGAAGTGAATGCTTAGGTAAGTGAGCTACTTCAGAACATAGGTACAGTAACAGATTTGCTCTCAATGGCAAAAAGGCAGCTGACTTCCAACTACCAAAAACTACCCTTTAATGCTGACTTGATATTGCCAACAATTTTCTTCAGCAAGGTTAATTCTTTCTCATGGCCACAGTCTTTATAATGGAATGAGGAGAATGGACAGGTAAAAGTAAGTTTTGAAGACTTTCCACCCAAAAGAGATAAAACATAACAAATTAAACACTCATGCCAGAAAAACAACAACATTTGAAAGAAAATTCGGGAAGAGATGAAAAGAGATTGTTGCGTGAGCAAAGACAGGTGACGCAGCTCAAAAAAAAAGGTCAGATGGCTGAATTTAGAATGGGACGAGGAGAGTATGTTTACCTCCCTGTTTAGGATCTGACCGGTGCTAACAGTTCAAAATATATATACATAAAATAAAGCAAAGGGCCCAGACAAGGGGTTCGGGAAGGAATCGGAATATTTCATAGGTACTAAGAACAAAAACGGCAAAAAAGATGACCGCGCACGGAACCGACGGAGGGGATCCCCGGGCCGGGCAGCCACAGCCGCCCGCGCTGCAGCCGGAACGAAGGCTGGGCCCCTCCCGTGACAGCGCCGGGGGCCGCCGGCGCCGTCTCTGTCCCCCATTGTAACAAAAAAACAACCCAGCGTCCCTGCCGGGGTGCCACGGGTGGGCAGCGGCTCCCGCCCTGCCCGCTCCCTCGGCGCCGCGGGGGGACACCCAGGCCCCGGCCGTTACCCCCGGGCCGCCTCCACACAGGAACCCCGCGCCAGCCCACGCGCCGACCGAGTGACTGCTGAGGCGGCCCCGCCTCGCGCCGCGCAAGCAGCACCCCCACCCCCCCCCCCCCCCCCCCCCCCCCACGCCCCC
>JAOXNO010000001.1:128700592-128769389 GCA_028565335.1 Limnodromus scolopaceus
CCCCGCCGCCGCCGCGCGCCTCGCCCCGTTCCCTCCCTTCTTCCCTCCCCGTCCCCCTCACAGAGGAGGGGCGCAGTAGCCCCTCTGGCCCGCTGCGGCCGTTGGTCCCGGCCGGGCAGGTAACGAACCGCACTCACCGTCCTCCCGGCCGCCACGGCGGTGGCGGCGGCCGGACCCTGCAGCACCCGGGAGAGCGCGGCCAGCAGCATCTTGCGCATGGAGCGGGGAGGGGCGGCAGTGCCAGGCGAGGGGCCCCCGTCCTCGAGTCTCCTTCAGCCGTCGCCGCTGCCGCCCCGGCTGCCACCGCCAACCGCTCGGCCCGCCCACCCGCCGGCCGACCAACCGACAAGCTCCCCGAAGTGACTGGCTGCCGAGCGGCGGGCCGAGCGGTGACTTTCCCTGCGTGCCTCCCCCGCGCTGCGCATGCGCGGGCGGGGCGCGACGGCGGAGGCGTAAGGGGGATTTGTTCAAAACCTTGGAGTTCAGGGGGTTGTGCCCGGGTTGAAGGTGACCTCGGCCACCCCGATGCTAGAAGGAGGGTTTCGGGCAGGGCGCCTCTCCCCTAGCCGTGCACGCTTTTCCCATCCCGTGCAGTGACATAGGCCTGAGTGTTTCCCTCTCAGCCACCCCTGAGCAGGGCCCTGTGAAGAGTGCTCCCTGACCCCTGATCTTTATAGGCATTAAAGTAACTAACGTGTTAAAACCCGGTATGTTTTCACCTCACAGGCATCCCCCCCCCCACCCCGGGAAATGTGCGGCAAGGTTAAGATTTAACTCAATGTTGAGGGGTCCCCTCACCTCAAGGCCTCTGCGGGTCTCTCTCTGGCCCGCCGCCCCTTTCCTCCCCACCCGCTTGCAGGCCCAGGCCGCGGTCAGGTGCCGGGCTGTGGTGGAGTGCCCAAACCAGGTTAACCACGTGCTGCGCCAGCCATCCTGGCTCCTTGCCTGGCCCTTGGCTCCCCTCCTCCTCCTCTGCCTCCCTGAGCGGGGCTGATGGCAGCGCCTGCATCACCCCAGGGCTGAACACGGAACTAATTCAGCTGAAAGGTGGCACACATCCCGTCCCCGTCCCCGTCCCCCGTCCCCCCCCCAAAAAAAAACCCACCCCAAACCTAAACAACAGAAAGTACATGATGTTCACCTGTTGGTGTCACAGATGTTTGTGTCTGACGAGTCCTGAGGGTTGCACAGAGCTCAGCACATCTGCAGCACAAATGGCAAGTGTTTAAGGCATAATTGGCACTGAAAACGTGTTCCTCAAACTATACCCTCAGACAGGTAGAAGTTGGGCACCTGTTGCCAAAACACAGCTTCACCTGGATCCCCGCTGCACTGTTCACCTCCTTCCTTGGCTGCCCACGTGTTCTACTACACAGACACCAGCGGCCAATGTGTTTTCTTCTTCACCTTCTCCATAACACAAAGTAGGAGGAGTTGAGGAAGGCAGGCAGCCATCTCTGCAGAGAGATGTTACGAAGAAGCCTAACTCTTTATGTATTTGGTTAGTTGTTAATTAGAAAAGCAAACCCAGGCTTGGTATCAGCTTGCTGGAAGACAAAAAGTTACCAAACTTTCACAGGAAACTTTCATCATAGTTGGAAAGGACCTCTGAGATTACCGAGTCCAACCATACACACAAAAAAAATCCTACAATCTCAGGCACTAGAGCATGCCCTGAAGTGCCAGATCTACACGTTTCTTAAATACCTTCAGGGATGGTGACTCAACCGCCTCCCTGGGCAGGCTGTTCCAGTGCCTGACCACCCTCTCAGTACAGTAATTCTTCCTAATATCTAATCTAAACCTCCCCTGCCGCAACTTCTGACCATTTCCTCCGGTCCTGTCATTATTCCCTTGGGAGAAGAGGCCAACACCCACCTCTCTACAACCTTTCAGGTAGTTGTAGAGGGCAATGAGGTCTCCCCTCAGCCTCCTCTTCTCCAAGCTAAACATGCCCAGTTCCCTCAGCCTCTCCTCCTATGACTTGTTCTCTAGACCCCACACCAGCTTGGTGGCTCTCCTCTGAAGAGGAGAAAAGGCTGAAGCCTTTCTTTAGCTTTAAGTTCGGGTGGCAGCACAGAGCATTGCCCATGCTCAGCATCCTACCCTCATGCTGTTGCTCTGCAGGTACCCTGAGGTACAGGTTGAGATGTATAAAAGAAGCAATATAAAGCTACCATTTTTCTCATCTAAGGAATGAAAACCTTAAAAAATCTGAAATAACATCACTTTTGCTATCATGAAATCCACCCGTGCTGTCTTTGGTTGTCACTAGGGACAAAGCAGTTCTTGCTAACACACCTGGAAAGGCAAGTCTACACAGGGAGTAGTGGAGTCATTTTTGGCATGCAACTTGTAGGAAGTTTGAATTTTGCAAGTCAGCTCTGCGCTACTAAGCAGCTTTAGATATTGTTCATGAAGCAGCAACAGCAATAACAGCAGTTGTAAGCAATGTAGAAAGGTTGGTAAGTTGCTCCAGAGGGCATTTTTCCTAGAGTATCTTTAGTCCGTAGTATTTCCCTGCTTGGAGAGCAAGCACAGACTTGCTGGAGATGTTGTTCTGCCAGAAGGGAGTGGCTCTGCAGCAAGAGGAAGCATTATCCCAAAGGTCTGCCTTATCCCCAGGGCTGCCAAGGTACTGCACCAACCCGAGAGGTCACAGGCCTCTTCTAAACTGTGTATCCACCTCTGGATGGAAGTTTGAAACCTGCACTTTTATCAATCAATGCTGCATGGGGAGATTACTGATGGATTCACGCGCACTGGTGGTGTCCATGCACATACCAATTGTGTTGGTGCAACTCATGAAGCACAAATGCTTCTAGTGTCCTCCTGGCCTACTCAGGTTTACAGCAAAGCCAAATGGCACCTGGGATGGAATGACGCCTGCTGTCTGCAGACTGCAGGATTTCTTTAGCCGCCCATGACACTAACCTGCTGGGGACAGTCAGGAGATGGCTAGGGGGAAGCTGAGTCTTTGAGACTTTCCTCCTGGTGACCCTGCTCTGGCTGACTGGTGACAACAGCTTCCTGACACCCCTCACAGGAGACGCTGCATTTTGGGAGAGATGTGCAATAGTTGGCTTTGCAGAAAAACCCACCTATATAAAGACCCCAAAGGGACCGAAATCCACAGCAGCAAGTGTAGCACCTCTCTTCTTTGCTGGGTGCGTTCCTGTGCAGAGGGGACAATGACCGACGAGGAGAAGGAGAGCCTCTGAACGTGGCACTTTGTGCCTATGGCTGAATCTTCCTGCTGCTCTGCCCTCTCTTGTCCCTGGGCCTTGTTCAGCTTCCCCATATATTATCTTCTCCCTATTGAGGACAAAATTCTCTGCTTTCTCTCCCTGCAGCTCCCAGTTCTGTTTCTTCCCTCTTTGTCATTTTGAACAAACTGTCCCTTGTCCTGTCTTCTCCATTGCGCTGACTCTGTGTAACATTTTCACCCCTCCTACCACCTTCTTTGTACCCAACTTTTTTTTCTCATTAATCCGCATTTTTTTTTCAACACCTCTCATTTGGAGAACTGGCTATACACAGCATAGGTAGCTTGCACTAGTGAGGATGGTGAGGCTGTCAGAATTCCCTGCAATACAGGGCAGAACAAGGATTCACCACTTCATTCTGTAGTTTTAGCATTCTATAGATGAAGTTCATCTGCTTTAACTAAAGAGAATGAAGGTACTAGTATCTGCACATGAGACATAAAGCTTGTGGTAAACTCACCTGATGCTTCTTCACTAAGCAACGCTATGAAGTAAAAGTTTCAAGAGCTCCATGAACAATTGTTAGCTGTGGACATGGTCCTGCTCAAAGAAAAAAATTACATTATTATTACAAAAGAATGCAGTCAAGCTTATTTCAAGTTCAGCCTCATCTATCTGTTCTTTCTCCACATTAAAGGAAAAACCAGAGCAATTTTTATAATGACACATTTATAGACTGATATTTTATTAACACTTCTAATAGTCAAAAATAGTTATTTGTGATTGGAAAGGAGTCCTTTTTGTCCTTCCTGGAATTATAGCAAAGCATTGATCTACATTACTGTCATGGTTTCCGCTGGGATGGAGTTAACTTTTTTACTAGCAGCTGGTGTAGTGCCACGTTTTAGATTTGGGAGTGGAATGGTGTGATAAGCACACTAATGGTTTTGGTTGTTGCTAAGCAGTTACAGCCTTTTCTGTTCCTCACACCACCCCACCATTGAGGAAGCTGGGGGTGCACAAGAAGCTCGGTGGGGACACATCCAGGACAGCTGAGCCCAACTGACCAAAGGGCTATTCCATACCATATGACGTCATGCTCAGCGTATAAAGCTGGTGGAAGAACAATGAAGGGGGAGAAGTTCAGCATCATGGCATTTGTCTTCCCAAGTGACCATTATGTGTGATGGAGCCCTGCTTTCCTGGAGATGGCTGAACACCTGCCTGCCAATGGGAAGCAGTGAATGAATTCCTTGTTTTGCTTTGCTGGTGGGCACGGCTTTTGCTTTACCTATTAAACTGTCTTTATCTCAACCCTCAAGTTTTTCCTCACTCTTACTCTTCTGATTCTCTCCCCCGTCGCAACTGGGGCAAGTGGGTGAGCGAGCAACTGGATGGTTCTAGCTGCTGGCTGGGGTTAAACCACAACAACCTCTGCAACTTCTTTACTTTTCATAGTATTTAAAAAATATTTATATGTTTTCTCCATTAAAAACGTGCAGAAAGCTAATTCATGAATGAGGTAAACAATGAAAAGGACAACATAATAAAATCGTAAGCAGAGGGTGACACTACAAAATTATTTATTGAAAGATGATTATGTAATATTTCATAATGGAGCACCTTGCCATGTGTGACTCTAGTATTACCACATCAAGGGTGTGTTGCATGTCATCAGCCAAAAGTCATTGTTTTCTATTGTTCTGGGTGTGATCCTGAAATGTTATGATTTTTCGTATTGCAGCTGGTGTTACAAATGTCTGCCATTGGGTTAAAGATGGAGGGGAGCATCCAGTGTTTGGGACTTGCTCCAAGTTTCCACCTATCTCCATCCAGATGAAAGAAATGCTCGCCTCACTTGAGGAGTCAGAAACTTGCTGCCTGATTTTTCTTCTCCCTGTGCCACCATAGATCTAATTGGCAAAAGGCAGCAATGTGGGGGACTGACCTGTGCCACAGGACAGCTTGCAGTCACATTCAGCCTCATTTCCTCTATTGGGGACATCCATACCATGGAGCCCTTGCAAGGTGTGTGGCACTGTATGGTGGCCCCTTAAATCGTAGTAACTATTCTTCGTATTTATTTAGTTCAAAATGCTTGAAGTAAACTGAGGCTGTGGACCAGCCCCTCTGAGTGGCATTTGAATGGGTCAGTGGGCCGGTGCTGCATGCCTGGTGACGTGGGGATCTGCATGGTGGCATGGTGAGCTGCCTCCATTTTGGGGGCTGATTGGGAAGGATAGTGGCACAGTCTTATCCATGCTGGTCACAGGCAGCAGCCTCCAGGACTGTGCCTGGTTTCTTCTTAGAGGGAAGCAGTCAGTTAGCTCCAAAGGAGAGCACACAGTGTGTTCACAGATGTCCTACAGGTCCTGGGTCTGAACCAAAGAATTAAGTTATCCAACAGAACAGATGTAGCCTTAGTTCCTTTTCCATCTTTAAAACTTGAATTGCCAGCTTCACTCCAGATGCAACCTCCAGTTATAAATACATGGCACTCTCCTGTTGAAACTGCTCAGCGGGAACAATCCTTTTTTCTCTAATTATTCCTTCTTTTGAGTTTTCGTTTTCTCTCCTCCCATTTTCCTTCCTGTCCTCCCATATCTCATTTGACTTTCTTGCCCAAACTTTTCTTCCTCTCTTCCTTTTCTCAGCTCCACATTGCTCCTCTACATCTGTCACAAAAAAGTCTCTCTCTAATTTGCTGTTTTACCCCCAACAGGATTCCCATTCTGTCCTACATTTTCTAGTAATTCCTGCTTTAGATAGCAGCACTGCTTCCAACTCATTTTTAATACTGAGACACATGCAATCGACATTGATGAGGAACTAGAACAATTAATTACACTGTCAAAATCCTTCAGACGATTTGTTTCCTTTGGACTCATAGGAGTTTGGAAGAGAAGTAGTTTTCTAGGATCTTCCAGATGTTTTGCTTCTAGCAGCGACAGAAAAAAGTATAATTTCTGTTTGTTGTTGTGATTGCTTTCCTGCACTATTATTTGAAAAACGCTGAAAGAGCAAGATGCCAATGAAGTTATAATGTCATTTTTCATGTTTGAATTATTTATCCTTTTATGCTGCTCCTCTCTGTACTTCCCATTATGTTATGTTTTTTTTAAACCCCAGGAGTAATTAGAGAAGCACTGCTGTAGGAAAGGCTATGTTCATTACCTGGTAAATTCCTAGGGGAAAAGAGATGTTATTTTACTCTGGTGTATAAGCCCAACTACTGTAGAGTTATTTGGATGTTAACATTGATCTGTTTGAAAACAGGGAAGAAAAGAAAACAGATATATTTTCTGCTGTAGCTGGATCTCATAGATATGAAAATCAAAATGTTATGTCTGGCATTCAGTTCAGTCCTGCATTTTGAGATTATAGATGTCTTTCAGGTCTATAAAAATGTATAGTTTTATCCCAAGTCATGGTCTAAGACTTTTTGTCTGCAAGGCTCAAGCAAACATTTTGTGAGACCTCTGTGTACATGGAAAGCTTTTTAAAAATCCTGCTGTTTGGACTTTATGTTTTTTACACAGGCATCCTTATTTTGCTGTGTTCTATTTCACAGCACCTTACAGATAACATTTCTGTCAATATAGCTCTGTGTAACACCTGCATTTTTCCCCAGTGGCATAATATTTTTGAATGACACCCACTTGTGACGCACTATGATTCCAAATTGTTGTCTGTAGGATTGTTGCCAGCCTCATTGCTCCTTGTCTGCCTTTCTTTTTGCTGGGTTCCGCTCTCTTTCAGGTAGAAACCACTGATTTACTTCCTGTCTTTCAAGTGGCTCTTCCAATTTTGCAAATAACTCTTGAGTTCTAATCCTCTGCTCCAGAGTGCTCGCAGTCCTCCCCCAGGACTAAACAGTAGTTTATTTCTTTATCCCTGCTATGGACTCTTTGTCAGGAAGTGTAGCGATGGGACGAGGGGTAATGGTTTTAAATTGAAAGAGGGGAGATTTAGATTAGATACGAGAAAGAAATTCTTTACTGTGAGGGTAAAGGAACAGGTTGCCCCGGGAAGCTGTGGATGCCCCATCCCTGGAAGTGTTCAAGGCCAGGCTGGATGGGGCTTTGAGCAACCTGCTCTAGTGGGAGGTGTCCCTGCCCATGGCAGGGGGCTTGGAACTCGATGATCTTTGAGGTCCCTTCCAACTCTAACCATTCTATGATTCTGTGATTCTAATAAGAAAATCGAATAGTGCAGGCACAAAGAAAGGTTTTGTGAGAATTCTGTTACCGTTAGAATGATGGATAAGTATTCTTTGGATGCGGGCTTTGGGGGGTGCTGGTGGGGGTGAAGAGGGGCGCAGTGCCGCAGGCGTGCCGTCAGGCGGCGGTGCAGCCCAGGGATGGAAGCGCCTCTGCGCCGGCAGCCAACCCAAAACTAGCCGGAGTCCCAGCAGTGACTCAAAGCCCGTTAGCAGCAGGGCACAGGCGGTTAGAATTGGAGGTTGCTTAGTTACTTGAGAAAGTAACGTTAGGACAATATTAAGGGAACACACTGAAAATAAACTGGTTACATTAGGAAGGGTGGGACTGCTTGGTATTGCTTCCCCAATTGTATCTGTGGGGTTGATTTCCTTTCCCTGAGCACAAGAAAGGGGTGTTTGAGTACCCAACCTGTTGCTGTTGTCCCCAGTTCCCCAGCTCCTTTCGGGAGAAGCCTAGTTTAGATTTGTCCTTCAATGATTTTGACGTTTATCTGGTTTTACTGAAGCTCATATATTTGAGCGGACTCAATTTTACACAACCCTCCCTCTCCTCCCAACCCCCCGTCTTCCCACACCAAAGAAACATAACTGTCCTCTTTGCAAAGCTTTTTTTTTTTTTTGAAACTCTGCAAAATCCCATGGTATACAGTAAGGGTCATATATCACCAAAAAAAACCCCACCCCGAGCTATGTGTCATGACCGTTTGATACCAGACTCGTATCATCTGAAGCTATTTTGCACTAAGCCACGCTGTCTCTGACAACCCTTAGTGGATTCAGATTCATCCCTTGCTTGCCCTAGTTTTGTGATGACACGATGCTGCTTGCTTTAGCGTGTGTGCATCTGGATCCATGTGCAGAAAACCTGCAAACAATTATAGGAGAGAACGCTAAGCTTAGGAAAGCAGATCAAACAGAAAACAGAATTAAGGATGTTCTTTAATTTGGCTTCCTGAGCTTTGATACCAAAATACACTCTTGCCCCTTTGTGGAAGACTCGGGAATAGAACTCATCTCTCTAATCTCACGCTTTCAGAAATTCTTTTCCTCTGCCATGATTAAGGGCATTCAAAATTATCTTTGATTATGCAATTAAGACTGCTCTAAATGCATACAAATAGAATGGGGAGGGGGGTGTGAATTAAGTAAGAAAATACACTTCTGTTTTTCAGAGAGGTGAAGAGTAGTCCCTCAAGTCTGACCATTTTCCATTCAGGTCTTTTCTTTTCTTGAGGATGGTTGAAAAGCATTTAAATGCAAGAATTTATTAAGGGAACTTGGCTAGCTTTCACCAACTGCTGACTCTCTTCTGGAACTCTGCATGTGACTTCCTGCATGAGTAGAATGAACCTTGTATTATTACTTTGTTCCTAGGTTTTAAAATTAAGTACAGCTTTGGTGGAGCTGAATTTAGTGTCACCTGGTCTTGAACATTACAAGACAATGGCTACACAGGTTTTTCTAAATGTTATTTTCTCAGTAATATGATATGGGATCTTCCATACAATTTTGGCCTAAAAACTCAGAATATTTTGACTGCATTATTGGTTTACATCTGGATATTAGATTTTTGCTTGCATTACTGTTGGTCAGGCAAGTCCTTAGCAAGCAGTCACAGACAGTGGGTAGCCCAGGACTTCTCAGTAGGTTTGGCAAGACTGAATTTGCTAAGCAAAATTTGGAGCTGTGTCCTGGCCCAGGGGCAGAAAGGAATGGAGAGAGCTAGAAAACTGTAAGGGGAGCTGTACGGAGCTGGGTTTGCAGCTCCCAAGGCCTGGGTGGAGATGGAGAGCACCAACACCATGACCTGCCTGAGCAGCACTGTTACCCCATGGACTTCTCTGCCAGGAGCAGCAATCGGCATGACTTTCCAGGACCCTGGCACAGGCAAAACAAGCAGTAGGGCCATGACCATTTTGTTCCCTCTGGCAGTCTGCTGTCCCAGGCAAATCCTGGCTTTGCCCATGATTCTAGTTGACCCTGCACAAAGATGGCTTTTTATTCCAGCTGTGTGTCTCCCCTTGCCTACAAACCCTAGAAGTCTTTGCCTGAAGAGCCAAAGCATGCTGCAAATGTAGACTAGATTGCAAAAATACTTGATTAAGAGTAATTGACTGTAAAGCCACAGGAGAGGAAGGAAGAGGGGAATGCCTCTTCAGAAAGCAGCTGGTGGAGGCTAGGAAGGGTTACTTGTGAAGGGTTACATACCATCTTGATGAGAACTGGTTTTCACATTATGGGTTTTCTCCAGACTCAATCAAAATCAATGAGAAGCTTCCTATTGATTTCTGTATGTTTTCAGTCAAACCCATTGTGTATTGGCTTTCAAATACATCAATATGTGTATATTTGCAGTCAAACATACAAGCCTGTAATACTTTGACATAGTACAGGCAAATTCAAAAGATTTTGAGATTGTGTGAATGTTCTATGTTCAGAGTTTGGAAGGCACAATTAACTTCAGCCGTTCTTAAAACAATGAGTAAACATGAAGAAGAGTTGGTGTCCACATACAAACTATTTTTAAGTGTTTGTTAATTTTACAGGGTCTGCCAAATAAAGCAGAATTATTTATTTTTAGTCTGAGTGACTTCAACCGCTTTAGAGTCCCATAAACTTTATGCAATTATGCCTTGGATCTTTTAACTATACAGTACCACGTCCCATCCCTTTGTTCTACTTTTTCTGCAGGCATCTGCCTCCTATTTCAAACAACAGTCAGTGTTCTCCCAGATCCTTCACCAGCCAGACTGCAGTATTCTCTTGTTGGTGCTATGTAACGCAGCTGACGGCCAATTTTCTTTCCCATTAGAAACCTCAGTAGACACTAATTTCTTTTAAATTATGTTTGTTGGAACATTTCCCATTCTTTTGCAGGTGTCTATTTTTTTCCTCGAACAAAGCTAAAATTTCAAGTGAGTCAACTATTTTGATTTACATATTAGCCAAATAAAACAAACTTGTAAAATTCTCCTCACCCATTTACCTGAAGCAAGTATATTTGAGTGAAGAAAGGAACCATATGAGTTGGACGGAGTGGGTAGGGGCAAGGAAAATTCATGGGTTGTATTTTTCTATGGCAGCATGACAGTAATTTTCAGCAAGGCTCACAGCAATTTGTTTTAGTCTCCAGTAAAATGGGTTCACTTTTTTTTTTTCCATTAATTTTTCATCAATTTTTCAGTGAGTGTAGACAAGCAGACTGAGCATCTGGTTTCCACAAAGACTAAAATGTAGGTTTCTAAGATTTGCAGGGTGGCTGGGTATATCTTGTTTGGTTTTTTATATTATATAGGTTTTTTTTCCCCTCCAGAATGTAACTCCTAAAAACATCTTAAGCCATTCTAATTGCAACATATAGTCTACTATTCAGCTATTCAGCTCAATCTATGCTTTAAAGAATCTGAAGATTTGTGTTGGAAAAATGAGTTGTGGAAGCCCATTTCAGAACATATTATGACAGCACATCAATTTCCAATATTAACATTTGTCCTGAGAGAGTTCTAATAGGGAAAAGTCAGTGATGACAATCATGGCTATCTCTGAGGAATAAGCAGCAATGAAACCAGGAGATACACAATATTAGAATACTATTTTTACCTATTTTACTTGGGCAGGCTGTGGAAATGGAGGAAGACAAGACTACTGTACAAATTTGATATACGGGGTTGTGCTAGTGTGGCTGCCAACCACTTGAACAGCTGGTAAGGAAATATGGACAAACAGAATTTGTGATAGAATATTTCTCAATGGCTGGAAAAGTGTTTGGGACAAGTGATCCAGCTGGCTGACCCAAAGCGGTGTAAAATGTTGTAGATTTCCAGTGTGGATTTTTTATAGCTCTTCTAGGAGAATTTTAGTTGAAAGAGCAGATCAGAAAACAGAAGCAAAGGAAATCTGAGCCAGTGTGAGTTTTCCTGTTATTTTTCCAAACTTTTTGAACACGCACATTTGGTCAGCTGAAGAGCTCCCTCATTTGTCCTGCACACTTCTTTCCACTTGTGCAGCAGAAGAAAGACCAGAGGTGGAAATACAAACTAGCGGTGCTTCAGAGTGTTGTATTCAACTGATTTTCTTTCTGGTTTGCCTTAATCTGGTGCTGATTTTAGTAATTACATTCTGCATTTGGCCTGCATATAACTGCAATGTTTATAAAGATTTGTGTAGTCCGAAGCTTTCTTGTTAGCTATATGTTAAAGAATGTTCAAGAGCATAAATTATTCCAGGAAGGGAACGGAATAAAATACTCAACAATTTGCCTCTGGATTGACTTTTCCTGGACAGTAGGTAGGAATAACTTCTTCATTTCTCCCAGTGCCTGTAGTTTTGATTCAGCCATGCCTCTGTTGCAGATTGCCCATGCCAGCAAAAGATGTATCACTAGGAAGACCAAAACATGTTGCAGAGAAGAGTATGCCTTGGATCAGCCTAAATGTTTGACGCTAAAGGTGTCGTCCTACCCTCATAAATGTAATTAATTTTCTTGTTAAAATGCTAGAATTAGTGTAAGCTGCACAATGACACTGAAACAAGCACTTAAGGCTATTAACATAGCATTTTATATTAAAGACTGCTTTTTTTTCTTTTTTTTTTTTTCTTAAACAAAGTATCAGACCCATGAAAGCCAGGGTGAGACACTGTCACCCTCTGAGACTCATTACTGCTTAGATCAGGGCTACTTAACAGTTTAGTGGGACAGATGCCAGTTTTGGGCACATCTGCTGTCCATTTGTGCTGCTCTCTTGACTCACTTAGGCAGGATTATTGCTCATCAAAGAAAAGGCCCAAGCATGTTCAATCACAGTAGGATCAGTCTGAACATTTAGAGGCTGAGTAAAATCACCCCACAAGCTGCCAGCTGCCTTCTCTGATCTAAACTGTTACTCTCTGCTACTATTTCTTACCTTTCAGACCTTGTTTTTGCATGGCTGTTTTCCCTTCCATAGCTGGAAAATTGCTATAACTGAGCAAATGAACACTTTAAGAGGAGAGATTTTTGTTAACAAACTATCATTCAGCATCAGGGCGTCGCAGTTAATTGTAACGGTTTGTAATACCAGATGACCAACGTAAGAATATAATGGGTCTATAAGGAATTCAAACACAAAGACCTCAAAACGAGAGTTTCTCAGAAGACTTCTTTTCAAGCCGCTGTTACAAGGACATTAATTCTGAAAACAAAGGCTTGCATCCTCTGCTTGCATGTACAAAGCTACATTGTTATTAGTGGGATGTTCATATGCACAAACAGCTCTGGTTCTATCTGCTTGCCCTGAAGGCTTCTTGAAAAATTTGATGTTGTCAAACTGAAAATTGACATCATTAAAACTAATATAAAAGTATTCCATGCCTGTTTCAGAAACCCATAATTATGTAGTAATCTGTATGCAAACAGTCCCTTTCCCATTAAGGATGTAATGATAGTAATTTGACTAGTCCTCTAAGAAATGGGTGACTAAATGCAGCAGACCTTAATCTATATATTTCAGAGAGTGGGGACAAACTCAGATCATAATGAAAATTGATTTTGAGATTACTGCCTTTTTTGATGTTCTTCCTCTTAGAGCAGTTTCACATCAGTCAAACTTCAGTCATGTCAGGGAAATGCTTTTTGGACTTTCTCTGGTGGGAATAAGTCTTACAAATTTGTATGCAGGTAATGTTGGCATGTCTTAAATTATATTGCTCCCCCAAATGGAGATCCATTAAGAATAATTTAGGAAAAAATATAGGGTTTGGATAGATTTTTTAAAAATATTTTCTTCTGTCACGGAAAACAGCATTATATAGAGCTACTGAGCTAGAGTTAAATCAAGTGGTCTGTGTGCCAGAAGTTCAGATGTGCTAAAGTGGTTCCCTATCTTGCTAGTTTGAGCTAGCTTGGGTATTTTTGCCTAGCAGCTGTGCTGTATTTGTGTGTGCATGTGTGTGTATATGAAACGGTACACAAGCAGTGTAGATCTTCCTCTGGGAAATGAAGTTTGAAGGTAACATTATTTACGTTCTTAATTAAATAATGAGAACTTACCACCTTTTGTAGGCAAACTTTCTCAGGCAAGAATCCAATGCACACAAAAACAGAAGGAGGAAGCAAGACAGAGTCCCATCCACACAGAGCATCAACTCAAAGCAAAGGCATAGAGAGAACAAGTTTCCAATAAATGTCTGTCATGCAAAACAGAAAGAATGCCAGTATTAGGAACGCATACAAAATGTGCCTCAAAACAAACATGTGCACAAAGACGCTGCATTGGCAAACAGAAGAGTACAGGGAGTACAGTGCATGAAACTGAAGAACAGCTCTAAGGACAAAAGGTTAACAGTGATGACAATTTTTTTTTCTTGGGCGTCATTCTGTGACAATAGTTATCCACTGTGGACATCAGCAGTCTGTGATTTCTTGCAAAAGTCCACACTAGAGATAGGAATTAAATGGGAGTGAAATATAAAATAAATTCAAAATTACTTATGGACAACAATTTAAGATTAGAAACAAAAATCTTGCAAATGAGAAATCAGAACCATAAGGCAAAATGAAATAGTTCACAGGTGTACCTGAAAAATGGTGCAGTCATCTTACGTAGTTTCATATATAGAAGTGAGGCATGCAGTCTGAGCTGGTTATTTGAGCTTTATGCCCATAGACTTTATGGGCACTGAAGAGAGGTAAACAATCCTACAGAATGGTTTACTTCACCCTAAAATACCACCAGTAAAATAAGTGGGCCTCTAGAAGAGACTGGCTTAGAATATGGATTTAATTTGAAATGTCCATGTCTAGGTGAGAAGAATCACATGTAACATGATCACGATAGAAAATAAAGGCAGGAATTAAACATTAGTTTGTACTAAGTAGAATAAACCAGAAAATGTTAAAGGCACTCTCTCAACCATAAAAACAAATATCTTAGCTTCAGTTTCATAGCTTCAAAGCAAAGCATGCTTACTATGCATCTAGGTTTAGAGCAAAACAGGTTAGTAAGCGGGTTTCATTGGTGCATTTGTTCTCATTAAAATATCAGAGGATATTACAGGTTTTGCTGTCATTATTTTTTTTTTCCATTTAAGGAGAAACAGAAACACAAAAAGAATCCAAGAATTTGGTGATACCCATCTTTTGCCTCCTCCAACAGTTTCTGAAACAGCATTTTCATTTCCTTTTTCATAGCTCATTGTTAAACAAGCAAAACCCACAATAGCTTTTTAATCACACTCCCAATGGATTTTTCTTCAGTGTGGCAAGTGCTGGAATAACTCAGATACCTCTAATGGATTTTTTTAAAGCACAGAAAAAGGAAGGGGAGTTTTACCATCTCTTCATGCTCTTACCCTGCCAAATGCAACATAGGCTGAAATTTGCACAGGAGTTTGGCTTAGCCGCTAAACAGACGGAAATCTTGTTTGATCTTTATTATTATTAAAAATATTACTGCAACTATCTTCCATCTCCAGCCAACAATGCAAAATAGATCTATGGGAAGGCTTTGCTAAGGTAATCTTGGTTCCTTGGACTTCTGTACACCACTTCTTAAAACAGTCTCTTCTCCATGTAGTCAAGAGCAAGACCCTACACTTACCTCCTAGCTGTTACTTTTATTTTACCCATTGCAGTAGAGAGATTCTTGAAGTACATTTTACACCATGCAGGTTTCCCCCTCTGAAATGAATGCATCGGGTCACTGTTATTAGTTATTATTGTAACTCTTCTTTTTGGAATCTGGTCTTGATTCCTTAGGTTGGTACTCTGCGAAATAAAGTCATTCTAGCCACAGAGGGCCAGAAAGCAAGTGATAAGGGTATGTCTGATTCATAGCCTTCCAACCTGACCAAGCTATACCACCAGCATTTTTTAACTGAGGATTACACTATTTCTAGAAATCTTTACATTTCCAGCATCTAGTAGATAATAAATATACTGGAAATCAGAGTGAAGTTGCCAGCCAAATTAGCTCCAATCCTTCAAATGCTTTTGCAGAGGCTGAACTTTACAAATAGAAAAGCAGACCCCTTTATGGGTGTGCTCAATTTAGTAAAATTGAGCATATGTCTAGTGACTGCACAGTTGTGGGGAAGTAGAGAGGCAGGATGAAAGGATATCCTAAATTGGTTCAGTCCCCTTCATTGTGTAATTTACAAATTGGATTAGAGGGCGCTTTCATGTGCCATATGGTCTAATTTGCAAAAGGATGAATTTCATCAACACCTGCAAGAAGTCCTGTTTCATCTACATATGTGAATTGGCACAGATAATGTTCACTAAAGGAACCCCTGGCCTTCTTATCGGAAAAAAAAAAAAAGCTATGTACCACTGTAGAGTTCACATCTAGTTATGATTTACTGTTCCCTTTCAGGACAAAGCTCATACACAGGAGAGCTAGCTGTCCTTTTGAACAGGGAACATCCTGCCTTTTCGAAGAGAAAATTAGGAAACTGGTACAGAATGGACTTGACCATCACCTTGGGTTACTTAGAGCAGAACTGTGGGCCACAAATACACAAATAAAGGCTGGGTGGAGAATGGGTTGAGAGCAGCCCTGAGCAAAAGAACTTGGGGGTGTTTGATGATGAGAAGATCAACATGAGCCAGCAATGCGCCAGAAAGCCAACCACATCCTGGGATGCATCCAAAGAAACGTGGTCAGCAGGTCCAGGGAAGTGATCCTGTCCCTCTGCTCCACTCTGGTAAGACCCCACCTGGAGTACTGAGTCCAGCTCTGGAACCCCCAACACAGGAAGGACATGGACCTGTTGGAATGGATCCAGTGGAGGGCCACAAAAATGGTCAGGGGGGTTGGACTAAATGACCTTTAAAGGGGCTGGAGCACCTCTCCTATGAAGACGGGCTGAGAGAGTTGGGGTTGTTTCTTGTGGAGAAGGCTCCAGGGAGACCTTACAGTGGTCTTTCAGTACCTAAAGGTGTCCTACAGGAAAGCTGGGGAGGGACTCTTCATCAGGGAGTGTAGTGATAGGACGAGGGGTAAGATTTTTAAATTGAAAGAGGGTAGATTTAGATTAGATATCAGGAAGAAATTCTTTCCCATGAGGGTGGTGAGGCACTGGAACAGGTTGTCCAGAGAAGTTGTGGATCCAGCATCCAGCCTGGCTTTGAACACTGCCAGGGATGGGGCTTTGAGCGACCTGGTCTAGTGGAAGGTGTCTCTGTGCAAGGCAGGGGGGTTGGAACTCAGTGATCTTTAAGGTCCCTTCCTACCCAAACCATTCTATGTGATTCTATGATTCTAATATCTAATATTTGGTAGTTTGTCAAAAGCTTTGAGTCCAGACCTTTTAATAACTTCCAAGAAGCAAAAAATTTGGAAAATTACTGTCAAGATTCAGAACTACTGTTAATGTTATGTAACAAAATTGCTACTATTCCAAATTTTGCACTTTGGGGCAGTAACCTCAAAGACTTGAGAAAGGCTTCATTCATCACTTTGGAAATATAGATAAGTATTAAGATATACTTATTATAATCCATGCATATATAGAAGTAGTGTGAAGAATCAGGAAAATTATTTTATCTTTGTTTATAGTGCAGATACTAGAATATTGCATACTGTTCTGAAACCTGCAGAAAGAAAGTGAGAAACAATTCAAAATGGTTGTAATGCTTTACAGTGATAAATATAAAGAGCATGTATCATAGGATTTAGAATTTAGTTTAGAATTTATCATAGAATTCAGTTTATCATAGAATCATAGCACGATTAGAGTTGGAAGGGATCTTAAAGATCATCTAGTTCCAACCCCCTGCCATTATATACACAAAATAAGCATTTCGTACATGAGATATATGCATGATACAAGATGGACAATCTAGTAGAGAAAAACATAAGTACCACAAATGGCCAGAAAATTTGAGCTACATTATTCCACTAGAAAAATAGCACACGCTTTTAATATTGCTGACAATTACACCCAAATAAATCGCCAAGAGAAGCATGAGGTTCTCCATCCTCAAACTGAAACTGCCTGAAATTGCCTTGGCCAGAGCTGACCACAAGTTATTAGACTCAATATATGAGTCGCTGGATGCCATTCCATGGATGACTTTATGCAGGAAATCAGGCTGGTGGTGTAATAACTTTACAATCTACAATATCTTATTGGCCAAACTCTGCTATTCCTGTGGACGCCAAACTCTGCTATTCCTGTGGACATTCTAGCAGACATTAATACCATTATTAATATTTAT
This sequence comes from Limnodromus scolopaceus, assembly GCA_028565335.1. Lineage (NCBI taxonomy): Eukaryota > Metazoa > Chordata > Aves > Charadriiformes > Scolopacidae > Limnodromus > Limnodromus scolopaceus. Next base: position 128,718,219 of record JAOXNO010000001.1, read on the forward strand.
CAAAGTGACAGAGGTAAATTACAAATTATTTTCTTCTCTTCAGCTTCATGTATTGTCCCCATATGTTGAAACAGAGAAGGCAAAGTCATTATTTAATTTCATTTTCTGAGGAAGTGTTCTACTCAAGAGTGCCAATGAATCATAGTTTGTTAGGGCGGCCCCTGCAAGTCCACTTGAAAATATTCGTGAGATTCCTGTGGTTACAATTTGCCCATTAGTGGTAGGATAAAAATAAGCTTCACAGCTGTCAAGATTTATGAAGTCATATGTGAAAATATAATTTTTGGGGGGTCAGAAAGTGAGATCAATCAGTTACTTTAAACTGAGAACAAAAATAATATATTTACTTAGCAATTTATTTCTAACTCTGATATCTCACATAAGCCTTTCATTAAACCTTCCCTAAGTTTGTCTGTTAAGGGAGCATATGTATTTTGTCATCTGGTTTTATTTTGAGGAAATTTTGGCTCAATTTGAAGACATTTATAATAAATGTCTTAAAGGAAAATTTGAGGGAAAGTAACATTAAATCATATTCCAAACACCAATTCCAAGACGAAGCCATTATTAAAATTCTAATTATTAATGTGTTGGGTTTGTTAAGACAAATGTGACATGTTACTTCTGAGGTTACCAGTCTGTGGTTGGAGCTGTAGATTTATTTTTTTAAAGCAGATGACATAATATCTGTGATGCAAAGTGAGCTTCATTCTGTCCTCAGAAAAAACATCCAGAGTAGCTCTGTACAGAGAATTACACTGGTGCAAAAATAATCTACCTTAAGTTTTCATCTGGTTGCTGATTTATCAACCTGGGCAATGCAATGTTACTTTAAAATAGAAATCTAAAAAACATGCAACTCCTTCCACAGACTGGTAACCTCAAATGCATCTTATTAAATGCACTGTGTTAATAATTGACTTAATTTTAATCATTACTGTAAATGGCTGTTTAGAACACAATTTTATTTTACTTTTCCTCAAATTTGCATTTATAACGACTTAAAACTGAGCCATAACTGTCCCCCCAAAAATCACATGATAAAATATATTTGATCCTTTACTAATCAGTGTCTAAAGTTTTTCATACAACATGAGCCAGAGCAGTTTTGCCAGGGGAAAGTTTTGACCTTCTGCATATGCACCAATGTAATTCCCAGTGCAATCAGAATTTCTCCAGACTGATGCTGGTTTTATGAAGGTGGAATGAAATTCACTTTATACAGTAGGTATTATTCCATTGTGCATATCAGTGAATTTCAACTTTTTTGGAGTTGTTCACCTTTTATAGTTTTCCAAGGGAAATACAGATCCCCGAAAAGTGAATTTAAATTATAATAGCAGTATTCTTGGGTTTTATAGTTCCCGTTTTTGAAGGCATTTCAAAAGCAATCAATAAATCCCCAGGAGTCTGTGGGGTCACAGTGTGAAAACTCTTAGAGGAAGTAATTGCCAGCCTACGCTGTGACTAATACAGATCTCTCTCTCTGTTCTGCAGGGCACAAAGCAACCTCAGCTTCAGCTCCCTCCTTTCCATTGATGCAGTCACAGTGGAAGAGCAACACTCCCAATCCATCACAAAGCAAGCACAACCGAAGTATTTATAATTAAAAACACATAGACGAGGGAGCAGTCTGATTCCAGACAATTTCTTATTTCCAGTCTCTGAACAGAACACACTATTTTAGAGCCTATTTCCAAAACAGTGTGCTTCCTCTTCAGCGCAGGCATTGACTCACACTAAGGAATGTATTCCATTACAGACTTGCTGGCTTGCACCTTAACTTCATGGTAGAACCAGTTAGTTGCTGTGGTGACAGTGACCAACAAACAGAAAAAAAAAACATGAACTCTTTCAGGACTGGTCAGAGCAGTTTAATGACAGCATCCACGCTTAAAATTTTAAAACTTTCTTGTTTTGTTTTCTTTTAAAAGGAGGTTCAACTATTCCAGTAAACATGTAATACTGTCCTAAGACCATCTACGTCTCCTCCTGAGAAATCCTGTCACATATCTTGTAAATATTTGCATACAGTCTTTAGACTGTATGCAAAGACTGTTTGCAAAGTCTTTAGAGATTTTTTGCATATAGTCTTTATAGAGACTGTAATCTATAGTCATTATTTTAAGCAAATATGGAGTTTCTTTCCCTAATAACAAATTGAACCACAGTTGGTGAAACCCCGCTGTCTTTTGCAGAGGTACATGAAGACAAAATCTAAGCTTGTTGGTGGAGATAATGTTCATCTAGTGCTGAAATCAGTACTATATAACCTGAAATCAACTAGAACATTCAATGGGAGTGTTTGCAAAATAAGGTACAATAAATATAACATTGCATTGTTTCAAGAAAGAGGTACAAAATCCCTAAAAACTCACACAAAAAATAAAGGTCATAACTATTTCAGTTTTGAGCTTGGTAATGTTTAGCTCTGCAGATGCAATCCAGTGACAGTAAGATGGGTGTAAACTCGGGTTCAGCTTACTGCAAGGATGCTGAGTTGTTATCTGCTCAATGCTGAAGGAGATAGAGCTTGGAGGGAAATGAGGTTGCTTAGAAAGGGTTCATATAGAAAGGAGGCGATTTATATACCAGGAGGAAATTATTGTGTTCTCCTCCCTCAGATTATTTAATTTGGTTTGATTAATAAAGAACTAAGGGAAAGATCTCACTGCAGGCAAGTTTGACCATTTTTGTTTGATCCCTCCACCATTTATAATGACTGCTAAAAACTGTGATTACAGTTTTGTTCATTGCACAGTTGTAAAAGCACTGTGCTTCTCTTCTTCTCTCAATACATTTTATTTTAGAAGATCATGGTTAAAGATGACCATGATAAAATGTTGTTAGCTGGGAGATTCATGGACCTCTTGGAAATGTCTGGAGAACATGCTCTAGGCAATCCTGCTTCAGCAGGGGATTTGGACTAGATGATCTCTATGGTCCCTTCCAACTCTAAAAAAATTCAGTGAAATTCAGTGAAACCCAAGGAGATTTTCAACTGAACCACAGAACCACAGCACAGCCCAGGCTGGAAGAGACCTCGAAAGATCATCTGGTCCAACCTTTCCTGGGAAAGGTGACCTAGATGAAATTATCTAGCATCCTGTCCAATTGCATCTTGAAAACCTCCAGTGATGGGTACTCCACCATGTCCCTGGGGAGATTGCTCCAGTGATGGATTGTTCTCACTGTAAAAAATGTCTTTCTTAATTCGAGATAAAACCTCTACTGGTACAACTTGTCCCCCCTTGTCTTCCCCATGTGGCTATTTGTGAAGAGAAAGCCTCTGTCCTTTTTCTAAAATGGTGCAATTCCCCCATCCTCCCAGCACTGGAGGATTCAGAGAGGGTCTTTGGTTGCTGTCTGCTTGCAGGGGCACCTGTGGAGCAGGCTCTGCGTAACCCCACCAGAGCTGCCAGCATCCTGTGCTCACAAAATGCTCAGGGACTCATCTGAGTGTCCTGCCATGTCATTGCCACCCACACAGAGGAGGTGGCAGAGGGCTCTTCCTGAGTGGGCTCAGCTCCATCTGCAAGGAGGGCATCTGGGATTAGCGGGCCATCTGAGCTCAGCCAGAGACCAGGCAGCATGTAAAAGCACAAAAGTGAGGTACGAGTGGCTGCTGAGAGTTAGAGAGTGCCTGGGCTCACTCACCTCAGAGGAGGGTGGCTGTGGCAGTGTGTGCAGGCACATTTATGCATGTTCATAGATCTGGCATTGTGCATACACGGTGGGGTTCTCATACACAGAGGTTGTAATGGCCTAACAATCAGTTCCATCTGCCACAAAGAACTGTGCATGTACAAATTTACATGGGAAAAACAGGCTTGCTACAGTATGACGTGAGTTGGAGATTTTGGCTCAGAAGTTATACATATGCATATATGTGCCTGTAAGTACATATATTTGTATACGTGTGTGTGTCTGTATATTTTATTACTATATGCTGTATTATTATTATAGCTAGATAATTCTCACCCCATTACTTTTATTGCTATATTTGTTAATTTACCATGTATCCTCAAGAGACTTTATTAACATTGGCAGGATAATCCTAACGGCTGTTGTGGTGTCTAGACAAAAGGAATTAAAGACACAGCAGAAATATTTACTCAATATTTCCCTCTGTGGGAAGTTTCTGTCTCACTCTTACAAGCCTTTTAATGTAACTTTATTAAGGATTTAATGTAATAACCAATGCATGCTGTAATGGAATAAGTGTAAGCATTTTACATGTATTTACAGTTGGCTGGGCAGACTCTCCCTGACTAATATTAAAGCCGATTTAATGTTGTGGGTTTGAAATTAAACCATGAATGTGAAGTCTCTAGGACTGTCATTGCAAATGAAAAAAAACCACATCAGTTAGCTGGTACTATGGAAATCCTGTACTATATTGAAAAGAAGAGAAGGTAAACCCACTCTGTGAACAGCAGCAGGCAGAAAAAGGAAAAAGTAAAAAATGTGGGATATCTCTGTGTGTGAAACATAAACCAGGGAAGATTCAGGGATGCACAGATTCTGGTCAGAGAGGACCATAATGATAAAAATCTCGTTTGAATTCCTACCAAACCACCAGACAAAACATCCTGCTGCATCCTCCTGTCATAATTCCTGCAACAGGAGAATTAACAGGAGGAGGCGCTGACAGCTCTCTTTCCAAACTTACGTCTCGATTTTTCTTCTCTCACATCTTGAAGTTATTTACATTAAGGTGTCGTCTGCAAAGAGGATCTGAGATTTGTGAATGAAGACCAGATAAGTCAGAAGATTGTCATGAGAAGAAGTCAGGAGAAAAGAGGAATGGAATGTAAAAGGGCAGTTCAGACTGAAGAGGAAGGATCTGATAGAATGAGGAAGCTCAGAAGAATGTGAGATGGGAAAGAGATATGTCAGAAGATAAAGAGGTTTTGAAAAACTTCCATACCTATGAAGATTGAGCTGAGTAAAACGGGTCTGAGTCTCCAACAAATAACTTTGTCAAAATACTCTCTGTTGGTTCAGATTAACTAGTCTCTCCTCCCTGGGGCTGTGCAGGAGGTGTTTTGGCAGAACAGCTTAATTAAGATTAAAGACAAAACCCAAGAAAAACCCCACACATTTCCAACAAGATCTGCTCCCTGCTATTGCCATGCCTCCCCTTCTTTCTGGAGTGAAGCCACCTGCTTTATCTCTCTCCTTTCACTGTCCACCCCAGCTTGGAAGATCCCACATTGCATTGTGGGAGGCTTCAATCTCTGCTGTGTCACCGCCTGGATCTGTGCCTACATGCTGACGGGTTTTTTGGCAGTGTCCTGTTGCTTCCACCACATACCTTCCTCTGCTACCACCATGGGCGGATGGGCCTCGCCTGTTATTTTAGCTGCTACACTTTCCTCCATATATCTTAAAATATGAGGACAATGAAGGAAAAAGAAATGTTTCTTGGCTTTCGAGATCCACTAATCTCTGTCTTTTCCAGCAGAGAAAAGAATGTAGTCAAAACCATAAAGAGGAGGAATTTAGATGACTAAATACCAAAGTTTTATTGTCCAAATCTTTTGATATAGGAAACATAAACTAACGGAGTGATATACAACTAATGAAATGAAACACAGAAGAAAAGAATGAAACAGAAGTAGAGAGCTTGGAAAAAGGTATATGGTTTACGTGCATGGTATTTTTAAAAAGTTTGAAGATCCATTTTCTTCTGAAAGCAAAGAATACTTTTCCGCAAAAGAAAAAAACCCAGCATGACCCAGATTATCAAAAGGCTGTCCCATGGCCTTACTTGAAAAGACAGTCAATGAGCGGTTTGGAGGCTGTTTGACAGCCTGGAGCGTAGGGCTTAAAATGATCTATTTTTTCTGGACTTGATTTTGAAGTTAGAGATTACATTGTCGTGTTAGCAAACCACAGAACGCATGTAATCCAAAACAAAGCCGCTAATCAGTGTACAAATGCAACTAAATACAGGATTGTTCACAATACCTGTGCATGTTGGAGTAAACTGTACCAAAATTCTTGTTCAAAGACACTAAATTCCCCAATATTTCCATATAAATTCTCAAAAGACATGCATGTGTCAATATATATTTGTAACAAACACGTTTTTAAAAGCATAAAATGAGGAAACGAAAAGAATGCAAAAGTAAATAGAGATGCCTGAATGTTTTCATAGCCAATTAATTTAAATCTAATTATCACATTTCCTCCCTGATTCTTACACCAGTGTTGAAAACTGATGTAATGGGAATGCTGTGGTAAATTTTGAGAGCCTGAGACAGTAACACGGATAAAAGCTTCCACTAACCATTTCTCACGTCGTCATCTGAGTTGCACAGGTACATTTTTCAGAGGAATTGTTTCAAGATGTCTGCAGACTCAAGAAGGCAAAATATAATCTAGCTGACTGGAGGCATTTTATTCATAATGGCAAACAATAAATATACCTGCCTTTGTAATGGTGTCTACTTGGGTCTTTACAAGACCAACTACCTCCATGGAGCACTTTTCATGTAAAATCAACCGAAAGTGAAGACTCTTGGGGGGACTAGAAAGAAAAGTTTTGATTCTTAAGAACAATTCTGAATAAATAATTTTATCCCTGAGCAATGAGGTGGTAGGTCTCTCCCTCTATCCTACAAAAGTTTAAAAAATTATGCAAAAAACATAGGTCTATAATATATCATTCATAACTAGAATAAGTTAACTGTATTCTTATTCTGTATTTTACTCTTCTTGCGAGTACTCTAGAAAAGCAGTACGGTCTTTGCATTATTCTTGGATGATGCCCAACTGAAAAAAGTACATAAACCTAAAAACTGAGAATAGGTAATATAATCTTCAGAGAGAACCGATATAATCTTCTTGTAGCTGTCCTTTGCCCCATTCTGTGAGAAAATCAGTCCAACCTCCCCTAGTGTCTGAACACTTCAGGATTTGCCTACTAACATACTTCTGCTTTACAGATTGTTTTGGTTTTGGCCTTCATAGCCAAAGTGAAGTCTGGAATTTTCCTGGACTGCTCCAATGCTGAAAAATTGCTATTAAAAGATTTAGTACAGTTATGGGACAAGTAAGTTAGTGTTAAATATGTAGTGAAGTCAGCTAAAACTCTGCTAACATTTCCCACAGGTTTAAGTAACATTTAAGAATCATTTCTCTCTGCTTTTGAATTTAGGTTCCCAAGGCAACTCCCTGCTGTAATACTGAGGGTATCCAAAAGGTGATTCTTCCAACAGTCTGGCTTAATCTGCAAGAAACAACTTTGGTCTTAATTCCCAGGGGTATTCTGAGAAACCAGAAGTGTGCATAGGATTGAAATAAATATTTCTGTTTAGATACTGCATAAAGCACTCTAATACCTGAAACTTACAGAGTACTAAAAATACTTTTTCTTTTATTAACTGACTCAGTTTCTTGATAGGCATGGGGGTAGGTGGCATCCTGTCTCTGGTTTCCTGGAAAGCAGAATGCACGGACGGTCTCCAATGTGCTGTTTACACATAACTCTACCTGGCCGAGGTTTGTTTCACTCAGTATCTGAGCAGGAACTGATGACTGCTCTGTTGTCAGCACTGTTTAACACAACAGTTGCTCCTAAGAAAGCTCAGCTACCCACTTTTTCCTGTTCCAAGCAAACAATAATGAAATTAATTAGCAATGTTTATGTAAGCAAAATTTTGAATTCAGATAGATAATTTACATTCAATTAGTCTCTGTTTCAAGCAGTGCAAATCTGAACTGTTGCCTGATCAGCAGGTCTCCCCAAAGATACCTGTGTTCCTCTTGTTAGTACATCTGTTCCTCCTGGTTGTCCACCAGCCCCCTCAGCCCACAGTGCTTGTTCCCGCTCATGGACTTCAGGCGCAGCATCAGCTCTGTGGTTGTTATTTCCCTCACTTTTGGGACATGAAGAAGATGCCTATGATTCCATAGCTTGTATATAGCTACACATCATGGTACAGCTGCTATTTGAAACCATTTTTCCATCAGAGGGGGTTTGTTTTGTTTTGTTTTATGTCTTCTAAACAACAGGCAGGCAGACTAAGACAACAGCTTCTGATTGTGCTCTGTTACAAAGAGTCCAGCAAATAACTCGAACTTTACTCCCTTTCCCCTCCTAACAGTACACAGGAATGTCTCTGTAACCTGTGGATACAGATGTTATTTTATCAATTACAAGTGTCTGGATTGTAAATTGAACATAAAATTGATAGAAAGTTGGTGCTGTTTGGCACATCAGACAAGTTATGTGAAGCCTGTCAGGGCCATACACCATTTTGATTTTCAGTTCTTAATTGAACTAGTTTTCTAAAGGTCATAACCTATGCTTTCTTGGTGTCATTCTGTCATTTAATAGTGCTAAATATGCATCAGTGTCCTGAGTTCCTTTACCTGAATCCTCCTCTTTTTTTAACAAACCAGAAGCTGTTCACAATGTCCCTGTTCATATGAAACCTAACATACAGATATATGGATAGAAATATGTATGCACACATAGAATTGATAGTTCTTAGCTATGCTTTTTTTTCTAAAACACAGTTGTGGTTTTTTTAATATTGCAGCAATGAGTCATCACCACTCTCTTGCTTTTAAATGGGATTCCAGCTAGCACTGTCTGTTGCTTCTCTGACAGAGGTCTGTGAAGATCCTGTGATAGCTTCTTGTTCTGCTAAAGTGCTGGACTACTTGCTACTGCGTCTTGTTCTCATTCTCAGCAGTAGCTCTGGCACTCACAGTCTACAGTTCCTTGGACAAGGTTTTTTTTTTTTTCATTGCTGGATTTTTAAAACTGATTACCAGGTGTCGTTTAGTCAAGATCCAAAATGTGCTTTATCCTATGTTTAGCAATGCCCTGAAGGTGTTTCTATAAACTCCAGTTTTCTAACACTAACACTGTGCTCAGTTTACAGACGTTTGTAATTGAAAAAAGAAATCATCTGTAACTGTGGGATACAGAGACAGTGTGTTTAGCTGTTGGGGAAAAAAGGTGCATGAGGCTGAAGTATTCAACTCTGTAGTATGCATTTTACGTGCATGACACTCACTAGCCTTCCGTAAGTAATACGTAAAACTTTTTATATCCATAAATTATGTTCCAAGTTGTCCATTCTTGTATAAACCCCTGGAATTCATTATTGCAGTTTCTCTCATATCATCTATCAACTTTAGTAAGCCCTTCAGTTTGCACATTTACATTATATGTAGCCTTTATTTAGTAGTCATCATTGCATACTAGTCCTTCCAGTCTTCTTGTTCAGGTAGTTTAACTAGGCAAATATTTCCCTATAAACAGCAAATTCCATTACAAAAGATCATTTATTTCTTTTCAGACTGCTTTCTGATTTTATTTTAAAATAATAATATCCAAATAAAAGCATGCCAAGTGTTGGGGCTGTCAGATAGTAAATAATCATGAAATTTGGCAGCACTCTGGAATTAGAAGTTTGTCATCATCCTTCTATATTCCCTAACCTGTGATTTCAGACATTTCTGTTTTAGTCTTTACCAGCTTCTTAATTCTGTAGGGAAGTGAAATATTCCCTGACAGATTTTGTTTTTCTGAAAGCAAACTGTTGCTATAGCAATATCTGATGTCTCAAATTTAACTACAATAGAGGCTAAAGGAGAGAAATATATTTTAGAACATAAATGATCACTGTAAAATCACTGACCATGCTGTTTAATAAAAAAAAAAAAAAAAAAAAACCAACCCAAAAAACCCAGGCTGGAATTATAATTAATTGGAAACCTTCCTGTTGCTGAGAATCCTCTTTCCTCTACCAGCTCATGTTTTCTATTTAAAAATATTTGCATATTTGCAAATATTTGTATCTCTCTTCCAGGGGGAAAATATGTATATTTTCTTTTACTGTGTTCTTACATGTGTGTAACTTAGCAGATGAGGTTTGCCTTGAAGTACACAAGGAAGCCATCGGCCTGGATTTGTCTTGCCTAGATCATTTCTCTGGATGCTCTGGGACAGCTGCCCTGCACTGGAGGGCTAGTGGGAGGGAAAGAAGTGTGTTACTCTGAAGGTGGCACTCAGTTCCCACCTGGTGGCCTGGCACTCCTGCTCAGACAGCAGTTCCCATTGTCCTGTAACCCTGATAGAAAGTCCCCTGATATCAGTGCAAGGTTGGGGAGAGAGAGGGATTGGCCAAAACACGTGAGCTGGTTGCATTATTCTCCGCAAAGACATTTGACGAGATGAAAAGAAATCCAGTTGCAGAAAAAACACTATTTCTTTTGTGACTGGATATAGCATTACAAATATTTGCCTTCATCTGGTATCCCAGCCAATGGCTGCCCCTGGCCTGATGGGAGCCTCCTGACTCCATCTCACAACCCGCTGACTAAGTTGCACTGGCACTGGATTGAAATATTAACAACACGTTAAAACATCCACATACAGGTCCATATAAACTATATAATAGAGCATGGCTGTTGGACATCCTCAGGCTAGCAGCAACCCAGTTGGCTTTAGGACAAAAGGCAGTATTGTGTCAATGTGGTCTCTGCCTAGGTTAATTAACTGTGCTAAGAAGTAGGGCTAATTTAGCTCAGGGGCAGTGCTTCAAGCTACAGAACTTTACGGAGCATGTGATGCACATGGCTATATTAGAACCTCTGGGAGCTAGTTTAGAGGTTTTTGCTCCGTACTCTATGGCACAGTGTAGACATTACCCTTCAGTCCTAAAGAGTGTATAGTGATATGCAGTGATACCATGAAATAATGGGCCAAGCCATTTGGACACCTTCACCTCCCTCAATCTCAGAGCTGGCTTTTGTAACGACTGTATTAAACATTACTCCACAAAAAAATACTGTCTGTGCCAGGAGCAAGGTGCTACTCAGCATCATGGCAGACCCTAGGCAAGGGTGAAGAGTTGTTTTCCTCACTTGTCCTTCCCAACAAAGAAGTTAGGGAGAGTGCAATTGGCTTCCATCTTACACAGGAGATGGCTGAAGTCTAGTATGTTGGTCCATCTATCTAGTGCATTGTATCCACAAGATGGAGTCTAAGAAAATTCTTAGATTGAAGAATTAGACGTCAGATTCAAAACAAACTGTATTATCAGTTTTCATAGTCCTAATATTAATATAGTGAATGACAACTATCAAACTATTTCTTCCACTGGTAGTCTAACTCAACTACAGACCACCATCAAAAATAAGCGACTGCTTTTCACCTTTGAATAGCTCAGGAAACAACTGAAGCTGCTATAAAGTTGCTGTAGAGAGTCATAAGGATGACGTGAAGTAAGGCTTTAATGACAACAACTGTAAATGTTTATCCAAGTATAAAAGAGAAAGTCATGAACATCTTGACTATTTTGGAAGTAAAAGTTCTCTTCTTTTTAAATATAGTACCTCAATTATGACCTTTTTTTCAACTGGGAGCTGAAAATGTCTTTTATCTAACCTAAGGGATGCCTAATTTATATATTTAAAACACAAAAGAAATTATGGCTGGCCTGTCAGCAATATAGTGTCACTAACCAATCCAGGAATATATTTAATGTAATTATTGTAATGAATTGGCTAAATATATTTGAATACAGCAAAACACATCTGAGCAGGGAGGTTTAATGATAAAGTAGAAATAGACAGTTTTCATGAAGATTCTACTCATTTTGCCAAGACCCATCAAACACTGAACTCTCCCTCACTTGAACATTGTTCTGCTATCAGCTTGCATGCCCCATACAAAGACCACGGCTAGAAGGTACCGCTGTGTTCCATCCTCCTCTCCCAGAACAGGGTCAGTTATTCTTAAACTCTTTCTAAGGGACTATTTTGAATGCATTTGTTAATAATGGAAATTTTTATATGCCATCTGTGGGCTTCCTATGGAGTTCTTATTTCCAGTCCCATAGTTAGTTTACCAAATAATTTTTTCCACAAGTTCATACTATTCTGTGTGTTTTTCATATAAATAGAGTTAAAATAGAGTTGCCAAGGAAGCAAGTAATGACTACAGTTAAAACAGCTTGAAGTGCTTATTAGTGTTCAACTCAGGTGCTGGAGTGGGCAAAGCCTTGTTCAGGAGAATTTCACTTGCCTGAATCCCAAACTGGATTGCTTAAATACAGCTGTTCCCGTGGCGTGCCAGAGATGGTGGCTGTCCTTGAGTAATCTCACACCGAATTATGTAGATCCAGATGGATAATGCTAAATAGACATCACACAGTTAATAGAGGAATATATTGTTTGAATAAAACCCACCATTTTGATTAAAGTGCTCAAGCACATTCACAAAAATTGGAAAAATTAATGAGTTCCTTGGAAACATCTGTGGTTTCTTACAAATTGGAAACTTGTACCACATACCAATATTTTGAAGATATCTGGCAAAATACTTCATGTGTCTTTATAATATGAATTATTACTTCTAATAAGCTGTTATTTTTTACATTTTTTTTCTTCTAAAACTAGTCTAAAGAGTATAATCAGATACTAGATACAGCACAACACAATTCAAATGACCTTCTTAAAACACTGAAAGCAATTAATAACGAATGAAAATGGCTTACAGAAAGCCCTCAGTCTCAAGATGGGTGTGCCTGGACTCTAAGGTAGCCATATTGTCATGCAAGGGGAACCAGACCGAGTTCACAAGGAATCCTCTCTGAAGATGGAGTCCAAGTTTGATATCCAAATGGTGATGCTCAGGTATTACTCCCTGGCCTTGGTTAGTCCCTTATCAGTGCCTTGGAGCTGGCATCGTGGGTTTCAGTGGTGCCACCAAGCTGGAGTGAGGCCGCCCTGAGGACATAGGGCCCGGGCCCAGACACAGCAACATGGGGAGGGAGTCCTCAGGGGGCTGTTGTGGAAGAGCCCTTGCTGCCACGCTCCCCAAAAAGCAAGGGGTGGAGGTTGGGGTATCTCAGCAACCTGGAGGTTTCCTCCTGGCTTGTCCCCAGCAAGAGCTGCTGAGTGAGGCAGGCCCTGGGCTGGTGGCAGGGCAGGACAGGCTGGTGGCCATGTTAGGTGATGGTTAGCTGTGCCTGCACCTCGGCACTGGCAGGGAAACCGCCTTCATCCTCTAAAGTGTCCTCTAGATGCTCAGGAGCGAGATATTTTACTTTTGTTCCACCAAGCATGGGGTCATGCCTTCTTCTCCATCAGAAGACAGGAAAAAGAGGCCTAAATGAAGGAGCTGCTGCTGTTGGCTGCCATCTAACACTGGAGTTCTCTGTGTAATTGCTCAAAGGGGACCTTCATTTTCTTTCACAGCTGTAGGGAAAGCAGCAGTTTGCTGCCATATTATGTCCACTTTACACCAAGGTCCTAGCTGTTTTACACTTTAATGAGTTTCTTAGTATTCACAGTACTTTCCGCTGTCCCCGTACTACGTGTACCTTCCTCTCCATTCCCATCGCCGACTGAAGGTGGTTTCCCAGGAGATGACTTCCCAGTTCCTGCTCTTCCCAAGACTGAACCATTTGTCCTCACTTAGAGAAAGGGCAGGTTATTTTTGTCTGTGTCCTTCTGCCTTGCCTTAATCTAGACTAACAAGAGGTAGGCACCTGCCAGAGGCAGGGCCGCAGCCTGGACTCCATGCTGGCTGGCTGCCATCTTGGGTGAGGCAGCCACCCTCTGGCTCCATCCCCTGCCACCTCCCCGGCAGTCATCCCCACTGGTGGCGGCGGGGGGTGAGCCCTTCCTTCTTAAGGCACTGTCCCGCTCAAGGCGCATTTACAGAGGGATACAGGGAAGTCTGTGGTAGGCCTTGTCTCCGAGTGTAGAATTAACTGCCGCGTCTCAATGTTCTCAGGAACCACTTCAAAGCCCTTTGAGATTGGTGGCGGATTTCTCTACCCACTTCAAAGGGGCCCTGGCTCGTGGGCGTACAGCACAGGGCACACCAGTTAATTTTTAAACTCCCATTACCTGAAAACTTCTTGTAAAGTGTACTGGAGCGTAGGGCTGGGGACGAGCTTGCTGTAACACTTGACAAGGCACAGCTGAAGGACTGGGATTAGGGATTTCTTTCTTTACTGTTTATCTTTTTATGCCCTGCACATGCCTTTTAATCATTCCTTGTAATCGTTTACCTGTGTTTTCTACTGTCCTGCACCTTTTGTGCACAGTCGTTCTCCTTGTGGCAGCCCACCCAGCGATGCGTGGGATGCAGCAAGGTTCTGCAGAACTCAGGACTTGCCTGAGTTGACCTTACATTTCTGAGCAGCCCAGAGGTTTAGAAACCCCAGCTGTGTTTGAGTCCAGCCCGTACCACCCCTTGGGTGGCTCTGTAGGACACATGCTGGCTTGGCAGAGAGCTGGGTGGCCATCCCTGCCTGCCCCTCTGCGTCCTCTGGGACATGGACCCCAAGCCATCCCCTCCATCACCACTTGGGATGTTTACTGTCAGGATAAGGAGAAGTTGTTCAATGGTGTATAAAGGTGACAGTAATTTTTGGCTCTGGTTTTGAGGTATAGAACAATATGGTGTGAGATTTAAAAAAAAACCCACAAAAAACCCAAACAAAAAATGCCAAAAGAAAACATTTTCCTTTAATTCACTTTCCTAGGAGAATGTCATATCCTTGTTTAGTCCAAATTCCTCTCCATCACCCATTTTACATCCCAATTCCAAGAGTAATAAATTAAAATAGGATAAAATAAAAAACATAAATAAAATAAAATAAAATAAATGAAATAAAATAAATAAAGAATTTAGAAAGTAGTTTTTAAAGTAGTGAAGGTAACCAAGGAAAATTTTATTTAAAGAGCAAAGAATAAATAAAGATACCTCTTAATTGACTTGTAGAGTAGTCTCCCAAAGGAAACAGTGGAAATCAAACTGCTTCAATAATTTAAAACTAGACTGGACAAAACACTTAATAATATATGGCAGAAAAGAAGCCTGTCTTGGCAGGAGATGGAGTGGATGACTTAATAGGTCTTTTCCCTCTCTAGCCTGCTTTATTTTATGTTTTATTACTGTAGATGACTCAATGTTAACAATGCTTAGTTTATTTTCTAACAACTGTTTGCCACAGGACAGTATATATCTGTGTCATTATACCTTATTAATTATGCTCCATTACCAGAAAGGCACTGGAAGTGCTAAATAGTGTTTATGCATGAAATATTGTGTGAGTGTCTATGTTTTATGGCTGCATATGTGAGAAGAATAGCAAAGTCATCCGTCAACTCCGTAGATCATCCTAAAAAGGCATTATATATTTCACCCATCACTATCATGTTTTTTGCATCATCATAAGTTACAGCAAAAATCTCAGTGAAGTGTTTTCAAAAGTATTGCAATTGGCTTTATCTTGCTAAACAAAAAGCCCCCTTTGCCTTAATTACGAGGGTATAATGTTGCAGAACTCTGTGAGAGACAAAAAATACACTCTGCATTGCTTCTGAAGTGGACCCTAGATAAAATGCTATATTAACATTAAATATGTTTATAAATTACATTAAAAGCAACCAGCACCTGCTGTTCTATCTTATTTGGTGATAAAGGACTTCACACCTCCTTATGTGAGACACACAGAGCATGTGGGCAGATACTCCATCACAAATTTAGGAAGTGTTTATTGGACATTGGGTAAGTCAGAAGGTAAATTAATGGGAAAAGACCGGACATAAACCAAGAATTACACAACTCTGACTACACTGATTATGAAATCTCTATTATTAAGAGGACAGACAAACACTAACCAGATAAACAGAAATGTCTTAAATATAGGAGATCTTTCCTTGGTTCAGGGGCTGGATTAGAAGGACTCTGAGAGTCCTACAGGAGAGAAGAGAAAAAGTCTCAGTTTAGAAAGGAGGGCATGCGATATAAAAGTCTCTAAATATAGAAAAGAAAAATTATATTGCATTTTCTGCACTTCTGTGTAAGAGCAACAGGGTTGCAGAAAGGGAAGCATAAGTTAGATACATGGAGAATCTTTCTAATATTAACAATACTGAATAACTGGAATATTTTGCTTGGATAGTATGAAATTCTTCAATGCATGTCAGAGAAATATCCATTTAGAATGATTTAGCTACTTTTGATATTACTACTTCAGGCCAAAATACACCAGATTATTTCCTTATGTTCCTTTCAGCCCTGCTGTTTATGAATTTGTGAATCAAAGAAGAAGGTGTGTGTGGAGAGAAAAATCCTGAGAGGATACTGACAAAAGGGCTTATAAGAGTGGCGTGGAAAGGACATGCATGCAAATATTTATAATATTGTCTAATTTGTACATTTGTCGTGCTACCTAAAAAAGGCAGAAATTGGCATTTTGGAACCATTACAAAATTTTTCAGTTGTCACGTTGGCATTGTAATCCAGAGCACCCACAAGATGAGAGTGGCAGAAAGGTGTATTTACAGAGATACTAAGAAGTGTGTGGTACTCCTAGCCTGAGGATCGAGATACTCCTGGAGAGTGTAATTATTTCCATGATGAGGTAACAGACAGGGCTGTGCTTAGCAGAGGAATGGAGATGCCACCACAGAAGAGGTATTGTTACCTTCCTAGTTTTTGCCTGTTGAAAAGAATACTTTCCCAATATTTCCCATGATGTCTTCTTTGCAACACCAGGAAAAGTTTTTGTCAGCATTTTTTGACCATGTTAATGTACACCGGCCTGTGGCAGTGGACACATTCCACATACAAACGGTCTAAACCATTCCATTTTAATATCTGGGTTACCACGGAGAAAAGTTCTCTTAGCTTCTCGGTTATTTCTGCTCCATAAACCTTGAATACAGCTTCAGGCTATCTGAGTTTCACATCTGCAAATGCCTGAAATAGGCTGAAAATTATCGGTACCAGATATGTCACGGATCTCTATCTTATTCATCTATATTTTCAGAAGATCCAAATGGAAATATAATACTGTCTGCATCTGAGAAGCAAAATACTAGCTATATCTTCAAATGATAAATCTGATTTTGCCATTACTAAAAACTGTTGGGAGTTTATTTTTAAAGTTTATATCCCATCTTGATAATAATCAACATAAAGTGATATCTGTTGTGGTGAGAACATGGGCTTTCAGGGTTTGTTTTTTATTCTTTCCTTATGTACTAAAAAATTTGCCTTTCCCCGCCCCCCTCTCCCCATTACGTGGGATTTGTGTCTTCTCTTGCTTTATTGCTCTCCTTTTAATTCCCTGTGTTCTCTCTCGGTAGAAAGCATACCATAAATAACTCAACATAAGTTATTCCCTCATCAGAGCTGTCACCCTTTACCGGTACCATCAAGCATAATTTCCATAGTGATGAACTCCATAAAACGAAGCAGAAAACACCCCCCAGAATGCCATCCGTTCTCGGCTGTGCCACAAGTCTCTAGGTCATTGTTCCCTGCAGCTCTGCTAGTATTTTTTCAACAGCTGCTTTTACTAGCGAAGGGTGAGATATTTGGAGAGTTCCTTGGGCAAAATTAAACAGTTGGTGGCACAAACAATTTGGAACTGTCACTTTTTTTTCCCACATCTGAAGATGATCAGAGGGCTGGAGCACCTCTCCTATGAGGACAGGCTGAGAGAATTGGAGTTGTTCCACCTGGAGAAGAGAAGGCTCCAGGGAGACCTTATAGCAGCCTTCCAGTACCTGAAGGGGGCCTTCAGGAGAGATGGGGAGGGACACCTTTTCAGGGAGTGTAGTGATGGGATGAGGCGTAACAGTTTTAAGCTGGAAGAGGGGAGATTTAGATTAGATATTAGGAAGAAATTCTTTACTGGTGCTGAGGCACTGAAACAGGTTGCCCAGGGAAGCTGTGGATGCCCCATCCCTGGCAGTGTTCAAGGCCAGGCTGGATGGGGCTTTGAGCAACCTGCTCTAGTGGGAGGTGTCCCTGCCCATGGCAGGGGGTTGGAACTCGATGACCTTTAATGTCCCTTCCAACCCAAACCATTCTATGTGATTCTATCCCTTATATTTCCCCTACACCCCCTAAAGCTATTGCAATGCTACCCTCTCCTTTAAGCTGCACTTCACAAAATTATTTGGCTGTTCATGTTTCAGTCCCAGTTGAAAGCCTATTTATAGGGGCAAATTTAAGTGGAGTTACCTGTTTGTACCTGCCCTTCTGTTTAATTTTATTTTTAATTTGTTTTCTACTGTAAGAATTTAAACTATACTAAAGTTGTCAAGATGTGCAAAGTAAGCCTCCAGAAATGATCTGAGTGCTTGTCTGATATTGCAGAGGAGAGTAGGTGATGAAAGAGATGAAACGCATCAGAAGCAGCTGACCCTTCTTAGCCGTACATCAGAAATCCTCACATGACCAAGAACCACATGCAGCACCGAAACTTGAAGGGAAAGGAGGCTTTGAGCATGAGTCACACGCAGAAGTGGCTCATAGCTCCTGGGAACGGCAGTGACCCAGCACTGGGGGGGTGCTGGGGGCAGTGTACCAACTGGGGCGTGTATGGGAGACCCTGGATACCATCCCACAGCCTCTGATGGTTTTCTCCTGGAGGTGAGTATTTGGATAACAGTGTTAGCACAATAAGGTGATGTTGGCTTAATCCATGGTCTGCATTTGAGCTGCTTGCAACAGTTTGATGACATCTACTGCAACAAGCCTCTGACCTCCTCTTTTAGACCTAGAGTAACAGGAGGGACTTAACACCAAAAATTATCTGCGCAGTACTTTTTCATTTACAAGTTTGAATGAGTCACTTCGGGTGCTCTGGTTTTGCTGAGAGTAAGAAACACCCAAACATAGCCTCTTTTAAGAAAATAAACCAATCCATACTTCAAAACAAAATAAATCAAATCAAATCAAATCAGAACAGGGCTAAGGCAGAAGTTGGATAATTCTTAAAGTTGGCAGGCACATGCTACTGACTGAAACGGGTGTGCATCACTTGGCTTCAGGGTGAAAAAAATCCCCTCAACAACATTTAAATAACATTTAAAGTACAAACTATAAAAGACTGAAAAATCATTTCCAGGCTTGCTGCAGGGCATGTGCTAAGATTTCTAGCAGAGGCTAATGGAACCACACCCTATATGGTGTGGTCTGGAGATACTATTGCAATTATTGGCCTTTTGCTGAAGCAATTAGTATGAGGGAGGCAGTAATTTACTGATTGGAAAGCAACAAGCAAATTCTTAACAAAGCAAACAAGAAACAAAACAGTCCACAGTCCTCCCTGTAATTTGAAGGGAGATGAAACAAGAACAGAGGATTGACACTGAAACGGACACTTAAAAAATACCTTGAGGTTGCAGACCTGAGAATTTAAACTCAAAACTCTGTCTGACGATATAAGTTTTGAACTCAAGACACATATTTATTTTATATTTATAAATCTGCTCAATTCTACTGTAGTTAACCCTCCCATATTTGAGTGACAGGAAGTGTCTCCAGCTGTGTCAGTGACCACCTCTGTATGCTGGCCCAGGAATGTTTCCCAGTTGGTGGTTGTGAAGGTGTGCCAGATCCACATTAAACCTCTATTTTGGTGTGAGCTGTGGGACTACACCTGACCTTTCCTCTTGAGGCACCTTGATGTCCACACAGAGAAATCCCAGTTTGTGTATTGGATGAGAGCAATTGTGTTGTGTATTCCCCAGTATGGGTAATCTGAGTGATTCAGGTGTATTGATGTGGATAAGGACCACATCATCCCCTTTTTTTTGCTAACATTCCTCTCCAGCTCCACAGGTACCAGTCATCTTTTTAAACAAGTTAAATTTGTACCAAATCTTGAAGGTACTTGCTTTTTCAGGGTGGAAGAAAGGCTGGTGTGGCCAAAAGCATGCATCTTTTCCCCAAGCATCTCTGTTGGTCTCATGAAAAATATTACGTCTCCCTCCAAGACTTGCCTCAAAGCATTTCTATTTTCATCAGTAAGTCAAGGGTACCTTTTCATTGAAGTTTCAGCTGTCTCAACAAAATGTTGCCGCGTACCTGACACACAGAGATCAAAATACATGCAATAAGACAGTAAGATGAAATGCAAAAAAAAATCAATGATTTTTTTCCCCAAAGGTTGGTATCCCAGAGCTTTGAAATATTTACTTCTAGTATTGTATTCACTCTCATAACCCCTTCCAGTTAAGCTAAGATTTTAATTTTGGCCAGGCTATGCTTTCTTTTATATTGATACAAGGTACCTACTTCCTGCACCTTCAGTCTCACACAAAGGCTGGCCACAATCTTGGGCTGCTGTGCAGCAGGCATTTATGCGTGAGTTTAACTTCGTGTTCTTCATTTTCACATTTCACTCCTAGTACTTTTGCTGTGTAAGAAATGCTGTGTAATACCATGTCCTAGAAAGGTATGACATATACAGCTAATATTCCTTTGGAAACTTTTAAATTACTCTCTTTAGACATAAACTTTTTTAGACACAACTAATTATGGAATATGTAATTTATTTCTTGTTAACTAGAAAGCAGCAGCCCTGACATTTGATTAGATACAAGATATGAATTCAGATTAAACACTTTAATTGGGTATTATTTATTTATTTATTTAAAAGAAAGACACAGATTGTTCCAGATAAACTAACTCTAATACTTCTAGGTTCAATGTTGTTGTAAGTGGTATAGTACCAAATGCCTTGGTACATTACTCTTGTGTCTGGGGGTCATTTTAGACTTGATTTTGTGGACATTGCGATGTTAATCCATAAGCTACAAAAACAATTGCCTGCTCTACAGTAGGAAACTATGATTTTTCACAAATGTAGAGCATGAATTTTTAAGCTGTGGAATGAAGCTGCCCCAAGCAAGGTATGTAGTTTGATTAAAGAGACACAGTTTAGGTATAATAGGCAGATTTTGAATAAGGAAAGAGATGACCTAAGGAAAAGCAAGCTTCTGATTACATAGTTTAGGAGATGGCATATGTGCGATTGTAGCTAAGGTGACTCAGTACTTCCCAATGTTTTAATTTTTATATTCCTATTTTCAGTTTCTTCCACAAAATGGAATTTTTCATGGTGTGTCTTTTCCTCAAGTTGAACTTTGTGGTCAAATTTTCAGGTGAAATGGTGAAATGTTCAGGTGAAACCTGAGAATTTATGTTGAAGGAGTGCATTATTTTGCCAACACTGAGCTTCCCAACAAGTAGAAGAGTAAATATTCTTGTTCTTTGTTTCAAGGATTTGAGAACAGTAAAAGTGAGGTTATTGTTTCAAGAACATTTATTTTATTTAACCCAGGGCAATTCACCTCATTCTGACACCATGGCAACAGTTCATGGATCCTCAATGGAAACAGGGTGTGAAATAGGCATATTCTTCAAGAATACCACCTGCACTGAACATATACCATCCACATATTCGATATGTGTGCAATGGAGCTTGCAATCAAGCAGATTTTCTTAGGACTGAAGATTCCTTTTGTATCAGCAAAAGCTACTACGGCACTGTATTTGCAGACTGAAAGGGGGAAAACTGTCTCGGTGATCTCTTGGCTGGAGAACTGATAGTACGAAAGTAAAAGCAATGAGATGATTGCACAGGAGCAAGTGAAATAAACAGGATGGGGCCAAAGACATGAGTCAAGCCTAACTCTCTACAATCCTGTGCCATGCAACCTGCTGGCAGCATATACTGGTCTTTCATCCCTTTTCAGTGATTGCCCCACAGGGAGGATGCAAGTATTTTACTGTTGCTTACTATTTGGTTTGTTCTGGAAATAAAAGTCTCTGCTTTAAATCTGAAAGTAAGAACCTTATCAGTAATGCAGTGTGGTAGCCTGCATGGCTCCATACAATGATAAAGCTTCCAGCTCTCAATATTTTTTTTCTCTCATTTTTTTTTCCTCACATTTATACTGCCACTTTTAAAATACTGTGTTAAATGAACTTGAAAATTTCAGTCAAGCATTCCGGACGCTACCAGACTTCACCTTTCCGTGCAGAACAATTGCTCACTGGGAGACCTCTCTCTACTTGCTGTGGTGAGGATTTCATACAAAACCTAAAATGAACAAGTGCTCTGGGCAAAAGTAATCACTGGTGCTGTCCGGAGGCAGACAATCGCATTTCACAGTGATGTTTCAAAATGGGGGTTGTTTTTGTGTGCATCTGCTTTCATTGAAATTAAACCAAAACCTTTCAAAAGTATTTGAGAAAATACAACAGCATCAAAATATATGTTTTGAAATGAAGAGCAGAGAGATTTCTGCAGAGGTGGCTGCTGGGAATCCTACTGGAAAAGCAATGTTCTGCGTGCTTTGGAGCAGACTTCCTATGATGACTCTGAGGATTATGTCAAAACCAGGCATGTCTCTGTGAAACATTTCTTTTTTTAGCAAAGCAACATGTTAAAATGAAATTTCAGTAAAAATACTCTGACCAGGCCTATTTTCTGTATGCTGGTGGCTGTCTGAACCATTATATTTGGTCTATATGATGGACCATCAACAACAATACTGCTCGCTAAGTAATCAGAGGTCCATCTGGAGTCTCCTTTTATGCCCTTTTATGCCTACCAACATACATTATTGAATTCTAAAGAGAAGGAAAGTATTTTATTTTTAAAATTTGACTGAATACTGTTCTTCAATGTTTAAAATAAGCACAGTAGCACAACTTACAGCTGAGTTACCTGTTTGCATTAAGAAACTTCTGGAAATTTCATACTAGCCACAGAGGCTTGTTATAGAGAGATATGTAAAACTTCTGAAAAGCTACTAAGAATACTTGAAATAGGAAGATTTATACTTGTTGGTCTCGATTGTGGGAACTTGAGCATTTTCTTGCTTTATGTGTTTTAGGAGTTGAGTATTCAATCACATAGTCATTTCCCTTTATATTGGGAAGGAGATACTTTCAAGTGTGTTGGAATATTAAAATAATAACACTAGGGACTGCATATTAAACAGGCAGACAGACACCGTAATTAATAAACTCTCTCCCCAAGAGAAAAAATAACTCAAAGATTTGAGTGTGTGGAAGTGCACAATTTAGCCTCAAAGCAGTTCAGCTTGAGCGAGTGAAGCAAGGGCTGAGTTCTATGGACCTTCCTTTCGGGGTCTTTGGAGCTGGCCTGCAGTCACTCTGCTTTCTAATACAAGTCAGGACAATTCAAGCTAGAGGGTTATTCTCATTGAATTTCAGCTGTGAATAAGGATGTTATTCAACTTTCTAAAATTCTAAGAAACCTCTTGGAACACTTTGATTTCTTCCTCTACCTGGAATATTCAAAGCCCTGTTCCTGGAAACACTCTTGGACAGCGGACTTAGCATTCAAGTCTTTCATAGGTTGTTAGCTAAGTAATTATGTAGCATATAAAAACAGTCCATAATTCAGTTTTGCGGCTTTTATCAAGTATTTCAGCTATGGCATATCAATTTTGAAATCATGGTCCAGAAATTTTCAGTGAATACACAATAAAAAACTCTAACAAGGTTCTCCCTTTTTAGCAAACATTTGCTAATGGATTTCACAATAACAACGCGTGTTTTCAAGATAAAAACACATGCAAACTAAACATGCTATATTCTGTGTGGGAACACCAAAAGTTTTCCATCATCATTAAGGATGGGTTGGACCCAAACTTTTTTTGGTATAGTTATTAAATCATATTACATGTTCCAGTGTTGACAGGTCTGGACTTCTTCCAGAATGCTATTGATACAGAAGGCTGCATAATTTCTGACACTGGCTAATTTTTGAACAATGTTATTTATCTGTTTTTTAGAGAAACAACTGTTGACTGATGGCTTTATTTTATGAACAGGATGTATTCATTTTACTAGCTTGCCTGTGTAATGTGGCAGAGTATCAAAATGACTATCTGGATAACCAAGACAAATGGGAAAACTGAGTTGTTTGACTATTCTAAACTCTGGGAATGGTTTAAAAACTATTTCTCCTGGCTTGTCCCTCCCTGATTCCATTCACTGCCTTCTTTCCTTTTGTCTGGGCAGCAGCAGTTTTCCAGGCAGGAGTTATTACATGGCCCCAGAGTCTTTTTAGCCAATTAACCTTTCTCCAGAGTGTACATGCAGCCAAATGAGGTCTCAGGAGTGAATGAGGAGTTGTTTCCTTCTAGTCCTTTGAATATACCCCCAGTTTGAAATAATAATAATTTTACACCACCTCTTTTTGCACGTCTTTAGTACCAAAGAATTTCCAGCTAATCCCGTTACTTAAAACTTAATTTAAGGAGAAAGTTCTGGTGAATCCCATGCTCGAAGCAAGACCCATCACAATGTTGCTCATTGTTAAGTTTTGATTGATGTTCTTTGTCAATTGCTGACTCACTCTCTTTCCAGCATGTGCAAATATTTAATTTCTTTCTTTTTCTGGAGCATGTTCTGTAGAGCCCCTTGCTGTAGTATCCAAGCAAATTTTCAACATCAACAATAATATTACCAGTACAGTGGAGCTTTTGTGACATCCTTCTTTTACGGGTCTCAGACTGCTCAACTTAACCATCTCAGCATTCACACTAAGCAACTAAGTGCTGTTCTGTTGTTTTTCACAGAGTGAGAACTGTGGGATATAACACTGGTAAATCTCTAACTGCAGGTCTGCAGCTGCAGGATAGATAAGAAGTGGTATAAAACATCCAAGCATATTGAAGGCAGAGCTGAGGTCTGCAATCCTTACAAGGACAGCTTCACAGTCACATATTTGATGCTAGCAGAAGTGAACTAGTTGGGGTAAATTTTTTAAAGCCTATGGTTACTCTCATGCAGGTTTTCCAGCACTTCAACCATATCCATAAATAAATCACTGTCTTCCTTTCCTTGAAAGTCCAGACTCAAAACCTTTAAAATAAAGCTTATTTAGGCTGGCTGTAATCTGAAGCTCACCCTTGATGAGGCTGTTTAAAACAGAACGTCGCCCTCCAGCTCGATTAGTGAAGCAGACACCCAGTGGTCTTTTGCTACTTCATGCTCTTCCATAAACTTTCAAAGACTGCAAGATAAGCCTTAACACAAACCTTCCTACCCAGAGGCAGAGTCTTTCAAAGCCAAATGACCCCCCGGGCCTCTGGGTCACTAAACTATATTACCATGGCCATGAAGTCCCTCTTCCTTCAGTTCTCTGCAGCCCTTCAGGCTGCTTTCTCCTTTCTTCCAGCTCTCTTCTTCAACATCTTTTCCAGTTGTTTCAGCAATGGGTAGTTGTACTTCAGCTTCTAGAGTACCTCTGATTTTCCCAGAACAGGGCCAATCTTCTGGGAATAACCTTCCTCTACCTGTCTGATCATAAGAATGCTGAATTAACATAGGTTTCCATTTCTTGAAGCTCTCACTGGAAGATCTAAACAACCATGTATACATTGAACTTCAAATGCAAATAGAAATAGGTTGATAGCCCCTCACCAGAGAAAGGCTTTTGTTTTTCCCTACAGTCACTGGTTTCTATGCAGATTTTTTTTTCCAGTCAGTATGAAATCACAGCCCAGCCTCTAAAACCACTGTTGCTTGAAATGTCCTGCCCCTTGCTCCCAAATTTGTAATATCCAAGTTAAAAAAAAACACAACCAAAGAAAACCCACTCCTCACCCCCTGTCCTCCATGAAACAAAGTGTCTTTATAACTCTGTAACTTCTATTGCTGATGTGAAACACAAACCCTGGTTTCCATTAATTAGAAACAGGCATGAGTCCTGTCTCAGCAGTGCCACTGGAAAAGGTTGCTTGATTGCTCTCTGGAATTAGCCATGGCTCCCAGTGTCCTGCTGCCTGGAAGAGAGCCTTCCCTGTTACCTAAAGATCACTAGGCATTTCTTCCTGTCCTGGCCCCCGTGAAAAACACCCTGTTATTCTTTGGTACACCAGAGGTGCATGTTACAGTGCTGTTAAGGCGCTGTGGTTTATATTTCACTGTGTATATGGGTGGGGAATGCTTTGTTGTTATCCAGTCATCTTGAAATCACTCTTAATGCACGCCAAGTTAACTAAAGATACGAATAAAAGCATTCATTCACCGAAACCAAGCAGACCACGCAGCTTAAAAGGCTTACAAGAGACAAAGGTGATGAAACAAGAGAAAGAGCGCGCTTCATTTGTTTGAAGTATGGGATGGCTGCACTAGCCTGGCAGCTCACGCCTGCCCACGGGAGGGAGAGCACCAGGGGAACTTAGTGGGAACACTTCTGGGTTGCCACCAGTCTGATTAGTAAGGTACAGACCAGGTATTGCACATCTATATTCTAGCTGCCAAAGATCCAGAAAGCTTCTCCATCATATTTTTCCTTCAGGATCTCCTTAGTCTGATATGCAGGAGACCACAGGCAGGCAAACAATTGCTTCCTCATGATGCTACTGCCCTTGAAGGCAACTGAGTCCCCGCCTTAAGTGCCAAGGAACTTCTCTTGCTCTTGCAACCTCTGTGACCCTTCTAGCCCTTGTATCTCTTGGGTTACAATAGCTGCACCTGGTCAGGCACTACCCAGACCTATTTATCCTTCCACCCATTTCCCAGTGGAAGTGAAACTGATGTTCTTTGAGACGAAGGAGACCATGCTTTGAGGCAGGGAATGGCAGAGGAGAAAATATGTTTCATGCTGAAGGTAGTTGCCATATGGCAGCTTTCATAAGAGTGGAAATTCTAATTCAGTCCGTGGGCTACATGGGTCAGTTTTCTCTCTCTCTCAAGATCCAGAAGTAGATCCCTTTGAAGAATAACTTAAGTAAACTTCCTTTTCCCTCCTGCCTCTGTACTCTTCTTGCCTTCATTTACATCTCAAGTGATTTCCTGAGCCTTTAAATCACTTGAAATCACGTGATTTCCTTTGTGGTTTATTCAGTAACTCCCAAGGTAGATCTCTCTACCAGGTACTTGATTTGTCCGTCCTGAACCCACATAAACTTGATGCACCTCCATGGAATTTCCATGTGGTGCTGGAAAAACCACTGAGTCAAGCTCTTCCAACCCTACAATGGACAGAATGTATACGGGCACATATGCCTGCATATAGCTGTTGGCCCATAATGCCATTCTGGCACCTAAAATAGTGTGTATCACTGCTTCCCTGGTATGGCTGCAGGATGAATACATTGCATGCCAATACTTGTCAGTTATTATACCAGGAAATATCAGGACTTCTAAAGTGCTATGCAATGAAGTACCAGGGCACCTCAACTTCAATCACTCTTGAGTATATAGATAAACTGATTTTTTTTGTGTACTCATCTGCATAAACCTAAAGTGACTATAATAGCACGTATTTACCACAAAGGGACACTTTAAAAACAAATTGATATTTGTGAAGCACTCGCAGTGATAAATGGTCTGAAATTTTACATGGACAACCTATTTTTAGAAAGCTAAGAGCATGCAGCTAAATACATTATCACAATGCCTTCCCACAAGAAAGCCAGGCAAAGGTTATGCAGACTACCATAACCTGTTGTACTCAGTGCAACCTTAATACTTGCTTTTTCAGAATTCCTCTGAGGACTTAATTAGTAACAGAGATAAATCCAAGTTACATGATCCTGATCTGGATCCAAACGTAGCTGAAATCTGAGGTAGCTCAGATGCTTGTTTTCTAAATAAGAATTGTCAGAAATGCTGTGTTCCTCTCCCCAAGCATATCTGAAGTGAAAGATGACTTCGCAAGTCAAAATAAAACTCAACTGGCACCATCAGAGACGTGGATGCTAATGTTGCAATCCAACAGAAGAACTAAAAGTATAAATTTAATTCTGCTGCCATCTTTTAATTAAGAACATTAACGTTTCTGTCTTGGGCCTCTTTCTTAGGACTGGCCCATACTTAGAAGGAAGCGTCCCAGGAGCACGAGGCAATTCTGTAATAGAAATAGCATGTCCTTTCTCCTCCTCGGCGGGCTGTTTCTAGGAAATTGAGTTGTGTTCTGAGAAGATGAGCCTATCGACCTATGCTCTTCAGCAACACACTGAAAAGCTGAGTTGCCTTTTGGACATGTTAGCCTGGTTTTTCCTGTGATTCACAGTTGGGGTTGTGGAAGCCCTCAAAAGCTGCATTTTCTTCTGTCCCCTAGCTATGTGGATGACTCCCACTGCTGTCAAGCCATGTCTGACCGAGTGCTCTGCCCTGTTCCAGTCCCTTGTTCACACTATAGCATGGGATACAAGGAGATTGCTCTGCTTGGGCACTCCTAAAACTAACGATGATATGGGTGTTTCATGACAGTTTCGGAAGACATTGAGGCATGAGAACAACGACAATATCTTAGAAGCACATTTGCTGTGTTTTAACATTCCTTCAGTGTGAGTCTAGTGCCACTCTCTGTAAAGGTTTGTGTTATAAAACTAATAAATGGCAAAAAAAATAGACATTTATGATAATATATTAAGCATTCAACAGATAATCATATTGTTTATTTTCATGGTATAAAACCTTTTGGTTTATATATCCTCCAGTATGGTGCTTGTAATAATCTAGAACATATGACTACTGAATCTATTACTTATTCTTTCTTTATTATAAAATTAATGTTAGTATAAACTATAACCAAAATGTCTCATTACCTAAACACGAAAGTCCTACATTAAAATCATACTCAAAAAGTGAATACCTCATTCCAGAGGAGAATAATGTGTATTGGTTCTAAGTATATAAAAGAATTTACATCTCTTAGAACAGCTCCAATTTTTCAGACCTGGCCCAGTGTTACCATTGTCTCTATATTCTGTTTTTTTTGAAAATTACTAAGCAATTGCAACATCAGCAACAAGCCCTGCAAATACATTTTCTCCTTTGTACACCATTAGCATGCCAATAGCCAGCAGAAATTGAGACTTCAGCATACCTTTTGCACATTTCAACAGTAAAGAAATTTAACCTTAAGACTTTGCACTTAACTGAGCCATTGACCAGTGCATCTACAAAGATCAGCCAGTATTTCCAAGGCTGAGTTATAATTTTTAATACTTTATTTTGAGAGTGAGACACCTAGATTAAGCCTGATGTCCAAGAAATGCTGAGCACACAATAATCAGGCCTTTCTGACATTTCCTGCATTGGGCATTTGAGTTATATAATAAACCCTTGAAATTTCTTAGTGCTTTTAATATTATGATAGAGATGTTAATTACCAGATTATTTATGTGATCCTGTGATTACAGTGGTACAGAGCAGGATGCATGCTGCTAAAATATTGATTACTTGACTTGGTTAAGGTTAACTAACAGGATTGATTAGACAGCATTTGTAGGATGCCGCTGATTTTTGAATGTACCTTGAAAACGGGCAGGTTTTCCAGAAATTCATTTATGGTCTAGCCTTCATAACAAAAGAAGCTTTCTTTTGCAAAAGGAGATAGAAACGTACCCTTTCGGAGGCACAGAAATAGCATTCTCATTAGAGGTCTCTTGCTGGTATTTTCTTGCATAAGTAACTTCAGTGAAGCTCTGCTTGTTAGTGTTGATCAGTGTGAAAAGGGGGTATGCATATTTCTGAAAAACAAGCGATAACAGAAGAAATAACAGAAATAAATTACATTTGGTTTGCAGTAAGGATTCCTTACAAGATAGTTCAACATAATTTTGTCTAGGTCTACCACTCATCCACATTGTCACTTGTGAGAAGCCACTGTTTTGCAATTAATTTTCACACTTGCCCACAGAGAAAGAAAATATTTATCCATGTGTACGAAGTGTCGTGAGATCTCTATGTGAAAAGGATTGTTCCGATGAGTAGAATGTAATTTTTATTCCATTATATGCAATGGAATTTGTTCCACGATTGCTTCCTTGTCAAAATTTTCGTTAACTTTTGCGGGGTGGCTTTGTCTTTGGCTCTGGTCTGTCTTTGGGCAATGAATATGCCCCTCTCAGCAGAGTCATGTATGTCAGGCCAGCTCATTTAAACAGCGGTTTGCAGGACTAAGTCATGACCTTGGCGTTCACCTTCCACGCTTCTCAGATTGCCTCCCCGCAGAACACGTGCAGTTCTGCTGTAAGCAAACAGCACCTACATTTCCCTCTGATCCGTTCAGCGCCGGGCTAAAGCACTGCCCTAACGCTAGGAAACCTGCCAAGTTCGCCTGCAGCCAAGTCTACTTTGAAAGACCCCCTCTGGACGTCACCTGCAGGGATGCAGCGCAGAGGGTTAACACCAGACGTTACATGAGCACTCAGCCCAGTTCTGTGTCGGGCTCTGGTTCAGTTCAGTGAGAGGTACACGCTAAGAAAACTGCAGGAGTCACTGTAGACAGGAGAAATTACAGAAGGAGAAAACAACACTGGGTTTTAAATATCATGCATGTACATAAGAGGCTGATTGCAGTTAGTGGAAAGATTTGAATGACTTCAACAAACTTTGGATCAGATCCTACTTTTATTTGTAACTTTTAGTACAAAGCTTTTGCTAGTACAAAATAAACTGGTTTTAAGTATTTCCCGTGACTCACTGAAAAGTAAATGAGCTGTTTAATACAACTGCTACGTTCATTTCAACGGATATAATCTAACACCAGTCTAACTACACAGGTAGAATTATGTAAGTCACTGTTCGTCTAGTAGCAACTGATAAGATAATTGCTAAAACGTCATTAACAGGAAAGCAGTCTGTGTGAAAAACCAGTGTTGGATCAATTCTTATTTAATTGCTGTGTGATTTTGTTCTGGAACCTTGTTCCTTATTATTACCTGCCTAATTTAGATAATGAGATGCTTTTCTTTGTCACAGAGAATGTTATCATATGTTATCCTCAATATACAAGGAAATGCTTGAGATGCAATTAACTGTGCAGTAACTCTATTGCTAAAAAGAATTTTTAAGCTAAAAGTCTATCCCACACTTAAGAAAAACACAGAAAAACTCATCATTGCATTTGAATACCTTCTACCACAGCTCCACAAGAACAATGAAATAAGAAAATATCCTAAATATCCTTTCAAACAAACTGCAAATCCAAACTGGGAACCCAAACTAACAATGGCTTCTCTGGATAATTACAATGGAAGACTGACATTCTTTTTTGGTATCCTGCAGTCATAACACAAAATTATATATATAAAAGAAGTTATTTTGATTGCATCAGTTTACTGTATACAATGAAAACAGAAAAGTCCAAAGTATTTTAATTGAGGCCTTATTTTTCATATTAAAATGCTAGAATTGCTTGCTGGTGAAATAACAAAGTGCAACAAAGTTCTTAAAATGTAGGTGAATTTTAAATCAACGAAAAGCTCTTCCTGTGCTTGCTAATTTAAGTGAAACCTGAGCTGCCAAAAACCTAGAAAAATGTCAAGGTCATTGTCAATAGCTTTGATTAGCAATAAAAAAGGGACACAAGAACAGGCTAATGGTATGAGAACATTAAATATTAAAAAGGAGCTATTGATTCAAAGGTGTTACTGCTAAAACTAAGAAGCAGTAGCTATTGACCAAATGGTATACAGTATGTTTCTGACAATGTATCCACCAACCTCTTAGTATTTATCAGATTTTCCCACTTGTCTTGTAAATGCTACTTACTCTGTCTTGTTACACATTGCTTTTTAAATCTAGTTTTCGAAAACAGTATAAAATAACAGAATGAACATTCCCCTTTTCACAAATCACTACACACACTAATTTATGTTTCTGTGTTTAGGAATACGTGGAAAATGGAGCAAATAATATACATTGTTCCAGGGACAGCTTTTTTATATTCCAGTTCCCAAGAAGAGGCATCGACGCATAAATGTATCCTAGGTGCAAGGATGTGCATCCGTGAGCTGCAATGACACATACCTTTGCTGAACATTGGAGATTTCGCCAAGAAGACAAGCCACAGGAGACACGAAGTCCTCCCAGGACGACGGGATATGCCTTTCTCTGTTCACAGTGGCTTGGACTGGGGAATAAGGAAAGAGGAGAAGACCTTGAGCTTTCCTCTTTACTTGTCTTCCTCTGCTCTATTCCCAAATAACTTGAATGTTTTCAGCAGAAATGCAAACCTGCAAGCCATACTGGCCAGCTCATACAGCACACGCACAGGCCACGGACACTTGCACATCATAAGCATAAGTTTTACCTAGAGGGTAAGTCATTTAAAGGTGCACATATTCCCTAGATAAGCGCACTGCATACCTGTCCTCCAGCCTCCTGCCTCTTCTCCAGGTAGTTACTAAAAGAATTACAAAGTGAAAGTTACCTTTCTGATAGACTGAGCCTCTTGTTCGTTACAGGAAGGCATGCATTACTTCAGTGATTTCTGTGGGGCTTAATTCTTTGCACAGATATGAAAGAACTAAGGAAAATCTAATTTTATGCTTGAGGTAGATAACACACCAGTGGAAATTGTAGACTAACTCCAGCAAAGTGCCTATCATGTTTTTCATTGGCTAAATCTGGTGTACTGTACATCAGCTTCAGATAAAGTTGTATAATGATACCAAGTTGGGTGTTGCAAGAAACAAGCTCAGATGTTCAACTAGTCACTGTGAGGTTATGAAACTCATGTTTTTAGCCAAAATAAAGGAGATATAGATTTAAGGTGAATGAAATAGAAAAGTTTAGCCTCTCCAAACTATGGTGGGTTCTGCTAATTATAGCATAATGAGTATAACGCACCTTGGTGAGGGCTGGAGCTGTCAACAGGAAGCTTTAGGAGCCTTGCCCTCAATTCTGCAAAATACTGTTAAAATCCAAGATGTTCTGAATGGAAAATTTTGGGATAGACAAACAGGTATTTTCCTGTGATAGTATGCTTCTCTGTGATCTTACAAATCAGTTGTGGCTACAAACTTGGTCATCTTTCGGGCCTATGTTGCTGCTAAGTAATCTGTAAGCTGCTGTAAACCCAACACAAATATTAAAAACATCACACAGAGTACATATCCTTATTATTCTTGATAATTAAACTAGAAACTTCATGGAAGAATGCTACTAATAAGAGAAATTCAGTTGCTAGAGTTGGACCTTACTAGTAAATTCATGGCTGTAGTTTCATAATATGAAAATGCAGATATTTCACAGGTTGTTTTGTCGTGGTTGTTTTTGTTTTTAAACATTTATAGTGCAGGATTGAAGCTCTCTTAAAACATGAGTCTTGACTGCTTACCTCTATATATTATCTATTTCAGGCTTCTGCTGAACAAGAGAGATTAGGCATACGGCAAAGAACATAAAGCAGTGTCTTAAACACTAACACTTTTAAGAACCAAGGTGAGCATTCTCATGATATTCAGGGGGACTACTCACATGAAGTTAACAGGTGCCTTAATGGGTTAAGAACTCAGTGAATTTCTCAGAAAAATATCAAGAATTCCATATGGCATTTTGAGGCTTTACTTTGTAACCTCAACACGGGACTATGGGGTTTTTTTGCACGCTGAGTTTATATCCTACTGATGATAGGAGCTTTTGTGGAGTGCTGAAATGCAAAATCAATGTAATGCACTTAAGGAAAATAAGTATCAATAGAAAATATTAATATAGAAGTGGATTAAAGCACTGCAGAAAGTAGTATAAGAAATAAGTCCACACTAGCAGTGGTGTGGAAGTGATGAGCTATCTTTTGAGTCCATTAAGTCTGTGACTTGGTGAATCTCTCAGATAAATATCTAGAGCTCTAAATAATAGTCTGCGATTTCCTGCTTTCTTCCTGTAGCCTCTAAAACAATTTGAATTTATATTTGTCACTTCTTATTTTTAACTCCAGGTATTTTTAGCACCCCTTCTCTCCTGGGAGTGATGTGACAGAATGTATAATGTAGAAATCAGCAAGGAGGCAACATACTCACTACGGCCTCACCGTTGCCATCACTAGTTCATTTGCAGTTGTGGCACAGAGACTGCCGTGATGAAAGCAGATGTGAAGCAACCTCTTTATTAACGAGATTTGAGGTGGTTTATTGTGGTATATTAAAATGTGTGTGCACATACAGAAGTATATGAAAGGTGTTTTATTTTCATATGTAAAAGTCTGTAAACATGTTCCTGCTGCTGTACCTTTTGCCTTGACTTTTAAATGAGGCCAAAATTAAGAGAATGAGGGGTTATTTGGGTTTCATAAGAAATGTGCTGGGGAGTACATGGTAGGATACAGCAGTATAAAGAGTTAAACACATCCCAGTGAGTGAACCATGCACCCAAACCAGGAGATAAAGCAAATGTAAGTTTCAGCTTTCCTACAGATCACTCCATCAAAAAAAACCCCAGACAACGATGAATTGTTCATAGATTCCCCAAGTGAAAGTGGTCAACAGATCACGAAGTGTCTGGCACAGTGTTTGGGCAGGTGAGAGATGCACAGTGACAGCTTTTTGGCCTGCACATCCTTAATGGCAAATGAAGAGGATGGGCTCAAGGAAGAATGTGCCAAGCTCCCTGAGAAGCTCTGCAGGGCTGACATGTTTTTGGTGAGAATAATTCTGTACATTCCTTTCCAGCTCAGCAGAGGCCTTTTCCCTGACTCATGATGTGGAGCAAATTCAGTTTTTCCACTCAGACGAGTGGCACAGCAGAGCCAGCTGGTGTACAATGGAGTAAATCCCTGCTTTGGTTCTACCCAACATTCTCACCTGCCTGCACTGGACTCCCATTTCTCTCCAAGTTATCCCAAGACATCTTCCTGTCATTTCCCCCTTGCCCTCGCCATCACCATGCCTCCCAGCAGCACAGTTTGGGGCAGAACAGTCCTTGCCTACAGAAACTCCATCCAGGTGACCACTGCCTGGTGCACAGGAGTCTCTGCACTGTGAATCATGGTGCAGAGGCACACCTTTCCCTTTATCAGTTGTTCTTACCCTCTAGGGCATGAAATTTTCATTCAAACTGTTGTTTGCTTGTTTTTCACAGAAAACAGTATGGATAAAAAAAGGATCTTACGGCAAACGTTTGCCAGCCTTAAGAAAATCAGGGTTTTTTCAGGATACTGCAAGCCTAAACAATTAAATATTTTGATTGAAAATATTTGGGGTTTGAGATACAGTATTTCTACTTTTAAAAAGACTTTGTGAACGCGTTTGCTGTTCTGACACACAGACTACCCATTTTCTCTTGCAGTATCTAACAAATACTATAGAACAGAAAAAATATGGAAGAAAACAGTGTGTTGGACACAGAAAGAATTAATCTAAAAAAGAGAATGTAATCTTTGTGTGTGCACCTGCCTCTAATAAACATTAGCCTTTTTGCAGAAATCTCTGTGGGATTGTCCAGGGGATTTGATGTAACCTATGGTTAATCATTGATCATCTTGCTATGTAAAACTGCAAGTCACATGACTTGGTGAATAGCATATAGGGGAAGAATGTAATAAGTAAATATTTAGCCACTAGCTTATTATTTCCATTTGTATCATGTAGAGCAAACAGTACTGTGTACAAACTGCCACTTCGTTAATAAGAAAAAAAAGCTAGTAATGCCAATAAAAGGTGATTTTTATTACAGAATAGTAAAGCAGTTACAGATTTTTCATGCTTTAGATTCTTCCATTAGTGCGTAGTTTGGGTATTGCCTTTGTTTGCACTACAGTTTTTATACTTTCTTTGAAAAGTGTTGGAAACAGTCTGTGAATGAGTTGCTTTAAAAAAAGACGTGAAAGGACTTTAAAACTACCTCCAAGTATATAAAAATCAGTGCTTCAGAAATGTTCAGGGCACTTTACCTTGGGATGTTTCCTGCTAAATGTTATTTTCCAGTATACAATCTATGGGCTTTAAAATGTTACATGCTGTTATTATGAAGACAAAGAGACTTATGATGATCTCACCGCATGATTTATAATTATAAATGTAACCACAGATGCTTCATTTGCTGACGATCCTCCCGAGAATCAAAACACCAAGAACTTGCTCTTAGCACCTGCACCCAACCACAGCCGTGGAAATATGTGTCATTGTGTAATCAACATGAGCAAGCCATTGAGTCTCGACGGGGAACACCCAAGTTGGCTGTGCACACTCAGATGGAGAGACAAAGAGCACGGGTATTGGTATGTTATAACACATACACAATCCATTTTTTACAGAGGGTAAAATGATGAACATATTAATTAAGTAACTTCGGCTGTAACTTAAATTTCTTTTACAGTGGAACGTAACTTTAAATATATTCTGGTGCACAAACAGTGTCTTGTTTTACAGAGGATATATTCCAATATACATCAATAAGAAACTCTTTCAAGAACACTGCTTTAGTCGATTGTTCAGTATTTGAAAATCATCTTTCCTTTTTCTCCTGTTCTAAAGCTCTCAGGCATCTGAACAGTCAACTGGAAAATGTTGGTAGACATATGTGACTAATCACATACCATTAATAGTGAAGAGTCAATAGTTAAATGAAATATTCCTTGAAAAAAAACAACCCACAAACCAACCCTGAAATCTATTCCCTAAACTCTTTGGCACAAGCCTAAAGATAGCAAAATATGTTTACAGTAATCGCGGTGAACCTGTGAATTATTCACAGGTAGGAAGAAGATCATTTTGCAACAAATCCAGCCTCAGAAGCACAACAACCTCATAGCTGGAACTGACAGTAACCACAGTATCCTGAGTGTCCAGCAGTTGTCTCAATTCACTTAAATTAGCTCAGTGAGAGTGTGAGCAATTCCAGGCGGGGAGAGAGCTGCATCCTGATCTAAGCAGGAGTGCAGGGGACCTGCCTAAAATCTGCTGGTCCCCAGTTCAAGCACCAGCTCAAGTATCAGCCGATGGCCACCTACCTTCAGATTAAGTAGTGCTTAACGAGACTTAGTGATACTGTCTGGTGAATGAGAACTGCCCCAGGGGAACACCTGAGTCATAACTGAAGATAAAAAAGCATTAAAGGTAAGCAAAACTGGCAAAGACAGACCCAAAAAGATACAGGTTAAGGTCATATGATAAACAGAAAGCTATATATTTGATACTGGGTGGCCTGCCCAAGGTGAAAAGATTTCCCGCTCCTTTTCCAGAGAGAAGAGTACATAAGCCTGAATGCTGTATGGGTTCTCCTGGAACCAGACTGATATTTAATTTCATGTATTACAGTGTGTTAGTCTTTCATTTCCTTGTGTCAAGCTAAAAGCATAGAGAAGAGGTAATTATTTTCTTTCAAATTTTTAGTTGAATGTATGCCTAAATGGAATAAAAGTGTTATTGGCTTAAGGTATTTTTAGGCTGGAGTACTGGGTTCCCTATAATATTTTTTCCTGAACAGTCACATTTATGTACGTTTTTGAAGAAAAGCTGGAATAAATTGGTTGTACAACATTTTTGTGGGCCATTCTGTTCCACGTTTGGCTGAACAGGTAGAGGAAAAAATAAATCTGTAGAAAGGACTTTCCCTCAATCACCTCGACACAAACTGTTTATTTTTTAACAGTTTTCCCAGCACCCAGTTTCTGATCCATAATGCATTTGAAACTCCTTTGACCATGGTGAGCTTGGGCCCTATTGTTGATTTTTCCTGACAAGTAATTTTTTTTTATTACAGTAATTTATTGTTGCTGTCTATTTAGCTAAAGGATATCCCATTATTTTTATGGTTATGCCAAGCTGCTAACCATGCTATGTCGTGTAATAATTTGGGCATAACAATTAAAAAGGTTTTAAAACAAAAAACCTAGTCTTTGGGTTTCTTCAACCAGACAAGTATGGCTGATACTTTTTTTTATGTGCTCATTTCAGTGGACTTTTAAAAATTGATTTTTGCAGTTAATGCAGACGGAAGCGCACTGAGTTCCTTCCCTGAGGTAGCTGGTGTGAGCCTAGGAAAGCTCGGATGAGACATCCCTCGGGCTGAGGTTCCTCATTTAGCCAGCTGACCTCCGGCCGTGCTGCACCCGATGGGGACGGTTCCTTCCTTCCCCTTCGCCCCGGCTGTGATTTCCTGCCGTAACGCCGGTGTTGGCAGCAGCAATCATGCAGTCCATGGTCGACTGGCTCAAGCCACTCCTCTGACAGCTATGTGCTTCTTAACGGGCTCCTATTCAGCTCTGTTCACGAGCTGCTCCATCTCGCCTTTTGGCAAGGTGTTGGCCGGCGCATCTTCTCGAGCCGTTCCCGGCCAGAAGTCAAGCCCAGACCCAGAGGTGAGCACGGGGGATCCTGGCGGCGAGGCCACAGGGGAGGACTCCAGCTGACGCTAAGTAGGTGTTGAAAAGGCCTCATTTGGTCGGGGGAGCGTGTGGGCTGGCCACGGTTTCCAAGGTCTGGGACACCACACCCTGGGGCTCGCTTTTGCGAAGGCAGCAGCTGCGCGGTCCAAGGAAAAGGGAATGAGATGCAGCTGCGGGGCCCAG
Organism: Limnodromus scolopaceus; assembly: GCA_028565335.1. Lineage (NCBI taxonomy): Eukaryota > Metazoa > Chordata > Aves > Charadriiformes > Scolopacidae > Limnodromus > Limnodromus scolopaceus. Next base: position 128,756,303 of record JAOXNO010000001.1, read on the forward strand.
CGGCGAGCTCTGCTCGGCCACTCCCTAGTGCAGCCCGGAGGCCACCGAGGCGCCCCAGGCTCTCCAAAACATGTTCCTAACCCAGATATGATACACTGACTCTGGGCCCTTATCAACTGTTGATTCACTTCGCATCATGGGGACATGTTGAGTACGTTAATTCATTTGCTCATTACAAATACATGAAATCACTGCTTATTACAAAAGCAGTTTGCTTTTAGTCTTGTCATTTATCCTTCTCTGTTTTCTCCGACTCTTAAATATCTTAGCCCACATGAGAGGCCAGAGAGATTTAGAACATTTTAAAGGCAATCAGCTTGGAGGAGGTAGGAATCACAGACTTATTTTCTTTTTCTGTGTCCTTTAACATAGAACAGTCATATTCCATTTATATTTATTCATTTAAAAAAAAGATATATCCCCAGTGCTAAAAGCTTCTATGCCAAATGTTACAATTTACTAAAAGACACCTCAAAGTAAGGATTTAGAACGGAAAAACTGACACACCAACACTAAAAATGTCAGAGGCTCCACTCTTACACTACTTCTCTTGTGCATATCGTTCCAAAAGAAATGGACGTGTCACGATTATTAAAGTTGAACATTGACTATATATTTAATTTCAAAAGTTCTGCAGTAAAATATCCAGTTTAAGGGAGTAGCTGAAATCTCACTCTCCTGAAATCAGTGAAGGACTGGAGTTCTGCAGCTGTGCCTGTGACGTAGAAATTTTAATAGCTTTAGAGAAACAAGAACTGAAGTTGGCACATTCAAATTGTAAATACGATTTGATAATTATAGTGTCTGTGATCTCATATAATAGTTTTTCCTTCAAATTGCAACATTTTTGTTTCAATATTTTTATGTTGGCTCACTGCTTTTATTTACAAATTCTGATGTAACCAGAAAACACTACGAAGTCTCTGATAATATTTTCCTTCAGTAATTATGGGATGCTTTGCTTCTTTAACCTACTCATATTGCAAAACTAATGTGTTTAGTTTTAGAAATGGAAGGTTCTTTTTATAAACTTTTTACTGTACGTAATGGATGCTGCTGGTAACTTGCTAGGAAATAAACAGCTAGAAAGAGATTGTTCAAAATGCAGAGCATTTCAGCAACTACCATTTTATTTCGTAGAAAGTTGTAGCTGTCAGAATTCCGGCATTCTGGCACGCTGAGCCCTAGGTTAAATCAAATGGATTTTTGAATTTCTAAATCAGGCAATCACTTTCCCTAATACTTCACCGATGTGATCATAATAAGCCATGAAACGCTTTTCCTCCTTGGATGTTGTTGGGAACTTTGGCAGAGATCAACGAAGAAACTGTAATGTTTCTAAAAGGAATTATACAATCTTCTCAGTTGACCAAAATTTGAATTAGGGAAAATGATGATGATTATCACTAGATTAGAGGACGTAGAGAAGTGGTTTAAAGCTCTATAAAATCATCACCTGTTTTGAACCGCCCCCACCCTTAGTAGTCCCCTCTGCAGTCAGAACTGCTGGTGGTGCAAAGAAGAGCAACTACCACAAATCTTCCGTGACACATTCCTTCTGTGCTAGTTAGTCAATGTTGAATGTTAATGTTGAATTCTGTTAAGGAGCATTTAGATAAAAATGTAAATACAATTAATGTGCCTAAATCAAATTCTAAACACTTTGATCATTAGGTGAAATTTTTGAAATAGCAAACCAAATAAAAAGTAAGATTATGAAAATATGCTCTGAATTTTAAGATGATTGATACACATTAAACAATGTGTGTAGTTGGGTAACTGTAACGATTATTTCAGAGCACTGCATCTTGCAGAAACAGTCTGTCCAATCTTACCACCCTTTACTTTTTTATTGATTAAAAGAGGGGGAAAAAAAGCTTTTTTTTTTTAACATTGTCCACATTAATTACAGGCCCTTAAATGTATCTAGTGGTTTCACCGTTACTTATTGTCAGCTTTAAATAATGTTAAGCTAGCTCACATGATTCGTTATCTGCCTTTTTAGTTTTACCTGATGAGTTGATGGAATTGAAATGTCCTTCTGTGGGCTGGATAGTTTAATCCCTCTCAGCCCTAAAATCCCAAAAGTCCCAAAATGAAGTACGAAGTCCTAAAGTGTTTTGCAGGCTGTGGCCAGAATTTTCAAAGTCATCTTCCTGTAACAGAATGGATTTAGGCATCCATACCTGGATTTAGATGTCAAACAGCCTCTTTCTGCACGGGAGAAGGTCAATGACAAGAGTGGGCATTTGGCATTTCACAGATCCACCTTAGTTTAGATGCCTAACATCAGGTACGCAGAGCTGAAAAGTCAGATCAGTGTGCAGCAGAGTATGTTAGTTGCCCCTGCAAAAATTCCCAAACCTTGCACGTTTTGTTTTAAAAGATAGAGTGAATGGTTTACCAGGTGAAAATGCCAAAAGAGCTTGACTGGTTTAACATTCTTGTGACTCTTACTCTGAAAATAGTTCTGCTTCATCTCTGGATCAGGTTAACCGTCCTTTTCCGTGACTAATACATGTGAGTGATCACAGAAATACCTGGGGACCTATCATTGCTGGAGAAATTATACTAAGGGGGGAAACTTACCTTCTATGTAACACAATTTCCCCAGTCCCCTAAAAACTCCGTGAATAATTCAAGATGGTGCGTTTCAGCAAGGTTTTGCATACAATTTCTAAGCAGGCAACATACATTACATCTGCAGTTAGGTCATTATTCTGTCATTTGAAAAATCATGGGCAGCTGTCCAAGAAAAATCAGATGATTAGATACTATTGTGAAATCATCCAATTATTCAAAAAATGTTAGAAGTTATCTTGGCACCATTAGATATCATTGAGCCAAGAAGATGTCATAATTGGAATAGACTGGAAATAAACTAACTTGTATTTTGTGCAGATCCCAAGTTAGTTTCACAATACTCCTTGGAATTGTCATCAGTTATTGAGAAGAAAGCTTACAAAATTCACTTGCTAAAAACTCTAATTTAGGAGACAAGGAGGTAATCAAAACATAAAGATCCTATTATTTAAGAAAAAAACTAGGCCAGTTTATGCTGACTGTAGATGATCTGCGTAGGAATTCTAAGTGTTTACACAGACTTACGCTGAAGTTTGATATGAGTTTTATAAAACTTTGATAACCGTACCAGTCCTAAAATAAAGCTTTCCTTACTGGGTACCCGTTGGACAACTGTGTTCAGGCCTGCCACACCAGACCATGGTTTTAATCTTTGCAAGCATGAGTGTTCCTCAGCATACACCTTCTTGTCACTCTCCAGACGTAGGACCTTGCTCTCTTCTGGCGTTTGACGTCAGTCTGTATGCTGACTACCTCCTCTGGGAAGCATACCTCTTCTCATAGGGAACTGGCTTCCCAGTACTGTGTTTCTAGTTAAAAAGTCAATAGATGTCCCTGGAAAAAACAGTAGGTGCCAGTAGCTTCTCTCCCCACACAACATTCAGCACTTTGTGGACTACAAACACGGCAGGGGAAGTTTCCTCCAGAACCGTCTTTCTCAGGTAACCTCCTTGCCTCTGATTTGCCCTAACCTGTTTTTCTTATCCCAGTGGCTCCTTGTCTTTAATCATTTCTGCTTTTCATTTCTTGTGTACATACTGCATGGGCAGGGCTGAGCATGAGAAAATACATTACTAACGTTGCTCTTTACCTTCCCAGGAACATGTGATGATTCAAATGTATAAAAATAGGCTTTACAGAAGTTTCCCAACCAATCACTTCTTACTTTAGCAAGAAACAGATCCACACAGAACTGCAATCTACCCAAATACAGTGGAGTAGAGCTCTTTGGGTACAGACCAGAATTAGCAGGACTCGGGTCATCACTACACGCAATGAGCTCCTGGAAATAGTCTCTGGTAAAGGATGAGAAAGCTCTTGGTCATTGCCCAGGCATTCTGATGCTTAAAGAAAAAAAGAGAACCCCCTGAATAGTATAGTCTATATACAGTGAGGTGATTTTACTGTGATTTAATTAAAGCATTTTCATTATCTCCCTAAGAAATTATTGTCTCATATGAGCATTTTTCTTATGCCTGTGTCCACAAACTGAAAGACAGGCTCAGATTATTATTAACCTTCATATGGTTTTATCACAAATATTTTAATTTAAAAGTCTATCTATTCAACTTATTAATCTAGCAATATATATTTTCCAACCTCTTATTATGGCCTGGTAAGCCTTCACTGATTTGTAACCTCACTTTGTGAACCACTGACTTAAGCAATCAAATAAAGGCTCAGATATCTTCAGACAGAAGCGTGGAACAAGATGCATTTTCTCCTTCCACTTGTGTTCTACTGAAGTCAAATGAATAAAAAAAACCTCTCAAATCCTGCCCTTTCTCAGAAAAAAATATGCTAAGTGGAAACAGATGAAGTAAAAACTGTGATATTGTAAGCATTTTTTTTCTACCACCTGTGTCTTCTAGAAAAAAACAACAAACTTTTGTTCTCTTTTTTTGGATGTCCAGAAATTAATAAACTTGTTCTATTCAGGCATCAGATCCTGCCCGACTTCTCCTCCCATGCAGATCACAAAGTTTCTCAGCACCCAGGAGTATTTTACAGGGTTTGTAATTTATGCCCTGTTTCTTTGGGGTGTATATACGTGGCATACAGGTGAGACTAGGAATTTCGTCACTTTTCAATCACTCATGCATACATTAACTGAATGCAGGGGTTTATTTGTACACCTTTTTTTGGAAGGATATCTTATGTCTTCTAAAGTGAATCTCCATACAAAAATCCTGCATGCTAAATATTGGGACATAAGCACCATGCCCTGAGAAAGCCGTAACACGGTTTCATCACCAAAAACGGGATGAAAATAAATGCCATGGGCTTGCGAAGAACATGCCTGCTTCTGTGACTGAGCCCTCAACACAATTTGAATATATAACCACAAACGTCTCACTGGCTGCACATTTGGTGCTCGTTATTTCAAAAGGGAGGAATTTGCTAGCAGCGATATCTGGCATTACCACTTTCACTAAATTTAGAACAGGAAATGATTGCGCTAACTGACACAGCAGTCCCATGAGCGCTTCGGGCCGAGGCTGCCACTGAAAGGAGTGGCGTTGCCTCACCCCCACCCCTGCTGCCCCACAGCCATCCTCCTCTCTTCATGCCAAAGCCTCCTGTGTGGTCCCTCATCCCCTGGGCTGAAGCACAAACCCAGGGGAAAGCTACCCTTGCAAGCAACCCGGCTTCACTGGGTGGGCACAGGAGTAGCTGTGCTGGTACGAAGCAGGTCATGGTGTGAAAATGGGAGAAGGGACCATGGGGATGGGCAGCTGGAGAAGAGCAGAGGATGTGGTGCACTGGCTTAGTCTGTCTTAGGCATCGCATGAATCTGCAGCAGCAAAGGTTGACTTCTACTTCACAGCTGCGCAGGGACTGAATTTCTTTATAATTGCTTTCTTTATAATCAGGTATCTCTGTTTATTGCTGAGGAAGCTCAGGTGTATTTGGCAATTTCAGAGTTATTTATTATGGAACAACAACATTACTACAAAATGCAATTTCATATCTGAAGATTCGGTCATTTGCCGTTAGCATCCTTTCACAAAGAATAATGACTCAAGGGGTTCCAGCAGATCTCTTGATCCTGCACTCTGCAGCGAGTATGACCAGCCTGAAAATCCATGAACAGGGTGTGGGTATGGCTGGGGAATTTACACTTGCCTTTCTCAATGGATTTACCCACAGAGCCTTTGTATACAGTCCTTGATTGCAATGGCTGCTTATTGCTGACTTCTCCCTGTAGAAAACTTTGTGAGAACTTCCTTGCCCTTCATACTTACTGACTGCTCCTGTGGAAGACAGTAGTTTCTAAATTGTGTATATGGAATAACTCGCATGACTTTTTAATATTTCTGAAGCTAAACACCAAAGTTATTACTGAGGTAAACCCGGATGAACTTCCAGGCTTTGTAGTTAAAAACAGGATTTATCTCTGACAGCCATTCTTTAAAACGCTCATTACATTTCTCAAGCACATTTTATGAGTTTTTTCCATCCAGTTGAGATTCTATATTATTTAATCCTAACAGACGGCTATGTCTCTATTAATCTTCATTCGGTCATCTGTAAAAATGTCATTATCTCTCATTCTTTGTCAGAGTCAAAGTAGTAGTTGAAAGTAGCAGTATTAGCTCCCTGCCTCTCTTTTTCCTTACTGCTCAAATAATTCAGCGATGGGGGGAATATTCAGGGGGACAGATTGATGAAGGCTGTCAAAATTCTGATTCAATATATGTCAAATTTTGTCACAGAATGGCAGCAAATTTTTAACCAACAAAGAGCAAATAAGAACTTCTTTTTGAGAAAACACAGTTGGTTGACTCAGAAATACAGATTATAACAGGAGAAGAATGCTCTCACACCCAAACACAGGGCTGGGTGTCAGAAGGGTTGAATAGACTCATTGTTTCCCCCACACATTTCCTGTAAATCATGATTCCTTGCAGCTCATTGCCTGTGGAGTGAGAATCGTCCTTCCCCCATTTGCTCTGATGATTTGAGATTGGGACACATTTTACTTCCTTTTCTCATTCCGAGCCAAACTGAGTTCATAGTTTGTTGTCAACAAGTCAAAATAAGACCTGTAGATACTGGGTTGCCCACATCTCTTCAGTGGACCTTCACAGAGTAGCTCGGGCAGCTTCTCATTCAGCTTTTCACTCTCTCGCGTCTCTGTCAGATCTTGTCAGAACCTGCCAGAACTGGGAAGTGATTTTCTCTCCTGCTCTTTGAATGACACCAAGATACATTCCTCTACTGTTAGCAGGTCACTAGAAAGAGCCTGGGTCATCTTTATTCCTGTCCCATCTCCATCCACTTGCTTGCAATTCACTGCTGTTCTTCAATCTCTGACAAAATTATTGAAAACCGCCTGCGTTTTTGAAATGTGCCATGCTTCCTCCTCTTCTCTCAAGTCCATCAAAAATCGTGACTCCTGACTAAGGTGGAGAGCAGATGAAGCTCAGATGGTAGTGGGTTATCCATGTGTCGGCCAACAGCAAATTAGTTTTTTTCTTGTGTCAGGGATGCAGTAGAATACCCTGGATATCTAAAGTATAAAGGAGCATGAGCAACTTTCAGATTAAAGTTGTTTGAGCAGGCTAGCTCCTGATAATGCTGATAAAATCACTTACTCTATCCGTGCTGTAGGCTGCGTTATAGACAGCCTACTGTAGCCGTCACCTTTTCCTTCAGGAAAAACACTATTGGGAAAATATAAGGAGCCTGGGAGAAACCAACAGCTGTGAAAACCTTTCATTCAAGCAGTCGTGTCTGATAGAAAATTCCAAACTTTTAGCTTGTTTTTCAGTGCAAGAGGATGAAGAGAGGTGAGCATAACATCTAGCTAAGTGTTGTGCCAGATTTACTTCAGTATTTGGAAAGAATCAGGCCCTGGTTTGCTCATCAAAGGCCTGAGCACTATATACCTGTTTTACCTGCAAGCAAAATGCACCGTGAACAGTTAAACACTTTCCCGAGACTGCTAAGCCAAGCTTCAATTTTCATTTCCCCGTTCTGGCCGTTAAGTTGTCTGTTAATACTGTACCTGAAGCTATCAATACACGTAAGTGTTTGGAATGATAATCCAGCTTACTCTGACAATGAAGTCAGTGGATAAATGGCAGTTTGATGGATCTAAGCCAGCCAAGACTTGGGTGTTTTGCTCACGCAATGGCAACACACAGATGGACTTGCTTCCTTCTTTCACCAGCAGTACTTCAGACTGCTTCAGGGAAATGGATTTGTCCAAAAAAACCTGCATACCATTACTCGACAACCAGGCACTTTCGTTTTACTTCTTGTGAATAATAGTGACCTAAAAATTGAAAGTCATGAAAAATCAAATTAAAAAGCAATTCTCAGAATAAAAGTAAAAGTTTTTGGGTAAATTACTTGCTGAGAACTCAAGGGTACTTCTCTGTTCAAGTTTGGTGAATACGCATAGTTGCATACATATGTAACCAAGCTCACTTCGTTTTTATATTTCAGAAAAAGTTGATTGATTTCTGTTTTTATGATGCTAAACAATCAAAGAAAAACCAGATCTTTTAATCACATTGATGATTATCTATTGTTCACATATATGCATACCTAAAAGATAAGCATAAATTCACATAGGTATTAAATATTTTATATACCACACACAAGGAGCAATATATGTTTTATGGCTGTAACTCAGGTTAAATTTACAGTTTTACAAAAGCAAACTGAGAAAAGAATCAGGCATTAAGAGTGTATACTGCAGGCTGTCAGAGGCATATTATTATATTACCATATTATCACATACCAATTTCATATTATATACTATCACACATGGAGACTTATTTAGAAGTCAAGAGCTACAATATCACCAAACAAGTCAGAAGAAGAATCCAGAAAGCAAGTTCCATTTTCCCCAGTAAATTACTTTTCTGTTGCTAGGTTTATTGTATCTTAAGATAAGCACTTTCAAGATTTTTAGTTTCCAGCTATCAACTGTGAAAATAAATTCCAGTCATGCAGGAATGCTTGAAGTCTCTTTTTGTCCCCCTGGTCACATCACAATAGCTTGAAGGCAGAGCTGAAACATCTGCTACCGGGATTAGAAGAGTTACCAGGGCCTAAAGAATCTACATTATCTTTAATCCGATAACATCTTTATATTTCAATAGCTTCATCTTTTAAACTACAATTATATATTTAATGGAACACTGGAGAGCCAGAACACATAAAAGAAATCTGAAGTGTCAGCAAATTTAACTTAAATGGAATTAGAGATAGTTGAGAGAAATGCATTTTTATTAGCTTTGCAGAAAACTGGCCATTTTTTCAGGTTTCGTGAAAAACAAAGGGACTTTTTTTGTGCAAAATATAATTACTGGATGTTAAAACATTTTCCAATGTTTTATTGGCAAAATCATCAAGTTAGGATGTGCAAATCATGCTTTTCAACTTAGGTAATTTGTGAAAATACTTCATTTGTCTATGGTAGGATTTTATTGCCATAGCAGCGTGCAACTGTCACATGAACCATAATAAATTGTCTTTTCAGCAACATCTTGTGGCACTAGGGTGGCAGGCTGTACCTTGAAGAGTCTGTCTCTCACAAGGCGATGCCTGGGGTCTGTCCTCTCCTCGTTCAGAGCTGTTCTTAAACTGATGTAATGAAACTCCATGGAGCTCAGAAAGCTAACTCTGATTTACGGCTGTCTGAAAAGCAATAAGGAACTTTAATGCGAGGCCTTGGGTGTTGGTGACAAAGCTTTGGTGCCGGGCAGGGGGGGAGCTGTGTGGTGGCCTCTGTGAGGAGCAGAGTATGGAGACTCCGCTGTAGCCCCTGGAGAAGTTCACAGTGGAGCAGGTATTTCCCTGCAGCCCATGGAGAGGGTCACGGTGGAGCAGATATCCACGCTGCTGCCCATGGAGGTGGATATATCCTGAAGGCACAGCAGCCCATGGAAAGCCCACACTGGAGCAACTTCTCCTGACAGGAACTGCGACCCATGGTGGAGCCATGCTGAGGCAGGTTTATCCTGAAGGACTGTAGCCTGTGGAGAAGACCCATGCTGAAGCAGGGAAAAGTGTGAGGAGGATGGAGAAGCAGAGCTGTCCTGAACTGACCACAAGGCCCATGCTCTGTCCCCCTGCACCTCTTGCAGGGGGGAGGGAGAGGAGTTGGGAAGCAGATTTGAGCCTGGGAAAACAGGGGGTGGGAGGAAGGTGTTTTAGTTTTTTCCTTTGTTTCTCACCATCTAATTCTGTGTTACTTGGCAATAAACTACTTTTCCCCAAGCCAAGTCTGTTTTGTCTGTGATAGTAATTGGTAACTGATGTCCTGGCCTTTATCTTGACTGTGAGGTTTTTCATCGCATTTTTCTCCCCCACCTTGCTGAGGAGGGTGAATGAGAGAACAGCTGGGTGGTCACCTGGCAGCTGGAGAAGGCCAACCCACTACATGCTCTATCGCAGTTTCTATTACCTTTTATAAGCAACAATATCTGTGGGGTTTTTTACGATATACTGCCACTTCTTAAGTATTTTGACTGCAGCTCAGACTGCGTTCTCACTTCACAATACTGCAAAATATGGAACTTGAGAGCTGCACAGATATGGCAGAGAGAAACACGCACCAGATGCTCACTATTATTTCTGGCTTATCTTGCCTTTAGTGACATTAATCATTCTTACAGTTATTATGCCCAATACAGACTCCGGAATTAAGAGACACCAGAAATTACCTTGCGAATGTCATAAATTTGAAATCAAATTGTTCAACTTCATATATTTTAATATCATGAAAGACAAATCTTGATGAGAACATCCATATTCTTGCTTATTTTTTCATTATACTATCCTTTTATTCCACAGTATTCTTGGAAAACTGAAGACCATTGTTACATCCATTCTGGTCTGCTCCAAGCAGCTATCCTCATGCCAAGCTCAGCAAAACTGTATCTCACTGAAGCATGTTCCAGGTGTCAGCTGACATGATGATCTCAGCTGGTTATTAACTTTGTTTGGCGATACTATTTTTAGACATGTAACACCATCGTATTTGTCCTTTTTATTTATGTATTTGCTTTTGTGACCACAGCCATGGGCATTTTGCTGCCCCAGGAACCTAGCACAATCAACTACCTGTCCATTTCCATTTGAATGGACCTTTCCTGAACAAAGAGGACTAACAAAACTTCTCTTAATACCTAATTGATTCTTTGGCCAACCAAAGAGATTACTACAAAGTGGCATAAAGGAGACTCTGCTCAATACTTTGCTGGAGGTACAAGGGACCTCCATTGCGCCTTTCCTGAAAGGCAGAACAAAGTCCCGTCAACATTAGTGAGGGGTATTTTGCATCTTTTCAAAAATTAATCTATAATCAGTGCAGTAACCAAAGAATGAGATAATTTAGAGAAAATAATCTATGATACAGAAAAGATCCTAAAAATAAAGTAATGTGTAAGTTGGGTTTCTCATCTGAGTCAGACTCAGACGCCATTGAATGTGTGAAGTACCCAAGGTAGCCATCAAATACCATCCTAAGCAATGTGTATACCCCCATTCCAAAAGACAGGACTAGTCTAATTCTACATCCAAAATGCAAATACAAAGAATGAATTTCACCTATGTTTAGAAGATTTGCACAAGACCTAGTAATCACTTAAATAATACGTAAGCCCTCAAAACAAGACATTTAACTCCCCAAACTATGTGTGGACTTTCTCCTGGCCTTTTGAACAGTAATGAATTATACTTGAAATATATATGCTATTATTTGTGATTTGTTTACCCAGAATAACATAAAGAGTCAGGACCTTGATAAATTTTAATATTGGAGGTAATATATTTCAGAAAATTATATGACATCCAGATTTGTGTCAGAGCTGTGCTAAGTGAAAGATAATTCACAGGAAAACAAACTAAACAAGAAAACAGAACACCTCCAACCTTTTCTTTCCCCTCTCCCCCAAAACTCTCAAATAAATTTAGGGACTACAAAAAGGGAAACTTGGCAAAACAAAATTTATAGGAGATAATTAACATATAATATTGACACATCAGTTAGGGTGGCTTCAATTTTACTTTTCTGCACTGCAAGTCCAGCACCAATGCTCTTCTCCATGTTTTAATTGCCTGGTCTCAAAGCTACCAGAACCGAGCAAGGACTTGATATAAAGCACAGAAATGTAAGCAGAACTTTGAAACAAAACACAATTAGCCAGCTTTGAAGCTAAATTTGGGGGTGCATAAAATTATGAAAAATTCTGACTTAGTTTTCTCTAAATCTTTGTGTTCTAATGACTTCACAAGAAGAGACAATACTAGTTCGTCTGTGAGTTTGTTTGCCACTGGGGCAAGGTGGACGGTAAGACAAAAACACTACTTTCTCCTGAGTATCTTATTATTTTGTCTCCTCATAAAATAAAGTTGTAATTCTTTAAACCAAAAAGGTTTCCCCCTGCCATAACACAACATGTAATAGCTTCTATTATAAAACCATGTTTTATTCAATTGAGTTATTCCAGGTGAAAAAACTATTTTTTCAAAATAAAAACAAGTTTTGTGAAAGATCTAGAACTTTTAAGAAGACATTCCAAACTATTTGAGGAGACAGGCACATAAGGGTAAAAGAAAACATTAATTTCCTGGCACTTGAGGCTATACGCACTTCTTTTTTTATCTCAATCATCCAGTATTATAGGCTGTTTAATATTTAATATTGCAAATTATTTGACCTAGGTAGAAACAAGAAGTGGATTTTCTGCACAGAGCATTCAGAATATCAGTCAAATTACAACTAATGGCAGAGCTGAGGTTTATTAAAACTCCTGTGGTTCACTTAGCCAAAGAGCTTTCTGGCACCACCAAGAATGACATATTAGCACGCTGTTAACATTTTAAATGATTAAATAAAAAGATACTTAGTATAAACAACTGATGTACACAGAAAAAAGGTTGAAATATTATCTCTGGTCTATTGCTGAGCAACCAGATTGCTGTCCACCATTTTATTTCCTTTTTCATCAGGTATCAAACATGCCACTGGTGACCTCAATGCATCCCAGTTGAAGATAACTAGCCATATCTTATGTGATGGCTCTTACCATGTGTAGTGTCTACTTCCAACCAGGTGTAAGAATTGTTGAAACGTAGCTGACCTGTTGTAGGTTGTCCAGCTGCCCAAAGTCTGTTCCAGAAGCTGCCACTTGAAAAGTACTTGACATTCCAGTCTTCGCTTCAGAAGTAACTTATTGTAAAGTCTACATACACTGATCTCTTTGGAAAGCTAGATATCTCCTTTGCCTTTATCCTGCTACAGAATGCCAGTATTATCAGCCAGTTTTGTAACTTCTGTATGTATGCACTCCTGCAGTCCAGACAGAGCCATGGAGGAACAGAATCATAGAATCATAGAATCATAGAATCACTAGGGTTGGAAGGGACCTTAGAGATCATCGAGTTCCAACCCCACTGCTATGGGCAGGGACACCTCCCACTAGACCAGGTTCCTCAAAGCCCCATCCAGCCTGGCCTTGAACACTTCCAGGGATGGGGCATC
>JAOXNO010000001.1:128769489-128807876 GCA_028565335.1 Limnodromus scolopaceus
ACCCCAGCTCTCTCAGCCTGTCCTCATAGGAGAGGTGCTCCATCCCTCTGATCATCTTCGTGGCCCTCTGCTGGACCCGTTCCAACAGATCCGTGTCCTTCCTGTGTTGAGGACTCCGAAGCTGGGCACAGTACTCCAGGTGGGGTCTCACAAGTGCAGAGTAGAGGGGCAGAATCACCTCCTGTGACCTGCTGGCCACGCTTCTCCTGAGCTGCAAATTCTTCAAACTCTGGTTTTCCTCCCAAATGTTCAGTAGGATTAAAAAGAAACTTTGCAAAACAGATATATGTTGGTGTAAAATCAGAGGTAGCATGGATTAGTTGACCTTTTAGGAACTACTTTCCTCACTTCCAAACCACTAAAAGATTGAAAAAATGGATGAGGTTGAAAAGGAATATGAGCAGTGCCATTAAAACCATAGGAGTTGAAACTTCACCAGAAAGGTCTTCCAGAAGCACTGCAATAGCTTCCCAAGGTGTCCCCCTGCTCCCCAATTTGATCACTTGCTGTAAAGTGTGGGCAGAGTTCAACACTGCAAAACAGGGGAATAAATTACAGATTTAAACTTGGGGGAAGGAAATTTCCTCTCCTTTGGTACATCAAACGCAGGTCGCCTTCCTCGCTGACCCTCAAAACATGATGGCATCTCACATTTTACTCGGCCCTGCCACCATCTACCTCCTATTTTACAGCTGAGATGCACATACTTTGTTTAAAAGATACAGCAAAGCCGAGAACAGAGTTTAGACAGGACAACTATGAGAGCAAGTTTTCCTCAAGAAAAGAAGAAAAAGTAGTGTTGTTGGGGAGGAAAGGTCTTGGCCTGAAAGCTAAAATCCTTTCCCTAGTACGTGAAAGATACACATTACAGACCATACATTGGGAAAGCGTCCCCTGATGAAGAAAGATCCTTCTCTGTTGCTTTACAAGTTACATAGACCTGAAAAGCAACAGGGGTATAGTAACCCCCTTGAATTCATTTTAACAGTTCATGCTATGATCAGGGTCTTATTTCCACAAGAGCATTTCATGTGGAATCACTAGAGTCAGTGTAAACCTTCAGAGGTTAATACAGCTTTTTGGTAAATTAAATTTTCAAAAAAGAAAAAGCAAAAATATGAAGGGTTCCCAGAACGAGAATTTGCCTGCCAAGATCCACACAGACTGATTTTTAATGGAAAAGTTACAAGTCCTTTAAAATGTTTGTTTAATGGAAATAAAAATGTTGGTATGATTTAAAGAGAGTGAGTGCCATAAATAGAAAACTGAAAGGTTTTATAGTCCTTTCCAGGTGTTCTCTTCAGAACTGCTTTCCTTGGCAACTCTTCCTTCCAGTTTCCCATAATGTTAATTAGCACCTTGGTCTGGGCTTTGGGGTATGCGAGCCTTTCGTCACCTTCAAGTTTTTTACAATTTGAAGTTTATTGTTCTTTGCTTAGCCAAAAGTGTATTTTTATACTGAGGAAAAGCAGAGTGTTAGCAGCGGTTCTCACAGCATCACAGACTGGCTGAGGCTGGAGGGCACCTCTGGAGATCATCTAGTCCAACCTCCTGCTCAGAGCAGGGGCTGCTGCAGCAGGTTGCCCATGATGGTATCCAGACAGCTTTTTAATATCTCCAAGGATGGAGACTCCATAACCTCTCTGGGCAACCTGCTCCAGTGTTGGATGTCCTCACCAAAGAAGTTTTTTCTTATGTTTAAATGGAATTTTTTGTGTTTCAGTTTGTGCTCCATTCACTTTTAACTCCAACAGGTAATAATGAAGGCTTGCAACTCCATAAAATGGAGCGTCACATGAAAACACAAGCAGAGGTTGAAGTACTGAAGGGCAGACCCCCCAACAGAGCAGGATGCTCATCCTGCTGCTACATATAACCACTCCCTCTTTGTAGAAGTAGCATGAAATTTTGCTAAACGAAAACAGCATCAAAGATTTCTCTTTTCTTTTGGCCTGGATACCTAACAAATTGCCTCCTACCTTTATCCTATTTTGGAATGCAAATGCAATAGGGACACTGGTCTGGAATACAGTCTGATATGACGTGGCTGTGTGTCTGTAAGCAGGAGGACCTGCAACATGGAATTCAGTAGGGCCAAATAACATGGTGAACATAAATATCATGTCATCAGTAATGACACAAGACACCACTCTCTAAACATGTTTTCTTTTAAAAACTAGTGAAATGTATATTTCTTCAGTGAGCTGAGGCTTAGCAGTTAGCCACAGAGATACAATTATTATTATTAATATTATTTTAATATCCTTCCTGGCCCTTTAGCAGAGAAGATACTACATTTTTTTTTTTAATGAAGAAACTGCAACGGTTGAAAGAAAATCTTACCCTGGGTGTTGTACTTACTATTTGACAACATGTGCAAAATCACAGCTGGATAGACTAAACCTCCTTATTTAATGATTACGTATCTAAGAGATTTCTTTTACATATTGGTTCAGTTAACATTTGGCAAACACTGCGTTCACATGGTATACACGCCTGTACGCTACTTTCTGACAAAAGAATATTAATAAGTTGTTATTCTATTAGAATGTTAGATAGGTATATCTACTCCAAAGACTCTTTTGCAAGATATGGATTTGTTGGTCAGGGACAAATTTTGAAGAGAGGCAGCCTCTTTTTCATAAACTGAGCACTCAACTTTGTGCTAAATATGTGCAGTGGTAAGATTAGATTTAACATCCTCCTCCCTCAATATGTTTAACTCCTTTCAGCATCACAGCTAGTCTGTTTCATTTCCTTATCCTAAAATTGGTCACTTGTTTTTTACATCTTTGGAATGCTGAAAACAAAAAAAACAGACTGAAAGACTCATAGATTATTTTATTTAATCTTCAATGTTATCATCAGTTTAAAAAAATTCTAACCTGTTTTTTACCTAATAATCTGTAATTTACATGACTCATAACTAGTACATGAGATTATAGAACAGAACATGAGTGATTTTTTGGGGTGGCTATGTTTATATATCAGACAGAGAAGTGTAACGATTTTAACTGCTTCTTGGTACCTCCAGTCACCTTCTGGCGTTCACAGAAACCTGTAATGTGGCAAAGAAGACAAAGGCCCACAAAATCCAGAGCCATGGAAATTATCAGAAGGTCTTTTTTCTGTGTTTTGAAATAGATTTGACATAAATGCTGCTACATTAATGTGATTCATTGAAACAGTCATTCCCCTAACTTCACGCTTAGTTCTTTTTTAAAAGAATAATCTATTAAACTTCCTGGGATTGACCATATCCATATCACAGGGCAAAACAACCTCCAACCCTGCGTGCTAGGAATAGGGAAGGAGTTGGCAGAAGCAGGCACAGGACAAGTCCGTTTTGTCAAGCACCTTTGTGAAACAACAGCCTCCTCCCTTCACAGCATAAATCAAAAGGCAAACAGGCCTCACCTCTCCCACCACCTCTCCTCTCCCCTTTCTTTACTTGTGCTTTTTCCTACTGAGACATGAACTACTTCATTAGAACAGGTCCCATTTGGATACATAAAGTATAAACATGAAACGAATAGTGCAATATGTCACAGTAATGTCTTATCTCCCTAGGAAACATGTATAGACATACATATAAATAAAGACAGGAAGAGTTTAGAGAAAAAATAATAATAATAAATCCCAAACCAATTAGAAGCATAGTATAAAATTCTGGTTAAGGTGAAGTTAAAGGGAATTTAGGCACTGGCTTTGTTGGAGTCAGTGTTGGGGTTTCTACATTCAATCTTGTTGAACACAGGTGAAAATAAAATGCTTGAATTGTCAAACCCTTGAAATCCAATATTTCTCTACTAGGAGGATACATGGCCAAACTTATATCAACACCAGTTTATGGTACCCGTGCTCCCATTTTCAAATCAGTTGCATTTAGATCAGCAAATTCCTGGAGAGTCTTCCAGCTCCAGGGACTGTTAGCTTTATTCAGGATGCTATTTAATCATTTTGCCTGGGGAGACACAATTTGCCTCCTCCTCTCCAAGGAAGTATCATTCTCTTAAACCTGCATATGTCAACCTGCCATTCCTACTAAGCCAGTGTTTGGTATTGCACAAGCACACAATAAAGGAGGCATTGAGCAATCTGAATTAAGATAACCATTTTTTTTTTGGCATTTTTTCAAAAATATGACAAAGCTAATGTGACTGAGAAGTTCTTTATTGTTGTTACCCATGCTTGTTCCTCAGGCTTGCTATAGTCTAGGTTATCTTGGTAAGTGCATAGGAGTTTGCCTTTGGTTCACATGAGACATGGGACAGATCCAGTGTAGTCCTAGAATTGTATAACAGGAATACTGGTATCTGAGTAAATATACATAGATTTCAGGGACTTTTCCAGCTAAGCACAGCTATAAAAATGCACTTTGGGAATTACGTTTTTTACTTAGTTGTGGCTCCTAAGTCATTACTAATCAATCCTGTTTAGTTTTTCAGTGTTACTGGACACTACTCAGTTATATGCAATACGCAGTTTAAATAAAGAGTTACAGATATAAATTGAGTGTTTCCTTTTTGTAAGTCACACAGTATTTTCTTTTAATAAATGAACTTGCTCTGAGTGGAATGGGAATAGGCATTTTGAGGTAATTCCCTTGCCTGCAGTTACATTTTGGCGCTTGAAAATTCAGCACTGCACTAATTTTTATCCAGAAGAACATGTCATTTGTCAGAGGTGTTGGGTGGACAGATGCAGACCTCCATTTATCTCTACACTGCTAACTATTCACGCAACAAGCAACACAATAAGCTTACTAACCCTTCACTGCCAACATGTAACATGCCTAGGGTTCAGTTTCCAGCCTCATCAACCTTTTTAGCCTTTCTGTTGGGACACCGCTAAGCCACATTGGTAAAGCACACTGTCTGTGGATGTGTCAAAAGAACACTGGTGGAGAAACAGTAGGCTTCTTTTCACAGACAAACAATATTCTCATCTATCACACCCCTAGCATTAACTTCAGGACATTTTTTCTCTTCTTCTTGATTGACCTCAGACATCCAGACCAGAAGTGAAGGAGAACTAATTCTCACAGGCAGTATAAGCTAGGAAGAGAACACCATTTGGGGTACCTAAACATTTGAGGAAGTGAAAGATATTCCACTAAGCAAGGCAGATAAATGCCTCATGTTTTTTTCCTGGGTGAAAAACTGCAAAAGAACTATTCTTGTGTTCCACTAGATGCTGGTTCCAAAGCACTTAAGGCACCATTGATCTAAGCAAAAAGAAACAAGCTTCTTCATCTAACCCCAGCTCTTCTTTACAAGTATTTTTCTATGAAATCCAGCTCATTACATGGACTCATCACACCCTGCATCCTCAGGAAGACCTGTTGTCTGTGGAATTTGTGGAATTTGTAGAATTTGTCCCTGTCCTATCTCCAGTGACACTGAGAAGAGTTGCTGCCTAAAGCTCCCAGCCTTTCCTTCAGGATGTCTGGTGTGAACTGCTTTCCCCAGCTATGCTCTGGTGCCAGGCTCTTCTCAGTGGTGCCTAGTGACCAAAGCTCCAGCCCACATGCAGAGGGCAGTTCCTCAACATTTTGGTATATTAAGCAATTGGGGAAAAAACAATAAAATTATTGAAAGTGCTGCATTTTCAGAATATGCGTCATCCCAAACAAAGAAGGAAGAGGAGGGCCATAGTTGCATCTTGCAACTCCTGATGGCTGAGTGAAGTTCATTAACACCATTAATAACCTGAATTGACTGAAGATACGAATTTCAAACTAAACTGAATGAAGGCTGCTAATTCTGAAAACCGACATTTGCTTTAAGGCTTATGGAATCATAGAATGATCCTATGAGCTGGAAAGGACCTCAAAGATCATCGAGTTCCAACCCCCCTGCCATGGGCAGGGACACCTCCCACTAGACCAGGTTCCTCAAAGCCCCATCCAGCCTGGCCTTGAACACTTCCCGGGATGGGGCATCCACAGCTTTTCTGGGCAACTTGTTCCAGTACCTCACCACCCTCAAAGGAAAGACTTTCTTCCAAATATCTAATCTAAATCTACCCTCTTTCAGTTTAAAACCATTACCCCTCATCCTATCACTACACTCCCAGATAAAGAGTCCCTCCTCATCTTTCCCGTAGGCCTCCTTCAGGTACTGGAAGGCCATTATAAGGTCTCTTCGATGCCTTCTCTTCTCCAGGCTGAACAACTCCAACTCTCTCAACCTGGCTTAATGTAGTTAAGTCTGTTTTAAAAGTGAAGTAAGCTAAACAGGGAAAAAAAAAAAAAAGGCCGTGTTAAGGCTGAACACGTTGCCCACCAGGGAATGTAACCCCTTCCCCCGGCTTGTTGTATCCAGCTGCCAGGTGTTCCCACCTTTCCTCTCAACCTCGCCGGTACCGCTCGCTACCCCCCACCCGCTCCCGCCCAACCGCACGCTCCAGGAGCTGCCCCGCCGGCCCCCTGCTCCCCGCAGCGGCCCGGGACGACGCCCGCACCCGCGGGGCCGCCGGGCGGGGAGGCACCCGCCGCCCTGTCCCGCCTTGCCGAGGGGGGCGCGGGGGCCGCTCCTGGGCGGCCCTGCCGACCGGCCGCCGCGCCGAATTCCCTCACGGCTTCTCGCAGCACCTCCCTCGCCTGCCTCCGCCCCCCCCCCCTCCCGGCCGCGTCCAGCGGCTGCCCCAGCTGCTGGGGACGGCTGCCGCGTCTCCTTCGTCCAGTATCGAGCGGGCAGGGTGGTGCGGCGGCGGCGCCGGACGGGACGCGACGGGCGGTCCCCCGGGGCCAGGTGAGCGGCTGCTGGGCTGGCGGGAGGAGAGGCAGCCGGAGGCGGCGGGCGGTCGAGGGCGAGGAGGGACGGGCAAAGCGGCGGGCTGCGAAGGTGGGAGTCGCCCTGCGTTGCCGGGCTGAGGTGAGCGAGTCTCCAGGGCGGGGCGGCAGAGGTGCGCGGCTCTCCGTGGATGGGCTTTCCCGCCCACCCCTCCCCGTGAGGGGACGACCGGAGGTGAGAGCAGGAGGGTCGAGCGGGAAAGCTGCCTGTGAGGCTGGCGGAGGAGGGCAGGTCGGGGGCGCTTCGGCTCCCCGCTTAGTCACGTCCCCCTCACGGATCCCTCGCCTTGAGTGGCACTGGCGGGTTTGGCCTGGCCGGGCGAAGCGCGGCCCGGGGGGAGGCTGAGGGAAGACCCCGCCTGCAAAGCGTGCTGCGGGGAGGGGGCCGCGCGCTGCCGGAGCCGGTGGTGGCTGGTGGTGGCCGTTGGGACTGGCGGCCAGGCCGGCTGCGGGGTGTGAGGCCGCGGTAAGGGGACTGCGGGGCAGGCCTTTCAGAGCTACTCTCGTTGCGGCACCGCTCTTCCTACCAGGTACGTCTGGCGGAGCTGCTGGTGGAAAGGTTTCCGTCTGGTTTCCAGCCTTATTTTAACCGCTTAAGCAGCAGTGATTAAAAAAAATATAAAAATCTGTAACGGTTTAAATCGTCTTAAAAAGTGAATGATTTTGAGGGATGCGTCAGTAGGGTTTGAAGACGTTTTGCAATAAGGTGCTAGGGCAGTGTCCCCTTGGGACTGGGTTTCTAGGCTGGGTCAGGCATTCCTCACACACGTTTTCCGTGGGAATGGGTACGGAGAATGTATTCAGCTCAGAAGTTTTTGCTGCTTGTTTCTTGTACATTCTGCAAGATAACCTGTGTCACCAAAAGTAAAATGTCTTCGGAGTCACTTGTTGTGCACAGTAATGGTTTTGAGGGGTTTTTGTCTGTTTTTTGCCTTGTCTTCTTACACTGGCCAAGTGAGGAAAGTTCAGTGTACTGGAAGTATCCTTTCCTGTCTGGGTTTATTTATATTTATTTATATATCTTTATAACAGTACAGAACTCTGTTGCTTTTACTGTGCGATTGTCTTGCATTGATCTATGCGGAAATGTTGAAGAAATGTTTGTAAACTAATTAACTGGCCTTCTAAAGGCATGCCTACCTAGCCTATTAAACGTGTGATTGTACAAGCCCAGGCTGGTTTTGACTTACATGAAATCAGTTATACTAATGCTGAAAGTGTGGTAAAATAAGCTTCAGCATGAGCCAAAATAGAGTTTACAATCTCAGGCATGCCAATCTAAGTGTTACTTGGTCCCAAAGCAAACTATTTGGGTATTTAGCTCTAACATTTGTGCTGAAAAGGTAAAGCTGGCGTTACTTGTCTCTACTCAAAATTGTTTCTTCCTTTTGCTTGCATAGGCTAACAGTGTGCATCATCATCACAAGACAGCTTTGCAAGTTGATATTCCTGTTCTTAAGCTTTAAGTTTATAGATTTAGTCATTCTTTCCTAAACTGGAAATATACTTCTGTATACTGCGTGGGGGAAACAAGCAGGATTTGGTCCTCTGCCGGGTGATCAGAAATGTATTTGTTGAATTAAACTAAAGAAGAGAAAACAGGTCTTTGCTTAGGAGGGTCTCCAAGTACTTGTGTTCACTGAGGAAGCACACTTCAAACGTATTGATAAAGACAATCTCTAAAGTGAGATGCCTTGAAAGATGATGCAGGAAAGAAATTGTGTGTAAACAAAGTTTGCTTACAAACTTTTTGAAGCCACAAAATTTTCAACTTGCACCACCAGCTAGTACTACTTTATTTCTGCTGTGGCAGTCAGACACCAAAGGAACTAATGTTATTAGTATCTTTATTAATATTACTTTAGTATCTTAAATTAATTCTATAGATTAAATGGGAGTTTGTGAGCATGTTTTTTCTCTTCAGTGCCTTCCAAATTTAATGATAAACTTCTATTTCTAATGCTTCAACAGAAATTGGCTCAAACTAGAGCCAGCTAGAGAGAGATCAAGGACTACATTTCTGGTATCAAGTTTTTGTGCTGTGAATGCTTTTAGTCAGGTCTTCCACGAGAACTGGAGAACGTTGGCAGATTGAAAAAGTTTTGGACTTTACGAGAGAATAACTATTGTTAAATTTGGACAACTTTTAGTTCTTAATATGTAACACTATCAGTGGCCTTGGCAAACACAGTATAGCTTTAAAACTGATCACTACATGTGAGCTTGGAATTTTATGTTTTCAGGGGAATACTAGATTAGATTATTTGAAGGCCAAAATCAGGGTACCTCATACAATTAATCTCATTGACTTCAACGAGAAGAATTGGCATGAATAAGGTGTGCTATTTGGCCTGAAATGTTAGCTTTCTGATAAATGGTATGTTTAGTAGTATTATTGTATCTAGGTTCATTTAGAAGCTTTGCTTTTTTTCAGATGCATGGATTCAGAGAATACTAATTTGTTGCAGGACACTGGTAGACGCTACTCAGATTGTGAACAAGAAAGGAGCAGAGCGAATCATTTCATGTTTATTAGATAGGTGCTGTTGATTATGAGAATCTTATTCTTTCCAGTCATAAATTCCTGGTGGAATTACAATTTGGAAACAATCTATGAAAAAATCGGCTTGTATCACTATACGGTAATTAATAGGACTCAGTTATCTGGGAGTCTTGCATTCCTTTTGTGCCAAAATATCTTTGAAATTTATTGTTGTTCAGGGTGGACAAAGGATCCTTTGTAGTTAATATTAAATCAAAGACACAAAAAATTGAATCTCAGACTCCTCCCTGCATGAGTCACATGGATTTGTCTCTATCTGTGAGCTGAACAACTTGTATACCACAGGTGCTCAGCCTGTGAGTGTTACTTACATTGGCTTCAGGACAGTTTTATTGCAGGTAATAGGTAGTGGAATTGATACAAGATTTTAGAAGTGTATTTGGCAGCTAAAGTCCCAGTCTCAGCATTTTCTGTTTTTCTTTTATTGATGAGCACTGGAGTCCAGAAATTTAATTATTGTTTGACACAACAGCTGTTTTTCAGCTAGTGCCTTATTAATACAGTGATTTTGTTCTTCCGTTCTAGATTCTCTTGTGCTGGCTAGTGAAATACAGTGTTCTTAACATCTCAGAGAAAAACTGTACTTTGTAACATGATTTACTTATTTTTGTTTGCTTTAAAAGAGAACTGTACTAGATGAGACAGTGTATGGAAAAGAAATAGTTTATAACACTCCCCAACCTACTTAATATACTTTTTGACTCTGTAGAATTTAGAAGAAATTACTAGAATTTAACACATTATTTCTGTTTTCTTAAATTTGCATGAGATGGGTACCACAGGTGATGCCTTAGTTGCCAAAAAAGAGTAACCACTCACAAATTAAGCATTCTGTAGGTTTGAATTTATGGGGTTCCTTAAAGGAATTGTTGAAGAGTTAAGGCTTAAGGGATCCATCAGTAGGTTTGCCGGAAGTTGTCGTGTTTGGCAAGAGGTAACACATTTAGAAATGATAGAACTAGCAAGAAAATGAGTAATGTGAGTATGCTGATTATGGAAACATTATTGTGCACGGGTAACAAAACCCAACATCTTTTTACTTATGCTTTTAGTGTTTTAAATATTCTCTTAAAAATCCCTTTTGTATTCTTTAGAGAAAAAAATCACTGTGGCTCTCTGCCTGGATTTATTAGACATCTGGGCATGCCTGATTGTGAATGTTGCCAAATTCCACATTTAATTTCTGAGTTCCCAACCAGACTTTGAATATTTTTGTTTCTTTTGCACCAAATTAATTATGTATATAAGCTGTTTCTGATAATACTTGTCACTTTATGTTTTGAAGTCTGGGGGACTTTATTCCATCGTTATTCATAACGTAGTCAAAGTATTCATATAACTTGAATTAAAAAGTGCTTGCCTTTTTCCCCCCTTATCTATCTTTCAGCAAGTTAGCATTGTGGTTAGGTTGGTTTATTTGTAAGAAAGCTAATAATTTTACTTCTTATAGAGGTGGTGATGGTGACAGAAGCCATGTAGAATGTAGTTGTACAAAGTAAATTTTCTGAGCTGTGTTTTCATTCATGGGTGCTCCACAGAGAAATGATGCTGGTTTAAATACATTTTTCTGAAGTTGATTTGAAGTCATTTACTGTCTTGTGTGACCACTCTCAAGTATTTAAGAATGATTGCTACTGACTAACTTGTTTCAGTTGTATTAGTCTAATGTGCACTCTGGTCAGAAATTCTCGTCCTCTTCTTTCCCTGATGACTGATTATGGGTCTTGTCTTGGCAATGGTGCCATCTCCTTTCCTCTGTACTCCATAGACTTACGTTGTACCCTAAGGAGGACCAGTGCTAAAAGAGGCCCAGAATGCTGTTCTGGCATAACCCCTTAAAACAGGACCCCCAAATATTTATCTCACGTGAAGACTGAGGTGCCAAAGCAACTGTATTTCCTTAGGCTGTATAGGGTAGTGATGCCATATTCCTAATCAGAGTTGTAGTGGGGCTCTGGAAGATGCTTGCGTCAGTACACCCATCTTTCAGAACTGATGAGCTTTATTTCTTTGGTACAAATTATTAATTTTGGTCATCAGGCTGTTGATTAAAGCAATCTGTGTTTAAAAGAAAACACAAAACCTCAAACCACAAACAAAAACTTCCACCAAGTATTGTGCTGCTTAGCTTACAGAGAAATTTTAACAGCTCCAAGTGGAAGATCCAAGAGACCTGTTATATCCATAAAGTGAAGCTTAGGATGAAATCACAATGTAAGTTCTTTTTTTAAGACTTTGGGGGGAGATTCTGCTGTTCAAGCCAAGAGAGCATGGAAATGTGACTGGGGAAGAAAAATGCCAGGTGAGCAAAACCAGGAATTTTTCTCTCCCCTCGGCTCCCCTTCCATTTAACAGAAAGATGAAATAGACTTTCAGGTCTTGTTTTTGAGAAGTAGGAAAATTGAAAGCATGAGCTGAACAGTCGCCTTTCTGGCATGCCTGGTCATCACTTGATTCCTTACAGCCTGCTTACATTGTTCTCTGGCTTGAATATTCCAGCTTTAGAAAAGTCTTTGTCCTTCACTCTTTCTCTCTGAATCAAATTCAGTTCCTGTTACTGAACATAAAGGTTTTGCAAAACTTTGTCTACTTTTCTATGTTTTCATCTTTGTACAGCCTTCCTCATCCGTTTTACGTGGCTCAAGGTGCATATCTAGCATTCCTTTAATCTTTTCTCTGTGTGCCAACTTAAATGTAGTCTTTATTGTACTTTCAGTCTTCTACTCTGCAGATCACTTCTTTTGTTATTCC
This sequence comes from Limnodromus scolopaceus, assembly GCA_028565335.1. NCBI lineage: Eukaryota > Metazoa > Chordata > Aves > Charadriiformes > Scolopacidae > Limnodromus > Limnodromus scolopaceus. Next base: position 128,781,600 of record JAOXNO010000001.1, read on the forward strand.
CCCCGCCATGAAACCTATATACCTCCATAACTCAAAGTATTATTAATGAAAATGTAAATAACCTGCCTGTAGTTGAAGTAATAGGCAACTGTTTTATTACATCTGTGCTTCTTATGCTTCATTCGTACTTTGTAAACACTTTGAAGTGGAAACCTGCTCCGGTATTGTGACTGAAGGGCTTTTTAGTTTGCTCTAGAAGATTTAATAGAGTGCATGGATAATACTTTTCTCTTGAGGGAATACACAATGCAGAAGAGATTTCCTGGACAGTGTAGAACTTACTTAGGAGAGTTAGAAAGAGGCCTCTTGCTCATCTCCCAGGTGACTGCTGGATGTGAGGAGGTGAAACATTGCCAAACTGGATAAGATGGAACAAAAACTTGCTTGAAATTGTCCTCTGTTCCATTTTTGCACTATATACAGTGACACAAGTTACCGTAAGAGAGAATTAAGTACTAAAAGTGCTTTTTGGCATTGAGGTCTGTAACGGAGAGCCATCTGATAGCGTATACGCTCATGAATCCACTTACATAAACCTTAATCATTAAGCTTACACTTTTACACTAATCTAAGGGTAGATCTTTTAGTTGAACTGTGCGCAGACCTTGGCTTACACAGTTTGGTGTTTGTTTTAGTACCAAATACAAAAAAATCTTTCTAATACCAGTATCCTGCAGCAGTTGAAAGACTAAACAAAACAATGGGTTTCTCAGAGTTTTTCCTCCTGTTTATTTCTGTTAAAAACTGAACCAATGAGCTATGAGTCTTGCAGAAGACTGGTGTCTATAACTAAGTGGCTTGTTGCTCTATGTAAGCCAACTTATTAAAAATAAAATATTTAATATCTTTGAAAACAGTAAAGATATATGTCAGGAGGACATGTTTGGAAGGTCATTCAACTGGCTCCAGCCACTACCATTGTAGTTTTAGAAAAAGCTGGTGTTCTACATAAAGTGACTAAATTTTGCAGAACACAGTATGCCTATTTTTACAGCCTTTGATAAACTCTGGAGAAAATTAATGAAAACCAAACTATTATCAGACAGTAACAATTCTATTACTTTCTTCTGGAAATACGCATTTAAAAAAAAACCCATAGAAAACATTTTTAAATCCATGGTGCTACTTCTGCTGTTAAGTCAGTGAATGCTGTATTTGCCAAAATTCACAGTGACATAAGACTTTCCAACATAAGCGTCCTCCCTATTACATCTAACTTGTTTCAGCCAAAATTTAAAAATAACATAGAAACTTTACTACATTTTGGTTCCAGTCTGGAAAATATAAGGGGTTGATGGAAGAAGTCTACAGTCTTAAGTTTCTGAAAGTAATTAAAGGCATCAAGGAGTTCCCATACCTGGACAGTGTGAAGTTTCTCTTGGTCTTTTCTGCCTTTTATCACTAGCTATAGATTTGAATAATGCCAGATAGAACAACAGTCAGAAGCTTATAATTCATTATTACCCTCCTCCTCAGCAGTAAATTCTATAAATTTGGGAAATATTTGTATTAAAATCCAAGATTTTAATAGGGGATAACTACAAAAATAGACAGAATGAGCCCCAAAGACTATGAATGAAATAAGCATGACTTGAACAAAACAGCTTGAAGTGCAGCAGTAGACAGCATGGTTAGAAGTAAATGACTGATTGCTTTGGGTCATGATTTCTAACATAAGTTTCTGTTACCAACAGTTTATGCATTGACAGTGAGAACCTGCTCTGGCTAAAACTTGGCATAAAAGAATTTAATAATTTTTTAAATGTTAAAAGATTGCCAGGAAATAGACATATTCAACAGGAGCTGCAAAATCTGTGTGTGTTTTTCAAAAGGTGATTTAACAAAGTACACTATAGCAGAGAACAGCTGTATTTACGCTTTGCACTTTCTTTGGCTTTAAGCCTATTGAAAATATACCTGCTGTAATACAAGGCAAGCAGTGGCTTAAGGTAAGCCCTGTGTCTCTTCATATGTCACCTGTGGGTGCACACTGGGAAAGCATTCCAGGTTTCTCGCACTGAACTTTGAGTGGAGCTGCACCATCCAGCCTCCCTTGAGGCTGGTTACAGAGGCATGGACTCCATCTCCTCTGCCTTCCAGTTGCGTTTGTAACACAAGCCCAGTTTCCTGGGGCACCTCAAAGTCCTTTCACTGTGGATACCTGTGACTGACTAGCTGGCTGAATGGCTTTAAAAACGTTAGCTTCAAATAATGCTACTCATCTTTCAGAAGTGCAAAGCTGGGTACAGCAGAGTAAATGTAGTAATAGCCTTACAGGCCTTGGTTTTAACAGTTTCCTTTGCTTGCTCTTGTAAGTTGCTGTTGGCTTATGGACCTTCATCCCTCTGTTCTGCCTGTCCTTCTGCAGCAGGCACCCTGTCACAGTGTTTGTCTTGGTCAACCTGTTAGATTTCAGTAACTTCTCCTGCAGAAACTCCGTGCTGTTTAGGCAGGTAAAATTTCCATTGTGTTGGAGCACAATTCCATCAAAAAGTAGTAAAATAAAGTAAAATAAAATAAATAGTAAAATAAAAGCTAATTAATACTAATGATAAGAATATTGACTTCTCTTTATACCATCTTCCTGTCTTCATTTCCAGTAACCTCTTAGATTTCCAGAGAATGTGATAGTTATGCAGAACTGCAACATATATACCACAACTTACAAAATAAACATCTAATTTTTCAAAGTACATTTGTTCATTTGTTTTAAGAAAAGTTCTATCAATCCTAGTTGCACTTGCAAATTACTTACATGATATGAAATGTTGTGAAACCTGGATACCAATGCTAGGAGATAGTCACTGGTCAAAACAGAGCACTCTTCATGGAGAGCAACCATGAAGTAACAGATTTATGCCTTAGCCCTTACTTTCGGTTTTCTGAATTTCCATTTAATCCACTGGCCATAAAGAAAAGTAACTGCTTATGTTATCTTCTACTTCAGACAGTTAGCAATTTGTAAATAAAAGTGACTTAATTGTTATTTGAGAACAGTAAGTGAGAAAGTAAAGACAGCCTGTTATATCTTTACCTGTAGTCTGTGCATAGAATTCTTTCTCACACTTTGTTGGCTCGGTAGTTGTGCCTGGTAGCTATTGTACTTGATTATATCTGCTCGATTTACAAGTGAAAATTTTTCATCCCGCTGCAAAAACTATGCAGATTCACGCTGGGCGCTCTGTCATGCTGTATTCATCTGTTGTGATAAGCAATAAAAATATGCATGTAACAAATGAAAAAATGAATAACAAATTAAAAGATCACTTATACCTAATTCTGTAATGTCCAAGACTGTATATTTACAATTACAGTATTTTTCAGGACCATTATTAAGAGTAGAACTTCAAAATTCCAATACAAAGAAGGGCTTAAATAAGTTTAAGAGCAACATTATATCCAAATGTTTTGGAATGTATCATATTATCTTTATTTCAATCAATATGGTGAAATCATGTTTTGCATCTTGGTTTTTCTTTAAAAAAATCTAAAAAACATCTATCAAAGCTAGCAATATCTTTTTCTTTGGTAGTGTCTAAACAGCATTGTTTAACATTTTTGATTATATTTTTTATCTGGACGTTGGAAGAAATCTTGAGCTACCATAAATGTCCAAAGTCTTGCAAAAAGTCGAGTTTGCTGTGACTGTGTCAGGATTTTGCTTTATACATTTACGTACTTTCCTGCTATCTGGATTTTATTGCTGTCCCTGGGACCATGAATCTGCACTCATAGCTTTGAATAGCTTCAGAGTTCTTGATGTGACTGTATTTTGTCAACAAGAAGCTGTGCCTCTGTCCCCATTTATCTTTGCCAGGCCTATCTCAGGAAGTGAGAACAATGTCAAAAAAACCCAGAGGGGATAAAAACCTTAAAAACCTAAATGTGCTGAAAGTATCTATTACATCCTTTCATTTACGCACTGGAGAAATATTAGTAAAGCTCACTCTGGAAGGCTTGAGTTAGAATAAGGTCTGTTCAAACTTGTTAGGGCTACATAGCACTCAGGCAGAGCTGGAGTCAAAACCAGGAATTTCTTGGCTCCTGCCCTCAAATTTAGATTCTTGGAAAGCAGTTGTTATTTCTGGTGGATGAGGGACTAACATAATTGTTTACTGAGGTCTACCAGACCAAATAGAAGGCACACTTGATGGTATGGGACTAAACCTTTGTCCTTCTCAGCTCATTTCATGTGTATATCTTTGCAGAACTGAGGCTTAAGAAGGAAACTAAATGCAGGGAATGTGGGAGAGTTCTGAAGCAGTATTGTATGTGACACTGAGCGAACAGTTTGCTTCAGTACTTACCAGCATCAGTGGCTAAACCTGTAGGTGCCACTGAGTATTTTTGGGCTCCATCCCACTCACAGTTCAGCTCTTGATGTCTGGGTAGCAGAGGCAAGAGATGCTGGAATTTGTTTGATTTGTTGTCTAAGTCCATAACTATGGATAGATGGTTACTGTACAACATAAAATGGAGAATGGATGTGCACCTTGGTTCTGCTTGGAAATGACCTAATTTGAGAGTAGAATGGGCAATGTGAGTAAGCAAAGAAAGGAGACATAGCCTGTGGATGGGCATCTCTTTTATGCCCTTATTCTTTAAGCCTAGTAAATTACATTGTAGATGCTTCAATCCTTGAAGTTGTCAACTGTATTTAAGTGTGGCAGTTTTAATTTTCAAGTTCTTAGGATAATTAATGTAATTCTGCTACTTTAGTGGCTGAACAACTTTATTAACAGATGATTTTTAGGCATTCTAGAGAATCAAGCTGAAGACAGGTTTGGACATGGATCCTGTGAATCTTTAGAAAGCTAAAGACATCAAAGTTAAACTTTGACATTTCTTGCTTTTTAAAGTTGTTTTTGTTTGGTTTTGGTCTGTTCCTGCATAGGATTGTTTGTATTAGCTATGTCCATTGTTTCTGTTTTCTCTCAGCTTTCGTATGCTTGATTTTTGTATTCCTTTTATCAATACCCTCTCTTCCTGCTGGTTGACATCTGCAGCACCCATGCAAATGTCATTCATAATGTTGCCACAATTGAACTGTTATTTCCTTAGTGCATTTCAATTTTAAGTGTAGCATCCAGAATCTGCGAAGTGGAAGCAGTATGTGTGATTATCCAGATTGGTCTATTACAATGAAATCAGTATGGTCTTATTTTTCTGCTAGAAATATCACATACTGTGTAATTATTGAAAATACTGTCTTGCAGCAGTGTTGCAGTGCTCTAATTTTTTAAAAGCCTTTGCTTAATGTTTTCTATGTTACGTTATTATATGTGTATCATTTACTTACATGTACATTTAATCAAATTCCAAAATGTCAATTACCTAGCAACTTCACTGTTTCTCAGTTTATTCCTCTAGCGCTTCTTTGGGAGAGTTCAGCCCATAGTTACCATTTTATGCTAATAAATATTTACACTAATGTGAGTGCTTGCAAAAAATAAATTGTAGCCCTGACCTTAACACGAATCTACAACTCCTGAAAGAGTTCACAAGTAACACTCCCTGAAAAGAAGAGAACCTATTGCAGCCTGACAGAGCATGTACAAAAATACAGTAAAGTTTGTGAGCAGTGTGAGTGCTAAGCAATACACTCACACATGCACCAAACTTGTAATGGTAAAATTAAACTTCTGGTGTCATGCAGAATGCTCAGGTCTACCATAAAGCTGATACATTAAAGGTAAACAATGCATAAAGTTTAGTGCTTTGCATTTGTTTCAAGAATCAATTATAGAATCACTTGTAACTATGTATCTCTAAAACTTCCTATTTAAGAAATAATACATGCAAAAAGCGCACAAATATTTCACTTAATGATTCTTTCAGCATGCAAAATATTCAGATGTACCTTTTTTTTTAAAAGATCTCTTTTAAAAAAGTGTGTAATTTCAAAGAACATTATCTTTTATAGTAGTAGGCATGTTCTTTTTCCACCACCATGTCCTACTGCTCACATCAGGAGACGATCACTAGGAAGAAATATGGACAAACCAAGTTTTCATGATAACTCTCCATGAACTTGCTGCCCACAGTGACCTGTGGCATTTCTGTTTTTTTTGCAGTAGCTTCTTGCCTTGAGAGTGAGATGAGGATTGGGAATCAAATTCTTGTTTCTTCCTTAGGAGTTCACAGTATTGTTCTTAAAATGTCAGATGATAGAACATGGGGGCAAGTGACTGAAGAGATGCTTTCTATATACTTACTGAGATTAACAAAGCTTTTGGATAAGCTCTCTAAGCTTGTTCTCTGGCTGCTTTTGAATGGGTATTTTTTTGTGTGTGGAGGGGTTTTTTTTGTTGTTTGTTTTTCAGGTGTTGAACACCTTATTTCTGCAAGGAGTCATGGCCATACTCTGATGTATTTTTGAGTCTTTGGAGAATTAGAGCTTGAGTGGGTTTTTTTGTTTGTTTTGGTGGGGTTTTTTTTGCCTTTCAGCAAACAGCTTGCTCTTTCTTGGTGACTTGGAAATATACAGAGTATTTGTGCATTGCTGTATGATGTATACCCAATAGTATAACAGGGTTGAAAAGATTATGCTCTTGGGTTGGAAACATAATTTGTCATAATATCTACAAACCTGCACTTTTTCTTGTCACTGTGATTTACTTACTTATTTTTTCTTCTAGAATGGTTGCCCGGGGAAAACAGCACTGCTATGTTGGCAGAATACAGGACGTTTTCTCAAGATTCGGGATTGTTCTAACAGTCCTTTTACTTCATTTGTTCCTGGCCACAGCAAGCAAAGGTAAGATAATTTTTTCCTGATTTATACAGTGTTGGTACTACAAAAAATAGAATTAGTCTTGATGAATAGGACTTTTGAATATATTCAGAACAAAGTTTTTGCTCTATTGAAATTAAGAGGAAAAACTGCCTTAACAAGAAATGAAACAGCTGGTGCTTAGCCCTTTGGATATACAAACTTTATGTTTAAAGTATTTGTTTTCAGAAAAAATCATCAGTAGTAACTTCTTTTTGGCTATGGATGAGGAGAGAATGTAAACACAATACATAATAACAAGGTAAATTACTATTTTTTTGAACTGGAAGTGTCACTATTTTCAGAATGTGTTTTTAAATCTTTTACACTGCTCTTATACAAACACCTCAAGATCCTTTGAGCTTCACTCTACTTAGTGCATAGAACATCTGCATTGCTCTTGGTCATAGATCTGAATAAGGCGAGGGAAAAGCAGTAGGGTCCAAAACATGTAACAGAAATTATCTATTTGAATTTAACAATCTCTATTCTTTATATAACAGTAAATGAAAAATAAATTCATAAGGTTCTTGTAACAAATTGGGTAACTGACATGGTGATGCTTTTGTATGAGGTACAGTAGAATCAGCAATTTGTGTTTTATTCATAGCTATTCTGTAAGCTGTCAGATACAAGTCTGTCGCTACTCTGGACCTCAGCTGGCACGGATCACAGTGCTTGTCATTTGTAAAACTTCCTTGTATCAATAGTGTGTAATGTATTTATCATGTTAGTAATGTGCATGGAATATTAAAATATTGGAAGTAGGTTTTGCCATGTACTTAATGGCTAGTTTTAGAGACTGCTTCCTGTGTCATGCCATGTTATTTTACTTTAGAAGGTCAGAGTTTCTTGCAGTTCAGATGTACTTCGTAAGTATGCCTGCTTAATGATAATGTACTAGTAATGAAATTTCATAGGTTTACAGACTAGACCAATTCTGATTCTAATTCTCCAAATGTACTAATTTTCATAAAATGAAGATTTTATTGAGACAGAATTTGAGATTCTGTTACTAAGACGGTGAGGTTTTAACCTCATGTACTTTAAAAAGTTAAAAGGATAGGGTTGCTGAGCAGATGGGCAGGTGTCATACAAGAATATTTCCAAGGAAAATTCAACTGCATCTGGAGTTCTGAGGAAGCAAGTAAAGAGGGATTTCCTCTTCCACCTACTTATCACTTTTAAGTGTCAGTAATCCTTCAAGAATATCTGAACTGATCCAAGGGTTGGTTTATGGTTCCACCCTTTCTTGTTTGGTTGGTTTTTTAGGCTGTTAGCATTGTCAGCAGCATCTCTTCTCAGTTCTCTCCTCATCTAAGGTGCCAAAGTATGTTTATGTTCTCCAGGAAATATGAAGAGAAAAGAACTGCCTGTATTCTTTCCGATGTCTAGGACGCTCTGATTAATGTGGCGTAGTTTATCCCCAGATGTCCAAATACAACTGTGAATGAGAAGGAGGGATGAAATGCATTTTGAGGAAGCAATTCTTGGCTTCAGATTTCCAAAACATTCAGCAGGATCAAATGACCCATGTGTAGAAAGTTTAGAGTTTTAAACTTTAAACTGTTCTTTAACAGTTATGAGCTCAAGGCAGAATACATTAAGGTACAAGATTCTTGAGATGTCATTTTAATGGACTGTGGCAAGCCAAATGCGTTACATGTGGCAAGCACTTGCATAGAAGTTAATGGCTATTGCTGTTACTGGTTAAAAGCCAGATTGTGCAAACACAAAAACTTGTCACTATTTTTATGCAAGAGAATACTCAACTGTATTAATGCTCAACTGCACTGATACAGTAGCTATTAGTAATGTAAGCAAAGCAATGCTAGTGCTTACGTACTGAGACGATCTGCTCCTGTATGTCTAATTCTTACTACCTGTGGTTGGCTATGTCTTGTAAAGATATCAATTATTACTATATGAAAATGTTTGAAAAAAGAGAGATTACATCTTTTGTTTATGATTGCATTACCTTGTCATTCTCAGGAAGTTTATTTTAAATGGTTGGAAGTATATGCATACATTTCAGGATTTCTTTTAGGGCATAAGAGAACATACTTATTAAGTGGATGCTCTTAGTTTTTAGTGAGGGTAAAAACACCAGTTCTTGCATCTGTTAGAGATAAATATATTAAGAAGGAGCAATTTGCATTTCTGAAAGAGATTAAGTCCCTGGATACAGCAAATGACATCATAAAGTCAGGCCACAATTACTATCGTATGAAGTTTCCTTGACTCCAAATTATGATTCTTGCTTAATTTTATTACTCAAGAGCTGTTTTGAGCATTCTTTCTACTGTGTTACCTTTTCTGTGCTACGGTGATAAAGGTATGTTCATGGCTAGGTTTCTGAATGTGATTTGTATTATCTGGACCTGAAGGAACTAATTGTAAGCCAAGAATGGCACTGTCAGAGCACATACAGTTCCAGCACCTTGATTGTATGGTCAAGGGTGGGCCACCGCCCACTAGTACCATTACTAGAGAAAATAAGCGATTATTAACAAAACTTCCAAAAACTTTAAAGCAATGTCATCTCCTACTTACTTTGCATCCACCCACATATCAAACAGATTTCGCCAAGATGATGATTAATTTCTAACTAATTTAAAGCTGTACTGTGTGTGCTCCACTTGGAACAGCGAAGTGCATTTTCTGACTATGGTTATGATTTCCTTTGTGCTTTTTCAGCACTCTTTGAGTAGACTAACCATATAAAATTTTACGAGCCTTTCTTGTAATAATTCAGATAGTATTGGTGTCTATTCTCTTAACTTGGACACTGCTCTGAAGTCTGGCACTGGGCCAGACCTTCCAGTTTCCAGAAGGGTAGCAAACTCTGAGTTTAAATTAATTTGTCAGGCCTTGTATATTGATAAACAAGCAGACTAGGACAATCATCAGCAGAACTGAGCTCATTCTGCATCATTTCTGTTGGTTACCTGCCTTACGACTGTTTCCCTTTGCAAGTTTATGTCTGCTCTGGCTCCCTTGACAACTTTGTAGTGTCAACTACTCTAACGAATGTAATAGGATTTTGCAGCCCTTTAATTAATTCACTCTTGGCACATAAACATAATTTGTTTACTTCTAAAATTAAGTCTGCTGATGGCACTTCAAGTTTTGATTAACATTTTTGCTCAGGAAGGGATGTCTAGTCTTCCAATCTGGGAAGTTAACAGTGACTTCAAGTTTTGAAGTTATATCAGGAGACTTCCTTAACTGATCATTTTGGCCATCTCTTCATGTTCAAGATTGCTTACAGGAATTTTGGAGGATATATGAGTCATGCAGGTATACTTCTGATGTATACTCTCTGAGGAACAGCAGCTGTATCAAATTTTTCAAAACCTTCAGCATCCTTTTACTAAAAAGGGTAGATACATTTGAGTCTGTATCTAAAAATCTCCACTTCTGTGGCACTTCTATCTCTCGTGCAGTCTTCCTCACTCTAGCTTTTAAGTCATGTTATAAAAACTAGTTTTGTGTATTGAACTGTTCTTGGCTGAGTATTCCAGATTTTGCCTGTTAGGCAGTAGAAATGGCCAAACTGAATGAGTGTATTCATGCTTTATGGTTGGACAAGGAGGAAGTAGTTCTACTGCTTGCTGTTGGGTCAAGCATGTTTTTCTTCTCCATTGCTGTAGAACCATGCTAAGTATTACCTCTCCATTCAAAGTCCACTGTCTGGTAGTTAGGATTTTCAAGTAATTCAGCCTGTACTGTGAGAGTTTTTTGCTTGATCTATAGCCTTCTATGGCACTTTCACGATGTATGTTGAACTTCAGAAATGATTCAGGGTTGTGAAAGACGCCTACAGGTTTCTGCTATTTAGCATCGCAAAGAGAGTCTCAGAAGTTGTAATATGCAACAAGAACAGTTATCAATGATATTCCATGAAACTGGATTGATATATTTTGTGTTTCAAACTTTTTCTGGTAGCTTGTACCTGTCAAGCTGCACTTGGAAGTTAAGAACTTCCTCCTGTTTTTCATTTCTTGCTATTGAAAAAGAAATTTGAGAGCCCTGTGGTCAAGAGACAGAAAAGTTGAACACGTTCCTGATTCAGAAATTGACCTGAGGAAAGCTGGTGCTGCAGTTGGTTGAGAACATCACAGAAGAGTTGGCTGTGACCTTGACAGCTAACTAGGACCATGAATGTAACCTATCTTAGGAAAAAAAAACCTGATTCAAGTTGCCTGGAAATTTGTCTTTTCACAGCTAATGGAGAAGCTTTCCTCCTCTATTGATCAATCTTTTCCTGCTGTCCAACCCTGACCAATCATGATTAATCACATACCTCTTCTGGATGGTACATAAAAGCTCTGCATATATTGATAAATAAATGCCTCCTTAAAGATGTCAGGAATGTGTTCTCTTGCACTGGCTGAGCATCTACCAGGCTGATCCATTTTTCTGTAGCTCCATTTCATGTCCCATAGGAGTTTTTCTTAGTTTGGATTTATTTTGTTGCTAATGGGTGTACCATAAAGCAAACAATCATGATAATGATTGTATGATTGAAATGTACATTTTTCCCACAAAATAAGAGTCAGCTGCAAAGAGCTTACATCTACAGCCATAAATGCCTGTACTTTGCTGTAGCGGGACAGTGGAGGAAATAAGGCACCTATAAAAACATAGTAAGTTATGATCAAGTTCCAGTGTTTGGGGCATTCTCTGGCACTACTTGTTTTAACAGCATTGACAGAGCCTGCCACCTTGTTTTCACTAGTAAATTTACTGTTAGCACCTAAAATTCTGTTTACTGCCACAACTGAACTCCAAATTGCCATCATCTCAATGCCTTAGTAGATTTGAGATTCACAGACCAGCTGTCTCTGCAAGTAAATGCTCTGGTAGAGAACAGTGAATGGGGGCTGAATGGGATTAAATTTAAACTAAACCAGTGGCTCCAAAACACATTTCCTGAAAGTGGCCTAAACTTATTGTCTTATAGAATATGGCTGTTTTCTGCCTTTCCTGCTAAAACTCTGCCAGTTTCTTAAATCCTCAGCAGAGGATTTAAGAATCTCAGGGTTGGAAAAAAAAGGTGTGTTCAGAGAAGCAGCATGCAAGGCTGGGACATGAAGAGGTAGTAAGGGCTATAGTCCCTTCTTCTAGCTCTGTTTCTGTATTTTATTCAGTATCTATTAAATGCAAAATACCTGTGCAGTCCTGGGAACAGGAACCAAGATCTGTGATTCAGCCCTGAAGAAAAAGACTTGAGGGTGTTGGTGGACGAGAAGCTCAACATGAATCGGCAATGTGTGCTGGCAGCCCAGAAAGCCAGTCGCATCCTGGGCTGCATCCAAAGAAGTGTGGCCAGCAGGTCCAGGGAGGGGATTCTACTCCTCTACTCTGCTCTGGTGAGACCCCACCTGGAGTACTGTGTCCAGCTCTGGAGTCCTCAAAACAGGAAAGACATGGACTTGTTGGAATAAGTCCAGCAGAGGGCCACAAAGATGATCAGAGGGCTGGAGCACCTCTGCTATGAGGACAGGCTGAAAGAGTTGGGGTTGTTCCACCTGGAGAAGAGAAGTCTCTGAGGAGACCTTATAGCATCTTTCCAGTAGCTTAAAGGGGGCCTACAGGAAAGGTAAGGAGGGACACTTTTTCAGGGAGTGGAGCCATAGGAGGGGGAACAGTTTTAAACTGAAAGAGGGAAGATTTAGATTAGATATCAGGAAGAAATTCTTTAGGGTGAGAGTAGTGAGGCACTGAAACAGGTTACCCAGACAAGTTGTGGATGCCCCATCCCTGGAAGTGTTCAAGGCCAGGCTGGATGGGGCTTTGAGGAACCTGGTCTAGTGGGAGGTGTCCCTCCCCATGGGGTTGGAACTTGATGGTCTTTAATGTCCCTTCTGAGCTATCTATGATTCCATGATTCTCTTTTTTCCTCCCACTTGTCATTTGAGTCCTGCCTTAGGGAGCCACATGGACATCCTTCATCTTGTGCATGAGTTTTACTTTGAAGCTTTCATGAGCAGCTAGGATTTATTGACTGCCTCCAAATTTGCTGCTTCCCCGCCACAAAAAAAAGCAAAAGATAAGGATACAAGATTTTTTCTTAATGCATTGTTTTGAAAACTCCTAGATTAATGCCTACGAACAGTATTATATGGAAGAATAGCATTCATATAGATGAGCCTTTTAAAGACAAAATCATTTTACAAATCACCTTTTCTTTATTTAGATCAGGAGGATTTCCTAGGACGCTATAAAGCCATCTTTAAGACTGCATGTGAAGATCCTTGGATTATGTCACCAAGAATTTCCCTGCATCCCTTGAAAGAATTCATTGTCTGTGTGCACCTCAAGCTATATTCCTCAAATAGTTCCTGGACAGCATATGTATACGGCCAGGAAACATCTCACAGCAATGTCTCTGCAAATAAGTATGATCTTGGACTTAGAGCAGATCATGGTAAATTGAGGATATGGTTGTTTGGAAAACAATTACATACAACAGTGAGACTTCGTGACAACACTTGGAATGACATATGTATCCAGTGGAAAAGTGAAGATGAGGAGATGAAGGTATTTATAAATGGAACAAAAAAATTACGCAAAAAAATAGCTGGGAAAGTTAATCTCCCTGGAAAAGGACAGTTCTTACTTGGCTGTTCAAAGCTGCCAGGTACAGCTGTATCACCTAACCTGGGTATGACTGGGGAGCTCTACATGTTCAGAATGTGGGATAAAGCAAATATAAAGCAATCGGAGGACTGTGAAGATAGTGGTGTTATACGCTGGAGAAAGGAGGATTGGGTCTATAATAAGACCATAGAAGAGGATAACTCTTTGCCATGTGGTAAGTATCCTTGCACCCCTGTTTTTAAAATCGTATTTATGTCAAAAGTTGATCTGAACGTGATTTCTGTTCCAGATCTCACAAAGTCTTTGTCTGTTGGTCATTTCTAGCTAAATGCTTAATAAGATCATGTGAGGATCTGAGGATTTCACCAGCTTTTATACAAATACAAAAAAACATAGCAGCAGTCCTTTAAAGACTTTCAACTTGCTTCAACTTTTGTGTCTGTCTACTGTCCATGTAATGGTAATGAGATCAGGATGCATCCAACCAAAACTCCTTGGAGTATTAGGGCTTTCTACCAATGTAATCTTAAAATAATTAATTTTCACACGTTCTATTCAGGGAATAGAGGAAAGCATTGCTGGTCCTCCTTTTGCGCATTCACTGGCCAGAACTTCAATGACTCAACTTTTCACTGTTTCACTGGCACATTACACTGTCTTTCACTGGTGTGATTACTGGAGGCTCTGATTTCTTCTTGTTTTTGTATCAGTAATGTCTTCCTTTATTATTTGGTCATTTATTAAAATGACCAAGTGATTCCTCACACATTTCTCGAAATTCCTCTCTGCCCTGAAAAAGAAGAATAAAAAGCTTTAAACCAAACCAAAATAAGAATTTATTTTCAGAGAAACTGAATTTTAATATAGTTGAAAACAAGAGTTAAAGCAAGAGAATAATCTTCTTTCTAGTTTTTGCTATCTTACATGTTGACATGAAAGGCAACTTGAATCAAGCTTGGATGGGATCTAAGTTACTACCCATAGTAATTGGTATTAACCCCTAAGGCCTTCAGGGATTTTAAAGTGACTAGCTCAATTGGTTCCTAAAATTTTTACATAGCATAGATGCTTCAGTTAAATTTAATCTGTCTTCATCGCCTTGTCCTTAAAAACTGTACCCATCTGTTTTGTTCAGACTGAAAAATATCATTTAGCTATGTAATGTTATAATCACTGCCTGGCTGGGTAGATTAAAAGTGCTTTAGTAAAGGCATTAAAATAAGGAAACCAGATTTCTTTTTCTGGGAGAGAAAGCAAGCTGTCCAACAAACCAGTACCCATGGAGAATGCCTCTAACACTGGGTGATAATGAATGAAATGCCTCTGCTGGCCTGATGCTGTAGTTGAGAGCACATCTTCTCTGTTGAGTTGTGTGATTTGGGAGAGGAGCTGAAGAAAGGATGTCTTTCTTTTGCTCATGTGTGACTTTGAAGGAACACAGTCCTAGGGCTGAAAGAGGGAGTATTCTGGCTACCAGACAAAAGTTTGGTACAAAGAAAGTGTGAGAGAGATCTGTCTGTATAGTGGATAAATCCTGGTCAGCGTGAAGCATCTGGTTATCTTTCACTGAGGCACAGCAAGGACAACCTTCTTGTTTTGAGTTCCAGCACTTTCTGCCCTGAATGTAGAGCATTCTTGTGCATCACAGGGCAGCTTGGTTAGGCAATGCCCAACTCCAGCCCCAAGTGATTAATAATTTTAGAATTGGTAATTTAGGGGCTTGTGGAATCCTTTGTCTAACTGCATAGGCTCTCTTGTGAGAGTGTAAGATGCATGGCTTCCAGGGTTCTTTTACTTAGTCAGATTGAATTTTAATTATGCTAGCAGAGGTTTGTTTCAGTACAGAGGCCATCTGTACAGCCAAATACAAGTTTTCTGCTCTAGATAACTTGGAAGAATCACAGCTTTTCGAAGAACGGTTCATTGGATATTTTTTTTAACAGTTTCTTTGCCTGTTTTCAGGAAAAGGTGCATTTTGGCTCATTGCCATCCTGCTCCAGGTCAGCCTGTGAAAGGCATATATTTAAGAAATGTCAGACCAACAATTAAACGAAAAACAAAGCTTTGACAGTAAGAGCTTATAATAGTCAGTATCAGGCAATTTTAACTGATGGTGCAACTAGTCTTACAATCTGATTTCTTTCTATAAGTTCCTCTGTACACCTGTAGTAAAATATCCAATTTTGGGGGCTTCTATGTTTTTTTTAAAAGAGAAGGACTTTGAGTAATAAATCTTCAGAAAGATCTGATTTTGCATGCTCAAAGAACATAACTGGTGGTAAGCTAAAGCTTGGGAAAGGGCTATGCCTCCTGTGTAGGCACAAATGATGAAAAGGAAGTGTTTCATTACAGTCATAATTGTGCCTGAGGACAAGTTTCAGAATTGTTTTTATGACTTGGTTGGCATTTTGTGCCTACATAAAATAATGATTTGTAATATGTTCAAAGTTTACCATGATCTCTATGATTTCTCCTTTGCTTAACTACTCAAAATCTTTGTGCAGTAAGGCATTATGTTATTGGTGTCTCGTAGACAGTGACGCACTCCATTAATAAGTCTAGAGTTACTTAATGTCACATTATTAGCTTATGTTTCCTTACTTTCTTTTCCCACCTTTCTTTTTGTTCACTCTTTAGGTTCTTTTGGTTTTATTATTTATTTTTATAATAATTATTCAGGTTACCAAAAAAGTAACTATTTTTTTTCCTTAACCATGTGAGTTCTAATAAGGACCAGAATCCTGATTCTGGTAAGATTTACACACAAGCTTAGCACTTAAAGCTATGCTCTACTTTATCCAAGTACTTCGCTCCTCAGGAGTGGCTGGGATTACCTTTGCAATAGGTATGTGTCTTATGCATCTGAAGGTTTCCAAGAAAGGACATATCTGACTGCTTCCGAGTTTGTGGTGAGGGCTGATCACATTTCTTGGGCTAATGGAACTTAGCATAGAACTTTAAGATCTGACTTAAAGATGCAATTCTTGCATCTTCCAGTCACACAGTCTTCCTGGTTCTTCTCTGCTTGGTGTAGCCATTGCACACTGGGCAGGTGTAAATACTGCAGGTAGGGCCAAAGAGGGAAGGAGGCCCCACACACTGTGCGTCACTAACCTTCCACTTACATTCCTCGAGTTCCTTTGATAATTCCCCTTTTGCTGAGAATGAGAAGTAGCCTAACAGCTGTGATACGGCGAAAGAGTACCACAGGTTGAATGTATCTCACTTTAAAGATTGTCTCCTGGTATTTAAAAATACTTAAGTGAAGAAAGATGTGCTACTGTTCCAAATGCAATGCCAGCTTTGGAAAATTTCTTTATCTTGCTCCTTGATGAATGATTCCTTTTTAGCTACATGCTTTAAAGTGGACAATATTAGTGATATCACTATTGTCTCTGCATAATCCAAGAAGAGACAAGAGACAGAAAGACCCAAGAAAATAGGTGAGTTTAAAATACTAAATGCTAGAAAAGAAACTTTAGTCGTCTGTGAGCGCCAGCTTTTTGGTTGTCATTTTTACATGGGATATTTGCAAGTTGCCTTTAATAATAACTTGACAACTGGAAGAATTGTTCTGTGTAAACATTAATCGTGTCAGTTACACATTAAGCAGTAACATTCTTAATCCAAATATAAAACTGTTACACTGTGCATTTACGCAAGGAGCACAGAGACGACGGGCTGTCTTTTACAAATTTCAGTGAATAAATAAAATAGATGATTTATGGCATAACTATAAATAGTATCACTGATAGTAAAGCACTGTCATTTTGTTTGTGGTATCGGTGCACTAACTTTTAGCAGGAGGCCAGTGCCCGTTGCTATAACAGTGTTTATATTGTGGCATTTTAGATTTTTTTAAACTGTTCTGTCCAACCTTCAAGATGAAGGTGTTGCATCCTCTTTTCCGCGTATCCTTTTCACTGCCAATACTGCTGAGCCTGCTGCTGGTGTTGCTATACGAGGTTTCCAGGCTTGTGGGAACACAGCAGTTTAATGCTGATGGGAGAAATGGGAAGTGACCAGTGCCCTGTATGACTGTTTTGGCATTGCATGCTCAAGGAAGAGGAAAACTTCAGTTTGGGTGGTTCTAGTTTGCAGGTGTGGGCAATAGGAGTTATGTAATCCCTTTTAAAGATTTCCTGAGCTATGTGCGCTTCTGATGACAGGATCGGCTTTCCTGGAGAGGAGGGCAGAGTCCCAAGGCTTTACCTCCTCAGGCAGAAGGTGGAAATGTAGCATGTAGTGGCCACTCGTCCACTCATCCGGTCTGCACCTCAGTCTGTTGTGTGCCAAACTTTGGGCCGTATTGTTACATTTACTGAGCAGATTATGAGCGCTGTAAGTGAAAAGATAAATTATTTGCCCCGGTACTGTTTTCTTCCTAAAACTGTATGGACAGGTTACCACAGAAACCTCGAGAAGCTCTTAAAGGAAGTAAATGTGACGGGGAAAAAAATACCTTACTATCTGATGAGTCATGTACCAGTCTACTTTGCACCTATTAACAGAATGCATGTTTGACCTTCCCTTTCTTTGCTCTTGTTGCCTCCCTCTTCTGTGATATCAAAGAAAGTAGCTTTTTGGAAGTGAGCCTTGTGGAATTACTTTTTGATGTAAAATGTATGGGAATTACTTTTTTTTTTCAGCCAGAAAGTGATATTATCTAACTATTTGGAATGAAGACTGCCACTTTGGCATTTCTGATGGGAATTTTAAAAGTAAATCAATTCCCCCGTCTGAATCAATGGAAATTTTGGTGAAAAAAACTTTCAGCACTGAGTTTGCTGTCGCATCGTATTTAAAAAACCTAATTTTTATAAATTTCCTGGTATTTTTGTGTGTATTTGTAAGTCAAAACTGATCTTATCAGCAATACCTAGTTGTGGCTATCTAAAGCCATTCTGTGGTGTCAGCCAAGTACTGTGGCATGGGAAGACCATATTACATAGCCACCAAGGTGTCCCTTGGGATTCTTCCATTCGGATTCTACTCTTGATCTGTTTGTGACAGCTGACATGGTCAAGGGTACCCTTAGTTTGAAAGAATAGTCCTGGGTGATAATACAAACTTCTTTCATTTTTGGTATGTTTTTCGATTAATATAAGTAAAATTTTTGGCACTTCATTTCATAAGCCTGTCATCTAGGCCCCAGAACATGTAAGTCCATAAATGTATGTTTTTCTGCCAGTAATGTTGTCTGTGACTCTATAGATTGGCAGGGCTGTTGCTGCTCCTTAAGTGTTCAGTGCCTATTTCGTGTCTGGACCTGACTAGAAAGCAGCCGTCCCTTGCATTCTCTCCCCGTGTTTCCTGAGAGACAACAGGCTAGCAGGTATGGCCCTTCTTGTTGGCCTGCCCCTCCACACCACACAGGCTGGGCAGGGTGGGTGTCCATGTGAGTGCTCTAGTTCACTGCAGTTCAGACACTTTTTCTTCTTCTCCTAACAGCAGTCTAGTTTCTGTCTCAGGCCTGCTCAAAGGATGCTTTCTTCAAAAGTTTAAAGGCGATCATGAAGTGTTAGGTAAAACAGTATTAGTCAGCAGTAACACTGTTCCCCTGAGGTAGGGGAGGAAGAAAGCAGCTGCCAGTAACTTAGCTCTTTCACGATGTTGTTATCTGCAGCCAGGTTCTGGCTGCTTCTCACTCCTCCACCCTGGAAAAACTGAACTGCTTCTGGCAAAGGGGGTTGCCTGAAGACAGGTGAATCAGAAACGGTATTGCTTTTCCAAAAATTTTAAGAAAGAGTGTAGTGCTGATAAGTTAGATTGGAGGTTGGGACCAGAAAAGGGTATTTTTTTGTTCTTCTGGTTGGAGGTAGAACATTGTACACTGTTCATACTTCAAGGGCTTTTTCTGTATTCTGTGTCTAAGTTACTGAACAAAAGGCATGCTATGAGTGACAGCGCCTTTGGTACAGGGACCAGAACCATCCATCCCATCTTGACCTTTGTTAGAAAGCTTCCTTCTCCCTTTCTTCCCTTTGGCCAAATTGGTTTTTGAATTCTGCTTTGCTTGGTGGAACAGCTTCAGTGAGACATGTGGAGACCATCACATCCTAAAAGAGACTGATAGTTAAGATCTTTCATGCTAAGGGGTACTGTAAGGATAAGGCTATTTTGTAGACAGGGCCAAGCACTGGTCTCAGAGCTATATCATTTTATGGACCTAGCCTTAAGTACTGCTATTAATGGATTTAGTCTCCTACAGACTGGAGGGGCTGAAGTTACACTGGTTCCCAGTGTCATTCAAAGTCATTATGGGAAATGAAGGTTGTCACAATGCAAATACTGGTTCCCAGGTAAGCTTTTTGCAGCTGTGTTATAGAGCAAAGGCAAGAGTTGCTAGAGACAGGTTTCATAACAGTGGAACAGTTTCCTCTGCCTACACAGATGGGATTCTCAAGTCTTGGCTTAGCTAGCTGTTTGTGTTGGAACAGTACAAAGTGGTTTTTTGTTTGTTTGTTTGTTTGGGGTTTTTTTTTGTGGTTGGACTCGATGATCTCAGAGGTCCCTTCCAACCATGGTGATTCTGTGATATGAAGACAATAACGGACTTGCTGCTTTTGTTTCTAATGGTGCATGTTAGTAACAGAAACTGGTGCTTATTTAGTGGGGTTGCCTTTTCCTTCAGAAAAAAAACGCAGACAGTTCTTGTTGGAACCTATTCTGTCTCCCTTGCAGCAAAAGCAAAGAATAATACAGAATAATGTCTTTTACTATTTATTTGCTGTTTGGATCCCCAGGAATGTTCTCTATTAGAGAAAATGTAGAAAACCATCACTGCAATATATAATATTTTCGTTTGTAATAGGATATTAGGTATGTTAACTTCATGATCCTAAACTAACAGTGTTGCAAATAAAAATGCATGGACCAAATAAAATGAGGTTTCATATACGTAAGGATTTTCTTGCTCTTATTGATAGTAAACAGCCTAAGGGAAATAAATTTTCTGTTAGCTTGCAACTAGCACACCTTATGTTATTTTACTTCCCTTTTTATATGTTAACCTTAGGGATATTATAGATTGGACTTTAATCCTTCTCCAAATAAACCCTATTCGCTTTCTTTTCTAGTTCTTAAGTACAACAAAGGAGGAAGGTTGACAAATGTAAGTGAAAACAAATAATGTATCTCCTCCTTCCTTTCTGTGTGCAAAGGTGATTCTGATGAAAGACTTGGTTAGTGTTTTTAATGCTGCACCTTGATCAATGACAAGTCTCATTCTCATGGATAATTTCTAGCAACTGTAGGCATGTAAATATTCTGCTATAAGAGAAGTTATGGTTAGATTTGTGTCCAGAAAAAAGTGCCCCTCAGATGATGCAATTTTTGTGATTTTTGTTAAATTGTAATTGTAATTTTTTACAATTTTTTGGTAACAATTTTTTGTAACAATTTTTTTTGTAATAATTTTTTTTAACAATTACAATTGTTAATTGTAATTTTTGTTAAAAGCAGTTTCTCTACAGTGATTATGTCTACGCTGACTCTTCAAGAATACATGAGAAAGACCTTAAGGTCAGATTCCTCAGGCAGATTTTTGTATTTTTTTAGTGGGCAGAAGCAGCAGTCTGGTGGTCTTTTCTGTGAGATGCTTTGTACTTCAGGAAGTGGTTTCCTTTTGAGAATTTAATTTCCTTCAGGGCCCTTTGGTTGGAGATAAGGGGTTTTGCGCAAGGTGCTAATTGCTTAGTAAGACGGGACCAGTATCAGGTAAATTTTTGGAGATGGAATTCTCTTCCTGTGGTAGGAAAGCCAGTTTTCCCACGTGTGGAAGGATACTTTCTTCTCCAACCGAAAGTCCACTTCATGTACAATTAACTCAATTATTTTTATTTACCCCATTCTACCTTAAAAAACTATTTACTGTTAAATCAGTAGAGAACAGTTTAATCTGACTACTGTTTCAGTTCTGCATATTATTTAAAGCTGGTATTGTATTTAAAGGTCATCCCTAAACCTACAGTAGGTGTTCAGAAAATAGTTTTGTAGGTGCCGTAATACCTAATCACTGGACAGTGTTAAAGTAACAGCACTTCTAAATAAGACCTCTAGAACACATGCCTTAGAGCATCATGTATTTTAACAAGATTTGCCATATAGTTAGAAGTCTTAATTTTCGTGGAAATTGACTGTAAAAATTAAGGTTATAGACAAATTTTCATGATCTGTAAAGTTCATAGAATGCTAGATGTTAAAAAGAACAATTGTATTTCTCTGTAAGCAGAATCCTAGTTGTCTCAAATGAGATGTTTGGTGTAGCTTGGTTTTGTCTTTACTGAAATGATTTAAATTCAGTAGGGTGATATGTATGAAGATGTCATTTTTTACTTATACTTTTTACTTAATGGATGTGTGTTATTTTAATTAGAATATTGTTTCTCTCTCTCTTTTACATGAGAAAATATCTACCCAGGATACAAGTCAACTAAAACAGTTAATTGCAAGGAAAACTTCTAAAAAATAAACGTAGTGCAATTAATCTGATTTCTGTCTATTCATCCTGCGATATTTCAGAGTTGCCACTTACAGCTTCATGCAGTTTATGACATTCAACAAAAATGAACTGACATTTCTTTACATCTCATCAAGCTCTCATGTACTCCTGATCATTGGCCCTAGTATCCCAGCACAGGAGCAACCAGGCAACACTCTTCTCACCTGGCTGGCAGCTGTAATCTTTGCGTTCTCACAGCTTGCTCAGGAATAGGGACTGGGTGGTTTCTGTCTCTTACAATTTGTGTTGCTTCCTCCTTCTGTTCTTGTGGCTGTCCTGCTGCAGAACAGGCTGCATCTTCTGAGTCTTCTTCCTGCATTCTCTCAAGAGAAGCGTCTTCCTCCTTCACTGACTGGGTCAACCTCAACTTCTATTGTTTCCTCTTGATTGCAGGAGTGGCTGTTATGGTTAGGGTTGTGTCTCTGGTGTAGCCACAGCATCCGTTTGTAAGTCCTTAGATCCAGAGACCATCTCACTTCTTTAAGGGTGTTGGACACAGGCCTGGTAGGCATAGGCCAGGCCCCAGCATAGCACCAAAAGTCTTTGTCTTTGGTATAAGCAAGGTATCCTTCCTTCAAGTGGTCTGCTATTTCAACAGGATTCCGTGCCTGTTCAGATGCAAACTCCCAGGTCATTAGAGGTGAAAACTGCTCTAGGCACCTGCCCAAATGCTTCCACACATCTTGCTACCCAGGAATTTGCTACCTCAGTGCACTTTCCTGTGTGTCATCCCCAACTAGTTAGTTAGTGAAGGTCCCACAGAGTTTTGAACTTGATCACTGGCTTCAGAGTCCAAGAATGGCTTTGTATACCACTGATGCAAGTGGACCACTACTGATGAAAGAAGGAAGGCATCCAGTATCTGAGGGAGTTAGCAGTGGTGGAGGTGGTCTATGGTAACCTAGACAACAACCAGGTCTCCACAGATCTGGATGGTGTCGATTGCACGTGGGCCTTGTGGCAGAGGTTAGTACAGTATGCACCAGTGTAAAATGCCAACACCTTGGTGATGATGGACTGGCCAGATATCAAGGCACTAACTGTGGATAAACTGTCCCACCAGCTCTAACAAGCCAAAGAGAATCTCTCTTCCTCTGCAACCCTGCAGGCCAGCACATTGGCTGTGGCTAGTGTGCCACCGGGTTCAATGACTTTAAAAGAATATCTCCTCCTTGCCCCAGTAGCCAGGGTCTCAGCTGTCAAAGGTGCTGAAGTAGGTAACAGTGCCTTACCTGTATGTTGTGCTGTGTTGCCACTTATTTTTCAACGATGATGTTTTGGGTGGTGCCATAGGTTGCAGGGTACATTTCTAGCCACTTGCTAGTTGCCTCCACCACAGGAAGTACATAGCACTTGCCTTGGTGGCACGTTCAGGTGGTCTGGTGTAATCAGTTGGCTAGGCCTCCTCATAGAGATAGCCCAGCTATCTATTCCAGGGAGACTTTAGTCATTTGCCTCAATTGATTATGGCACATGTTTCACATTCATGGGTAGCCTGTGCAGTAGCTTCAATTGCTGGATCCACACCTTGATCAAGAGCCCATCGGTATGTTGCATCACTCCCTAGGTGTCCCTAGGGACATGTTTCATGTGTCCAATGAGCTAGGAATAGCTCACCTTTTCATTCCCAGTCCAGGTCCACCTGAGTTACTTCATTTCTGGCAGCCTGATCTGTCTGCTCATTGGTCTCTGGTGGTGCAACTCTTGGGCATGTGACCATTTACATGATGTATACGCACATCATGATGTAGATGTATTCTCAAAGTACATCTTACATAATTTGTAAATATGAATAAAGCATCCCTGTCTTACTCAACTCTCCTGCCCCCTGCAGTTTTCTTGGTTTAATTTCTCTGCTTCTCTTTGTATTAATAAAATTTCACTTCTTGAATAATTAATGGGCATTTCTTTTCCACATTCGTGCAAAAATAGCTGTGTGAAAACAAAGTTGTGCATACCTGTTACATTTCTGGTTGCTGCTGTTCAGCCTACTTGATTTTCACTGAAGCAAATGTGTTGAAAGGGTTTGCGAGGAAGTTGGCAATGGAACGGTAATGGGAATGCTCATAGCCTGGTCTGTGTCTTCCATAAATATAGAAGTGATAAACTGAGTGAAAAATTGAACTCAAAAAGAGTTCAACTTCCAGCTTTAAAAAGACTTGACATACATTTCTCAATGGATACAAAGTAGTTTTGCAAACCAGTTTGAATTGAGGTGAGTAGCACATCTAAAAGGTTCGTGTTTAAAAAAAAGTGTGTATATATGCTTGTGTACAAATATATATAAAAACTTCTGCTCCTAAAAATTCTTCTTTCTTTGTAGTTGAAACTACTGCTACGTTGCCTGGCAGAAAACAGATAACAGGTAATTGAGGTTCTGTATATTTTTTTCCTCATTGTTCTTTTATTTTGGAAAGTGCATAATGAAGATTGCTGATAGTTTTACTTTTTAATTTATGGAGATAGTTAAGAATATGTAAATATTTGCAAATTAATTATCCATATCATCCTTGTGGCTTATTAGCGTATTTATTGGTGCAAACAGCATCAGTAATTTTCCAGAGAAAATGAAAATAAGGTCACTGAGGTTACTCCGATTCTCCTTTCATTGCAGAAATTATATTTACATTTATCCTTTGGAAAGAAGCTATTACTAGTTCTCAGTAAGGCAAGCAAAATAGTCTGAGCAAGGAATCATGTGAGTGATTAGCATTTCAGGAACTCCTTGTTTACCATGTTTAACAAAAAAAATCTGAGAGACTTTTGGTATCTCTGAATAACTCTCCTACAAAATAGGAAAGGCCTTACATTGTAATTAATGCATTGTAAATAACATTAAAGGATTACTTTTGAGTTTTGAGAGAAAATGTTGAAATACCCTAAGTATGTATTTTTAAATCATGTTTCATATTTGCAGCCAGTTGTTCTTTAGATTATATTTCTGTGATAATTATGACTTGACTTGTCTGTGGCACTGTCAAAAACTACTCAGTGAATGAAAGGGCTAACTTTGAAGTTCCTATGTGAATGAGATATCAAATTTACTAATTTCTTTTTGATCAAAATACTGACTGTAATAACATCAAAGATTTAGAGGCTAGTGTTTGCTATATAAATAGTTGGCTGGCTCCTGTCAAGATCAAAGGTTCAAACTTGAAATTAATTAGCTTTTTGTAGGATAGAAAAGAGAACAGATACATATGGGATAAATATTAAATGGCAAGTCTCAGTGTTATTATACAAAGTCTGAGAAGAGTTCCTCTATATCTAATTACAGCCATCTTATTACTTACACTTGATTCCCATTCCCCAAATTAGCAAGGCACTCAGGGTAGGCGTGTGGCTTTCAGGCCACATATCTTGGGTCCATGATTTCTGTTTAACATTATGCAATGCATAACTGCCCAGTATGTGTTGAAAAGAAATCGTTTTCAGTTGAATTCTATTTGAATTCATAAAAATTTTAATTTATCAGAGATTGGTACAATTGCCTTTTTTGACAACCTGGAAGTGTTCTGATGAGTGGGTGTTGCCCTCTTCTGGTGAACAAAGTAAACTTTTGATAATACGAGGAAAGGCTGCTGTGGATGGTTATGTATGGGTCTAAAACTTCATTATGTTCCTTTTTTTCCCTCTTATTTTTTTCTTTCTGAAACAAAAACTGCAAATTCAGGAGAATCGGCTGCAACGACCATTTCTGGTAAGAAAATCAGGACTTTACTGCAATGTTTGTTATTTCCTTTTAGATAAATCTTCTGCTTTTATCTGAGGTAATGTGGAAAAGTTTTAATGTAAATGAGTTGAATTTTTTAATGTTTTCTTTGTACATTTTTGAAGAAAATATTAATTTCTTCATACTACTTTGTAATGAAACAGCTTGCCTTATAGGATCACTCATGGTTTGTGGCAGTGATGCTTGGGGATGAAGTGGGTGCAAGTTGCTTGATCAAGAGCCTTTTGCCCAGTAACCTAAACAGTGAGCAGTTTCCAGAGATGGCAGAGGAGACACACTGTAGTGAGAGAGCTCCTTTACATTTCCTCCCACCCTGGCAGATGTGCATGTCATTTGAGGCAGTGTGATACTACGCATGTGTGCACACAGAACACAGGCAAGACTCTATTAACTTCTGGGACCAGAGGTGATAGACATCATCTACAAAAGCTTTTTTAAAAAATGAGAAATGCAGACACACAGAAATAGCTCTATGAAAGCCGGTTGCTTTCTTCCTTTTTGTATATTGACATGTAGTGACCTGGAGAAAAGAAATAATACAGTCACAAACACACATGCTGTTGTTCTTTACAGATACAATCTTTCTATTGCGTGTAATAATTGTTCAAACTGGGAATAGGCTGCCCAGGGAGGTGGTTGAGTCACCATCCCTGGACGTGTTTA
>JAOXNO010000001.1:128807976-128829713 GCA_028565335.1 Limnodromus scolopaceus
CTTTGTAGAGTAGGGTAGAT
The DNA here is from genome assembly GCA_028565335.1 of Limnodromus scolopaceus. Taxonomy (NCBI): domain Eukaryota; kingdom Metazoa; phylum Chordata; class Aves; order Charadriiformes; family Scolopacidae; genus Limnodromus; species Limnodromus scolopaceus. The sequence goes on from JAOXNO010000001.1 coordinate 128,807,997, forward strand.
GGTTGGACTCGATGATCCCGAGGGTCTTTTCCAACCGAAACGATTCTATGACTCTATCTTTAACAACTGCAGTCGATTCAATAGTTGTTGTTGTTTATACCAAGCCAAATAATACAAAGGAAGTCAGCACTTAGTTTTCACTCTGATTCCTCATATTTTTTAGGCTGCTTTTACTTGCCTTAGAAAATCAGTTGTCATCAGCATTGTTACTTAAGAATGAAATATGCTTAGCTTTTACTCTGAGTTAGGAATTAAGAGGGCATTTTTGAAAAGTCTCTGAATGGCTAGTCTAGTTGAAATAAATATATCAGAAAGAAAAGCTCTCCATGTAATGAAGTGGATTGCTTTTTTTTTCCTTGATATGCAACCATCTTTATGTAGAGCCACCAACTTTTCATTATCATATTTAAGATACTCTGTTAACGATAGGGATGTTTTTAGTAAAGAAGTTTGGAAAGCTTAATGTTCTGTTATGAAGCTGCTTTGGCCCATTTTAAAAATATCACTAAGTTGTTATATTGGAGTGATATAAAGTGGTCCTCTAACTACATTGTATTCCTGCGCTGACACCTAAAATATGCTTACTAAGCACATCCTTCCTGAGCAATCTAAAAATTCTCTTCTATTGCCTTAATTTAATTTTCTTTTTTTTTTTTTTTTTATGCAGCTGGAAAAATAATTGTATCCTCACTTTGTTTATATATGGTTACTGGCAAAAATAGCGTTTTTTGGAGAGACAGTTTGCCAAACACAGTGTGTCATCTCTGCTGATGAGTGTTGTGAGTTCCTGCAGGAAACGGCCCTTCGGCCTAAGCAGTTACTGCTATTGGATATACCAAATTCATCTGTATCTTCTGAAAGAATGAAACCAATAAAAGGAACTTATAAGAAGGAACTCGATTACCAGCTGTTCATATTCAGACACTCAGATTTTGGAAATAATGTGAATGTTCTTAACAAGCATTCCAGTTGTTCTTAAAATGGAACTTAGATAAATAATACTCAGTTCTGGTTTGAAGTTTTGCATGCTTAATCTTTTTCCTCTAAAATTCATAGAAATAAATTATTATATTATTACAGGTTTTACTTCCTTTATCTTTTTTTTTTTTCCAGAATCCTCTATTGTTACTTTTATCACCTATCCTATTAATCCTTCAGGCAAGATTTTATTAATGTTTCTTTATTTAGATTTAGTTAGACTTAGATTTTTTTAGATTTTTATTGTTTTGTTTTTACTGATACTATTTTTCTGTTCTTCAGATATGACTTCAGAGGAGACTACACAAACTGCAGGTGAGAACTGGCATGAAGAGAGTAAGGTCTTAAGGGAGATTGCTGCATTCATGAAAGTTTACTGTTTTTTTTGATAACCGGGATTTGTTTAGTCCAAATTATTTTCTTTCATGATCTTGAAATTTGTATGTATCGCCAATCTATATTTTAAATCTGCATGGTTAGGGTTTTGAAGCGCATTTAACTCACGCTGAGCTGTTAAACATTTGTTTTTATTCAAAATACTACACTGCTTGCCAAAGCTCAAACTGGACATACTTACTTTTAGCAAGTATGTAGTGTTCTGGTATATCTATAGATATGTTCTCTCTACTTTCTGGTACTATTTAAAGCATTTTACAGAAATAAAACATACACTCCATTCCTTAAAGACGCTTACATGATACATGTTTCTGCAATGCGTTTGCCAAATAGAATCGGTAAAGACTCAATCAAAAGAACTTGAGAACTACTACCCCTTTTTTTCCTGTTGTTTGCATTCGAAAACAAGGAGGAGGTTTATCCCATATCAGTACGGATTCCTACCTGTTTGTATGAGCTAGATATCCTGCTATTCTTCATAGTTAATGGAGAGAAAGACACATTTTCAGAACACAAAATGCCCATGTAGAATAGGTTAAATGGGAATCACCCCTTAAAAGCACCACTTTGTCCACTGAGTAATAGGGAGCCTACAGTAACCGGCTCATATAGGGACATAAACATTGGATTGGATGGATCTCAGTCTGAATGCTGCTTTTTCATTTCCCATGCTGAAAGTAACTTAATTCCCTTATGAATGCACATGTGTTTCCACTTCTCCTGGGAAGACAGAGTCTAAAGTAGAAATTAGGAGACTTATTTTGTGAGGTGTTTTGTAGGCTTTTTAAGTTAAAATGTGAAAATTTAATTTTAAAACTTTTTTCTTTTTCTTTAACAGAAGCTCTTGGTATCGCTGATTATTACTCCACCATTATTCCAGGTAGGAATAATACATCACCACTGATCTTCTTTTATGATCCTCAAAATTAAGTGTGTGTGAGTTCAGGAAATCTGCTCCCAAATATTTTTAATGGGATCTTTTTTCTTGGTATTATGGTGTGTCTGCCTTACCTCACGTTCATCTCCAGTCTGGCAGAAGGTCTAATTATGCAATGCTTTCCTAGATGGCTGCATATAGAAGAGTTTGGTTATTTTGTAAGTCAGAGCAGCGGGTTACCACAAAGATGTAAGAAAAACAATCTCAGAGACCATGTTTACTTTAAAAAAAAAATCTTCATGGTTTTTAATAGAGTGAAGCAGACTGAGTCCAATCAGGATGTTCTCAGGGCAAGCCCAGTGTACAGGAGGAGGCTGAATTAAGTTTTTTTATTCTCCATGTAGCAGCCTGATAGACCAATTAGAATGTGTTTGCAGTGAATTAGTGCAAGTGGTAGAAGAACTGTCATGGAGCCATAGTGGCTAGTATGATTTGACTGTGTGAATGTGACCTGCAGGAAGTTTGCAGCTATGTTATCTCATGATCTTTGGTGACTGGAAGCACTAGTGATTTTTGATCAGTCTTTTTTCCTCCACATTGCTTATCTGTTTTGTGCATTTTGGTGGCATGCAGAGACCCTAAGCAAGACTAGGTGGCACACAAATGGGTACTCTGTAAAGAAAAAGAGGCTGATATTACTCTTTACTTTTGTGTCAATCCTGGATTTTTTGTTGGGCTTTGTAAGTGTTATTGTTCATTATGTAGTTAATAATTTTGAAAAAATTCAGTTATTTATGAACATTTTATTTCTTTAAGGATTGGCGTGTGGGATTTTTTTTTAAGTGCTGATACAATTTTCATAACTATTTCCCTGACAATGGCCAACACAAAAGGGAAGGCAAATGTATTTGAATCTAAATGGCTGTCTGAAAAATATTTTTTTCCTAATAATTTGAATATTGCCGTCAGCTCACAATCCATGCCCTTTGATGGCTGTTTGTTGATGATGGTAAAATTGATGAGGCGTCAAGCTATAGCAGGCAAATGTTTGTACCACAGAAAAAGTTAAAAAATTTAAAAATTACCATCCATTAGCTAATAATAACAGCAGAGAAAATAGCATTTGTTTTTCCGTCATTGGAGGACAATCTATCTGCTTAAATAAGGGAAGTTGTGCTGCCACATTGTTTTTATGAACACGTGTAGGACTTTTGTCTTGGATGCAAATATCTTTCTGGTCCTTCTTTTTTTTTTTTATTTTATACAGCAGAGCCATCTGTTTACAGTGCCTTTAATTTGGGATCAGTGTTATTTCTTTGCTGTGTAGGTAGTATTAAAAATACTTACAGCAAGCTTTTGCTCCCATATCTAAAGACATGTGCTACTAGATGAAAGTGTATACATGTTTGCTATCATCATAGTTTGAATTCTATTGGGTAGAACAGTTTCATGCTATCGTAAGTATAGCCCAGGATCCCCAGAAGCAGATAATGTGTTACCTAGTGATTGAATACTGCGATACTTGAAGAGCTTATTTATGATACGTGATTTCTATTTTATTTGGATTTAAAAAAAAAAAAAAAGAGAGACCATGTGCATGTAGGTCTTCTGTGGAAACTGTTACAGAAAATTATTCAAAATTAATTAATCAAAACCAGCATGGTTCACGCTAAGTCTTGGAAAATGTCATGGTAAGTGCCCTAGATAAGTGAAGGCTGGACAGTATATGAAATATTTCTAAAAAGTAAAGACCTTTACATTTAAAATATTGAAATGATTGTATATATGTAGGTTTGTCAGTACTGGGTTTAAGTTCAAATTTTTTACTCACTACATTTTTATTCTTTTTCCAAAAAAAAAAAGCTACAGCAGGAGAAACCATTTTATGCAATGTAACACCTGTCTGTAATTTCTCAGGTTAGTGGTTTTCTTTTTCCTTTTATTTTTATAAAAAAAATGTTTCCAACTGCTTTCTGCTCCAAGTAATGGGGCAACTTTTAGTTCCTATGTAGAAGCTAGCTCTGTAATACATTTTCTTGTGAATTTAGAGATTTTGTATAATGTCTAAATAATCTAAAAAATTAATATAAAAGGGGGGGTATTTAACAGTAATGTTTAGGCTATTGTCTTTTTGATCTTTGGTTTCTTATCAAAGGATACACAGTTGCAGATAATAATTACAAACCTGAGAAAACAAGAAACAAGTAAGCTATGGTAGATGCTAATGTCTGCCATGATGAACCCAACTGTGTCAGGAATAGAAGTTGAAACTGTTTAAGAGAATTACTGTAAAGCCTGCATGTATTTTAAAAGTGTAACGTGACAGAACAGACAATCAGAGGAAAATAGAAAGAGCAGTGATGTTCCCTTTATGTGTGTTAATACAAATGTAGTAAAGGAAGATTTTAGTGATACGTGTTGCTGCCTTCCAAAACACTTTGATAAATGTCTTTTGTGAGAAATACTCCAGAAAATGAAGTCAATTCTGCCAAGTAGTCATATGCTGAGTACTTTATAGGTTAGAAAGAGGCAGAGAAGTATCTGCCCCTCCATCTATAAAGTTTCCAAACTGGTTGACAAAGTAAACTGCTAGATGATTTGGGTGATGTTATGTATGCATTCCTGTATGGGTCTTTCTCTATAGCCTGCACTGAATATGTGGCTGCAGGAAGAGAAGGGTCATAGAAGTTCCTTTTTTTTCTCCAAAATGGGCCTACCAGCTCTCAAGGACTGTTGAATGATGCTCTGAATTATGGTATCCTGAAAATTGTTTAATTCCCAAGGGAATAATTTTCAGAGTATCACTTTGCCTTTACCCACACATTTTATTCTTATTGCGGGAGTTGAGGTTGTATTATTAGCACTGTGCAGTGCAGTTTTTTTATTTTGGAAAAAAACCCAAAGCAACAAACCCCGAACTAGAAGGAATCTAGAGACAGGCAGCAAGAATAAATATACAGAAATTAATGAAGGTATTGGACTAGTTAATTTGTGGAAATAGTAAGTGAAGAGATGGATGAACATTTGCAAAAATAGTGAATGATTCGAAAAGCTGGTGTAAGTGTTCTTATTTTCTTTCTATTGTAACACAAGACAGTACATTTTTAAATTCTCAAACAATTTTATATGATGTGATTTAGTGTTGGTTTTCTTAACTTTTTTGCCTTTTGGTTTTAGTGTTCTATGTGGGCAGCGTAAAACTCCAGGCAAATGAAGAAAGTAACACATCACTAAATGTAGATATAGTAAGTGTTCTCTCTTTTAAAACTTTATTTTAAGAAAGATTGAAATGGATTTCTTTGTCTACACTTAAAATACTGATACCTTGACGTGATTCTTATGTTTTTTAGAGTTTAGGTTTATTTCAAATACAGTTTGCAGTGCAAGTTAATATTTGCTGTGGATGGATCTACTCTCTCTCTCTTAAACAGTTGCTTTGTAGCTATATTTCAGAATTCCATCTAAGTAAACTTCCTACAGTAAGGGCCTGTATTCTCGATATCACCATTGAAAGTAGGGGGAAGCGCTGGCAAGTCTGAAGAGAGAATTAAGAATCTACATTTAAGCATACAGGATCTTCCTTTGGAAATTAATTTAGGCATTTTACTTTAGAAGGTGAGCATGGCAACAGTGTGGGTATAAACTAAGTTGGATTGTAGCCTGGGAATAATTCCTGTTGAGACTCTTATAAATATAGGGTATCATTCTGTGCTTTTTCTCATGTGGTTAATCAGTTATTAATTTTGCAGTAGGCCTATGTGACATAAGTGTGTCCACTTACACAACAGAGGTTTAAGAGAATGGTATAATGCAAAGCAAGGACCATATAGATTATTCAGTATTGAGATAATACTTTGAGGGTGAGAATGTTCAGTCATTATAGATAGAAAACAGAAGGGAAGGGGAAAATACAGATATTAGCTTATAAAAGGCCTTGTTTCTTTCTCCTACACATCCCTGCCTGCACTCAGTCTCAGATTTCACAGGCCAATCTCTGCATGCATGAGATTAGTCAGCAAAATCACCGCAGAGAGCTACTGCACAGGTGCCCATTGAGCATTGAGTTTGGGCAGAGGTACATCCCAGGCAAAAGCCACTTCGGCGTTGTGTTGCATTTCAGTGGAGATAATTCCTACTGAGACCATCCTAGTGTATTAATGTTCTGCCTACAGCTATTAGAAAAACAAGTTTCCTATCTCTTGAAACTCTCTTACTTTTTAGCAGCATACTTATATGGCCAAGTGTCTGATCCAGCATTTCCGTCACAACCACCCCAGGCAACGCTACAGGCTTGGGGAGGAGGGCTGGAAAGTTGCCCAGGAGAAAAGAACGTGGGGGTGCTGGTGGACAGGCGGCTTAACATGAGCCAGCAGTGTGCCCAGGTGGCCAAGAAGGCCAACAGCATCCTGGCTTGTGTCAGGAACAGCGTGGCCAGCAGGAGTAGGGAAGTGATCGTGCCTCTGTACTCGTCTAGTCACTGGTGAGGCCTCGTCTTGAGTACTGTATTTAGTTCTGGGCCCCTCACTGCAAGAAGGACATTGAAGTGCTGGAGCGTGTCCTCAGGAGAGCTACCAAGCTGGTGAGGGGTCCAGAGAACAAGTCATACGAGGAGAGGCTGAGGGAACTGGGCGTGTTTAGTGTGGAGAAGAAGATGCAGAGGGCATTGAGAAGAGGGCATTGCCCTCTATGACTACCTGAAAGGAGGTTGTAGAGAGGTGGGTGTTGGCCTCTGCTCCCAAGGGAATAATGACAGGACCAGAGGAAATGGTCAGAAGTTGCGGCAGGGGAGGTTTAGATTAGATATTAGGAAGAATTACTTCACTGAGAGAGTGGTCAGGCACTGGAACAGCCTGCCCAGGGAGGTGGTGGAGTCACCATCCCTGAAGGTATTTAAGAAATGTGTAGATGTGGCACTTCAGGGCATGCTCTAGTGCCCGAGATTGTAGGGTTGTTTTTTTTGTGCGTGTGTGGTTGGACTCGGTGATCTCAGAGGTCCTTTCCAACCATGATGATTCTGTGATTTCTTAGGTAATGTCAGGTGATGTTTTCATCATGGTGCTCACTGAGTGCATGAAATGCAAAAATAACCGGTAATGGTAGCAATCAGAATAAGAATGCAGATCTATAAAGGGCCTTTAGATAAACCTTAGTTTATCCCACCAGCCCTAAGGCTAGATCATTCATAATTAGATCATTCCTACCACATCTTTTACCTCAGTTCTTGACATCTTTCTCCAAAGATTCTATGTTACTTATGTCTATTATCGAGCTTGTTGCATTGCTGACCTTTAGTTAGAAAGGTTGTACAGTGTCTGGTCTAAGCTGTCTTTGTTGCAAACTAAGCTAAATTCTTCTTTTTCCAACATGAGATATAGTGAGTCACTATCCTCTTGCCCATATATTTCACAAATCAGATCCTGCTATTCAGTCTATGCTAGATGAGCAAATTCCTTCCATAAGTTGTGACAACAATGTCACGGTAAATATTTGTTGAAGTGTCTTAATGAGAAAATGTGCTTCTTATCTTTAGAATTTCAGACTGTTAAAATTTGTGAAATGAAAATGTTTCTTTTAAGGCTAAAAATGACTGGGTTTACTTAGCCGTGGAATCTGTGTTTCTAACAGGTTAACAACATAACCATGAACACTCAAGTTACAAAATTAATTGCAATTCCAGCACCTACCCCACAAGAATTGAGGTACGTAATTTTGAATAAGGATTGAAATCTTTGTTATATTTGAAAAAGATGAAGTGAGACCTTACATGTGGTTAGCAAACATTTGACTTTGCACTATTCCCGCATTTCATAAATTAACAATTTCGGGAGTTTTAAGTTATTGTTCTTTAACATAAAGTTCCTATTGGTTAGAATAGTCTTAGTTTTGTTTTATGTACCACTGGAGTTTGTTTTAAGAAATGGTACATTTGCTGATTTCCCCCTTAGGTCCTTCAGTCTCCTTGGGGCTCAACAAGGCCCAAAGGCCTTGCTGTTTATATGGTGATGATCTTAATAATAGTAATAGTAGTAGTACTAGTAATAATAATAACCACCATAACAACAACAATAATACAAATAATACCTGAGGACATGAGTTGTGGATTGTTGAGAATGCCAGTCTGGCTGCTGCTCTTCATGAATAAATTATGTTTATCATTTTAGAGATTCAATCTGTCTCATAGGAAAATACTAAGAGAACTTTCATAGCTGCATATTTTTTAATATATATACTTGGACTTATATCTGTATTTTTGTTTTGGTGTAGTTTCTTCTTTCACAGTCTTTATAAGGAGAGGTTTGAATAAACGAATACTGCTATTCTCAAAACTACCCTGAAAAGATGTAATTGGCTAACAGGTCTTGTTTGTAGATTAAATCCATATTTCTTACTCATTCTATTTCTGTGGCTTTGAGTATAAATTTAGAATTCTGTTTCAAATGCTTGCTTGTCAAAAGGCAACAATGAGATTTATCTTTTGCTCTTTTAAATAATTTCTAAAGAAGTGGATTGATGTTAAAATATGTGATGGCAGAGGTTTAAACTTAGTTTGTGGAGTCCCTAGTAAAAGGCAACTATTGAAATGTGCAATGCTTTGAGACGTGGTTTTACCATCTTAGAACTGGCATGATTTTAAAAAATCACTGATCAACTGGATTTTTTTCTTAGTAATTGCTTGTTCTTTTCATTATATTGCTGTAATTTCTTTAGAAACTTAACTAGAAATCCTCCATAATGGTAACTTTTTATTTTAAAGAATTTCAGAGTTCAGAAAAATGTTGCAAGCAGTAAGTGAGGTAAGATTACTAATTCCTGTTACTGTTTGGAAAGCTTTTTTCAGCTTATTTCTGATAACATCATTATTGAATTATAAGTCCTGTTTTTCCTGACAGAACAATCTTTTTCTGTTTTCACTTGTCATTACAGTCCTCTGTTATGGAATGCAGTGCAGAAAATCAGAGGTTTGTTGTTCATTTTTTTAATGCTCATATATTTAAAAGCTCGTATATTGTCTTGTGATACATCAAGTATGAATGGCTATGTAACAAAAGAAAAAAAAGCTTTCTGGAAAGTTAAGTTTGAGAAAAAAGCTGGAGAAATATATGTAGGCTGACAAAGGAATTCTGATCCCATTATTGTCCTAGCATTAGTGATTTTTTTTAACCGAACTTTATTGCTTTTCACTAATCTTCTGGTGAAGCACAGGCTTGCCTGCCATAGCTCTGTGTGTTTGTATTAGCTGAGTCACATAGCAACTTAACCCTTAAGGTCACGGGATTTGGGACCACCAAACTTAGAGCTTGTGAATACAATGCAATCTTTATGAGTGAGTTGCTTCAGACATCCCAAGTTGCTGTTCTTCGGCTTAGGAAACCAGCCATCCTTGGGGTAAGGGAAGGCTGAGAAGGTAACCAGTTCAGAGTCTGGAAGCCATGGGTATCAGAATGGCAAGGTTGCCCCATAGAGGTAATCTGGAAATCCTGAAATGTAGATCGTGTAGGTCAATTTAATTGCTACTCACCACTAAATTCCTAATTTTAAATGATCAGTTTGGAAACATTATATTCTAAAACAAAATGTGGAACTTCATTTCCCCAAATACTTGAATTTGGTGGTTATCTTCCTGGGTTAGGATGAAAGAAAAATCCAAAACACTCAAATGGTAATAGACACAAAGTTAGATCACATCTTCATGTCATACATACACTGTCAGTAGTTATGGTACTCTTTTCATTCTTTTTACCTGGAAAGAAGCTTTATTTTGTCTTTTATGTGTTGCCTTTTCATGCAGCTCTGTGAGTTTGCTGAACATGAAGAATTCTTACTGTAGGTTTGCTAGTTTAGGCAGGGTTTCACGTCATCAAACCATAATTGTGAATGTGAAGTTACATGCTTAAGTGGGTCATCTAAGCTCTCTCTAAAGCCAAAAGAGAGAACACTAGCCTTTCCCCAGTGAAGATTTCATATACACCGACATAGCCACCTAGGACACTTGCTTGTTCATCTCTGGAGTTTCTTTACAGAAACAGTGGAAATTATGTTATTACCTTTACAAAATTATTACTCTTTAATGGCTAACATTAATTAGGGAGGACCCCATTTAAGAATCATCAGTGTCTGTAGAGAAAAGAGAAGATAAGCTGCCATGAACTGATGTATTCTTCTGATTCTTCTGTTTAGCCTGACATAATGTTTTATGTGCATTAAAAATACCCCCAAATCTGAAAGAACCTAGGAAAAATTTTCTTTCACACTTAGCATTTGTGCTAATGTGCTTTCATTTAGCATGTGATGTTAGTTTCATGCATTGTCAAGATGAGGCAGATCTGTTTCTTGAGTCTAAAGATTTTTCTTCTCATGATAGCATACACTGCAATTTCATAATGAAGCTGGCCAAGAGAGAGAATATAAGCAGTTTAACAGACAAAGCAGAAATAAGTCAACTTGGTAAGTTATGCTTTAAACAGTCTTCCCACCGTTACCCTTTCAGATTAAATTTTGTATCCTTACACATTGACCTCCAAGTAGCTAAAATAAAAGATTGTTACTTATTTTTAGATAAGAATAATGCTTTGTTAAACAATATAAATACATCAAAATGCACCCTTCTGATTTTTGGGTGGGGAAGGCGAAGATATGTTTAAAAAAACTTCGATATAAAATCGTTGACTACATTGATAAAACAAATTTTAAAAGGATTAGGTGTAAAAATTGCTTGAGAACATAAATGTTATACTGAAATGGCAATCTGAATTGTAAAGTTTACGAAGTAGTCAAGCTTTCTTAGTGATGATGTGACAGTATGGAGTGGTGACTCGTACCGTTTGTCTCTGTTTCAAAAGATGTAGTTTTGCATTTTGATTTGTTTACAATAGCAAAAATAGAAATACCTACTTGTCAGGCATTGAGCAAAAATCTAGGGGTATTGCCGTATTCTGACTGGTCAAGATCTGTTTTGCAAATGTAATTTCATAAAAAAACCCTCAAAATCAATTATGCAATATATACTATTGTTAAAAAAACTTAAAACAAATGCTTATTTGATTATCCTTCTTCACAGTATTAGCAATTTTTATGCTCCAGGGTAAACTAGGTTAATGCTTCTTTGTCGCCTCAGAACGGTGCTGTTGTTCATCCCTGAAGTATTGTTCCTTGACTGCTGAAGAATTACAAATGCAGTAAGTAGAAATACAAAATTTGATTTGCTTATTTCTTAAATTTCCTAATGCATTAGAAGAATCAACTTCCATTTGCAGTGTAATAGCCAGGAAGGACTCCACAAGAAAAACCTGACAGGCATTTTCCTATATAGTTCCCTTCCTATTCATCTCTCTTCCTATCCCTTTGCTTCCCTTCACTTTTTTTTTTTTAAATTTTTTTTCACTTTTTTTCCGTCCGTTTTGTGTTCAGCATCAAGTCACCTCGAGGATAGGCAGCAAAGGCAGTAATAGTATTTTATGGACTTACTAGTTAATAACTACAGCAAAATAGAATGTAAGAACACTCAAAACATTATGGAATTCGTTTTTGTTACTAAAGCATGAAACATCCAATCTGATTGATTTTAAAATATATTTATTAGTAGTATGTCCATATCATTCATATGCATTCCTGTATTGTAACTAATTTTCTTTAAAATATAAACAATGTTAAATTTAACATGCATTTCTGTGCTTTTTTCTTTTACAGTATTATACAATCGCCATCTCATTCTATATGGGTTCCTCCTCGTCATTCTCATTCTCCTTCTCTCCCAAAAAAGACTTCACCCAAATCCAATACTTTTATTTCCCCCACTACACTTTCCACCAAACAAAGCCCCACAATTAGACCACTGATCCCACCATTCACAGAAATTTCTTTTTCTGGAACTCTCCCCACATCTCCCACTACAAATCCTCTCTCTGAAACTTCTGCTACATCTACTACTGAAACTTCTGAGTCTTCCATCAGTGTTACCACTACACTTCCCTCTTCTGGGTCTCTTGCTCAACCTACCGTTCCAACTTTTCCTTCCATAGCTGCTAATAAATCTGTCGCTATTTCCACACCTGCAACAAAATCTGTCACTAATGCTGGTTTCTCAACTAAATCTGATGCTGCGCATCTTACCAAGCCTATTACAATAATCTCTCCTTCTGTAAATTTCACTAAACATTCTGCAGTTTCCTCTTCTGAGCTTCCCCCCAAACATCCAATACCAGTTCCCCATTTTGAGATTACCACCAAATCTGTGGCACAGATTCATCCTGCTACAAATTCGACTGTACCTGTTTCTCATAACAAAACCATTACTGCTGCACCTGTTCTTCCCCTTACTCCTTTCACAATAACTTTGACCCCTACTGTTAGTCCTGTCAACCATTCTGTCTCAGCTTCTCATCCTCATTCTACTGCTGAAGGCCATGGGAGCACAGGTAAATATGACAAGTAAAATGATTATTTCTTTTTTTTAAATTTGAATGCAATTTGCTGAATTTGCTTTTAAACTTTATTAAACAAGATTATATATCTGAGCTGTGACCTTCCAATTACTGTGAAAAATCTGAGACAACTCTAATGAGGTGTGTACTTATTTTAAAATACATTCAGATGCCTTTGGCCATGGTGAGTGGTACCTCACCCTACACATTGTTTGGTAACTGTAATAGATAGGTGCTGTGCTAAGTTCCCCAAAGGTACATTTGGCAGAAAAAAATAAGTTATAGATCCAACTAGCTATTTTTTTTAACTAAGCAATTATTTAAAATATTGCAAATCAATGTTAGATCTTCCTTAAAATATTTTTTATTAGGAATATTTTTAGTGGCTCTGTATTTTCATATGAAGATTGTATGCTTCTTTACAAGCTTCTTTTCAAACAGCTGACCTTATCTTGATGCTATTCTACTTTCAGGCATCCAGTGGCTAAAACTCCAAAATAATAGATCATTTAGCATCACTAATGGACTGATGTGAGGAACTTTGTTATCAATAAAAATGTGGAATTAATGCTGACCATTTGAAACCTTGCTTTACGTTTTCTTAAGATTTAAAGTATTGCTATCTGCAAAGTAGCTGATAGGGAGAAAAAGGAATTCTGTGTCCCATAACATGTTGAGAAACCTTACAGGTTGTGATGAGATTTGTTGGTCAAGAGAACTGCTTATTCTTTCTGCTTCTCAAAGCTTGCGCCATTTGTTGAGCACAATGTTTAAATAAATGCACAACTTTTCTTTTGTCACAGGAAAGATACTGTCAGATACCACATACACAACTTCTGTATATACCACCATTAATACCACCATAGCTGAGAAAATTGTATCCAAAATAGAAAATGATTTAGCAGCTGGAAAAGTAGAGCCAAATGATGTAGAAAGGATGATTAGTGAGGTTAGCAAAGTCCTGACTGCTTCTCAACCATTACCGCCCCGAATTTCTAACAGGTAGGTCATTCTGGCAATAGATTAAAGGCATATTGTATTGACTGTCTGGATAAATCGGCTTCACCAAGTTTCACTTTTTCATAATCTTAATCCAAAAGAATATTTCTTCTTCTTTAATGTACTTACATAAAAAGGAAGGAGTATTATTCCAGTGTTACCAGCTCTACTATAATATAATGTCATGGAAAATGTATTTTTTTGTGTTGACCCTACAATAAGTGAGCAGAGTCCACTGTATTTTACACTGCACTTGGATTGATAGCCAGAACTTGCCTGAGAATTTTGGGTGTATGTGTTTGGTAATACTAAGTATCTCCTTTTCTTAACAGAATTATAAAACTGGTGGATTGTATTGGCTTAAAACTGAACTTTTCATCAGTGTCTGCTGATTTTGCTTCCCCTTCCTTGGCTCTGGCAGTTGTCAAAACCAACAGCATCCGCTCCAGCCAAATGTCTTTTGCTGTCCAGGACTCAGCTGATCTCCAGGTTAAACACTGATAATTCTAAATACTTAAAAAATTCTCAAACATTTATTTTTAAGTATTTATGGTTTTATATTTATATGTAACATATTCTGTATCTATGTCACAATTTCAGGCGGTTTTGTTTGTGTTGGTTTCAGAGAAAAAATATGTTGTTTTTTAAGCCCTCATAGTTTTTCCTTTCATTTTCTACTACAGTGTAAGTAAGTAACAGACTTAGCAGAAACTGGCATTTGACTAATAAGCTGTTACAGAGGCTACAACCAGAATACTGAATGGACAGAGTGCTTGGTGCAATAACTGCCTCAAAAACCCTGAATCATGAGTCACTTAATTGCCCACCCTGACAGTGCTGAAATCTGTCAAGGAGTGTTGCCAGATGGCTTCAAGGAGATTAATTGCAGAGGGTTCCAGGAAAGAACTATTATGTTGCTTAGATAATTACATTCATACATTTGTTACTTATGACTAGTTGGTCTCACCAACAAAGCAGTGCTTCGAAAATTTGGGTTCACTTTGTTTCATTCCAAACTTCCCTCCTGGTTGAGGAAATAATTTGGACAATACCAGCCTGGGAGGCTTTAGCAAGGAGACAGGGAAAGTTCTGGACAAATTTAGTCACATTCCATCCTCTTGGAGAAGGAACTAACTTAATGTAGCATGACCCATAAGTTGTACTGAAACTGTTCTGTGATACTGAAAATAATATGAAACGTTAACATTTGAGTTCTTTCCTATTTTCTTAGCAATATGTGGTGCGTGACTGTGAGATGACTAGGAGGTGGTAGTGCCAAAAAACAGATGTTTGCTAAGTAATTTTCTGGAAATGCCATGGCACTGGCAATGAAATACAGAGAATTTTCAACAAGTATCATCTAGTTCAAACCAGAGCAACAGGAGCACTTTTGTGGAATTGAGTTGGAATTACTTTGGTAGCTGTCTAAACCAGTGATCTCCGAACTGGTGTGTGTCCATTGGGGTGCAGGAGGAAAATATCTTTTATATGATTAAATATATTTTTAAAAATAATGTTTAATTTTTATCTCATCCTTTTAAAATTTCTATTTTTGTGTATTTTTTATAACATGCACAATATATTAGTACAGTAGTACATGCATATTACTTAGATAGATATATTTTGGAGTGCATACTCAAAAAATTTTAGGAGTGATCAAAAAAGTTTGGAGACCACTGGTCTAAACAGAAGAGTTAAACCATATTGTAAGGGCACCGTGGAGAGCTCACACTGTTATTCCTATTACAACCATTCTTTGAATACACACATAATTTCTTTCTTCAGTTCTGCTGATTCTTCACATCTCTCAGGAACTCTGAGATGATGATATTTATATGTAAAGGGACTAATGGGTGACAAGAAAACATTAGAGATTTTGTACTTAACAAAGCTCTTTGTCCTATAAGTACAGCAGAGAAAACTGGGTGAAAGTTCAGATCATGTTTTTGTAATGTTACATCACTAAGCTCTTGAGATATCTGAATTGTAGCTTATCCAGTTTATTTTTGTCATTTTTGCCAGCTGATCATAAAGTTACGGTTTATGTTCCTAGGTTCTGCTTAACCTACTGTACTTAAAAAACTCTTGACAAATAATGACTATTTACAATTTTTCTGAATTCTGACATACTTTGTATGGTGCCTTTGCAGGCTTCTGTGCTGTGAAATGTTAATTTCCCTACACAGCTACATAGACTTACCTAGGTTGATTCTCTTCACCTTCTTCAAATCGATATTATCTACCAGTGATATGCTCTGTCTGTGTAAGCAAATGTGTAAAGACAGAGTATTTTCAGTGGTAGGCAGACTTGAAATGAGTGCATCATTTTCAGGCCTGCAGATGCTATTTATTCACTGGATCAGAACAGGAATGAGAGAGCAGCAGTGAGTTCCTGACAGTGATTACAGAGATATGCATTTCAAAGTTCTAAACTGAAAATAAGTCACAATTAAATTTTTCTTTAGTGACTGAAATGAAGCATAAATGTTGCATTTATTTTTCAGATATCTCTCGGCATTAATTCAATCAATGACTTAAATAATCTTGGATCAATTATACTTCCTTCATCATTGCTGACCAGTTTACCTCCTGAAGAGTTGGACCTGGCTTCTAGAATTATATTCAACTTCTTTAAAAAGACAACCGTGTTCCAGGTATCTTTTTGATCCTTTGTTCTTTGATTTTAAACTCAAGCCTGGAGCAAAATAAAATACGAATGGACTTTTTTTTTCCCACAGAACACATTTCAAAACTTCCTGATTTAAAAAGTATTATTTTTGTCCAGTGCTCACTCTGCATAATAACTGAGTTTGAGGGTGCTGTGCTATACTGTTGTTTCAGTTAAGATTTCAAAATCTGATAATTTTTTGTTGTTCCAGGATCTGTCCTTGAAGAATGCATCTTTAATCAGCAGTGTTATATCATCAAGTGTTTCTAACCTCACAATTAGCAACTTAAAGGCAAATGTTACTGTCACTTTACAGAATATCAAACCTAATCAGGTATGATTAACATTTGGGCAGATTTAAAGTACAATTTTCTTGCCTTCATTGGAGTTTTTATAGAAGAAATACTTTACCAAGAATACAGATCAGTTGGTTCTGCTTTACTATTGTGGACATTTAATCATCATATGGACTTTCAAAATCACTTATCTTTACTTATTTATCACTGGTATAAATTTTTGTTCCCAAATGGTTTCAGGTAATTTTGCTCTATCACTTATCCATCCAGGTTTTATCTTTCCTACCTACTCTTCTGTTTTATTTTTCAAAGAATAAACACTCTCAGATGAGAGCCTGACAGTAGGAGTCACTCCAGAGTTGCTGCAATTATGATGTTTGTAGGTGCTGCAAGGCCAGAAAGCAATATAAGTCCTTTTTCTTAGGGGGAATGTGGTTCCTTAAACTGGAACACAGGTTTGTGTCATCTGAAATAATTAAGGCTCATATACAGCATCTCTTTCCTAAATGAGCATCAAATATTAAAATCTTCTATCCCATATTTTAAAAGAGTTTAAACTACTATAAACTGAAAATGTAGGGATTCCCCTAATGTACCTGAGGCTTTTTTCCTAGATCTGGCTTAGTGTAGCCTTTACTTGTATTGATATAATACTGAGTTTTGAGATATAATTGTAGAATTATTAGTATTCATAGCAGTATATTGTATAACTGCTACTATTTTTAGGATTTTCATATGTGTGTGGGAAATCTATATGTAAACCTTTAACATCATAGTAATTTAAAGTGATCAAATGTTTGCAAATGAAAAAATTTTTCCTTTTCTGTGTAATCATTTTCTTGATAATTACAAAATCAGGAAGGATGAGAAATCCCGAGAATTTGTACAGTGTGGGAAGGCAATGAAACATCATTCATAATGTTCAACCAGGACTAGCTAGCTCCTGTATAGTGACTTCAGATTTCTTCAGCATATTTTCACGTCTATTTCAATATTAATCCATTCTATGCACCTAAATTAATTTTCCATTCATGTAAAACAGGTATATTTGTTGTATACAGTATTTATTCTTGCCTGCATTTTGTAGATAATTTAGTTAATAATGTAGTTAATAACGTAGTTACTTTATGATAAACTCATAGTTTGGTAAAACATTTTTTTCTTACCTCCCAAACAGGATAATTCAACAGTTAGATGTGTTTTTTGGGACTTTAATAAAAATGGTAAGTAATTGAGATCACCCAAGATACCATGCTGTTTTAGTGATGTTAACTCATGTTAATATAAATGAAGTCTTTTATAACAAGGCTGTTTTCTTTAACAGGTGGACATGGAGGCTGGTCATATGAAGGATGCATAGTTAAAGAAAGTAGAGTAAATGAAACAGTCTGTTCATGCAACCACCTCACAAGCTTTGCAGTTTTGATGGTAATTATTTTAAAAATTATGCAGTTTTACCTTGACTCAAGAAAATATTTAAGCGTGTGTTATCTTTAGCAAATGAAGGTTCAGTAAGCACATACCACCTATGAAATACTACTCAGGTTCTGTTCACTTCAGAGGTAGTACAGGTAGCCATAAAATTAGTCATGTGCTTAAGCTGTTTGTTGAAGCCCATGAGTTCTGATGAAGTAAAAAAATCCAAAAGTTCTTATTAAACTGCAGCTTTTACATTTAGGCAGTTGTTTATATTGCAGGAAATGAAAATTAGGACAAATCAAATTTAAAACAGATTTTAATCAAATGGGATTTCACAGTTAGAATCATAGAATATCTCAAGTTGGAAGGGACCCATAAGGATCATCGAGTCTAACTCCCTGCTCCTTGGAGAACTAGTCTGGCTTTTCTGTTTTTCCACTAACGTTTTATGAAATGCATGATGAAAATAACGGTTTCTTTTTTTGTTTCTTTTTTTTTTTTTCCCAATTCCCCAAGAGGGAAAGGTGCATTTGGGTTTTGGTTGTTTTTTTTTTTTCTCTTTTTCCATTTAAGAAACATGTTCTCTGAAATAAACTTCTGTTTCCATTTTAGAACTTGTATGGAAATACCGCTTTGAATCCCACACAAGAATTGGTGCTGACTTTTATATCCTATATAGGCTGTGGCCTCTCTGCAATTTTTCTTTCTGTTACTCTCGTGACCTACATAGCCTTTGAGTAAGTACCTGTTCAACTAAGCTCCCATTATTTTTCAATTATGATTGCTTTTAGTCTTCACTGCAAAGTCCTTTCCAATAGTTATGGATTCAGTCACCATTAATAATGCACAAATTTGTTCAGTTTACCAGGAAGGTGTTGATTCAGTCTTGAGGAATGTTAATCTTGTGGACAAGTGAATTAATTATGAGGCTCTATGCAGTAAGAAGTGAGCACTCTTAAATATTTTATAATGGATTATCATAATAGAAGTGTGAAAGAATACAACATATATAGAGCAGTGCAGAATGATAGCATTTTTAAGCACATTTGTATTCTTTGCTGTTTGTCAGAACATTTTCTTACGTTAGAGCCTTAACTACCAAATCCTCCATATTATGTTTTGGAAATCCTCCTTGAAGTTATTTGGCACGCACTTGTTCTCTCATTATCCTGTCATCAAGAACGTACTTGTCTCCACCAAGGTTTTAGAAGCCTAGTCAAAAGCGTAATCTAGTTTAGCAATAAGAAACAGTCACATTTTGGTTTTTTGGAAGTAATGTAACAAGAAGAAGTCAAACATACAATGTGAAAAAAAAGTAATCACAGTGCTAAACTCCAGAAATCCAAGTTATTGTCTGTATTTATGTAACCTTATTATAACAAACTGTGTTCATACTGTTAATTTGGAAATCTTTTGTAAATTACTCTCTGCATGTATAAATGTGATATATGAAGCATTATATATGAATGAAAATATATAAAAAAAACTTTCTTGGCATTTGTTCACAAAGGACTACAAGACAAAAAGCAAGACAGTTGATGTCATCTCACTAATTTGCTTTTTTAGGAAAATCCGGAGAGACTACCCCTCCAAAATCCTTATTCAGCTGTGTGCTGCATTACTTCTGCTCAACTTAGTTTTCCTCCTTGACTCATGGATCGCACTGTATGATACACGAGGCCTGTGCATTGCAGTTGCAGTATTTCTTCACTATTTCCTCTTGGTTTCCTTCACCTGGATGGGCCTAGAAGCTTTCCACATGTATCTGGCCCTTGTGAAAGTCTTTAATACCTATGTGCGGAAATACATTCTTAAATTTTGCATTGTTGGTTGGGGTATGTATTTTTTATTGTATTATTTTTATTTTTTATTAGTATCCTTTTGGATGCTAAATAGATAAACCCTCTTATCAAGTATTTCAGTGAATGTGACACGGTTGAGAAATGAAAATGAAGCAGTCATTAAATGCTACGACCTTGCAGTGTTTATTATCAGTAAAGCTGATCCTGTATAGTCCACCTTTCTGATTTAGGGAACTCCTCCCTAACTGCAGAACTGAGGCTGCTGCAATGCAAATTGATAATGAACTTCCCTTGTGCAAGTAAAATAGAACCAACTTTTTCCATTTACCAGATGGATGGCATCAGTTCTATTTTGAAAATAAATGCCAATAAGTATATATATTCCATTTCTGGGATAGCACAGTGGCTAACAAAACACAGCAAAACAGATCTAACTGGATCAATGAAGAAGAGATTCTGGACCTGATTATCCTCTCTGGCCACTGGGATAAACATGAGTGAAGGCACTAAAATCAATAGAATTGTTTTCCTAAAACAGATATAAGAAAAAAATCTGGTATCCTGTATTTGATGTTTTAAATCAGTTTGATGGTGGGTGGTATTTGTTGCCTTTATTCAGAAAGGTTTGGAGGTAACTGTGGAGAAAAACTCTTGTTTCTTTGCAAGCTACCCTCCTGAGCAGTTTGAATGCTCAGGTTTTTAGATTCTTTCGGACAGCTAGTAGTCAACAGAATTCAACAGAAAAAATTTCAGAAACAAGTTGCAGATTTCACATAAAAATAATAATTTCAAGTCATCATAATACTGTCTTTGTCATTATTTTCACTTGCGTGTTTGCTTATAATCTTTTAGGGTTACCAGCAGTAGTTGTGTCCATTGTGTTGGCAGTATCACCAGATAATTATGGACTTATAACCACTGGAAGGGTTTCAATAAACAGACCTGATGAATTGTGAGTTAAAGAGAGGTGCTTTTTTGGGTGTGGGTGGGAGATCCTATGAAATTGGTTTTCTTTAAATTAAAGGTGGAGAATGGAGCAATGGGAGAGCTTTGAAATGGTATAGCTCTACAGTATGTCATGTGTTTTGTGGTTATTGCCTATATGAAAGCTCTTACCCTTTGGCCAAAAAAATACTTTTTACTAAAGAGGCAAAAATAGTTTGCACGTGCAACAAACCACACCTTTGTCTCATGTTTATTTTACTTAATTTCTGTTTCTGATAATGGCTGACACAGTGTTCTTGTGTTCTAGCTGCTGGATTAAAAACAGAATTGTCTTCTATATTACTGCTGTGGGATACTTTTGCCTGATATTTCTGATCAATATCAGCATGTTCATTGTTGTGCTGATCCAGCTGTGTCGTATCAAAAAGAAAAAACAACTTGGTGCTCAAAGAAAAACCAGTATTCAAGACCTTAGGAGTGTTGCTGGCCTCACATTCTTGCTGGGAATTACTTGGGGATTTGCTTTCTTCACCGTAAATGAGGTATTTACTTACCTCTTTACTATTTTCAACACTTTGCAAGGTAAGTTACTTCTTCATGTGACAGCCTGTTGCATACAAAGTAATGAGCAAAACATTTGGAAATGGCATTTTCTTGATTCAGCAATAAAGATGTAATTTTGATACGTGCTTTAACATGTTAATTAAATTAGAGATGATACTGTTTTACTGTAATCTTAAATTACAGGTATGTTAGAATAAGGTACAGGAAAGCTACCTACTATTTATATGTATAGTGTATTTATATCTATAAATATTAACATTTTAAAAATTGTCACGGAATTGTTGGAGTTGGAAGGGACCTCTAGAGATCATCTAGTCCAACTCCCCTGCTAAAGCAGGATTGCCTAGAGCAC
>JAOXNO010000001.1:128829813-128870598 GCA_028565335.1 Limnodromus scolopaceus
TTGCCCCTCGTCCTGTCACTGGGAACCACTGAAAAGAGTCCAGCTCCATCATCCTTCAACCCACCCTTTAGATACTTGTAAGCATTAATGAGGTCTCCCCTCAAAACCAGACACCACTGGAAGTGACTGTATTTCTCTAGTCAACAGATCAATTGTAAATACTCTTATTGTAAGTGTTCATATAATAATGCAATTAATGTTGTGAAATCTGCTTACCTATGGCTTAAGGGTGAGGTGTGATATTCAACAAAGGGCCATTGAGACAGGCAAGGCTGCAAAATCTGAAAGTTAGTGATCTAATTCTTAAGCATGGCCTTTTGTACTTAAGAACATATAGGAAGTAGATATGAGGGCATACAGCTTTGCAAAGACCAGGATGCTACTGGACATATCCAAAATCAGAGTTTGAGAGGCTGCAAAAGCTTTCATATAAATATGAGGTACCATAGGTGCTGACAGTTATCTAAGTATACCTGATTTGCCCTACTAAAGTTTAGATTCAAGCCTCTGCACTTTAGATGGCTTAGATGCTGATGCCCCAGAGAGATTAAAGCAATGAAAATTGCAGTTCAGTGTATTTCTCTGTTGGCTATGTTGATTTTTTTGAGTACCTTACTCTTTGGTAAATTGAGGAGTTGAACCCACATCTTCCCAGGTCTTGCATGGGATTGTGTTCAACTAACACAAGACTAGATTCTGTGTGGTCAGAATAATCTACGTGAAAGTGAATCTAATGTGGAAGTTCCCCTTTTACCCAGTTTTAAGTTAGGTGCTAGGCAAATTTAGATAATAGAAGTAATAAAGGTGTATAAATTGTATTGACTTTAATTAAGCTTATTCCAGTGTTTCAAAACTGTATTTGAAAATGGTATAGAACCATCTGGGTAGAGCAACACTTAGTTACATTCAGAAATTCATCCTAATAAAAGCCAAAGTTAAGAGAGCTACTTCGGCAAAGAAAGATGGGAGTAATCTCTTCTACTGGGATGTTACATGCTTAACTGGCCTTAAAAGCAGTGTAAACATAGCATACATGCACGTCTACACCAGTCTGATTTTAGTTTTCCTTCATGTTACTTTGTATTCATAGTAAACCTAAAATCTGTTCGAAGGGACACATTGCAGCTGGAAAATTGTGGTAAGACTGGGTGCCATTTTCCTTAAAGGAGGTTGATGATGATGGACTTTAAGCAAGGAAAATTAGGTCACACCCTGTGCCAGTGAAAACTGAATGAGAAGCAGACAGTGAGTCTGTGAAGTGGCACTGGCAAGAGACAGGGATGAGCCCCTTCCCTTCTAGAAAATACTTGGCTCTGAATTTGTGGTAAAGGGGGTACCATTTATTGTTATTTTAGATAAGAGTTATTTTCTTAGTATGAATGCGCAAAATTTTTTGTGTTACTGGTTCTGTTACAGTTGGTGGTAACAGGCTAGCTGCTAATGAAAGATGGGTCAGTGTCACACCATGTGCTAACAGCTGCATAGCCTGACAGTGTTGTATCATAACCTCTGTTTGACATTGCTTTGAAGTCTTTTCCAAAAGTGTTAAGTAAATTTCAGGATCCACAGAATTTTTCACTTTCTGTTTGATAAAAGGAAACTTTATTATGCACTTTGTGGGTTTGGTTATATTTGTTGTTCTAGTATTTGTGTGTATGATTCCTCTCATTTATGTAAGGGAAAAGTACTCTTCAGTGTTCAGAGTTGTAAACTTTTTCACCAAAGAAAGGCGTCATTACTTTTTATTAGAAATTTAAAAGAAAGAAAACCAAAACATTGTTCATTAAGAAGTAACAAAGTCAATTTTACAACATTCTCAAACATTATTGCTTTGCAGGGTTCTTCATTTTTATCTTCTATTGTGTAACAAAGGAAAATGTCCGTAAACAGTGGAGAAGATATCTCTGTTGTGGGAAATTTAGGCTGGCTGAAAACTCCGGTAAATAGGAATTTTTATTTTTATTTTTTTACTTCTGAATACTTATACTCAGTGTTAAGTTCCTAGTATTTTGTTATACTTTTAAAATAAAAAATCAATAAGTAACGTTGCTACAGTTGCAGGTCTAATTATCCATATATATCCAGGTATAATAAACCTCAAAAATTATACTCTTTAAAGATGGTAGTTGATGCAATTCCTACATGGTGTTGCATTAAGCTGTTAACTGCAGTTGATCTCTTCCACTGCAGTATAAAGGCATGTCTTTGCAGAATATTTTTGATAAGTTAGAAACTGTAAAATTTTTTCCACCTTCTGAGTCAACTCTAGTTTTTCCAGTGAATTCCACAAAAACAAGGTGAAGTGTAGTTTAAATCAAAAAAAGAACTACAAATGATTTTATGCTATTTTGTTAGTCAGTGGTTGACTTCTTATAAAGCGATATAGTTTTTATACACTTTAACTTAGAGGATCAACTGTACTTTAGTTATCTTTCTGATCTGGTCTGCAGTCTTAAAGCTATGACAGTTGGCTGCTTGTACTTAAAAAGGGCCAAAAGAAAAAGGAACTAGATTTAAATAATTTTAAACATCACGAATCGTGAAATTCTTAGGAGAATGCCATTCTGTCTAGAATACTTTGAGAAGAGTGGCTAGAGCCTTATTTTTATTTTAATTCAGTTGCATTATTAACTACTCTAGTTTTATATTTTGCTTATATGAGTTGTGCTATTTTCTGTAACATATATCTGTTGTAGACTGGAGTAGAACTGCTACTAATGGTTTAAAGAAGCAGACTGTAAATCAAGGAGTATCCAGTTCTTCCAATTCCTTACAATCAAACAGTAACTCCACTAACTCTACAACACTGCTCATGAATAATGATTACTCAGTGCACATGAATGGAAATGGTATGTATAATAATGCAAAATAGTATTTCTCAAGTTTTCTTTTTTCTTAACTTAAAACAGAGTGCTATGCTCTTTCATGCTTGCGTAAAATGAAGCGCTGACAAAATACTATTCATAAGTATAGGGTCAGAATATTTCAGGATGTCCTCACAAATGTTTTATGGGACTACAGACAAAGTTTTAAAATATCCATTTCTCCTACTCAGTGGGAATTCTTGATTTATATATGAAATAGTAGGTAATGTTCATTGTTAGAGCAATTATTTACCAGAAGCTGCTGGTAACACTTGTCACCTGAATATATGACAATAAACTTCAAGCATGTTTTAAAATAGTTTATATTTTAAACCTTATTAAAACACACGTTGCCTGAAAAAGAAAGACATACAGGATAATAACGTATCTTGAAAGTATGAAGGAAATCGTGTAGGAAGTAATAAGAGGAAGAATATTAATAGAATGCTCACATGGAAGCTGCTTATGAGAGAAGTAAGAGAAAATGGAAACTATAACTTACAAAATCACCTCAGTGAACAGAGCACAGCTGAGAGATCTGCCTCACTGTTGGCTCCAGAGTAAGTATTGAAACTAAATTTCTCTATAGCTCTTAAAAACCCCTGTGGGTTTTTTAAGGATGTTTTTGCCTTACAGAAATCTATCTTTGTTGCAGGAAACAATTTTTCAGAAGTAATATTCTCTGTCCTTCCTATTCTAACACAGTACTGTCTTCTGAACTGTTACCATCTGCTCTGTTCCTGAGAAGTTGAAATGCAGGTGTATGTAGAACTCAAATCAATTTCACTTGCAAATTGGTGTGGCTTATTTGTCTGTTGAGAAAACTAGATATGAATCTCCACTGAATGTACTTATTTAAAAAATATGTTTTTCCAATGGCCGTAATCTAGTTTTTCACACTCTTGCTGGACGGATGTCGTGCTGCTGATTTGAGCTCTCTCTTAGTAAAGACGGTCATTTTTTCAAAGAGAAAAATGATCTATAAATCTGTAATGTATGAAAGTCTAAATTGAGCAAAATTTACAGGACATTATCCCTGCGTGCCTAAGGTATTTTTCCCAGTTGATCAAGAGTTGAGGCTAAGAAGTCATGCCATAGTATGAAGTTGTAGAACGTGCTCACAGGGGCTGTGTTGTCCTCGTTTCCTGTCAGAAGACAGCAGATGATCTGTGGCATTATCTCATCAGATAATCTCTCAGATGGACAGAGTAAAAGCTATGGAATTTGTATGTGCTGCCCCCTTAATAGGTTACTGTCCATCCGGATGTACTAGCTGTATATTGCAAAGAAATCACAACATTTCAGGAAATGGCATTTGGACATGCCCTGAACAGCTGTCCAAATTGAGCTTGTAAAATTAGTTCCTTTTTTTTTTTTTTTTTGTTACTCCTTTAGAAAACCTCTCTGTTTGGATACCACACAATGCAATCAATTAACATACTTTGTATCTAACAGGTCCGTTGGGAACCAGAATCCAGTAACTCTCACTGTCATCAAATACAAAGCAAGGCAATATTTTTAGGTAGAAGTAATACCTTTCAAAGAGAGAGAAATTTTCAGGCACAAAACCCAGCATGTCTTGTAGGGTTTTTTTCCCAGCTGTGTTAGTTACTCTGATGAAAGATGCCGCCTCTCCATTAAAAATGCTGATGGACACCTACAAAAGCATTTTGGCTACTTTTCTTGGCATAAAGAAAGATAGCGGCAATATTTTATTGAACTTGTTTGTTGTAGCAACTGAGTGAATGGTCCTGTTGTGGTTTTCCAGAACAAGTTTTTGTCGATTTGAGTAGTGTTTTAGAATGAGATGCAAAATTGATAATCTAAACCATTGAGCAATGCCCATTCTATGTGACGTGCTCCAGTCCTGTCCTAGTTTATTCACATAATTAGTTCTACGTGCTCCAGTTCTGTCCTAGTTTATTCACATAATTAGATCTTTCCAGTGTGAGAGTCTGTATGTCGTGTGCAAACAGCTTCTCAGACAAAGCAACTGAAAGAATTTTTATAGAACTTTGTTCCTGTACACTCATGAACCCAGATGTCTCAGATGACCCACCTCATCGCCTTTTCTATTTTATTTTATGTTTTAAATGCTGTGAACACTGTGTACCACATTCTCCATTCATATCAAAAGGGTTGTAGGATACTTTGCCTGCATAGTTTGTTAGACTAAGTAATTCTTCTGGGTCTTTAGGACTTCCACAAGAAGAGGCTAAACTTACGCTTGGATAGAGTTAGTCTTCCCAGCAAAGCTCCTTGAGGCAATTCCTTAGGCTTAATCTTCCAAACACAGGGTAGTTGTGTCTCAGAAGAGCTGGGCAAATGCCTCCAAAAGGTAGCTGACTGGTGTTTGATAGGAACATGGGATC
Source organism: Limnodromus scolopaceus (assembly GCA_028565335.1). Lineage (NCBI taxonomy): Eukaryota > Metazoa > Chordata > Aves > Charadriiformes > Scolopacidae > Limnodromus > Limnodromus scolopaceus. Next base: position 128,835,050 of record JAOXNO010000001.1, read on the forward strand.
TTCTAATTTGCTGTACCTGATTTCCCTCTTAGAGCTAGAACTTCAAAATAACATTGCAATACTACATTTTAAAAAGTGAGCTCCAAAAACAAAACAGTCTAGAAATTAAGACCTATGTCATAAACATACTGAGCTCTAAACACTTAATGGTTTTGGCTTCACTACTTCCACTGAAATGCTATTCCAGATGCAGGATTGAATGACTTGCCGTGGTTAAGTTTGGGGTGTCTAAACAGCCTGTGGCTACGCTTGCCTACTGGACTGTGTAACTTCATCTTTTCATGGCAGACTAATGTTTCCTTGTTTTTGGTTTTTCTCTTACAGGTTTGTATGTTTGGGAAACTACCATTAGGTATCACATGGCTGAACCTGCAGATTTCCTCACTGAGAAACAGAAACCACCCTTCTGAATTTGTTCACAGAATAGCCTTATTTTCTTCTCAGATTTTGCCCTAACGTGAGGGCACAGCTATTTTGAACACTCCTAAAACAAACCAGTTGTAGTCACCCAGGGGGTTAAATAACTATATATGAACAATTACAGTATCGGCAAATATAGTGATTTTCTGTCATTTCAGTCTTTATCAGATTTGAATTGGTTAACAAAGCAATTCTCATCTTACCCTGTTTACATTTGTGCTGGTTTAGTGCTTGATGGCCTTTTAAATTAACAATTAAATATTAGACTTTAAGAGGTTTTGCATAATCTCTTGGGCCAATGCTTCCATTTTGTGGGTCGAGTGGCAGCTCAGTAGTTTGGCATGGAATTTGCAATCTTTGACAGCCATCACCACAAACCCACTCCCTTAAACTCCCATCCTGAGATGTTTAAGTTAAGTGTATTACATTTTCAAATTGGTAGTAAGCTTTATCACGTAGAAATACATGTGCACATCATATTTTAAAAATGCTGTCTTTCATTCCAAAGAAAAGTTTGCCAATGATTTGTTTACATTTTACAATGATCAGTTTACAACTGATACACTGACATCTGCTTGAATCGGTAGGGTAACTGCTGAAGGGTATGCAGTCTGCCTGAAGTGAAAGATTAGTTTGGGTAGACTGATACTAAACCTGTGTGCTTGGGAGCCATAGCCCAGGCAGAATAGAGAAGAGCTGGCCAGGCCAGCCACTCAAGCAGAAGAATCCTTTCTGCAGGGAGGGATTAAGTGCAGGGGAGAGACATCACCAAATACCTCTCCCTCTGGTGACCCCAACAAGAAATAGTCGAAGAGCATCCTGTAATGTGGCCCTTCCCCTTCTGGAAGAATTCAGAAGCTTGAGGTAGTGAGATAGTGAAAGGGGAAGACAGAGCCAAAGCAGGATTCTGCTGCAGGATAGGTGAGGTATTTGATGGACTGAATCCAGGCGTACTAGAGAGGATTAAATTTTGATCCCTGTAATAGAGTCATCTTTTACTGCCTAGAGATTTCTCACCACTGTTTCCTCCTCCCAAAAGCATAAACCACAAGCAGTTTCCATCTTCACTGTTGTGTCTTTTCAGTACATTTCCTGAAATCTACTAAATCATGATGATGTTTGTATATGAAGTGTTGTAAATATTAACACAAAGAGCAAATTTGGATGTGTTTTGTTTTTTATTAATGCTGTTTCTGGTATAAATGATAAATGACAGCTCTGCATCTGTGTTTGTGAACTCATTTCTCAGTGTTTAACAAAATGATCCCCTCCCAAAAGAAATACTATTTTCCCCATTGTGGTATTGCTTATCATTTACTCCTACTGATATGATACATATGATATCAGAATCCTGGCAGATCTTTTAAACTGGAGTGCTTTGGGAAAAAAATACAATTTCCAACCAGAAGCATTTGCACAAATACTTAAAAAAAAAATATCCTAATTCTCATTAAAATTATCTAGGACATGGTGCGTAGAGGTAGGAGATTCTGTCCAGTGAATTGAGCATTTGTGGAGCATTTCATTAATAGGCTGCAATCAGCAGTGGTATCACACATGTTCATTGTAGGTTTACCTCAATGTGTAAGATTCTCAGTCTAAATATGGCTTAGAGCCATGACTGGACCTAGGCTATATTCAGACTGTCCTCCAGAATTAAATGCTGCAAGTTGGCTTTCAAAGGAAAAAAATACCCTTGTTTTCTCAAACACATTCTTGTTTCAGATGCATGGCAAACCTGAGAAATCTTTTAAACGTAACTTCTTAAAGTAAAACTAGAATGAAAATTATTTTGCATCTTACCTAGTGATATTTATTCCAAGTCAAAGGCTACGTTCTGAGAATCGTGTCCTTCACTGCTTAAAATATGGAATCCTATCATGCGTAAATATATTAACATTTCTCAAATCTCTTACTGGTTTCACACAGGAGAAGACATGTATACAGAAAAATCCATATGTTGAAATTGTTGCAGGGATAAAATGAGAGTGCATGAACTCCCTGCAGTGACTGGAAAAGCATGGGAGACTTGATTCTAAATCTTTCTGATAGGGGATGAACTTTTTTTTTGTTTCAACAGGCCATCTTTCCAGTGAGAAGAATGGCGTTTCTTTCAGTGTACAGAATGGTGATGTGTGTCTCCATGACTTTTCAGGCAAACAACTTGTATTTCAAGAAAAGGATGATACAGGCAGCCAAAAAAGCCGTATCTCGCTTAGAAGGACTTCAAAGAGGGGAAGCCTAACTTTTATTGAGAAAATGTGATTTCCTTTTAAACAGCACATTGTTTTACAGTGTGAAGTAGAGATTTACTTTAACAGTTTTACATAATGTGAGCAGACCAAGAACTGATTTTATTTAATATACGGTACTGGAACTTCAAGGCAGCCATGCAATGGATTGACAAGGACAATTATTAACCAAAAAAAAAACAAACCCCAAACAAAAAACCAAAGGGACTAGCTACTATTTTGACAAGGTATTTTGGATGTCAAATTACAGCTGGCACATTTCCATTTTGATTCTTCATTGTAAGTTTTTTGAGTTTTTTAACATTTAAAGGAAAGTTTTGTTTAGATTTTTTTCATTACAACTAATTTTACCTGGATGTAACGCATAGTAGTATTGTATAAATGTAGGAAGTTACAACTTGTGAGTACAATGTTATCTTTAAAAATGTTATGCTGTCTTCAACTTTTTGTACGCTGTAGTATCAAACCCTATAGTGATGTAAATAAGCAGAAAAATAACAACTTCTAAGCCTCTCAATGATACTTTTATATTTATTTCTTGTAACATAAATTTAAATATTCCTATGTATAGAAAAACAGTTGTTGTTTTATTTTAACTTCTATTGTAAGTTTGCATTTGTCTTTAATGGAAATAATTAACTTCAACACAGAATGATACAGAAGTTAATTTGTTCAATAAGTGAAATCACTTACAGTGGTTTAAATAAATTCACTAGATACAGAACTGTAAATACAAACACTATCCATCTTGAACCTTTAGTGACAGAGCTGAACCTTTAGTGACAGAGCTCTTAGTACACCACAGAAGGATAGAAACTGGGCATCATTAAAGTAGAGTGCCATGAATGAGGGAGTGAAAAATAATGTAAGTTACAACGTTAGTGGCTTGAGTAAGGCAATGGGAGCTTTTGCCATTGATTTCAGCAGGGTCAGTATTTTATCTTGAGTGGTGGTTCCAGAGATTAAACACACTGCCATTTCTCGTTTGCAATGATAAGGAAAAGTAGAGAAGTGTTACTTTTTGAAGGAAAAAATACAGAGAATAAATGCTAGCGGCTATATTTAGTAGCTGAGACATTGTCTGTTTCATTGTGTGGCTGTTTTTTAAGCGGCAGCTCTTGAGCTATTCTAATGGGTTTCTCTGCTTGTACTTTGGCCCTTGGTTGGCAAGCCAAACCCTGAGGCCCTAGCTTAGTAATTTCTGAAGCAAAATTTCATTCACTTTGTGATATTTTTCTGAAAAAATTGGATTTTGGCTCTTCATACACAAGAGCTGAAAGAAAATAGTGCCCGTACAACATTGTGAATATTCTTCATGAACGGAAATTAGCCTGAGCCCTCGTGCCTCTTCACAGGTGTGTGCAACTGTGGCCATTGCTTTTTTCTCCTTGTGTTCTTGGGCAAAGGTTGGATGCTTCTGGTGCAGGAGCTAGAACAAACTGGTGCCACACTGCTGAGTGCCAGACCCTGTAAAGGGGATTTTTTGAGGCAGATGCTGGCTGGAGGGAAGCAAGGGGTTTGCTTTCCCAGAGCACTCGGTAGGGAGCCACGGAAACACACTTCTCAACAAAAAGCATCCGTTAAATGCCTCCTGTCTGGGGCTCTCTTGTAGTTCAGCAATTGAACTTCTTCAGTACTCAGACCCTCTTGTGGTTCTATATACAACGCATGGGTTCTTTTGGTCACCTATGTCCAAGACTACTCTGAATATGCTTTTAAAGTGAGAACTTCAAGTATTTGTTGTGTTTATCCACAAGGTTTTAACTGCATGTTAATAAAAGACGGTACTGGAATGCTAGTAGCTGGAATGCATTTCTGTGAATGCTTTAACTATTTGGCTGATTGCCTTTGCACTGTTTCTTGTAAATTTATTTAATGTTCCTGTATTTATATTTTCAACTGTAAAAAAAAGTAATAAATTTACAGCAAGTACAACACATTTAATGTATAAACTTTGTCTATTAGATAAATGTGTCATAATTCAGATTACAAGAGCTGCAGTACGTAACCTCTTGGAGGAAACGCTGACCTGGCCCTTACATTTGTTGTCTTCCACATATTTTACCACTCATGGTTCTAGCAGATCTGTTTTTAGCAAGGAAAACCCCGACGTAAGTGTGTCCAGCCAATGCTTGCCCTCAAGCCTGCTGAAACTCTTCCACAAGAATGTTGTGAGCAAAAGCACATAGCCGAGTTTGGCTTCGGTAATCAAACTGCCTATGGAAACACTCTGCTGTCACTGACCTGCTTGGAGTTTTCCTTTCTTTTTATTTTTGCACACTAGCATACGTTAGGATTCTTCTAATCATTTGTATTTGATTTATTCCTGGGGATGGGGGAGTCTCTTCTGACTTTGCCACTTAAAAGCAGCACATACATACTGCAGCAAAATTTTGCACCCACAGCAGCATATTGTTTTATCTCAGTAATTATCATCGTTAAAACTAGCTGAAAAAGTGTTTGCAGATTGGGTGCCGCAGTAATCTTTCGGTGCTCGGTCTGGCAGTTCAGCCATGGCAGCCCAGGGCTTCATGAAAGCTGCAGCCCCTTCCCCAGAGCGCAAAGTAAAATCCTGTGCATCAACTTGCGGCTGCAAAGCCAACCCGGGGACACCCGACGGGAGGTTTTAAGCTTAGTCATAGATAAACCGCAACGTGCTGCGTACGGCTGGCACCACCTCGCTCAGAGAAACCCTTCCCTAAGGGCAGCGTGCTGTCTCCTGCAGCGCCCATCCACACTTGCCACCCAAGTTCTTCCCGTTGCCAGGAGCACTGAGGAGAACTCACCAAAGATTTCTCAACTGTATGTAACACACGCCTTTATCTCCCGTGTCCTTGTCAAGTTTCTGGTTCTCTTTGCCCGACTTCCCTGCTTTCTGCTTGCTCCTGTCCTATCCTTGCTCGGGAGCTACAGCATGAACGCAGGAGCTGGGCAAGGGCACGACGGGTCAGAGGTGTGCACGGCTGAGCGCCTCCAGGGAGTGAGGGGCCTGTGGGAACAGCAGGTTCCTTTCCATCAGAAATCGCTAAATCTTGTTGTTTTATGAGGTTGGAAAGCCAAGGCCAGGGTGTGAAAAGTCTTGCGTTTTTTTTTTTTTTTTGCTTTTCATTCTATCTGGTCTCAAAACTGTTTTTTAAGGCTGGAAAAAAAACAGCTTCCAACAATCGTTCTGGCCTTTTGCGTTTTATCTTACAAACTTATGAAGAGGATGTCTAAAATCGCCTTTGTTTTTGACCGTTTAGCCTGACTTCTGTCACTTGCCGCGCTAGGGCTGGCGCTGCTCGGCCTTGCCTTTGCTCCTCGCCCGTCCCTCGGGCACCGACACCTCCCGGCGCCCCGGCGGGCTGCGGGGCCTGCCCTTCCTTCCGCTCGCCCTTCTCCTGCCGCTTCCCCGCTCTCCTGCTTCTTCAGAGAAGCCGAATTTGGGATTTCGCGCACCCCACCTGCACGGAACATCCCCTGCTCCCTCTCATTTCCCCGCCGCGACAGCCCGCCCTCCCCTTCGCCCACCCCCTCGGGAGGGAGGAGGCCGGCTGCCCCGCTCCGCCCCGCCCCGCCCCGCCTTGCTGCCGGCCGTCAGGGAGGAGGCCGCCGCCATCTCTGGCTGCCGCCGGGCCGATCGCCACCGGAGAGGAGGGGGCGGGCCTGGCAGCTGAATCGGCTGAGGCGGGAGGCGTAGGGTAGCGGGTCGGTCGGTCGGTCGGTCGGCTGGCCGGCCGTGAGGCGATGAGGAGCCGCAGCAACTCGGGGGTGCGCCTGGACGGCTACGCCCGCCTGGTCCAGCGGACCATCCTCTGCCACCAGGTGAGGGCAGCCGCCGCCGCGGGGCGCCTGTCTGGGGCTGGGGGCGCCCGGCGCCATGGGGCCGGCCGCGGCGCCGGCCGGGGGGAGGTCCTGCGGCGTAGCGACCGGCGTCGGTGACGGCAGCCTGGTTGTAGAACGACGGAGCCGGTGGAAGAAAATCTCTCCTCTGCCCGGCGCAGGGCCTCCATTCCCTATCGCCCCCTTCCCCCGCCTGAGGGGGAGCGCGGGGGGAGCTGAGGCGGTGCGGATCCTCGGGGCTGCTCGTTAGCCGCTTGTGTAAACGCACGCTGGAAAATAGGTGGGAAATACAGAGGTTTGCAAAGAGTGATGCCGCGTGTGGAGTGCGTACGTGGTGCTGTTACACACAGCGCACCCGTTGTAACGCTGTATGTATATGTACGTGCCCGTAAGGCAAGTAAGCCCCGGTAACAGAGAGGTCCCTGGCGGGGCCTCTGAAGTATGTCCGTGGGTGTGAATCCAGGGCAGGGGAGGCAGCAGCCGGTGTGCGGGGCTCTGTGCGGGGCCGGTGTGCCGCGCTGCACGTACCCCGGCCTGAGGCGGGTCCGGCTTGTCCGGCCTGGGCTTTAGCGGAGCTGCCGGTGCCAGGCTGCCTGTCGGCGGGGGTGCCCGCCGGTGAGAGCGGTGAAAGAACGAAGGCGTCAGGGGCTGGTGGGGAGAACCTCTGTGTTTTCTGGCCAGCGCAGACGTACAGCGCTCTCTCTCGCTTCGCCCAGGTGGGCTCTTGAGGACTCCGCAGTGTCACGCTTCGGTGAAAACAGTCCGGTACGTAAAGATGAGGGCAACGGGGCTTTGTGCACAAGTCAGCTCCCCAAATATACTTAGTTGCTGAGAGTTACAAGAAAACTGGAAAGCAGTGAAAGAAGAGGTTAGGACCCAAATCTGCTTAGGTCGGTAAGATTTTTGTCACTTTTTGTTGTGGGCACAGGGTCCAAACGCCTGTAAATTAATGTTTGTGTACTAAATATTGTAAACTTATTAGAAACAAATGCAAGAACGTGGTATGAGTGGTGTGAGAAGATACTTTTGCTCTCTTGCTCTTCTGAGGTGCAGGAGATGCTTTGAGTTGTGCTTCTGTCTCTGCCTTTTGGCTGCAGGATCACCTTGGACAAGCCACTGTTTTCCAGTGCCTGCCTTAATTTCTGTGTTTATGGGGTGCGGATGCTGCTAACAGCCTCCATTAGAGGAGAGATGGAGCCTCTGAGATGCAGAGATCAGGCATGCCCCTTGAAAGCTATGCCTTAATGATATTAATAGTTAACAATAATAAAAAGGGTGACTTAATGGTAATATGGGAGTCTATACCAGTGACCCAGAATTTTGTAATTGCTCTTTACAGTGCTTGGATGCATGTTCCCGGCTCAGTGCTGCCTTTTCCGCTAAGTGCTCGATGCTGGGGAGAATTCAGAGGTGGGGGAAGGAGATAAGTAAATTTCCATCTGTGTGTGGAAAGCAAGTCACAGGCTAGCAGCAAGGCACAGGAACAAGAGTATCACAAGAGGGCCCAGAGAGATGCTGCAAGGCAGGTTTCTAGATCTGTTTTCTGTACTCTTTACAGTTTCCCACTGCAATAGATTGAAAATGCCCTGCTCAGCTGGGTGTAGAGATGCGGTGCTTGCTCGTGCAAGTTAGGACAGTTGTCTTTGGGCCATGTGCAGCCCCGTCTTGCTTGGGAGCAGAGTAGCCCATGGCGGGATGGACTGGGTTTCTGCTTCACTGCTGCTGGTGCCTTTCAGGATGGAGCCAGGGAGGGGGATTTAAGCCATCAGTTTGCCCAGGAGCGAACTGGCAGAAGAGCCAGAAGGCATTTAAGATGCTTCTGAACGCAGGGGTGATGTGTGACTGTGACCTTGTACCTCACATCTACAAGTGTCCCAGATGTGCAGACTTTGACACATCAGCTGGTGTGCTCTGATGGAGGGCAGTAATGAGCTTGCTCGTAAGGATGGCTTCAAGTTGCACCAGGGGAGGTTCAGGTTAGATATTAGAAAATATTTCTTCACTGAAAGGGTTGTCAGGCATTGGAATGGGCTGCCCAGGGAGGTGATTGAGGCACCATCCCTGGAGGTATTCAAGAGACGAGTGGACATGGTGCTCGGGGATATGGATTAGTGTTGGGTGGTGTTTTGTGTGGTGGGTGTGGTGTGGTGGTGTGTGGGTTTGGTTTTTTTTTTGTTTTTTTTGTTTGTTTGTTTGTTTTTTTATTTCTGTTGGTTGGACTAGATGATCTTAAAAGGTCCCTTCCAACCTAGGTGATTCTGTGATGCAGGGAGGAGAACACCTAGCATGCTCAGGAGCATTTTGCTCTGTTAAGAAGGTGTTTAGTACACCAGGGGTCAGGTTTTTCAGTAGCAACAATTGATCTTGCATTGATTCCAATCACTCTAAATCAGTGTCATTTTAGAGGCATATTTTACTTCAGAATATAAGTGCCACCAGGCAGACATGCATTCAAAGCGCAGGTCTGGACCTTTCACCAGGAGTGACAGTTTTTGTATGCAGTACCTTGTAGTATTAGAGCCATAGCAAACTTTTTTTTGTTGTTTGACAAGCATTGCATTCTGCTGCCCAGGCCCTGCGGGATGCACAGTGGTAGGTACAATCCCATTAAAGGATGAGATCCTCGTACAAGGAGGCTAAGACCCAAACCACTGGCTCCTCTCTCATGCTTTTGCATTGGTTATAGCGGCCTGCTGTGGTGTGGGGTCTGCCAGCTATTGCATGTGGCTCTGGGGACAGGGGCCAGAGGGATGCTTCCATACTGTAGCTGAGCAATCACTGAAGAGCATCACCAGGAGGCTGTTCTCAGCTGCTTATTACACTTGATAATTTGAATAAGAAGAAATGAGAGTCTTAAGAGATGTCCGTAAAATAGCAAAACTTAACTTCTATATACATTTTAAGTATTGCTAGGGGCACTATAAGAGAAAAGCATATGGAGCTGATAAGGGGAGCTTATCTAGCATATGTTTATGGGTAACCCCAATTGTGTTATGTCTGGTTTCATGCAAACAGTCTATCTGCAGACTTTGCTAGAGCTTACGTCAGTTTTCGTCTGATGGATCAATGAGGCAGATGCAAATTAAATAGATTTTCAGCAAGATGCTAAATGTGGGCTTATGTGTATTGCTGCTCTGGTTAGAACCCCTCTATTTTTGTATTCAGCCTGTATTGCTGAAGTTCTTATTAGCATCTGGTGCCCACTAGGAACTGGTGTTGTGTTTTGGGGTTTTTTTTGTCTCCTGACTAACAGATAGACGTAAAAATAGGATTGGGCATGATACAACAGTTTAAAGTCTTAGTCTAGAAATCAGCTTTCTGTTGTGCTCTCAGCTCACAGAGCCCATGGGTGCTGGCAGAATTCTTTGCGCTGTGGCTCTGTATGTGCAGTGTGATTTGCAGGATGAGACCTGCTAGTCCAATTAGTGATCACTGCGTAGATGTAATGCTTTGAAGTACTAGCTGAGCTAAAATCCCTTTGACATCTTTAGGGCTAAGCACGCTCAGTGTTTCTTTGGGCTCTTTAGCACTGTGTAACGGTTGTACTTTTCACGTGGTGTCAGCAAGTAACAGAAGAATATAACTGTAATTTTTAAGAATAAGTACTTTCTAAAAAAAAAACCAAACCCAAACCACTCAAAATATTAATATATTGTATTGTTCTGCTAACATTCTGAATGTGCATGAGAAAAGACATTAATATATTGTCAGTCCATGAGAGCCAGCCCCAGTGAGTGCACACCAAGAGGTGGGACCTTCTAGCAGAGAAGCCAAAGACTACCCTCGGATGTGTTTAATGCAGCCTCTTGAAGGCAGGCAGGTCCCTGCCTGGGGACTGAATGGCCTTTCAAAGTCTTGCATGGACCATTTTTCTGGGATTTCTGTCTTGGTAGCTGGAGGCATTTTTGTTTTGTAAGTGGCAGCCAGCCCACCATGGGGGGGCGAAATAAATGAAAGTTACCTTTTCTTAGAGAGCAGGTGAACTCAGTCAAGCCAGGCCTCCAGGTACATAGACATTTGTTTTCCGGCGTGGGAGGGAGGGAAACAAAGAACCCTCTAAAAATACTGGGAATATGCGATCTGCCTTCTGGGATCCTGTTTTTTGTCACACTGGCACAGTGCTGAACTGGGAGCGAGGTCTCCTTTCTTTGCTTGTTCTTCTGTTACTCCTTGGTTTGACTTTTTAAGTTTTTTAAGCTTCTTGGGTTCATATGTGCTACTTTTCCCGTCAAATAGATGAGTGGGCGATCCTTCGGTTGTTATTTGGTTTGTGCAGACCGTGCTGAGGATCTGTTTCTGCTCTCAGCAAGCCACTAGACGTTGCTGTATTTAAACCCTAACACTAGCACTGACGGTCCCCAGTCATGTGTGTCAGGCTGCCACCCCTGCCGTGTTCAGTTGTCACATGCAAAGCCTGGGAAATTGTAATTGAAGCTCCTCCCCCACAAAACTTATTTCTTAAAACTAACTACGGAAGGAGTTGAGTGAACTGGTATGTAGCAAAAATGAAAAATTGGTGTATGTATTTTTTTTAATTTTACTTATCTTTGTTATTGTAATCTTTGCCCCTTGTCACACCAGCCCTGGTAACTGGTCTTCGTTCACTGACATTTGCTGTAAAGGCTTGACTTTGATTGAATGCTCTATCGACCTTTTCCCTTTCTACCTAATTTTTTTCTGTTAGTGAAGAACATACAGCTGAGAAAGACAGTCTCAAAAATTTAATGATAACGAAGTGATGGGAATTAATGGGGCAATGAAAAATTTAATAGAGTATTTGGGATGCAGGAGACTACTCAGTGTGCTGAGTTTCAGACAGTGCTGCTTTTCAACACCATCAGAATTTGTCTTTCTGTACATTTTCCAAAAGAGGATATAAAAAGGCTTTGCATAAATTCATGCTTTAGCTGTCAGAAACCACACGAGTAAATAAATAGAAATAATTAATTTCCTAGAAGTGAATTAGTGTTTCTTTATTTCCTCAAGATTATGCCTCAGACTGATTGCATAGAGAAGAACAGATGCCAGACTCAATTTCTAATGTTAACTCAGTACCCTCTTTTCCTTACAAATATCTAAAATTTAAATTCCTATTTCCTCAATGTATTTCAAGTTTCACTCAGTGACTTAACTAATAATCCTATGTGGATGAGGATGCCCAGCTGGATGCTCTAAGCTTTACATCCTGAAGCGTTCAAATAAATTTTGCATTTCACTTATGTGAGTTTGGGAAAGAAAGGTGGGACCTTACTTCTGTTGTGAAACTGTGAGCAGCTACAGTGTGAAATCATCTTTTACTCTCTTTTGTTTTGTTACCCTTTGATAGAGAAAGAAGTGGTGCTTCTTAGTAGAGGGGATTTCAGGTAGTAATGTTTGTTCTTTATTCCTTGTGCTGTGGTTAGAATCCAGTTACGGGGCTGCTTTCAGCTGGTACGGACCATAAAGATGCCTGGGTACGGGACAACATCTACAGCATCCTGGCTGTGTGGGGGCTGGGGATGGCTTATCGGAAGAACGCGGACCGGGATGAGGATAAAGCCAAAGCCTACGAGCTTGAGCAGGTATGTCGAAGTTCGGCACAAACCAGTTATGCTGTTTGGCTTTTTTCATATGGTAGTGGTTTTGAACCAAGTGCATTCGCGTTGCTGCTGTGTCTAGGATCTGGCAGGGTTTTCTGGGCTTGTAGTACGTGTCGTGTTCCTATGACAGCAGCACTGATGCAGCGTGTGGTGTGCAGTGTTCCTGGCAGCATTCTGGCCAGCAGGATTTGGAGAACTGGCTGGCAGAGAGGCTGACATCTGAATTAAAATATAAACAAAACAAAGACATGTAGGAGTCAAACTTCTAACAATTGGCCAATTGTTGAAAATTAGGCTCTGAGAGTCTTTATGCTCAGATTTACAAACCTCAGAATCCCTCATGAGGTGTATTATGGAGCAGAAAATCAAGCCTAGGTCACTTGAATCCTAGAGCAGCAATTTATCTGCTAGACCGTTCTTCCCTGTGAGGAGAAGCTTGCCATTTAAAGTAGCAATCTTTGAAATTGGAAGGGGAAGCAACTCACACAGTTAATTTCTGTAATCTGCAGCTGGGAAAGTGGGTGTCAGAAGTGGGAGTGTAGAAGTGGGTTAAATGGGAAGTGAGGGAGTTTTAGTGTCCTGCTGCTGTTTTGAAGGCACTGGGCAAATTTTATGCTGACATGTACTGCTCAGACCAGGGAGATCTGTGGTGACAGAATAAACTTGACTCAGTCTGCGTGATCATGTTTTGAGGTTATAATAATATTTGGGTAAAAAGATGGGATTGATGTCTTCATATAAGGCGAAACCCTGTGCTTCTCTTTGTTTGCGCTAAAAGCCCTTCCTTTACATTAGTCATCTGCTTTCTGTTGTACTGTATAAAGAGGGGAAGAAGCTCCACAGGTTTTCCAGTCATGTCAGTGTCTTACAGTCAACTACCAGTGTTCCCTGCATCTGTCACTCTAAAAATAGTCATCATCATTGTTATTATTATTACAGGACATAGCATTTCTCTTAATTCCTTAGGTGGATAGAAGGATCGCAGAGAGTTGCTCCACTGTTTAGAAAGGGCCTTTGGGAAAAGATTTGTTCTCCCAGATAGGGATGTGGGAATAAAAATCAACCAGTATATTAAGAAAAAGGCATGTAAAGCACTTCAGACAAATACACATTTTTTCTACCTTTTGTAGGAGGTTAGTAGGGGGTGTGAACTTTGTCACTTTTGAATGTTTTTTGTAACACCTGATGAGGGTAGCCATGTGAGGGTGTCACCAGTTCTGTTTTGTTCCTGCAGAATGTCGTGAAGCTTATGCGGGGACTCCTTCAGTGCATGATGAGACAGGTAATGTCATAGGTGTGAGTTCAATTAGTACATGTTGTATTTACAAAGCGTTTAATCTGAAGCATGTGGATATAGCAGATGGATTTTTTTGCACGTATGTAGTTGGTGATATGTGGGATCTTTTTAAAACTCTTGAGCAAAACTCTGATCTTACTTGCACCTTTTTGAGGTTGTGCGTGCCTTTGCAAACTGATTTTCACTAAGATGCATACCTGTAACTAAGATCTGAAACCAGCATGATAATTTCATCTTATTTTTTCCCAAAGAGATGTGGATTTAGCTGGAGCCTGAAGTTAGAGTTGCGTTTAAGCACTCTGATGAATCAAAACACATTGAAGTGAGGTAACACCTCACCTAAGAAAAGATGAACATTTTTAAATAGTTTGGAAGATTTCTTCCAAAATGTTTCAGATTTGAGATTTGTGGTGTTTTTTAGGTAGACAAGGTAGAGAAGTTCAAACGCACGCAGAGTACCAAGGACTGCCTACATGCCAAGTATAACTCTGCAACTTGTGCCACGGTGGTTGGGGATGACCAGTGGGGGCATCTACAAGTGGATGCAACCTCCCTTTACCTGCTGTTCTTGGCACAGATGACTGCATCAGGTAAGCAGAAGGTATTTTAGCCTTGACTATTGTTGCAGTCTTTTTCTGCTCTAGCTTTCATTTAAAAAGGAAAAAAAGTTGTAACTAGCTTCAAAGACCTTTACATAATTATTACTCAGAAGAAAGTAATATTTCTCTGGAAAACAGATATGACTTAGTTCTAAGATTTCATGTTTATGGTAACTGGCAATGTCCATTCCCTTTATGTTTGTTGGCATACAAATACATGAATGTCATGGTTTAACCCCAGACAGCAATCAGGACCATGCAGCTGCTCCCAAATCCAAAATGTAGCACTACACCAGCTACTAGCAACAAGGTCAACCCTATCCCAGCCAAAACCTTGACAATCAGATGTTCAGAGTCATGTTAGCGAAGAGTTCCATGTTTGAAGACTAGGCAGTGTGTCCTAATGGACAACCAGCTTTCTTCAGAGAGTGGCGACATTGAGTCAGGTGCCAGTAGTGCCATCTGTGTTCCCTCTTCTTGCTGATGCTATTTTATCTTGTTCTCAATTGTACTCCAGCTGTGAGGATAAGGATTTGTTTTCTTATGTTCTTCTGTCCTCAGAGCCCCTTGCAATTCACCCCAGCAGAGCAGGTGCCTGGTTGTTCTGATGGTCCCTCGATAGAGCACTAAGCAGGCGGAGGGGTGGGGAGCTGCGGGAACTGGGATGCACCACTCTTGAGAGCCAGAGCTGGTTCAGATGCCTCTGCTTTGTACCCACTGTGTCTGAATGCCACCTTCACAGGGGTGGTTTTTGGCTGGTCTTTGAGACAGTATGTATTGGTGGCATTTGAAGTATTTTGTCAGCAGGGAGAATTGAGGCTTCCTGCCTGATGTTTTGAAATTAGCATGAATTTTCCCATTTATTTCAGTGGGCGGTAGTTGGTAGCAAATAAACAAAAGCATGAAACTCAATGAAGAGCAAATTTTCAGTTCTGATACAGCATAATTACTCTCTTCCCTTCTTTTAATCAGGGTTGCGTATTATCTTCACCCTTGATGAAGTTACCTTTATTCAGAATCTTGTTTTTTATATAGAAGCTGCCTACAAAGTTGCTGTAAGTAGTTATTTATATGTAAATCACCTGAACACTGCTCAGATGTGGGTGGAAAATTATTTATTGATGGAGAAGGAAAATAAGGACTTTTTCCATAAGAAGATGTCAGAACCTGTCAGTACTTTACATTGTAAGCAGCAGCTTTGGAGATGGTGGGAGGGCTGTGGAGGATTTCCTGCTGTCTGGGTGAGGTATACATGTTCTATCATAATAATAGTTTTTCTTTATTGATAATTAATAATATTTCCTGATGTTTCATTAAAATCTTATGAGCCTTTCTAAAAAGAGCAAAGTGTAAACAAGCTTTTTGGAAAGTGATGAAGGGTCACAGGGAGAAGCATGCACAGGGGGAAGGGTAAAGGGCTTTGTGTGTTGTATGAAGACAGTGATTCATGACTGTAGCCCTGATCCTATTAGGGTATGTTTTTATGTAATGCTCTTTAAACATGAGGAGGGGCTCTTTGGAGACTTGGAGCCTTTTTTTTTTCTTTTTTTTTTAAGGCAAATAAACTAATTTCATGCAGTGGTATGGTTTTGTTTTGGGGCAATGGGGAAAAGTATTGGTTTTGTATATAATCATGCCAATATTTTTCTTGATGATGTTGTTGTTGCAGGATTATGGAATTTGGGAACGTGGTGATAAGACAAACCAGGGCATCCCTGAACTGAACGCGAGCTCCGTAGGGATGGCCAAAGTGAGAATGTCTTCCTGACACCTCCTTCGTGGCTGTTCTGTCATGCTGAAGGGCTGTGACAAACCTGATGGCTTCCTTTGCATAGTCATCTTGGCCACTGTGATAGTTAACTGATTGTATAGGAATTTTTGTTTGGGTGTGAGTGAGTATTTTTCAGTGTAAAATCCTTGTGATAATGACTTTCATTGAAGTACATCAACACAGTTTTTCCAGGGCTTGCAAGAAGGGTACCAGACTAATTGAGGCACGAATCTGACAGATTCAGTGAGGTGCGGTATCATAATGTGGCCTCTGGTTTTCAGTTCCTCTTTCTTAATTCTCTAGCCCCAGTATTATGTGATGTTTTCATGGTAAGACTAAGCCAGATGTAAATTCTGGAAAACAGAAAAATATCAGTCTAAGAAATTATTCACAGCTAATTTAGAGAGGAAAAATAAGTAAAGATGTACTTAAAGTGGACGTTTCTGCTTCACCCATACCACAAGGTCACCAAGATACTAAACAAAGCTCAAAAGGCTATAAATGTAAATGTGTAAATGTCATTAAGGTCAAAGGTATAGTTGCATTTCAGTAGGATTTATTAGTTACCAAGATCTTGTCTGAGTGCAAGAGGGAGAAACTGCTGGTCTTGGCCACAGTTCAGTTGAATGCTTATGAGGCAGTTTCCATGGGGGGGGTTATTCCTTAGATGTCCAGTATGAATATTTTCTTGCAATGAGCAGTCTGACGTGGGTTGCTGTGATCTCTGCACGACTTCTGGACACGTTGATGTAAGGATGATCCGTGGGACTTGCTGCACAGCTTTGTTTCTCTCTGGCTCTGAGTTCAATAGAAGTGCTGTTGGGGGTGGGAACTGGGGTGGAACACTGGAGGTCCTGCTGCAGAGGGCTAAAAAAAAATGCTATTTTTTTTAATCTGCCTCAGGAATTCTCCCTCTTAACATTTCTCTGCCGTATCTGCTTTGTGAGGCTACTTGTGGCAGCAGTACAGCGCAGAGCATATGCCTTTGAGTGAATCTCCATGCCTTTTCTGCACCTTTGAGACTGCCTGTAGTCCTGGCTATCAATTCCTCAACGGGGCTTTCTGCTGCCATCAGTAACATCTGCTGCTCTAGTGCTGGGCTAGAGAGAGGGGCTCTGCAGAGCCAGTAAACCCATGTTTGCGTTGGAACAAGAAAAACACCCTTGCCCCTCTGCAAAGAGATAAGGCCAGCTGCGCTGTGCAATCCTTCCTTTGTCAGAGATGGACATTACCATGAAACTGCAGGAGAAAAAATGGGCACGGAGCAGCATTCAGTGCTACCACAACCTGGTAGATATGTGTTTCAAAGGAAGGCTCTGCTGCTTCAAAGCCGGGTTTTGTAGCCTGCTAGGTTAAAGTAGGAATGCCCAAATATAGTCAGTGGTTGGGCTGCTAATGTCTTCACCAGGCAAATGTATTATGGTCACAAGGCATGAGATGTGGCGATTCACCTGTTGGTATGGAGCATGCTGTGCCTTGGTTGGCTGTGGAGAGAGCAGACATCTCATTTCTCTTTCCCTCAAGAAGTGATAGTACCAGAGAGATGGCGATGTTCTCTTTTCTGGGCACTGGCTGATTCTGGGGTGCCTTGAACATGCCTTCCTCTTTGAACTGCCCTTCAGGCAGGAGGAGTGAAAGGCCACTGAACGTGGGAGTTATTTTGGAGTATAGAACAGGAGAAGGGTTTATTATGAAGTACTTCAGGTATTATCTCTGTGGCAGCCCTGCTCCCCATTGTGTTGCATTGCCTTTAAATTGTAAGATGGGTCACCAGCACATCAATCTTATATCCTACTAGCAGAGAAATAGAAATACTTCCTTTTTCTAAAATATTGCCAATCTTTCCTTTAAAGATTAAAAATGTCTGTGAAGCAAACTTACATCTACATGATCTCCTTGTAAGGGGAAGCACAGGTGCTAGGGTGTGCACTTGGTTTAAAAGCTACTTAATGGTTTGGGGTTGTTGTTTGGGTTTTTTTTTTTTAAAGGCCGCTTTGGAAGCAATTGATGAACTAGATCTTTTTGGAGCTCATGGAGGACACAAATCAGTGATCCATGTTCTTCCTGATGAAGTAGAACATTGTCAGGTAAAACTTAGTCTTCTGTTTCCATTGCTAGGGTAAAACCCAACAGCCTCTCCCTTTTGTTTTCAAATGAAATATTGATTAACTGAACCAAGAACTTAACGTAGTAACTGTGGCTTCAGACTACACTGTTCACCCTGTTTCTAGTAGGCCATGTGGAAGTGGATGGTGTGAAGTACTCTTGTAGTAACTCAGTTAAAAATACTTATGCAGTGAGTTCTCTGTCAGTTTGCAAATAGTATAGTCTGTCCCATTTGCACTTGAAATAGCCTTTTCATGTAGGTAAATTGTTTATATCCCTCTCTCGTGTTCCTGTTTTGCTCAGTCAATTCTATACTCCATGTTGCCAAGGGCGTCCACATCAAAGGAGATAGATGCTGGCCTTCTTTCTATTATTTCGTACCCGGCTTTTGCAGTGGAGGATCTAAACCTTGTTAATGTGACCAAGAGTGAAATCATATCCAAATTGCAGGTAAGGATTTCCTTTATTTTTATTTTCCAGAGGGAAAGAGAACCTCCCTTTCTTAATCAAAAATTGTAGTTAAAGAAGGATTGCCAGACTTGGCACATCTGTGCATGGAAGAGAGGGGAGAAAATCCCAAGTGACACTTAAAACTCAGCAGATGCTTTTCTGCTGATGTTAGTCTGAGGAAGAACAGTATGTGAAGCTTTCTATAATTTTGTCTGTTACAGGGCCGCTATGGCTGCTGTCGCTTTCTCCGAGATGGTTACAAGACACCCAGAGAGGTACTTCTAATACGTATTTTCAGTAGACATTAGGAATAATTTTATCTCTTGTTTATAGGTATTTTTCTCTCATTTACGTTAAGGGGTGACGCTCTGTATCACTGTTAAGATGTTTTAGTGGATTTGGAGGTAATCCAGGTATCCACCCTAGAAATGACACATATCTGAAGGAGGCTGAGGGTTTGAAAACCAATTATTAAGGACGGAAGTTAATTCATAGTTCTGTAAGAACTGAGCCCTTAGATATGCTTATGGTACCGAAGTGGAAGCAGTGTCTCTGAGGCGACCCAAAATATCTTTGAACTGAGGCAGAACCAAGATTATTTGGGTGACGCCTAGATTCTGACACTGGGAAGGGTTGATTTGTCTAGGGAACAATTAAATGAGTCTGAGACTGAATGTGAAAAAGAAGTCAAGAGACTGCATGGAAACTATTTCTAGTGGTTTTATTGGTTTCTTAGTTTTAATCACTTGTATAAAATAGGCTGCCATTATGATTGGAATATGAGTGACTAATTTAGTGCTGTGACTAAACGAGTGTGATTGAATTTCTAGGATCCAAGCAGGCTACACTATGATCCTGCTGAACTCAAGCTCTTTGAGAATATCGAATGTGAGTGGCCGGTGTTCTGGACATACTTCCTAATTGATGGAGTATTTAATGAGGACAAAATTCAGGTGAGGAAAGAAGAAATTACTTTCAATGGAAATGCAAAGCCATTTACCCACAGTATTTTGTAGATTTACTCCATCTTTATTTTGGGTATCAGGTGGATACCCCATCAGCAGGATGGGAATAGTCTTCAGCCAGTCTCACCCTTCTGGGGAGTTCATGAAGTGATAGAGGCTGTGGGGTTATGCACACTGGGGCCTTGTTGCCCTCTCTCTCTACCAGGATGAGTGGCTGTTAGCTGATGTGATCATACTGGGCTGAATAGGATTTATTTCCCTGGTTCTGTCTCATGACCAACCTTGATGCCCCCTTCCCAGTTACTTCAGGATGAGACCAGCTTCTTTATCCCCTGACTTCTCTGGCTTGGCTGCTGAGAACAAGATTCATATTGTTTTCAATCCTCTCATACGTTCAGGGAGATTTGGGGTTGGATTATGAGGAGCCCTTTCATTTTCACTAGTTCCCTAAGTTACTTCATGCCTTTACTGTGTCAAGCATTCAGTGGTGAGGGGACCTAAATTGATGGTAGCCCTTCAAAGGTTATAGTGGCGCCTGCAGAGTACTAGTGAATTAAAACGCGATAAGTAGCTAGGACTAAATGTATACATACCAAGACTTCTGTAGATGTGATTTAAAATTGCCTGGTATGCAGAGGGAGAGGAGATCGCTAAACATAACCCCTTAAAAAACAAAATGGCATCAGAAACAAAACAGAGGATGTCAGGCCAAAAAGCCCTCTTTCTGTATTAGATGTTGTACATTAAGTGAAATACTTCCTGACAGTACTTTACTGAACACAGTAAAAATAATGTGGTGGAGAGAGAAATGTCATTTCGTGAGGGGGAAAACCAGAAAGTTTACTGAAAGTTCAGTCGTGTAAATAAAATAGCACTTCACAAAGCAGTCTTTAGAACTTAGTTGGATTATCTGGGACAGTAGGTACCCGATTGCCTTTATTTTGTACAGACAGGCTATGCTAGGACATGGTCAGACTGGGCAATTGCTCCCAGTTCCCACAGTTTAAACATAGCTGAATGAGTCACTGAGACACTCAGATGAGTGTCTGGTCTTCGCCAATTACTGCTGCAAACAAGTGGTTGCAACAGCAGCAGTTGTTAGAAAAATAAACACCCTGAGGATTCAAAAAGAGTGGAGAAGGACAGGATGCTGAAATATCAGTGTGCCATAATGTGAACCTGTGGGTACCTTTTTAAGTAATTTTAAGCAAGTCAGTTAAGAGAAACTGATTTCCCAGTCCTGCAAAGCAGAATTCACAAAATCATAGACAGTTGTGCATGTTGCACTTTTATGGCTATTCACAGTCCTACCGTTCATTTCACTACATTGTCATCTGTTGAAAATTTCATGTAGGATTTGTTCCAGTGACTCCTTGATAGATACATGTTAGAAGTTTTGTACTGCAGTGGGGTGTTGCAGATTAAAGGTATGTGTTCGGGGTTCTGAGGCTGATAATAATGAGATGCTGGAACAGTCTCTGAGAATTTGAACCCTGATCTTTCATCAGCAAGTCATGATTTTCCACCCTCCCTCTTTTATTTTTTTTTAAATTAACTTTTAGCAGAAAAGTACTGTTGAAAAGTACTAAAACTTTAACTTGTCGCTTTTGCTGACTGTAATGTGAATTCTCACACTTCTAAAAATATTTCAGGTACAAGAGTATAGAGAGGCTCTGGAAGGAATACTTATTAGAGAGAAGAATGGAATAGTGCTGATGCCTGAACTGTATGCGGTCCCTCCAGAAAAGGTATTGCAAAAATGCAGCATCCACTTCAATATGCAAAGTGTAGATCTCAATGAATGTCAGTTTTATGGTTTTCTTGTAGCTGATAAATCTAAACCAGCAACAAAAAATTACTATCACGCAGTATTTCAAAACTATAGTGACTTCTCGCAGCTCCTGCTGAGAAATGGCAAAGTTTAGGCTTCCAAATGGTCATGTTTTTTGTTTGGCAATCTGAGTACCAATGGAAATATTATGGCAAGTCTAAAGTTTTACATCCTCATAGCAAGACATATATTTAAGAAGTGCTGGTGCTGACTTAGGAATGGAAGCTCAAAGAAGAAATAAAGCCTAGACTGTCCTGCCTATATAGTGTATTGATTGATTGTGCGCTTTCTTTTCCAGAGCTTGTATGTGAGAGAGAAACAGGTTTCAGATGGATTAGGGTTTGGGCTGGGGTTTTTGTTTGGTTTGGTTGGGTATTTTTTTCTCTCTCCCTCCTTTGCTGTTACTGTTTATCTGATTGTCCCATTGTGACAGAAATTCAAATGAGCTTATGTGCTCTTCCTTGCTATTTGCCTTTGTGTCCCTCCCCAACAACTTTTTCTCCCGCTCCAGACCTCTCAGCCCTCACTCACTGAGGGTGTGGAGCCTCCTGGGTTGGTCTGAGTTTGGGCAGGGAGTGTCAACAGCCGATGTCTTGCTCACAGATCTGAGGTGGAAACTCTGAATTGCCTTCCTAGAGCAAGCATGTAAGAGTTGAGAGCCTTATTGTGAATTTTGATATGATCGTGATCTGATGAATGTGCCAAATAAACAGTGTAGATTTTACCTGTCATTTGTCAATTTTAAAATGGCTTCGCTAAAGGAGTTATCTAGGAGGGTTTTTCCCTGCCCTTAATAGATATATATACTGCAAAACCAAGGCAATTTTTCTTTTTCTAATTTAGTAAGAGTCTACTCTTAATTTTTCCATTGACTGTTCTTACGAAGACAGCAAAGGTGGAATAGCCATCATTTTTGGAAAGCACCAGGAAGCTAGATAGACCTCAGTGAAGTTCAAGTGTTATCTTGCAAGGGGTTGGAAAGCAGACACGCAATTACCTACAAGCTGCCCAGAGGGAAGGCAGCAAAGGCCTGGTGAGAAGAAAGGGGAAGTGCTAACAGCAAAGCTTTAATGGCATGCAGAGTCCCCACGCAACCTCCAGCTTTGTAGGGTGGGGCGGTGTATGAAAAGGAAGCATAGTTCTTGTCCCAGAAAACGTGCAGCCTTAAAAGTAAAACCAAGAGATTCAATGTCAGTAATAATGGCAGGTTAGAAGGGATAGATGATAGACTGTATTTTTTCGAATACTTCCATGTTGTTGACTGTTCTTCACAACTTCAGGGTAATTTTTCTTGCTTATGCATTTGTTTTTAGGTGGATGAGGAATATGAAAATCCTCATTCAGTGGATCGTGTCCCAGTGGGAAAGTTACCTCATCTTTGGGGCCAATCATTGTATGTCCTTAGCTGCCTATTAGCAGAGGTAATCGTTTCTTGTATAGTAGATGAGCTTGTACTTCATTTTGTTTTGACATGGCTTGGGCTTTAAGTACATCTTGATTGACACGTAGAGGACAACGTGTTTTCCAGTAGAAACATGTATATGAACCATGGAGGGGTTACTCTGAGCTTTCAGGGCCTTTTTTGTGTATATAGATCTGCAATTGTCTGCTTCTAATCAAGCTGAATAAGTTGTCAGATGGACTAGATATATGCTTAGGCTAGAGGAACGCGCCCCAGCTGATTTGACTGTCCCAGATTTTGCACTGTTTCAATTCCACTAGGCTGTGCCTTACTCTGTGGCATAAGATGCCTACAGAGTTGTCCCATATTAGCCATGGACTTTTTAAAGGAACCACTGAATATCTCTGTGGAGCTAAAAAAGAAAAAATCACTGGCCTGGTGAAATTATGTCAGTTGCTGCAGCTCTAAAATAGGAAACATGGACATGTGGATTGTGTCAGTCTTAACTGTTTTCTTGTTATCCTGAAAAATGTCGCATTCATTGTTTTTATTGAATGTACTACTTAGTAGATGGTGTAGAGAAACCAGATTTTTAGTCCTGCTGTCCTTATCAGGACAAAAAGTATCAAAATTCAGTATCAAAATTGGTTAAGATTCTTTTTAGATGTCAATAGAAGCCTTTTACTTAATTTTGTTTGTTTCCTTTTTTTTTTTCTTTCTTTTGCATTTATTTTAGGGATTTCTTGCTGCGGGTGAAATTGATCCCTTAAACAGGAGATTTTCCACTGGATTTAAACCTGATGTTGTGGTACAAGGTGGGGAAGTTTTTTGAACATTCTGAGTTAATTGGATCATGTGATGAAGTCCCTTTGTACAGGAGAGAAGAGAGATGTTTAAAAGCAGTATGTTTTTTTGCATGGGACATGGATGCTTTGGTGTTACTGTAAGAAGGAGAAAGGGGTTATTTGCCTAACTGCCACTTTCCTGGGGGGAAGATCAGCTTTAAAAAACTTTTAAAAAATATTTATTAAAATTTTAAGATGCCTCGGGGACTGGAGAGTGGCAAACTTAATCTTGTAGTGAAAATGGAAATCTGGGTGGATTTTAGCAAGAAGGGGCAGGAGATCAGTCAGTTTAGTTAGATTTCTATGCTATTTAAGTTAGGTTTCCTCCTTTTTGGATGAACCAGAGATCAATGTGTGGGTGAGGCAGCCAAACATAGAGCTGTCTTTTGGCTACTGCAGGGGAGTGGCTTCTTGTGTCAATGCAGGAAGAGTCAAAACCAGAAAATTAAGCAGTGGACAAAGACCAGCTGATTAGGACTTAAAAGCTTTTTAAGGGCCTGTACCACTCTGGAAAAGCAACCAGCTCATTTATCAGGAGCAGCCTTTTTCGATGATACTGTGACGTGGGCAGGTGCTTGTTTAACCCCTGTTGGTGTCTCATGGGGGTGGTACTTTGCTAATCTGAAGTGCTTAATTTCTAGTAAAAATAGAAATGCTTATTTTTAGCATTCTTTGACAAATATTTATAATGCAAAGAAGAAAACTGAATTATTAGTCCCAAACCAATAAGCCAGCTAACATGGGCAAAACCTCAAGCAGAACAAGAGGTTGGATCAAGTCTTGGATTGTAAATTTCTGTGATTTGGGCACTTTCTTTCCCTATCTCTGCCATTTTATGGCCCCTGTAACATCTATTGCTATATAGGTAACAACATCTGTTCCCCATTGACTCCACTGTGTTGTTACAGTGTGCTTTATAAAAGCAATGAAGATTTTCGAGTTGGGTTTTGCCTTGTTTGGTGGGGGGAAAGCACCATCTGCTGAAAGAGACTGCATGATCCAAACTAGCAGTACTGAAAGAAACCTGGAGAAACTGCCAAAGCCCCAAAAGATCTAACCTCAGGACTGACCCTGCTTTTAGCAGGAGGTTGGAGTAGAGACCTCATGAGGACCCTCTGACTTGAATTACTCTGTGGTCCAAAGTAGTCAAGAGTGGCAAGACATATTGAGAAGCAGCCAAAAACCGTTTGACACCCTCTTACAGTCCTCTTTGATCTCACAGTCTCGTAACTAAAGAAAGAAGTTAGGCCCAGGCCTTTGTGCATTTTTAGTAAACTATGCAGTGTTTGAGAAGTGACAGTAGAGACAGTTAGAGTAGTTAAAAGGAGAAGAACTTTGGTTCTTACTAGCATTTTTGTTTTCTGTTATGCAGTAACTGTTCTGGCAGAATCTAATCAAATTAAGAATCTCTTGCAAGACCATGGAATCAATGTTCAGAGCATTGCTGATATCCATCCTCTCAGAGTGCAGCCAGCTCGCATCCTGAGTAACCTCTACACCATGCTGGGTAAGTATTTGAACATGGCAGCCTCTCTCTACTGCTCTGCCAGGTATTTTTTAAGGTGTAGTGTTTTGGTGTTTGTTCTTCTTGCTTCACACTGTCTCAATTTCCGTAATTTAATTTCTTTTATTTAAATCAATTTTTTCGATGTAAAAAAAATAATGCATTTGTGCAAACAGAATTAGAACTTCTGTCTTAAACAAGGAACTTCAACAGGAAAAAAAAATTGCCTCATTAGAAAAGGTGACCAAAGTACAAGTTTCCCTGTACCCTTGGAGTTAGGCAAGAACTGACTCTTCTTGTCCTGCAGGAGCTCTTGCCACAGAGAAACTGTCTTTAGTAAAGGGCTTTTTTTTTCTTGGAGTTTTTTTGGTGTTTTGTTTTATCAAGTTTTTTGGAACCACCCAAAGTGATGGGGCCTTCAAATGAGTCTAGAAAGTGTGCCCTTTACATGGAGAACGAAAATGCGTATGCTGCTTTTGGGAAAGAATTTGTCTTTTTATCACAAAGAACTTTTAACAAATGAAGCATTTGCGGGGCTTTGCTGAAGTTTACATTTATTTCATAATTACTCATAATAGCTTTCTTTCACTAGCGTGGGTGAGTAGGATGATTTGACACATTGGTGTATTGTTTTTAATAGTGACTTCTTTGGGAATGGTATTTTTTCAGGCATGTGGTTGGTTGGCTCATATTCCTTGTCAGACAGATTCAAGCCAGCTCCTGGCTGCTGGAGCAAAGGGTGCAGTATGCATCATTTTCTAATAAGCTCTACTGAGAGAAGTGGAGCTTATTAGCCTGATGAAAAGAATGAAAATCTGTCTTTGCATCTGGATGTACTTTTAATTTGGATTTAGCCTCCTGTGGGTTAAATTTTTAAGGTTCTACAGTTAAAGCACTGCAATTTCTATTGTATGTTGATCAGCTTGTTTTTGAAAGGGCATGCCTCCTGCCTTTCTTTGTGGGGAAACTTTGGGTGCTGAGCCATGACTATAATTAAAAGATGTAATTCAATGGTCACTGAAGCCAAAAGTTTTATTTTTGATCAGGCCTTTGAAGAACTCTAACTATTATATTGGTGGTTTCTACAAAACAGTCCAGTCTGTAGCATCTCACTCTTATCTGTCTTCTGCCTTGCTGATATGAATGAAGTAGATCTCTTGTCTAAAACAGTTGTTGTGGAAAGCCACACAGGAAATGTTAGATGAGAATTTTTTTTCTTTCTCTTTTCTTTACAGGCCGGAACAGGAACATGAAATTAAGTGGACGGCCACACCGACACATTGGAGTGTTAGGCACCTCCAAGCTGTACATGATAAGAAATCAAATATTTACTTTTACCCCTCAGGTGAGCGTGTAAATCTGGCATGGA
Organism: Limnodromus scolopaceus; assembly: GCA_028565335.1. Classification (NCBI taxonomy): domain Eukaryota; kingdom Metazoa; phylum Chordata; class Aves; order Charadriiformes; family Scolopacidae; genus Limnodromus; species Limnodromus scolopaceus. Next base: position 128,861,262 of record JAOXNO010000001.1, read on the forward strand.
AATCGCTGCTTACTTAATGGCTAATCATTAGCAAAGCACTTTGCTTTTATGTGCTGTCACTCCACACAGCAGGGCTGATAAAGCAGATGTGCTTTGCTTTTTGGGGTTTTTAAGAGCATTGGATGATCAGCATGGTAGGACTGCTGATAAATCTCTCTTCTGTCATACAGAGTCTGGCTTAGGAGAACACAGCAAATCAATAGTACAAAGCTGTTACTGATCCCTGTCCAAATCAACAGTGTAATGAAATAGTTTCTCCAGAAATAGGTCACTTAATATGTCTTCTTACTGATTGCCTTGATGGAAAATTTATTTTCGCGTAAGTGTGCCAAGTACTGTAACCCCCAAGAGACTAAGACGTAATCTTTTCATTATATTGTTGAAAAGGTCAATATAGTGCTGAGAAAGGGTTGTTCTGTCTTTGTTTTCTCCTTAGTGCCTTCTTCAATGCAGCTGGAAGTTTGGATTTTCCCAGAATTAATGGCTCTTACTTACACATTTAATGAAATATGACATACTCCTGTAGACTTACTCTAGGAGTTGGTGCTAGAAGATCAAGGGATCACCTACTCCAAACATGTGGGTCTGGAGAAGGATAAAGAATGCTTACACCCTCCTAAATAGATGTAGTCTTTAAATTCCAGTCAAAGATACTCAGTGGACTCCATAGATAGCTTCTGCAGTCCTTCATGATGTCCAAACAACATCAGTTTTACTACAAATAATGTGGCTCCCTTCCCATTCTTCCCCGTGTCAATTGATCACAAGCACGTTTGTAACAGATTGTTTTTGTTGTGTTGTTCCCCCCCTCCATTTTTCAGTTTTGCAAATGAGGGAAAAATTCCTTAGAGTAATGATTTTTTTCAAAATATCTCTTTGTCTGCATTTTACTACATAAGCAGGACCTAATATTCCAGCTGAAATCTTCCCATGTATCAAGTATGCACATGCTTATTAATACATTCCCAAATGGCAATTAACTTTGCATCAGCAACACACTGGCAGTTGCTGCTTATTCCATGTTTGACTAAAATCTCTATAACATTTCCATTGTACTTTGTAGGCAGATGTTTCATCCTGACTTTTTTTGGGAGGGAGTGGGTGTGTGGAATTAATGTTTAATTTCAGCTTCCTAAGGTTAGCAGTTAACTCATCTGTGTTGGTCTTGAGTAATGGCCACGAATTTTGTGGCTTTGTAGTTTGTATTTCATCCTGTTCTCTAATGAAGACACTGATTAGGTGTGGGGCAAAGGGTGACCCTATTTAGATACCCTCTCATTCTCGAAAAATGTTTAATAATTGCTTTTTGAGAAAGCAGTTCTGCCTCCTCAGATGGTTTTTCTTCAGCTCAGTAATGTGAAATTTACAAAAGTTGAGAGATGTCAGCCACTTCTGTGTACCTACTATCTAGTTGCTTCTAAAGAAGGAAATTGTACTGGTTTGCTGAGATTAGTTTTTGATATGACTATTTGTCCATTTTGCTTTATCATTTTGTAGTTATCTTGGCAGTCTCGAATTTGCTTTGTTTTCCTGTGCTTTCATGAGCTGAAATTAGCTTGACTGGTCTATCTGATCCTGGCTCTTCCTTTTTAAAGACAGCCAGTGTGTTTGCTTCTCTCTGGATATCTGGGACTTGTTCTTCCTGAATTATCAAAACTAATTGCGAGTGTCTCAGGGATTGTTTTGGCTAGTTCCTCCGGTTCTGTGAAGTAATTTCTCTGGACTTTACCATCTTGAATTTACGTGTTCTTTAACCATTTCTTCCCATACTCAAGCTGGAGTCCTATGACTTTTTAAAAAGTAGTATTAAAGGTCATAATTCACTACTTTTCTTCTGTCAGCAAAAAAAGCATTTAATGCTTCAGTTTATCTGTATCCTCTCATCCTACCTCTTTTCTTTCTTTATGAACAGACCTACATTTTGTATGTTTTCCAGTTAATTCTGATGCGTTTACAGGATGTTTCCTCCTTAACCATTATTTGTCTTACTAATTGATGGGTTTTTTACATCCCAGGCTCCTTTTTCCACCCCTCCCTAAGACTTACGTGCTTCCTTAACTATTGTTGTGGCTGCTTTGACATACATTCTGTTGTTTGTCCAGCTTTTTTGGTTTCCAGCTCTTGAAGTAGCCATAATAGTCTCTTTACTATGGTTCTTGGATTTCCCCTGTAATGGGAACAGCACACTTTATCGTTGTACATTTCATGTACCTTTTTTCCACAGTAACTGCTAGTTTTTCTGTATTTTACTTGACTTTCAGATTGTACCCAAGAGACATACAGTTACTAGTTCCCAGTTCCCAGCATGCACTTAAGTCTATTTATTGTTTTTGTTGCTATTGTTAGTTTTTTATTCCACATTTAGAGTACTTCCGTCTTCCAGATCATAGGTTACTGTAATTCATTGAGAAGATTCTACTTCGTGGGTGTGATTGTCTACTTTTTATTTGTATGGCTTACTTCTTTCACTGTCAACCTACAACTGTAAGAAACTGGACTCTGCACAAGCACGGGTTTCTTTTTCACAGTTGCAGGCCCTGTTAGGTTAATTTGCGCAGTCTGTATTGTGGTTAATAATAGCTCGTGGTTTTTATGAATGATTTAAGGGAGGAAATAGAAAAAAAATAAATAAGGACAGCACTGACAGCTACTGATATGCTCTATTTCTCTGTTCTCTAGTTTACTGACCAGCATCACTTCTATCTGGCTCTAGACAATCAGATGATTGTGGAGATGCTCAAGACAGAGCTGGCTTATCTCACTTCATGTTGGAGGATGACAGGGAGACCAACCCTGACATTTCCCATCACACACACAATGCTTGGTAAACTCAATTTTCTCTGTTTCAAGCAAAGTAGGTTACTGCGGGGGAGTAGGGTGGAAGTCAGTTTGAGAGGAGACAGGTGGCATGATTTTTGCTACATCTGAGTTTTAACATCAAAAGTACAGTTTAACTTTCTCAAGTGTATGCTGGATTTGGATGACATGGTAATATTTCATTTTGGTTTTACTCCCCCTTTATATCCTTACGTTTCCCCATCATCTCCATGCTATTTCTGTCTAAAGAAATTTGATAGAAATTCCTATGGAACTTGTCTTTACTGAGTTGGGTTTTGTTTTGAGAATTCCCTTTGGAACTTGTTTCGGGGTTGGTTTTTGTTTGCCTGTTTGGTATTTTTTGAATAAGCTAGTATTGATAGTAGTTGTGGGCTCTGATTTAAATTTGTCTGATTTACTTTGTAAAGAATGCCCAGTAATACTCTTTATTTGGGCATGATAATTTGAGAATGTGTTGGTAAGCTTCAGCTCTTCGTTGTTCTTTTTCAGTTGATGATGGTACTGATATTCATCCAGCAGTTCTTGCCACCATAAGAAAATTAGAGGATGGTTATTTTGGAGGTGCCAGGTAATGTCAGAACCCGCAAATGATTCTCTCCATGATTTTTTTTAAATTAAATCCTATACAAGTCTCAGTTTTGAACTTGTGATAGAGCACAGTACCTTGTACCGGAACTCTGCAGAGAGAGAAGTTTCAGGTTAAGTTATTATATGGTGATCAGATAGTAGCTGGAGCTCAGATGCAACGGGAAAGATCTGTCTCCCATCTCCGACTGCCATTAATGGATAAGGAAACACAAATGTCAAACCTTTGGAAATAAAAAAAAAAACCCTCAGTCTTGTCTGGGCTTCTGTTTTGAAGAAGTAATTATCTTTCACAGTTATTGTGCGTGTTTTAAATATGAATTACATGTAGTACTTGTAAGGTTATGTGTTCCATTTATCTACATATAAAAGCAATTTAATATGATGCCATTTTACCTCCCTATTCTCTTCCTGTTTACACTCTCTCAGTCAGTATCTTCCTCTGACAATCAGATGTGTTTTCTGGTTCTTAGCAGCACTGCAGTTCTGTGAAAAGATGCTGCTGTTCGTGGGAACTTCTTGGCCCCTGTTTCTCAGGCGTTATCCTTGGAGTTTAGGTCTTCGTTCAGGGTCTCCCTTCGTATAAACATACACTTTGCAAAATCAGGCTTTGAGTTGGAATTATAGGTGTTACCATAACACATTTGAGTTCAATTAGTAGCTAGAGGAGTAAGTACTCAGGTGGATCTGCAACTATTGTTTTGCATTTGTTTTTCTCAGTATCGGTTATCTGCTGCTTTGTAGTTACCAAAGGTGGATTTGGCAGTAGGTCTCATAAATTTTGGAGGAGTTGTTTAAAGCTCAGTAAACATTAATCAGTATCAACATGGTGGATGTTAATGCTCCTTGGCATACGTTCCTGTTTGCAGGGTGAAGATAGGCAAGCTATCAGATTTTCTTACCACCTCTTTCCATACACATCTGAGCTTCCTGGATCCAGACTGTGACGTAAAACTGTTTGATGACCCTAATGAAGGCCGAAATAGTCCTGACAGTGAATATGGAGGCTATCCAGCAGACTTCTGTGAAAAAGGTAGTGCTTTTTCACTTTGATTTTTTTTTTTTTTTTCTGTCAAGTTCTACCATCAGAGCCTGGGTTTATCTATGATGATGAATCAGTTTTGTGCACAGCTGATAGTCATTCCAGTTTCTCATGCGTCAGTCTGTGAACAGTACATGCATGACTTAATTTGGAGGAGTTTGTGCATATTTTTCCCACGTTCGTAGTATGGTGTTGACCGGTAACTGCTGCAGTAAAACTGATTCTGAAGAGTCAGCAGATAGGGGGGTGTGGGTTACAGAAGAGGCTAGAGGGACGGAGAGACTGAGAGGAGTCATAGACAAGAGTTTGTGTGGAAGAGCTTGTCTGTGGACTACCAGCAAGATAAAACCCCTTTTGCTTCCTTTCAAAGGGAAAAGCAACTTCATAATGTAACTGTTTTCAGAGTGTCAAAAACTGATTACTTTTTTTTTTCTTTCTAATTTCTTCAGCTTAAAAATCTCTTGCTTATGATATTTTTGCATTTTTGTGTGCCCTTCTGTATGAGCAAGAATAGAGTGGTGTGTTTGAAAAAGAAAGAACTGATAAATTATGGTTTTAGCTTTAATAAACCTTTTATTTTATGTGTGTCACACTAGAAAGCCAGGATGAGCTGGATCAGTATATAAATGATGTCCTGCAGAGTACAGCACTGAAGTCATACCTGCCTCCTACTTCAAAGACTGCTAATCAACCACCTGTGTTCAGTGCAAACCATTCCACAAAAGAGATACTGTCAATAATGGCCAAGACAAAGGGCTTGGAGGTTCCAGGTATTTCTCCCTATTATTTATTTAGCGATTATAATAATAGAAAACCAGTTTTGGGTGCTAAAAGGGGTAAGTTCAAGTGTTTGAAAATTCTGCAATTTAAAAAGAACTAATGGCACAAGCATGTTGTAATTACAAAGAAATGAGAATGAGTCCAAGGTTTTTCCTGTAGTTTTCCCACTGTATCCCACGTCTTGGTGTATACATAGGTAATCTTTTATGAAATGTAACATTTAATGAAAGTTAATGTTATAGAAACTGGTGCAGCTTCTCAGTTGGATAGAATTTTAGAACCTGAGTCGGTGAATTCATTTTTTTTGGTCTTTGTATAAACAAAAGTAGACAAAATCTTACTTTCTTACTTTTAATAAAGTTGTGATGAAATGAAATGTTCCGATGCCAGAAAAAAGTAAGTATGCATATGTACTTTCTGAATTTGTAACAAGAAATGGAGTAGAGAGGGAGGACAGTATTCATAATTGCGCTATATTTCTACTAGACTGATTGTTGGATTTACACCAATATAATGCTTTGACTGAATTTGTAAATATGTGCATATATATGCATAATATATGCAGTGGTTTATATGTAGGTATGTAGTATGCACTGGTTAAAGGCGGACTTCCCTCAACTGCAACATATATTAATATAACTTTCAGGCTTTTTTGTTAGTTTTTTCTCTCATCTTTCATCTGCTGGATCATCTGTCTATTAAATTCAATATATGAAGTTAACAGAGCATTAGCCTACATTTACCATTATCACTTTAATTATGATATCTTACCAATTAGACCATTTTCTCCACGTACTTCCTCTTAAAATGTTTAAAACACTTAGCAGGGTCAGGTCATTGGGCTGTAGGATTTCTGAGGTATGGGCTGTCATAAGAGGTACCAGTTGAGCATGTAGCGCCTGAGGCTTTGACGTGCTGATCTCAGGAACTCTTGGAGCAAGCCTGCAGGGAGATAAGGTTCAGAATGTGAGCTTGTCTCCGAGCTCCATGCAAAGCATCTCAGAAGCATTTCCTCTATATTTTGACTTTTTTTTCTGTTGTTCTTACCTAGTATAATTGTTGCATGCAGGTGTTTTCAATTTTCATGTTATTGAAATGAACTTTCAGTTTCTTTCCTGTTGGCTTTGCTTTCCAGATGTGTCTATGTCTCTGCCCACTAAAGTTCTGAACACTCACCGGAAGTCTCTGAACCTTGTTGATAATCCCCATTTTTTTGAGACAAAGGTAGGCTGTGGGAATTTTTATGCTGTTTGCATTTTTAGGACCCAATATAATGGCCTTTCCTGTGTTACCCAGCCAAACCCTCTGCTAGTTCTCATTTTGCTTCACAGACAAGCCATTCCGCCTGAAGCACTGAATAGCTACTCCCTTGTTTTGGAATGGATTTATTTTTTGGCTGTGTGAGGGTTTTTTGGTTAAATAGACAGTATCGAATGGGAAAATTTTAATAGTGTCTGCCGAAGATAAAATAGGTGATTATTTTAAAGGCTAAAGGTTGACTTATCTTTAGTCCTAACCGAACACACAAGGGAAAGGATGGGATGTTCATGACCTTTATAGATGTTCTCTGAGAAATGCTACTTATAATGTCTGGGCAAGAGGGAACTGTGTGAAAGGACAGACGTCCTTAAGGCACCAGCCAAATCCCACTATAAGACAGGAAGATGGGATTGTGTTGGGCACCTGTTTTGTCCTAGTATGTGTGACCAGAGAGTGGTTACAGGAGGTTGTATCCAGCCTCCTGAAGGATTCTGCTCTACAGGCTCTGTCTGTGGAAATGGTATTTTAGAACCATATAGGTTGCTGAATATTTTATTAAATAAAACTTCTCTTCATCCAAGAACTCACCGCAGGATTGCATTATCTGATTAGTTAACAAGGTAGTTTCATAAGGTTCGGAAATGGATAAGGGCAGTATCTGCATTCGTAAAGCATCACATATATGCAGGTTAGAGAAGGAACTCAAAAAGCTCTAAATGATTTCAACTAAAAAAAGGTAGTATCCTTCTGCATTTCTCTTTAAAAGTAGCAGCACCTGACAGGGAAAGTGTGCAAATAATTTGGTTGCCTTCTTTTCCAAATTTTTTTTTCTTTTTTCAAAAAAAAATATTTCCTTGTTGACCAAACTGAAACTAGAGACAAGTTCCTTTCTGGTGGTTGTATTTCCTGGGGCTAGTCTCCTTTTCATGTCTGCAGTAGTCTGGCAAGCACTATGTCATGTATCTGTATTTCAAGTGCAGAGTTATGTTGCTTAGCTGTTGTATTTTTTAATGGGAAGCTACAGTTTGAATTTTATCTACTTTTCTCAAGACCCTTTCTTTGATTTTTCATCTGTCTTTGTTATCAGGACTGTGAAAATGCTTTGCACTTACCTAAAGATGCTCATGGTGATTTGGATTGCAGGCGGCTTGTTGAGCAGCTAAAGGAATGCCCAACGCTCCATGATCAAGCAGATATCCTATATATCTTGCATATACTAAAGTGAGTTATCCGAGTATAAACTTCAGCATCTTCATAGTTGGTCACAACTCTCTGATTATTCTTGTGCAGAAGCTTTCTAGTGTTCAGGGATGTGTTTTGAGGGTGGAGGCTAAATATTACGGGTTTTAACAGAGATATTTTCAGTTTGCTTGACTACATAAATCATTTGGATCCAAAATATGCTTTTTTGCAAATTTCAGGGTTGATTGGCATACGATTGCGAATTTATACAGGCTTTTGAAGGCTCACAAGTGAAATGCAAAAATCCTTCCATGAACGACAACACACTTTGCTATATTTGTGGCACTCTGTTAAGCTCACAAAGATTTGCTATTATTTTTATACACAAAAAAGGAAGTGGAGAGTAACTTTGTTGTGTCATTTTCTGATTAAAAGCAAAATGCAGTTTTAATCAGTAGTCAGTATTTTTTCTTCTCGTGCCTCTGCATGCCTAAGTGCATCCCTGGCTAGAGCTCACTTCAACACATTCTTGGAAACAGTCTAACCCGAACTGTTTGGGTTAGTAAACAGCTGCTCATGAAATAGGTTTGATGGGAACAAAATGCAAATACAAACCAATGGAATCATCTTTTGTAGTACGTTTATTAGGCTTTTTTCACTATGCAGGAGGATACTGCTGGAACCTGGCAGAAAGTTAGATTTGGGTGCAAAGACAAGCATGTGTTAATCACAGATGGTCTTCCTTGCTGCTACAAAGGTTGTATTTTTGTTTATTTTAGTCTTTCTTCTGTGAGGACATCTTTGATCTTGTTTTCCCAAGCAAAATATTTAGCAGCCTCTCTTAAAGAGCAAAGGAAATCCTGAAAAAATACCATTTTGTTATTTAACTACTTGGAACACCCTTTATTTCCTATTTTGGACTTGTTTCACTGCGGGAGTCCGTGTTGGACAGGCTGGTGGACTCTGTCCCTCTAGCAAGCATTGAAAGGTCATTCTGTGACGCTTCAAAACATTGTCAACACGAAGCCGTACTGCAGTGACTTTCAAAGCCAGCAGAGGAACAGAAATATCCTTTGCTTTTTCGGTAATGGCATAAGCAGCATGGAAGCTTAGTTAATAGCTAAGAAAGAAGCAGGGAAAAAAACGTGTAGAGCCCCTCCGAGGCATCTGAAAAATGGGTACAGTCTTCAGCAGTACTGAAGACATTGCTGGATTCTGCTCTGAAGAAGCACCGCACGGAGCGTTCCTCCAGCAAACTGTCAGCATGCATGCTCGATTTAAAGCTGAGGGGGAAATCCCTTGGGTGGGGGGTTGCTTTGAAGTCACAGGCTCCTGGTTAAGTGAGTGCTCAAGTTAATAGATGAAAGTTCCTGATGTCAAAAAGTTTTGTCTACATATAACCGATCTCTGGTGAAGGCCTACACGTCCTTTGTACTTCTTAAGTCTGTCACCAAAATGAGCGATTTGATCCGAATCAGGCTGCTTGTTGTGTAATAAGGTTAAGTAGTGTCGTGTTTTATCTGAGGAAAATTACTTTCCATCTCTTCTCTGGCAGAGGCGCTGACTGGGACACGGAGCTGGATGGACAGTATGGCGTCACTGTTCATTGCCTACTCAACGAGCTCTACAGAAAGGCAGGCCTCAATCAAG
>JAOXNO010000001.1:128870698-128894132 GCA_028565335.1 Limnodromus scolopaceus
GGAGCTGGATGGACAGTATGGCGTCACTGTTCATTGCCTACTCAACGAGCTCTACAGAAAGGCAGGCCTCAATCAAGAGTGGGGCTTGATCCGTTACATTTCCGGTATACTCAAAAAGAGAGTGGAAGTCCTGGCTGAGGTATGAAATACAAATAATGCTGGTTCAGCTTCCTGCCAGAGATAAAACTACCAGTCTGCCAGTGGGGCCTGTGCTTGCTTCCTTCTGGTCTTACTTCTTGTGTAACCGTCGGTTGCTCTTCCGATCTAAAATCTTATTGCGACATCTTTACCTTTCATCTGTACTGCCAACTGTGATAATACTAGCATGGACTGAGAATGTCATGTTGTAAATGATTGTGAAGGTGACAGTCATATCTGCAGGAAGCATTTTTTGGTAATTGCCCTGCAGGGCGTTTGGTTAAGCCCAGCCTTTTCCATCCTCAAGACATGATGGACAAACAGTACAGACATGCTCACAGAAAGCCACGTGTGTTAAATTGCAAAGATACTGGAAACGAACTGGGGAGGAAGAGAGTAGAGATGATCTGTTTGTTCCGCATTAAGGGAGGGAAAAGTAGACTCTTAAAAATCAGATGAACATTGCTTTGTGAAGTCTTTGATTCAGGATGCTAAAACAGGTAAACTGAACACCCAGTTTTGAAGGATGCTGCTATAAAAGAGTAAAACATTGGAGGAAGCACCAATTTCAGAATGTATCAGGGTGGCTAATTCAGGAACGTGATGCAATATGTTCTGTGTTTGGTTTGTTGTTGTTTTTTCTAAAGAGATTTATTTATTTAAGATATGTTGTTAAGAGACATATTAGTACACCAAGTTTTTCATTGATTCAAAATATTTTTTGTCTTAAATGAAGAACAAATGTTTATCTTGTGATAAAGGATAAAGTCCTTTATTGATCTGCCAGCTTCACTGGAGTCCCTGGTCATTATGTTGCTGATTTCACAGAGCAGGGAAGCAGGCTTTCAGCCTGGGCAGACTCATAGCCCTGTTGACCTCAGGTGATCTTTGGCCACTAGCTAACAGCATTCTGCTGAATCTGTGCCTGGTAATTAATAGGAATGCACTTAAAAATTGCTAAAGAAATGCTTCATTTTGGGGAATTAAAAGTTGTATGACTTCCACATGACTCAGAGAAAGGTCTTTTGCTTTCTGTTGCATTATGATAGGCATGCACAGACCTTCTGTCGCACCACAAGCAACTTACAGTGGGCCTGCCACCAGAACCCCGGGAGAAAATCATTACCACGTAAGTTGAAGCTCTGCCTCAGTTACAGAAGCAGCCTGCCCTTCAGCTTCCTGCTGGTACTGTTCTGCTGCTGTCATCTTGTTATAAAACTTACTCCTCGCCACCTGAAGTAATTCCAGCTGCCTGGGCAGAATCGTAGGCACCTTGGTGGTGCAAAGATGTTAAGATATTTCCAGGTCACTTGGTCCTGGTGTTGGTTCAAGAGGTTAATAGCAGGTGCCTGAGTCACTGCTAACTGTGGTTTGCCTTCTTGCAGCCCACTGCCACCTGAGGAGCTCACAGATCTTATTTATGAAGCAAGCGGCCAAGACATCAGTATTGCAGTCCTGACACAGGTATGATGCTTGTGTAAAAAGGGTTCTTCCAGCTGTACCCAGTGTGGCACCAGTGTTTACTCCGTGACTGGGGGAGCCAAGATGACCCACTCTAAATGGGTGCCCTTATGGATTTGTCCTTACAGGAAATAATTATGTACTTGGCGATGTATGTCCGGTCACAGCCTAGTCTTTTTGTGGAAATGCTCAGGCTTCGCATTGGTCTAATAATTCAGGTGATGGCCACTGAGCTGGCTCGGAGTCTGAAATGCTCAGGTAAGAGCAGTTTTGTCATAAAGGTACTTATGGCATTATTTCTCCTTCGCCTCAGTGGTTGTTTTTTCATTTACATGTGTTAAATCTTTTATTGCCTTCTTCATTCATCATGCACAGTTACAAACTTTGAAAATAACTTCTCTTTTTGACTTAATGAAAGATTCCTGCCTGCCCCCCTCATCTACCAGTTATTCAAACTGAAATGGGTATTAAATATTTAAAGTCCCCTGACTTTCAGTAAATGTTTAAAATTCAGGTCATCAAATTGCACATGTGTGTGTATTTAGGGAACCAATGCCACTGAAGTCAATGAAAATTAGGACCCTAGGTATTTGAACCTTAATTCATAATTATGGTAATTTTTATTCAAAGTAATTTCTGATCATCTTCCTTTTACGTGTAAGCCTTTTCCCCTCAAATATGCTTAGTTGAAAAATATTTGCCATTTAGATTTCAGATATAGTGGTATAGTTACCTAATATAGTAGTGTTATTTTGGCAGCAGATCAGAAAAAAATTTCTTGGAGGACTCCAAGATGTTGCATATAAATAACGTACATACAATAAAAAAAGAATTAAGTAACAAACAAGTGGTACAAAGTGAAAATATTTTAAGACTCATTTTGTAAGAGAAAAGTGAAACCAGAAAGGAATCATGACTGAAGAGGCATCTCAAAAATCATTGAAAAATTTTCCACATCAGTGGAATTGAAAGGGTCAGAAGTCTAAGAAGGAGCAGTCAAGAAAGTAATCAAGTTAATATGACAAATATATAGTTAAATGCTGGCACTTAGGAGAATGATCCGGGTCATATTTTTGTAGCTTGGCTCTTGTTACCATTTCTAATGCCCTAGCACACTCTGAAGGTAGTAACTTCGTGGAAGTGTATTTTCTGGTCCTCCCTCCTCCCTGGGTTTCCTCCCTACTGGAGTGAAGTGTGGGTCCCTAGTAGCTGGTTAGATGGAGCCCACCTTGCTGCTACTGTTCTCTGGCTAACTTGAGTGGCTGCCGCTGGGCAGGTATCTACCTCAGGACAAAAAGTTGACAAAAGGAGCCAGGTAATTTTTTGAGATAATTCTGTTTCTGTGTGAAGAGTGCACAGAAAGCCCTGTTTCCCCAAAGCTGTAGCTGAATAGCAGAAGCTGCTTTATTCACAGTGCAAAGGCTCTCTTTGCTGGGGTCCCTTTCATTATTCCTTACCCTTAAATGCCAGCTGCTCTTTTGCTCTGACCTCAGCTTTGTGGTTGCCTTTTCCATATCTTCCTATGTCATGAGCACACACATGTGCTCATGTGCATGTATGTGCATTTTCTCTCTCTCACTTACTTTGTGATCCTTTAATCAAATAAAACGCGAGGCTTCCACAAGCATGCATTTCTTTGTGGGATAACTCTGGCTCTGTAATTTAGATCTGCATGTCATCTGCTGTTGAGAGATGGCTGTAATGCCTCTCCAAAGGAGCAACTGCTTTCTCATCATCAGCTTCAGTGAGGTTTTGCACAAGGTGCAGCATACTCTTCACTAATGCAATAGAGTTATTTCTATGCAGTGTTTGTTGTTTAGTCTTGAAATGTATTTTCTTTGAAATGTGAATCTACATATTTATTTTTTTAAAGGAAGCGCTAGCCCCAAGGGAAATGTGACTGAACTTCATTCAATTGGCATTTCACCTAGGAAACAACCTACGGTGACATTTGTCTTTGTTTTTGGTTATGTTTTGTTTTAACTAGGTGAAGAAGCTTCAGAGAGTTTGATGAACCTAAGTCCCTTTGATATGAAAAATCTCCTACACCATATTCTCAGTGGAAAAGAGTTTGGTGTGGAAAGAAGCTGTAAGTTGTCCACTTGGGTACCTGTATATGTTAAGTGAGAACTATAAATGCAAAGTTAGATTGTCTTATAAGTAGGAGTCTACTCTCGTGGCACGTAAAATAGAGGCATAAGTGATGTATAATCATGGGTGGCCAGTACCCATGTATGTCTGCAGTGGAATAACCAAAACACATATGATGGAAGCTGTACTGCTCTGAAATAAGGTTGTATCAAGTTTTGAGTGATATGAAGGCAAATTTCTGTAATGAAGAAATTTTATGTGACCAGAATGAAGACTATAAAAGAGGCTTATCTAACCTGCCTTCAAGGGGTGTGTCTGTGGTGCCTGGATATTCCCGACTGGCACTTCAGCTGTCTCCCAGCTTCATTCTTAAGCCCTAACAGACACACTGCAATTCTGATGTCTTTTGAAGATATGATTGCACAGTGTTGTGGAAAATCAGGTCCCAGTATCCAAGTACAGATCTAGGCCCCTGACTTGATGCAATCAGGCTTGACCTATTGACATGATTTGAAAGGATTCTGTCACCGAGAGCGTTGTACACTTGTGAAAGCATATGCTTTTATTTTGTACTTCTAGATAAAATTTCATCTGCTTTTCTACACCCTAGAATTTTAAAAATGTCCATTTGCTTCTTTTAGTGCGACCTGTAGATTCCTCTTCATCTAGCCCTGCAATTTCTATTCATGAAATGGGGCATTCTGGAGCAACCAAAACAGAAAGAAGTGGTATTACTAAATTGAAGAGTGAGTTGAAGCAGGTGAGGGTTTTCCATCAATGCTCATCAGAAAATGCAGCTGTTCTGGTATTGTGTTATGTTAAATTTTTCTGTGTCAATTTTAGGAGACCATTTTTAATGCCAAATAGATTCTTGGTAAATGAGAGAAGTTTCCAAAGATCCATTGATTTAAAGCCATAGCCATTGATAGAAAGTCGTGAAGGGATGTTTCCTCCAAAAATGCCCTTCCTTTTTTCTTCTTGTTTCACATGCTGAATATAGAAGTACTTGAACAAACTCTAACGCATTCATGGCATCAACTTTAAAACAGCTCTTTAATCATTTTTAGGTAAGGAAAGGTCAGATGTACAAAGTGAAGCTTTCATGCAAACAGTGTTCATTTTTACACTGTGCATAAGATGCTAATGTAGTCCACATGCCTTTTGGAAAAGATACACTTGGAAAAGAAGTCTTGGTTTGTTTTCTTCCTGTTTTGTCTCTTCAGTAATGGAAGATGATTACTGCTATAATATATATATATTTAAGTTTGGTGTATTAAAGTACACAGCAACTAAGCGTATAGAGAGATATCGTAGAAAATACCTCCAAAATATTCTGAATTAATGTGACTGATGGTTTTGTTATGAGTGGTTTTGATTTCTCTTTTTAAAAATGTTTCTTTCAGTAATTTTCTTCTGTTGTAGATAAATAGGAAGGTAGTGATCAAGTGAAATACATTTATAAGAATGAATAGCTTCATCTTGTTCAGTCTGGGTTGTTCAGCCTGGAGAAGAGATGGCTCCAGGGAGACCTGACTGTGGTCTTTCAGTATACAAAGGGAGCTTGTAAAAAAAGGTGAAGAGAGACTTTTTGCCAAAGCCTGTTATGACAGGACAAGGGGCAATGGATTTAAAGTGAAAGAGGGTAGGTTTGAATTAGACATAAGGAAGAAATTTTTTATGATGAGGGTGGTGAGACACTGGAACAGGTTCCCCAGAGAAACTGGGGATGTCCCATCCCTGGAAGTGTTCAAGGCCAGGTTGGATGGGGCTTTGAGCAACCTGGCCTGGTGAAAGGTGTCCCTGCCTACTGCAGGGGGATTGGACTAGATGATCTGTAAAGGTCCCTTCCCATCCAAACCCTGCTGTGATTCTGTATTAGAAGCATATTTTAAAAAGACTCTCTTCTGAGAGTTTATTAAGCCTGATGCATTTAACCTGAGGCCTTTTCTATAAGTTTCTGAGGAAGTATATGATGTTTTCCTTTGATTGAATGGAACAGATTTGCTCAATAAGCCTATAGAAGGGAGTGGCATTTCTGTACGATCTTGACACAGAGCATTTGATGGTGACAATAAAGATCAGTTAATGACCCTTCTTGGGACACGATAAAGCAGGGAAGCAAATGCATTTGTGAAACTTCTGGTGTCTGTCTCACAAGACCTGGTTGCCCTGTTTGAGCCATGTCACTGCCTGAGCAGTGTGGCTGAGCTTCGTGGTATGGCCGTGGCTGTGAAGGTGCTGCTGGCTGCCTTCCACCAGCCCTCAAGTGACTTTGGGGGCTCAGTCTGAGCAGGGCTCCTGCTGATAGAGTGGGTGTCTTGATTTCAGGGCCTTTCAAGCAAGGAAGAGGGATTTGGCACTAGGTGGCAGCATTATTTTGTTTTAAATACAGAGGTGGGCCTGGGCTGAAACACTTGGACTTTTGTTGAGGTTGGAAAGGCGCTTCCTGCGTTGCTTTTGCATTAGATAGAAATCTGGTATTTCACACAGAGGAGGAGTTGGCTGCTTTTATCTTTGTTTCCTCTCATCTTTTCACTTATGCTGCTTCCTGCCACATCTCACTGCATTTTCTGAATAATTCACTAAATACTGATTTAATGTCATTTTGACAGAGAGCAATCAACTTTGTGTTACAAGCAACAATTCAGTACTTACACTAACATCTCTTTGCGCCAGAGCTCAGGTGCTGAGCAACTGCTTTTGCCTGGGTCTGAACCTTTAACACTTAATTAGGAGGCATAACTTGGGGTCGACAGTTACAGAAAAGTACTGTAAGCCTGAGGTGCTACATCCACATTTCAAAAAAAATTCTGCCCGGCAGCTGCTTGTTTAGCACTGCCCACCCAGTTGGCAGCCCACAGGCTTTCTGCAGCAAGATGACCTTCTCTTGCAAAGAGAAGCTGCTGACATTGCAACGCATGAGGAATGGAAGGGAAGAGCTTGGGGCTTTTTTCCCATCCTTGAGTCACAGGGAAGCTTTTGCATGCAGCTTAAACTGTGGTGGTTTGTGTTGGCCAAGGTTGGAGCTCAGTGTGTGGCATGGGCAGCTGGTGGCTGCACCACAACCAAGGAGGCCCCTGGCACTGTAGGGTCTGCCTGGTGGTCACCCTGGCAATCGGCAGCAGCTGCCCCAAAATCAGCTGGTGTGCAGCACTGCAAGAGTCCAGATGCTGTCACAGTTTTCCCCTGAGTACTTGAGCTTATTCCTTGTTTCTTGTCTTGGAACATACAGGTTACTTAACCTTGTTTATGTCCTGTTCTTTCATGTCTGTCTGTCTCTCTGACGTGTTGGTGTCTGTTTTTGTTTTGTAGTTCTGTCATGAGAGCCACTCCATGTCCAGCAGCATGTTCGCTCCCAGGGTAAAACGCCGTCTGCAGCTCTGCACCTGCTCCTCACCCTGTCTGTGTGTGTATGTGTGTGTGCAAGGGTCTTAGCTCTAGACACCTCCCTGTGGCTTCTCCTGCGCAAAAATTGTTTCCAAACCCTACCTCTTTGTTTTGTTCATCTTCATTGGGAGCCCATTCTCATGAGTAATCTTTTAATAGAAGCTGAGTCTCGCACGTAGAACGACTTAGTTCTTCTGAAGATTAGGCAGTTGTAGCAGATAAAGCACTATAGCAGATTTAGCTACTTGATAGTGGATTACATTACAGGTGTCATCACTATTTAAAAGTAATGTAAGGTTGATAAATGCTGGCAGTCTATAGACACTGAGGAACCCAGAATGGTTTCAAATTGCTGAGACAGGGGGTTTATGGGCATGGGTATCTGCTCAGGCAGTCATCTTTCAAGGCAGAGAACTGTAGCTTTTCTTAAGCTCTCACTCTTAAGAAAGAAGATAATTGTTTAAATATTTTACCAACAGAAACCTCAACAATTTAAGTCCAAATCTATTATGAAGAGATGGAAAGCTTGCAGCTGCGCACGCGCTTTAAACTGGCGGTTGTGATTCGTGGTTCTCTGCATCTGCAGACTTGCTGCTGATGGCACACCTCCCACGTGTCCTAAATACAGAGCTGCAGAGCACCACTAGTCCTGTGGCCTGGCCTGACAACTGCCAGGTTGCTGTTGCCTCTCTCTTTCCCCCATGCCAGTGCAGAAAGGCAAGCTTCAACTGTGTGTTTGATTCAAGTGCACAGAATTGCTCAGTGAGTTCTTTGCTTCCCTGAACCAGGTGAGTGGCCAGGTGAATTATTGTATGCAGATGGGTTTCTCTGTTTTGGCACCCACCCTCCTGCTGACCTACTGCATCCCCTAGTTCTGCTCAAAAGGGTGGAGGAAGTTCTGTTTCCGTGTGCAGTGGAAAGGAACAGTATGCATTGAGCCATCAAGGGAACGCCACCTATGCCTCACTGACACCAGTAAGAGAGAATATGGACTTTGTGTGCAGTTGTTGGTCTTTTTGCAGAGGTTGCCTGTGCAGAATCGGTCAGCCTATCCTTTGCAAATGTACAGGTTTTGTTCTTATTTCCCCCCTTCCCCAGTAATTTGCTGGGACAGTTCCTTACTCAGAGATGATGGGATTTGAGATGGGGCTGTCAGTGAAGTCCTTTCTGGGCTGAAAGTAATATGTGTGCAAGAAGGAACAAGGAAACTGAAGAGCGCATTCTCTGGGAGTGCAAAGAGTAGGTGAAGTGCATGTGTGGAAATGGGAACAAGAATTTGGTGGTAGTACCACAATTTGAAGATGATTTGCTGCCTGATTTAGTCTTCAAGTCTGGTAGAGTAAAATAACAGAACAATAGTGACAATAAAGCAAACAAGACTGATACTTACAGAGAGGCAGGTGTGATGGTTACATGACCACGAGAAATTTTTTATTTACTTATTTTAATGGAGCTTTTTGCATGGAGGACCTCTCTTGCTGGACTTTGGTTCTCTTACAACACTGAGCCCGAAGTCCGAGTCATACCGACCTGCAAATCCCACCATCTTGCATACCACTGGCACAGCCCTGGCAGCCAGCTCGTGCTTGTTAAAATAGCCAGGTCTTGTGCTGAACCAACCAGTGAAGTTTACTGGGTTATGCCTTGTTGAATGCTTGCCTGTTTTGTTGAGAAATGACAGAAGTGCCAGAGAACTGAAGCTTGTTGTGAAGGGGAGAGAAGGGATGAGTCCTACTCCACCATCACGTATGACATCATGGCTTGTATTTTTTTCCCTGGTTCTGAGGTAGCATTGTAACAGGATGTATTTACCAGGAGTAGCATTTGGGGTGACAGAAAGCACCTAACGAAGGC
Organism: Limnodromus scolopaceus; assembly: GCA_028565335.1. Lineage (NCBI taxonomy): Eukaryota > Metazoa > Chordata > Aves > Charadriiformes > Scolopacidae > Limnodromus > Limnodromus scolopaceus. The sequence continues at coordinate 128,879,630 of JAOXNO010000001.1, forward strand.
TTTAATGTTTCTTACAGAGGGGCAGTACTCCATCGTCTCCCACTAGTACTTCTCCGGCTGGTTCCAGTGGAGACACGAGCTGGGGTGACCGAAAAGGGCAGTGGTTGCGCAGAAGGAGGCTTGATGGTGCTATTAACAGGGTTCCTGTTGGCTTTTATGAGAAAGTGTGGCAAATCCTTCAGAAGGTAAGTTGACAGCAGTGTTGGGCAGGAAGCAAGCAAGCTGTACAGTAACCTGGGGAGGTGGGGGGTCCAGAGGCCGCGTGTTGCCGGGAGTTGAAGTTGGTCTGCAGCTGGAAGACTGGTGGAAACTAGAGTCATTAAAAGGAGTACGTCTCTTGAACATAGAAGGGCTCTACTAACACCAGTTCACATGTGTGTTTGGAAGTATATTTTTCTCTGAAACCACTGGCACTGAATTTCAGCTGAACAATTCTGTTCCAGTGCTTGCTGTTTTGCGTCACCCATGGCCTAATGCTAGTTATGTCCAGTGCCGCTGAGGGGCACTGCAATGCAGTTCAGAAAAGCTGCAAGGAAAGAAGTAAGAAACTGTAGTGACTCTTCCAAAATGTCTTGAGATCTCTTGCTGGCTCTTCAGAGCTGTATGGAATTCTTAACGGGTTTTTTTGTTTGTTTTTAAGTGAAAAGTAAGTCCTTGCCAGCACCTTGGAAATCAGGGGTATGGAAATGTGTTGAAGCTGCTCTCCAGGAAGGAGGAGAGGGGAATTATGAATTTTTACTCATTTCAAGTGATTATGCACCTGTTCTTCTGCTTTGCTGGATGAAAGCCAGCATTCGGCACCTTGCAGCACTGAGCTGTTCATGCCTACACAGTTGGGAAAAATGTGCATCACCAGCTCAGCTTGATTTTGGTTGCCCTTCTAAAATCACTTATGCTGAAGCTGTTAGTGTTGATGTCAGCCAAGACGAGTCATCTATGGCTATTTACTAATGGGATCTTTCAGCAGAGTGAGCATCACTTCTGCCCTGACCTAACCTAATAGCTGAGAGTATTGGAATGGTTTTCTGGCTGTTAAAATCAATTGTTCTTACTTGTCTTGAGTATTTAATTCTTAAACTCTATTTGGACTATTCATAAAAGATCTCTCTTCTGCTTGGTGCGGTTTTGTACCTCAGGTACCCAGATGTGTCATTCCTTATCGTGCCTTCTCACCATTTAGGTTTTGTCACTCTTCTTTTATACCCCTTGGTATTTCTAACACCACCTTTCCCCCACTGTTGGTGGCCCATGTCCAAGCACCACAACATGTTGACATCCTTGAGTTGCGGTGCTCTGGATATAGAACACTTAACTAAATGTTGCTTCGGCAAAAATGAAAAATAAAAGTTCTGACTTCCGTGGTCTGTTGTCGTGCTTTTGCACTACCTTTTATTTCTACATCCTTTCCCACAGAATGTTCTCATTGATTTGTTTTCCTCCTTTGTGTGCCTCTTGCTGTCGTGGCTCTAAGTACTTTCCTCCCCTCCAGTAGCCGGACTGGAACACAGCACGCTCTCTACGTGTCGTGTCAGGCTATTTCTAACCTTTGCCAGATTACATAATAACTTCTTCAGCAAAGGTGAAATAATATTTTTAACAGGTTTTGTTGTAGCTGTTTGGGGTTTTTTGTGGATTTCTATGGGTTTGTTTTTTTGAAGTGAGGGTTGTTACCTATTGGCTGGTATCAGAGAACACTCAGATTTACTTGCAAGAACTGTAACGAAGTTACAGAAGAAGAACACAAATTCATTATCTGAATGTTGTTATTTCAGTGCCATGGTCTGTCCATCGATGGGTATGTCCTTCCTTCTTCAACCACCAGAGAGGTAAGTAAAATGCCAACGATTTTCTAGCCCCATTACTGAATGTTTGGTTTGACAGTGTAAGGTGCAGCAGGGCTGCTGTTGCAGATCCTTGCTTTTAAGAAGGTTAGAGGATCTGGACCTTCCCTCCAGCCCTTCTGCCAGCTTCCCCAGGCTGTGCGGCTGAGTTCCTGCCAGGCAGGGCTGGGAGTGGGTTTGTGGCAGTTTTTCCCCTTTGCCGAGCCTGCCCTGTGCACACCTTCCCTGGCACCGTGCGCCCGGGGAGCAGTGCGTGAAAGAGGGTGGCTGATGGCAGCCCTTAGGGCAGGGTGAGGACAAAGCGAGGCCTTGTTGGAATAAAGCAGACATGTTGCTTGCCACTTATTTTTTTTAATATGCTGCAAAAGCAGCCAGTGTGTTTTGGCATCACTTTCTCAAAAGTAAACACCAATTAAGGATGATTGTTTCTACCCAAAGCTTTGGCTCTTAAAAAATAAGTAAAGGTTATGGATTTTTTTTTTTTTTCCTTAGTTGGATTGCCACTCCATCTTTAGGTGCTCTGGCAAGTTTTGAATTCACATCTGTAGAACAAACTCTTGTTGAACATTAATCCATCAGTGCAAGAGAGGTGCTTGTGTGCCTGAGACTGTTTCCCTGTCTGGTTCCCTCATGTTTGTCTCTGGCTTCCTTCTCTTCTGAGGGATGGTGGTAGCAGCTAAAGAGAGGGGCTGGAATTTTCTGCCAAATGTAAACCTTTTTTTGCAAAGTGGAGAGCTTTATTTATTCCTATTGTGTAGATAAATAGGCTTATATTTTTAGCCTGTCAGACCTAGACAGTATCTAATTTTGCTGTTTAAAGGAATCAAACGAAATAAGCGCAAACCTCCTAAGGCAGCAGCCTTTCACATAACATCCACAGAGCTACGCCAGTGCAAATTAGGCTTCTCTGCAAACAATACAGCTGTATCTCCGTGTGGAAAAGCATTCACTCTGAGCAGGTGGTTATTTTTAAAACCCGACAGTAATTTTGGCTTTGCACCCAACCCGCGATGCCAGACAGATACTGACAAGGCAGAGCGCGTGAGAGCGCAGCACGAGGAGCACAGGGTTAACTTGCCAGCGGTCCTGGTGCATACCTCCAGCCCGTGTGTGATGGGTTGCAGGGCTGGAACAGGCTTCTGCAAGTTGCACAACCGTTTGCAGGCCCAGGGCCTAGCAAGGAGGAAAGTTTCTCTGAGTGCTGAAGCCGCACAAACACCGTGCTCGCCTCAGTCAGCCTACCCCCCTGCGCGGAGCGGAGCGGGTGTTGAACTGCCTGCGGGATGGGGGGAACCAGTCTTTTTTTGGGGTTGTCAGTCCGTCTTTCCGCTTCTCCTCAAACTTTCCAGATGACGCCGTGTGAAATCAAGTTTGCTGTGCACGTGGAGTCGGTGCTGAACCACGTACCCCAGCCCGAGTACCGGCAGCTCTTGGTGGAGGCTATTCTCGTTCTCACCTTCCTCTCTGACATCGAGGTGAACAGCATTGGGGGCATCATCCACGTGGATCGAATCGTGCACATGGCCAATGACCTGTTTCTGCAGGAGCTGGTGAGTTCGAAGGGCAGCAGCGGGAAGGCTCCGTGTTTGAAAATCGTCCCCTGCTCCTTTCTTAATACGAACTTGATTTTTTTCCCTTATGCTTTCCCCTGCAAAGACAGACCGAGTCACTTCTGGAAATATATTTGGAACACTAATTTGAGAATTGTGGGAGATTTAAAGGGAATAAAATTATAGTGGCTAACAAGCTCTGAAGTAAGTGAAGTGAAGTTTTCCTTCACCAAAGCACTAGATTTTACCAATACTTGAGTAATCCCACCCACCGCCCCCAAAGGACAAAAATCTGGGAAGCTAGATGTTCCTCATTTACTTACACTGATCCAACTAAGTCATGTGGGTCCTATAAAAATCCTGATTAAGGTTTTCACGAGGGAAGGGAGAATTGCTTTCAGTATTCAGCACAAACATAAAATCATCAAGTGTGTGGGGGGGTTTCCAACAAATAAGCATGTGTGCCTGACTTTCCCTCCATCTTTGCTTGTGTCTTTTCAGAAATCCTTCGGAGCTACTGGTAGTATCTTGGAGAAAGACATATCCACAGGAATTTGCCACTTCTTTTATGACAGTGCTCCAAGTGGGGCCTATGGCACCATGACATACCTAACGAAAGCCATAATTATTTATTTACATGATTTCCTGCCTAGCACAGGCTGTGCGATGCAGTAAGCGGTGCCTCATGGGGGAGGGAGGGCTCAGAAGCTCTTTCTCCCCATTTCCCTCTCCTGAACCTCCTGTTTAGTTGCCGCGTGTTTGTGTGCTGTGCTCTACCTCAGCGTTTTACACTAGTCCTCATGCTGCCTGCCCACCTACCTACGGGGGACAGATAGGTGGAATTTGGCCTGGTTTTAAGAGAGTGTGTGAGAAATAACAAATAACTTATGCTGCTTATTTGGGCTTATTCTGCCCAAAGTGCAGAAATGTAATTCATATTAAATTAGCAAGAATTATACAGTTCTGCCAAGGGGAAAACAGATTACTCTGTGGAGATCAAAAGGCATAATAAAACGAGGGAGCTGTATCTTGGGCATAAAGTCTCCCAAATAAGGGAAGTGATGGAATTCATTAATTTTTCGCCTGCTGTGTGTAAATGTACATCATTGTGAATCACTAATGCACAGTGTGAAACATCCAGGGAAATGTAAATTAGAGGGATAGGAATACCTTGAAATAACCAGGTGATATTTCTAATACACGTTTATCCTGATTCTCATCTCATTTGTGCCTAGTCAGTGCAGGGCTAACGCCGCCGGTAGAGACAAATGTCTTACAATATCCACTAATTTGAGAGGATGGCCTCTCTCAGGAAGCTGCGTCTGTCTTTAATCTGAACAAAATAGCTTCCTTCCCTGCATCCCCGAGGCTTTGGAGGCAAGATCTCAAGAGTCCAGCTTCTCCAAGGTGACAGACAGTTTTATGCCTGTAATCCCTTCCTCTGAATGGGGCAAGATAAACCTCTTTCACTCGAGCACCCTTTCCAAGTCTTCCAATCTTTTCCCTTGCAAATAGCCTCAGAGTTGAGAATGGCATAATTGCCACCCTTCTAGCACAGCAGGAGTTTATGGAAGGCTTTGATGTTTCTCAGTTTTTTTCTTTTTTTCTTTTTTTCTTTTTTTCTTTTTTTTTCTTTTTTTCTTTTTTTCTTGTTTTCAAGTTGCACTTGTCACACATAGTTAGAGAGCTACCTGGAAGTCTCCCTTCAGACAGCTCCTAGGTCAGTGCCTCTGCCTTCAATCTGTCCGCTGGAAACCAGTTTCTGTGGCCGCTCTGAGCTGCTGCAAGGAGAATAGGTGCGTTCCTGCGGGGAAATGGCTCTGTGGCTATTGAAACTGAAAACAGGTAGGCGGCTGCTGGAGAGGGGAGCCCTGCTTTACCCCAGGCACCAGCTGCGGTTTGCCTTGGGCCGGCACTGCTGGCTCTGCTGCCAGCCAGCACGCATCTGGGTGACAGCGTAGGGAGGTGGCTGAAGCTTTAGCCTCTCCGGTGGCCATGGGCTACCTCAGCAGCGTGGGGGTGTGCCAGCACTGCCGCCCTGTGAACAGAGAGGATCAGAGCCATTCTGCCTCACCAGGTAGAGGGGAAAAGGGTAGATGTGGCTTGAAAAAATTAAGTATTTTCTGTGCTAATAAGTCTGTTAAGAATATTTCTGTGAGAACACCCCCCCCCCTTCCACTCTTTTGAAATGTAACCATACCATTTTTTCAGGATTTAAAAACTTTTTTTTTGTAACAATAGTATCTGATGCTTTTGAGAACGAGATTTTTGGTACCGGTTTTATACAAATACCTGAAATACTTTGATGAAAGGAGGGAAATAAACCCAACTCACTTGCCAGCCACCAGCACCCATGGTCCCAGGGAGGCTCAGCTCCCCGTGGCCACGCCACCCTGCCTGCTGTCCCTCTATGGAGTCACTGCGGCTGTGACAACATCTGCACACTTGCTCAAGAGAGCGAAGGTGTGGGAGGCCTTAGGAGGTGATGTCATGTTTTTGTGGAGACCAGGAGAGTTCGGCGGTCCAAAGGCCGAGGAGCCCTTGGACTGGATGCTCTGAGAGGCACGTACTGTGCCAGCCACCATGGAGACTGTGGGCCTCTTGAGGGGCTGGTGTAAAGGTGCGGTTCAGGTCCAATTAGCACTTGGGTGCGGAAGTCATTTTATTGGTATTGTGCCTGTTTTGTAGGATTTTGCCTTCCTTATGGTTTGGGGTTTGTGTTTTTTTTCCTTTTCATATGTATTGGGAGAGATCACTTAGCTTGTTTCTCAGTAAATGAAAGTAAAATCCTTTGTCTAGTTTAAGCAGACGTGTGAGAGCATGAGTGTGCAAGAGCCTGCGTGAGGGTTTCTTGTTCTATCTGGTATCATAGGAAAAGTCAGGAGTAACAGTTATTTTTGCTTTTCTTGAATCCTAGGTAGTGAGAGATGCAAGATGATTTTTCTCTCAGACTCCTAATTTATAATTTTTTTTACCTACAGTATGATCCTGTTTTCAGAAATAAGAAGGGTGATGTGGCTGGTTTTACATGTGGCTCCATGGGAGCCTAAAGCAATGGAGCCTATGGCTCAAACGTACCTGGACACCCCTTAACATGTCGGTTTTAATGGGAGTATCATTGGTATCTTTGGTTTGAAATTGATAGTACGACCTAGTTTTTGGTATGTTCATGATGATCAATTATCACATGGAACCACTTGGAAAGTATTTCTGTGGTAATCTGAAGAGTTTTAGGCAGCTGGTGGTGAAGGGTGGGATTCTGAAACACAAGGCCACTGGAAGGGAAACTCGTGCTGCCTCCAGGTCGGGCACGGCTGTGACTTGCTGCTGTGTTACTTTTCAGACCAAGGAACCGTTCCAATTGGAGAGTTGCAAACCTAATTAAGCAAATAAGGTTTTATATAGACCCCCTGCTTTGCTGAGGATCCACCTCTGTGTGTGTGTGTATGTGTGAAGCTGTCAGAAAGCAGAGCTGGCGGTGGCGAGGGTGTGCTCCCGGTGGAAATACGTGACGGCTGTGCAGTTTGTGCGGGGATGAGCTAATTGGCAGAGGCTCGACTTGGCTGGTCCGGCTTCCCAGGGGAGCCAGCGGAGGATGACACGGCCAGCTCCCAAGTCCCTGGAAACTCCTTTATGGAAAGAAGGTAAAGGTAAACAGGCGTATCTTGTGCCTCAGAAAGGAGGGTATTAACGAATTAAAATAGACTCGCCTGAGACCTGGTCTTTCCAGCCTGGCAGGCACTGCTGCCCGAAGCAGTTTGCAGCTGTGGGGAGAGAAGCACGGGGCTGGTGGTGGGCACTGGCCGGAATAATTAGCTGTGGCCAGTTCAGAGCACACACCGCCTGCTGGCCCCAGCCCAGCTCCTCCCGCACGGCTGTTCCCTTCTCCCCGCTGCTGTGCGCAGGGCACGAGTGTGTCAGGCAGGGTTGGAGGCAGGGTATCTGTAGGGTGCCTCACCCCAGCCTGGTGGGTAACGAGTGTGATCTGATGTTCTCCCTGGGTGACTTTGGTGCTTCAGGGCTTGGTGTCCTCTTCTGGCTCATTTTTCTGTCTCATTTTGTCACTGATGTTGGTTTGCTCCTGGTTTAGATTCCCATTTCCCATCTCAGCTTGAGTCTGGCTGTAGGGCTCTAACCATCAAGCCAGGTGGCCATCCAGCCCCAAAACATTAAGAAATCACCTCTTCAGAGCAAAATGAGCTTCTTCCATGAAAGCGCAATAGTAGTGTCCAGTGTTCAGCCCTGGAAAGTTTGGGTTCCTCACCACCTCTCATGTACAGACAAATCCTGGCCTTGGCCTTGGAGCAATCAGTTAATGCACTACAAGTCACTGAAAGCGTTATTTTTTTACACCGAAAGGGTTATCAAGCACTGGAATGGGCTGCCCAGGGAAGTGGTTGAGGCACCGTCCCTGGAGGTGTTCAAAAGACGGGTTGACATGGTGCTGGGGGACATGGTTTAGTGACAGGGGTTTTTTTTGTCAGAGTTAGATTGATGGTTGGACTAGATGATCTTGAAAGTCCCTTCCAACCTAGATGATTCTATGATTCTAAGCCAGAGAGACGAACAGCGGCGTTTCATCCCCCTCGGGCTGCTGCTACGTGTAGATGTGAAAACCTCTGGGTCAGTCCAGGTCCAGCACTGGGCAGTTTCTGGTGTGGTCCGGAGGTAGGGGCGGAGTCATGCCCAGAAAGTGGGAGAAAGAGAAGTGCCACCAGTGGTGGCATCTGTACCTGTAGGGCAAGAGCTTGGGCACTCAGCTCCAGGCTCATCCGGTCCCTGCTCGAGGGACTGCTCGCAGCAGCCATACTAAGTCACTGCTGCAAAAATAGTGGGATAAAAAAAAGGCTGGGGGGGTGGGGGTTATGGAGGAAGAGCTTCAGCTCCAGCAGTTTGGATTTAAGTACAAGTAGCCGGGCTCTCTCCCACTCCCAGTTTTAGTCTCGAGTGGCTTTTATTCCTGGCATGAGATCTTTCACAATTCCTCTCCCTGCCACCCCTCTGCTCCTGTGTGCTGCGGGCAGGGCAGGCTGCTTCTGGTTTGGCTCCATGACTCGGCTCCTCTCACACTTGACCTGCTGCACCCCTGAAAGCCTCTTCTCGCTGCCTGCTGAGGGGGCACCGCGCTGCAGCCTGACCTTTGCATCCCCTCTCATGCAGCGACCCCTCAAGGTGAGCATCCTTCAGCTTCACATTGGGGTAGCTGCAGGAGCATGTCATCAGAGGTGGACATCGAAGCTGGTGGCCGTCAGCCATGTCTCTGTGTCTTACTTCACACCCTGGCTTTGTCCTCTTTGCTGGAGGGGGTGATGGTGGGGCAGGGTGGCAGCAAAGGAGGACTCCAGAGCTTGTTCCACCTGTGCCACCTTGTTCCTTTGTGCAAGGAAACTGACGGTGGTGCTGGTCCATCTTAGGTGGAGTGTTTTTGTCACTCCGCGGGTATGGGAACGATCCTCACGGTGCACAGCCTGGAAATAAATGCCTAAGAATACACACTGAATATTACCAATGCCATTAAAATCTTACTGTAAATTTTGTTTGCACTATTAAGGATTTTTCTTCTTTGTCGCCCCCCAGGCACCAGAAATAAGTGTGTGCATGTTTATTCATTCATCTGTCGAGTTGCAAAATACTTGCAGAGAAGTATTTTGAACTTAATTGTAGAAAATAAGATTTAAGAAAGACCACAGTACCTTAAGCTGAGGCTGCTGTTACATTCTGTGATGATAAACTGGGACGGTTGCTTTTTTCTGTACTTTCAACACGGTTATTAAATAAAACTCGGCTACTTTACTTAGCTTTTTCGCTATTAAAATTTAAAGCTGGGAAAGGCTGGAACCTTTTCCTGCCCAAAAAGCACTTTGCGTGCATTGTATTTACTGAGGCTGAGTTAGGTGATGCTGGCTCCAACAAGCTCCTGATCTGGCCGCACTGCACTCGAGATGGGTGTGTGGCTTCCAGAGTGTCTTATGCAAGAGAATGAGTCCCAGATCTCCCTGATCTTCCCCACAGGAGCGGACAGGGTGGTACTTGCAGGAATGGGCATACTGGTTTGCGGGTTGGGGGGAGGCTGGGGACACTGGGCTCTTCCATCTTGCTGTGTTCCAAAATCTCAGATTTCAGAATTTCTGTTTGCTTTACTTGGCAAAGAATTTATGCTTAACTGTAGGCAGAATATTTAGGTTCAGTAGTATCACAATGTGTTTACTTTTGTGTTCTTACTCACTGCTTTGTTTTAAAGAAGTCCAGTTCAGGAAAAGCACGTTGTGCGCTGGAATGCACAGGATACCAAATTACACAGGCAAAAAGACACCACACTTACACATGACTGTGAAAGCTACAGCTTTATTTTGTGCTCTGCTGTATGTTACATAAACATGCTATGGATTTAGCCTTCATTAAGGTGATGAGTTATTAAGGCTCCAAACCCCAACAAATACAGGGAAAGGTAACCAATGGCAAGAGAAAATCTAGTGCAGATGTAAACAAACGCCTTTCAGCTGAGATCCTTTTGTGTCTGTAAACTTCGAGAAGGATAGACAGTGGCCTGGAATGCTTTGGATTCATGCAAAGAGCAAGATTAAATGCAGACCTACCTATTTTATCTAGATGGTTCTTCCCTATTTTCCTCTCCTGGATTGGCTAGCGCACAGGAGGCCTCTGTCGTGCCTATTGTATCACCAGGGAGGGGCTGATATGTTCCTTCTGGTCATCAAGGCTGTTTCTCAGCTGTCGCTGAGGACTGCTGGAAGAAACATACCAAAATTGCTTTCCTCATGGGCTCGTAGGTGTGACCTTGGCAGTGTTCACAGATAGACTGATGGGGGAGATGCCACCAAGGGGGAGGATAAATTGTAAGGTGCTGACGTGGCAGTGGCACGGTCATACTGTAGGTAGTGGGTTTTCATCTCGTCTGTCTCACTGCTAGCAGATATATGTCATCCAGAAGGGTCTAAATAAAGGCTTACACAGTGACCGCGGTGTTTACCGTATCAAATAGCCCATTTATTGTTTGTCAGGCTGGCAGCTGGTTTCCCAGGCTGCTTGTAAGTAAGGATAGGAAGGTGAGATTCCATGAGAGCCCACAAGAATATCTGCCTTTTCATGAGTTTGCCTTTTTCTCTAGTCTTTGAACCACATGAAAGGCCTCTAAAAATTCATTGAAGTCAATGTGGCCGTCTTTGTTGTAGTCTATGCTGAGGACTAACTTGTCAAGGGCTTCATCGTGCACATCGATGCCCAGGTGAGAAGCGAAGAGTTTCCACGTCTGTCTGAACTCCTCGAGAGAAATGAGACCTAAAGGAGACAGAGAGCAGATTGCTTTCTGCAGTGCTGTTTCCCCTTCCCCACACACAGGCACACAAACGCTCCTTCACTGCATGGAAGTCACCTGCCTGCCGCGGCTTGGGTGGGCTTTGTGATTTCATGACTGAAGTACATTTTTACTTCAGGTGATGATCTAACGCTTTCAACAGGGGAACTGAGAAAGCAGTAAAAACTGAGAGTCGAAGGGAAAAAAAGCCCCTAAAAGAGTGAAGCCAGCACTGGAGATGGGATGTGTGAGATTTTTTTTCTCAAGTTAGGCTCTGGCACTGTCCCTTATATGGTTACAGCCTGACTGCTTAAATTAGTCTGCACTAAACTGGAAAAGTGACATCACCTCTGGTTCCTCTACATTTAGAAGCCTTAAGGAGGAAACATAGTGGGGGAAGATAACTAGCATAGGCTTCCTAGGGCTGGCACAGTGAAGTTACCTAGACTTACCTGAATGGTCTTTGTCAATGATGTTAAAGATGATTTCAAGATCCTTTCTGTATCTGCACAGTGTTTCCGCCAGTGCTGGCTGGACCTGGTTTTGAAATCGCATACAGGACACCATTCAGACCTTTATTTGAGTCAGTCAGTCTAACCAACAGAATCTGTACTACCCCTAGCTATTTTCCCAGTTTAACTCGTCAAATGTTTTTTTAAAAAAAATCCTTATGTTCAATGATACTTTGTGTCTTGCCCTGAGGAATAATCAGCTAAAACCTGCCATTTTCAGATGGCAGGACGAGGGGGAAGGAGCCCTTCGCACCTCCTACCTTCAGCAATTATTTGCGGAAATAAGGGTAATCTAGGGAAGATGCTGTAGGCCATGCACTCATACAAAGCTTTCGCTGTACGTATGTGAATGTGTCCTGCTGTTCAGAAACATGATAAAGATGGCCAAGTACCAAAGCACTATGCAGCCACTCGGTAACAACTGGTCTGGATAGAAGAGACCTTGGCTACCATGAAACATCTAAAAGTCCATCTACGAATTTGACATCCTCCTACAGGTGCCCAAATTGGCTCTGGAGCACATTTGAAAAGCTCATCTCAGAGAGTGAGGGTTGCGTGCTCTGGGTGGGATTTGTCACATCTCCTCAGCTCTGTTATCTAAACGCCCTTGAGAGTCAACGAAAGTAAGAAGCAGTTCTAGCATGTGATTCATCCAACCTATTTTAGGCATCTACCTTAGCAGGGAATGATGATTCGTACCCTAGCAGTGCTCATTCCCTCCAGTGACTATAAAAGGAAGCTCAGCAACTAGTTCAGCTGTAGATGTCCACCTGATTGGCCAAACCACTGCCTTGTGCCTCAAGTTGCACCAAAAGCTATTCCTCCAAGATTTGCAAAGGAGGCGTTTTCCTCCTTACCTCTTTTACAGGTTGACCTATTTTCAAATCATAAAAACATGACATGAAGTCAACTTCTCCATCGGAGTTCATCTGCACTAACTGAGACCGCAGCATCCTCCAGGGCAGTTCCAGCTGTAGGACAGATTCCATCGCTGCAGCCCAGTCATTGACAGAAATCTTGCCTGCCAGAAGGGGTCAGATCATGGTTACAAGTGGTACGTGACACAGCACACATCAGTCACCAGCATGCCTTCTGCTATTATTAAGAACAGTTGCAAAACATCAACATTTTCTCCTAGCCCTGGGATAAAAACCCTCATAACAACGAACAGAGGGGTTGGACTAGACATTTCCACAGGTTCTTACCAACCTCAACAACTTTCCGATTCTATCATGATGTTTGGCATGTTTCAATACCTGTTGAGAAAACCAGACTATTCCATGAAGAGTACTGCAGAGTTGAGCTGAGCTCCAACTATAGAGGCCTACGTCGCTGAAAACTCAACAAGACAGAAATATGTTAAAGAGCTCTTCAGTGGCCAAAGAAACAGTACCATCACTTACTGATTGCCCTTTTAGGGGCACCTATGACAACCCAGTCAAGTGAGAAGCCATCATGAGGAAAAGTTGTATTTGTGCTAGCGATCACGAACTCCTTGCTCCTACATAAAAGGTTCGTGTATCAACTTTTCTGAGTCAACTATCACTGACTTTTCTTCAGCTGATGCATGAGCATGTGTCTCCTAGTGGCATAGCCAGTCCACTTCACTCAAATATTTCCCAGAATCAGAAGGAGACCAGTTCCCTCTCACCTGAGACCCCAGTTCACTTCACACCAAGTGAAAGCGGTGACCTTTGAGCTTCTGGAGCTGGATTTGCCTGCCCAAACTCTGCCCAACAGCAAACACTATTTCCTTATTTGCCCACATGTTTCAGTCATTGTCTTCTTCCTACTTAAAGCTTCATCCCTGTAAGTTGTTTTCTGGGGCTAAGCACCTGCTAACACCTACCCTCTTCTGTGCTCAGAAAGAACATAAGATCAACCATCCTCTGCTGCCCTCCAGCCCTATGCTGTCAGGCAGGGCCCCTCTCCATGGGCTTTGTCCCTTCTGCCCCTACGCACACCTGGTAGCAACTGGACAGATTGGTAGTGTTACCTGTGCCGTTGAGGTCATACTTTGCAAAAGCACTAGTGAGTTCAGCCCTGTGAGCATAAATCGTCTCTCGTAAGGACTTTAAGGCAGATGATTCAATTGTACCCACCCTAGGAGGAAAAAAATGGAGAGCAGATCATTAAAGGATTTAAATCCTCTAGCATTTTATGCTTTTCAATATTCATTATCAAATTCTTATATCCTTTAACATGTAGCATGCTTAGGGTCATCCTAAAAGACAACACTGGGGGGAAAAAAAACCCCAAACCAACAAAACAAACAAAGGCCCATAAGAATAATCTGAATTTATGAGATAATCGAGTTTATGCAGGTAATTCTAAGCTGCTTTGCTTTAGTAAATCTGACCACAGTGCTAGGCATGGCAAAGCTGTCATGATAAACTTTTTGGACTCAATTCATAACAGGATTTGCCCAGATTAGCACTGCAGCCTTAAAGCAGACCTGACAGATAGGCGCAGGCCCTTCAGGAGTCCCTGGCAAATGTCTGTTCTAACCACTTACCACATCTAATTACCTTTGGGAGTTTCTCAGGAAACCAAGTTAGAACACTTAGAACATGTTTTGTCTACTGTATTAATTTTTAAATTGAAAACAGAAAAACAAGGAAAACCCAAGGAAAATAGATGCCTATTCAATTATTCAGTCAAGCTATAGATTTGTGGCAGGCACTCGGATGCTAAGTGAGTACACGCTCACTGTGTACAACACACAGCTTTACCTCTCCCGAAGATTCTGCCTGCGTGTGTACTTGCTGACTCGGTACTGTACAAACCGAGGAATCAGTTCTGGATTCAGTTTGATGTAGGCTCCCCGGTTGCTCCCCTCTTCGTAATAGTTAGAGGCAGAAAATATGGTAATAACCTGGTCATAGGAAACAAAGAAACCGGCTTGGGAAGAACAACTCTTCTTGAGACTGATTTCTGAAACTGATCTTAGAAAAACATGCAGGTTACAAAATTAAGTGTCTACAACTAAAACCAGAGATCGACAACTATGTCGTTCACAAAATTGCTTGCACTTTTTGAGTCACAGCTCCAGGCCTGTATTTTTGGCCTGTCATAGAAAGACTTCAGTTCTGAGGGCAGTGTGATATGACACACTTGTTTAACAGAAACCTTTTTCTAAGATAGATAGACCTGGTTTTCAGGATTCTTGCTGGCCTCCTGATACAGCACATCAGAAAGCAGGGCCAGAAGAGAAATAAGTTATAAGGCTTCTAGAGCCTTAGAGCATCTCTTGTACTGTATTTACACAGAACTCTCCTCAGGGATTTC
>JAOXNO010000001.1:128894232-129023720 GCA_028565335.1 Limnodromus scolopaceus
GAAATAAGTTATAAGGCTTCTAGAGCCTTAGAGCATCTCTTGTACTGTATTTACACAGAACTCTCCTCAGGGATTTCATTGATGTTCATTTGTCTTCACACGAGTAATAAGCCAGTCCCCACCCCCTCAAGCTGTAAAGGATTTTCTCTGTCAGAACTCCATAATTCATTCTAACATCTGTCTAGCACACAGTTACCCCAAACCCATTCTAAAGAAGGCACTCATTTTTTCAATTAACTTTGCAGACAAATCTACTGTGGGTGTGCCTGTGAAATTCACAGGAGAATTCTCCTTTACATGGCAGCATCTTACCTTCCCACCGTGACTGATCTCATAACCTTCCGGCTTAAATTCATGAGACCTGATGAGCATCTTCAGATTATACTTTTTAAACAGCTTGGCAGTGACATCAGGGCCAAAGTAACAACCTCCTCCTCGACACTTGTTTGGTGTGCAACCATTCTGGCTTCTTGGATCACTCCAGAGGATGTCAAGGATCTGTAAATTGCAAACTCAAGCAAATGAGGACTGATAGTAGGGGAGGACTGGCGGGCTATGTCTGTCTAAAGCACTGGCCGTGGCAAAAGCCCCACAGTACAGGCAAAAACACACCTGCGCTAACAAGTAAGTCTTGTGTTTTCTTCCTTCCTTTCAGCAGGGCATTCTTTTGGGCTGAAACTTTTGTTCTACTTTTCTTTAGAAACATCTAGATTTTGGATGAACTTTTTCAGATGAAATATTATTTCTGAAATGTACCTCCTTTTACAGCTGAAGCTTCCAGATTTGGGTAGGTGCATCAGGAATGGTACCTGGGCTATTTCAAAGAAAGTGACAGCTGCCGCCTTCACATGTATATGTGAGAGGCCTTTTCTGTTTCCCAGCATGGACCTGACAACCACAGGGGGCAGTGATTTTTCCTAAACTAAGCTTGGAGTGCCTGCTCTAAACATGACAAGAGTTGCCTTTGGCTTTATTACCTTGGGTTAGCTCATGTTTTAAAACAAGATTTTACAGACATGAGGATGAATTATCATGGTTTAAAATCACCTAACCTATTATTTCTAGTCAGTAGCAAACATTAAGGCAATGTGTTCATTTAAACCGCACTGGACAAAATTTACACAAACATATTCCACTTCACATTTGTGAGCATGGCTCAGTGGAGACTTGGGTAGCTGGGGGAGTGTCAGATTTGAGGGGCTGCTTGTGCCCATTACATTAGTTTGTAGGTCAGATACGTATATTGGGAAATCACATTTTCAGAGAGAGATTTGCTTCTCAAGAAGCAAAACAGAAGTGTGTGCCCCTTAAAGAAGCTCTCTGAAGAGAAGCTCAGAAAAATAAGCTTGTACACAACGCAATTTTGACCTTCTAAATTGCTGTGCAAATTAAGCTTTTCAAATTGTCACAATTTATTAAATTACAGCATGACAAGAGCTCCATATTGCCTCTAATATTGAAGAGGAAATGAATAGCCAGAGGACAAAAAATTCCTACTCCTGAGTAACCAGCCTGTAGGTCTCCAGAAGTGGGTTTTTTGAATACTACCAGCATTCAGCTGCCAAAAAAAGGTGCTCGCTGTCAATGACAATCGCAAAGTCTGACCTAAACTGACAACCACGTATGTGCCAACAGATTCAACCACATAAGAGCACACAAAAAAAGTCTCATACTGAGCTCTTTCCTCCTCACAGAATCACAGAATCGTTATGGTTGGAAGAAACCTTTAAGATCATCAAGTCCAATCATTAACTTAGCACTGCCAAATTACCACTAAACTAACAGCTAAGAAAAAACACAAGTAAATTGTACTTGTAAGGTCTAAAATAACAAGCCTTTATTACCAGGTCTACAAAAAGCATCCAAAGAACTAATAGCTGGCTAGTGTACTCCAAAGAATGATGAGTTTCATATTAAGAGACAGTCCCCTCAGACTCAAATGTACTGCCTGACCAGAGCGCCTGTCGGGTTTGTGTGGGGTGGGGGGTTAGTGTCAGTCTGGTTTTGGTTTCACCTACTTGCTTCCATTCCTTCAGGGTGGGTTCTGGAGGCAAATTTGAGCCTGAAGGATCAGTGGAGCCCGATGAAGCGATGTGTTGTGTTTTTCCTGCAACATTCTGGTTGGCAATGTGTTTACTGGTGGGAATTCTCTCCTTGGCTTGGTCCTGTCCGTCTCTCACTGACTTCGGTGGCCGCATCAAAGATTTCAACTTAAAAAAAAAAAAACAGAACACATTGAAAGAGTTACCAGAACATAAAGATGATGTCAGCTGAAAGGCACATCAGTTCATCCGTTCCCCTTTTACTGTACTCAATAGTGAACTCTCATAATGTCCTGAACTCACAGGTTGGGTGGAAGCTGCAGGTGCTTGGCACTTGCAGAAATTTTGCTTTATATCTATCAACGATCAGCCTCTTCAGAGGCTCCTCTCCCCCCCTAAGAAAAGAACTGAATGGAAAACACAATGCAAAACACTGGGTTATTCCCCAGGGCACTGACCAGTACTTGACACCTGTCAGTTACCAGCTGTACCAATTAAAATACATCAGTTGGCCTTGAGTGATATCACCTTGTGTTGTGGCCCACTCATGTCTCATTAGCAACGCTCTCCTGTGGCAGCAACTTTGACCTGTTAATTCTGCATTTCACAGATGCCGCATCAGTAACACGCTGAGCCCAGCCTTGGTGAAAGCGTGGGCAGAACTCAGCTCACAGTTAAGACACCTACATCCGTAGTTAGACACCCAGTTTTAGTGTACAGTGGTATAGCCAACAGAGTCTTGACTCTGATGACCAGCAGGATTCATTGCCTTTTTTTCTCATCTTTAAGAAACAGAGATACACCTGACTGTCCTGTAAAACATTTATTTCTGTGTTAGAAAACATGAGGATGAGAGAATTAGTGTCTTTAGATTCCACAGACAGTAATGACAAGGTAGACAAGGTTGCTTAAATATATGTATCCTCTGCCATCTGGAATGCTCTACCGTGTCTGTGAATTAGCATAAAGTGGGCAGATATGAACCAGACCCAAAGGAAACTGGTGGAGGAGACCTGTGAAGAAGACTTTCTCCAGAGACAATGAGAGGGGACATCCCTCAGCTAAGGGGTGCATCTGCAAACAGCACTGGAGACTGAGCAATGATAAGACCTGGATCTCCCCCAATTATAAGGAACCTAAGCACCTGCTCACAAGCAGACATCTCGATTTAGTTGTCCAAATTGAGACCAAATCCCACACCATTTTCCACTGATTTGAAAGAGGTGTGTTTGCTCACCATTTCAGAAAAAAAAAAAAAAAAGGGGGGGGGATATTTCTGTCTTCTAAATCCCTGAAAAGCAGTAGTTTCTGTTTTCTCAAGGCCAGGTCCTGAAGTTTGATCCTGCTGGAAAGGCTCTCCCACATGTGCAAAGCTCAGCTGCTGCCAAGGGAAGGCCTCACAGGTAGAGAACTTCCCCCACACTACAGATGGCAGAAGCACAACCCCCAGACAAAGGCAGTACTAAAAAGATACGTCTAGATTGATTTCTAAAGTGTTTAGAAATGCCTGAAAATTAAGGACTTTTCATACTTTCTGGCTACTGAGTCGTCATGGCAGGAAGGAGTTATCTAATTTTGAAGTCAAAAGACCCATGTTATTTTACAGCAGCCAAACAACTGGCTCCCAAGACCTATCGAAACCTTCCTTCCTAAATGCTGATTTTGAAGAAAAACAAACTCTTTTTTCCTTACGTGCCTTATACAGCAGCCTTTTCCTTTCCTAAAGCAAACAACTTTATCTTAACATTTGTATTGCTAAATTTTTAAATGAAAACAAAATTATGCCTATGTGAATATGAGCTCTTACCTTATTTCTCTCAAGTTTATTCAAGAAATCCAGATCTGTGGAGTCTGAAATCCCTCCGTGTAGGATAAGAACTTTGCTATCAATTATAGTGGCAAGGGGAAGCCAGCTGAAGACATCTTGCAGAAGACGCAAAATCTGTTTCCCATGGTCCTGTAAAACATACTCTTATATTAGATCCTATTTCTGGCATATTCTGTTGCTCTAAGTTGAAGATTTTGCTGAAGTGTCTACCACAGTCTGTATGAACAGTTCCATCCAGGTGACACCCTGAACTGCAACACTGACAAACACGTTCTGACATTTACTTCAGGGCTATTTGATTGTCTCTCTAGCATTTCATTTTCCTTTCACGTGCACATCTTTTTGTGTTCTTGAGTGGCCTTATGAATGTTATTTATTTCATCCCACAGATCTCTAAGCACAAAAGGCTAACACTCAAAATTGGTTTGCCTGTTATTCCACTGAAAAACAAAAGTTATTTCAACTACATTACTAAAGTAATTCTGTACTATACTTAAATAAACTGTTTGGAAGTTTCCTTATTCACACTAGTTTCATTTCACATGTGCAAGACTACAAAGAAAACATAGAGGAAGGAGGAGGAATCTTACCTTGTACTTCTTTGAAACTTCTTTTGTAAAGCCATATCTGAAAATGGGACAACATCATGAACAGGTTTTCAGTATGTCCCATCTGCATAATATTCTATAGTGTTTGCTACTGTATAGAGTTTTCTGTCCCTCTCTTTCTCCTGCCATTGTCTCACCTCAGTTTAAATGTGCTCTCTTCTGCTCTGTCTCAAGAATTGAGTTCAACTGATTTTTTTGTACATACAAGAGATCAGGAACAGAATCCAGACCAATAATTATTAAGTGGCCTTTTTCCCAGCTAAATGAAATAGCTTAGCAGTTTTACATTTTAGATACCAGAAAGAAACTTCAAAGGAACCTAAATGATGATGAGAAAAAATTCCCACAAAACCTCCAGTTTTTGTTCTAAATCACTCGACTTTATTAGACAATGTCATCTATCATGTCTTTTCCCCCACAAGGGACAAGGATTTTGATACTTCATTTTTTTAACACCAAGATATCCTTGGTGCAAGGGGCATTTTCACAACACCCTAACTCTCAGCTTTCCGTTTTACCAGTGTGCAGCACTGCTAATCAAAATGTCCAACAAAGTGCCATACACAGGAATGCATTTTTGCCCTCCAAGCCTTCACAGACTTAGTTAATATTATATTTTCCATTATTTTGGGTGGGAATTTTCCTTCATTGTAGATAAAGTAACTGATCTTGGTTTATGTGTTGTTTTGTTGTTTGTTTTTTTTTTTTAAATTAAGTGCTGAAAAGGGAAGTATCATGTGAAACTGATTCTCTTACGTGGATCATTAATAGGATTTGAACATGAGCCTCTAACCCAGGTTTATGCCTGTGTTAAAACAGCAATATATTCTGTATGCACTTATCAAATGATTTAAGGGATACAACAGGTTATCCACCAGCCAGTTACCCAAAGACTTAGTGGAGCAACTTAGAATTATAGGGACCAAAACTAAGGAGGAGTTCTTATGTTTGTGAAATTATTTTGACTACAAGTGACACTTCCACTACAGCTGAGTACAAATGTCTGGATTAGAAAACAGCATCTTGGCTGTTCGTACCATGGAAGAGACTGCCACCTCTCAACTAATGGACCTCCATGGTGTAGAAGCTAGGATATTTACTCACCTCTTGTTTGGGAAGTTGTGGTAGTGTATTCCCCCTATCCAGCTCCCCACTCCTGCAAGGCAGTGGGCTGCACGTCAGGATCTCCCCTTGAGTAGGGATGCCTCTCAAGGTTACTTCTCGAGGTTCAGATATTCCTTCCCACAACAGATCTTCGGTAAATGATTTATAGCATGCTAAACTTTGAAAGTTTAGCTAAGAGATATAAAGGACTGATTGTGCATATATAATCCTTTAGACATAAACTGTTGACCAAGTCTGGGGCTAGGACTGGATTCAGCTGCACCTAGACTCCTCTCTGAGAAGGAGTTTAAAAAGCAAGGGGAGTCCTTTCTGAACCTTGTGACTCAACAGGAGGGGCTCCCTGACAGTTCTGTCTGCCCCTGTCCTCTGTGCAGTATATAACCAAGTGTGCCTTGCCATTGAATCTTGTTAAAACACTTTCATATTTACTATCAAACTTTGTTAAATCCCTGTTTTATATCAATAAATATTTCACTGCTTCTCTCTTAGCAGTGAAATGCATCACTCCATCCACAACAGATGTGACATCTTAGTCTGCAGTTAAGTGAAATATCAGCTCCTGTTTTACTGGGTCCATTATATTGACTACCATTATGTCTTTTGCTATGCTGTGAAAAAATCCAATGCTTTAATTAATATATCATCCTTCCAGCCGTTCCCTTTCCCCAGATTTGGTACTCCAGAAGCTGCACTAAGCCCATTGACTTCAATGGATTGTGATTAGGCCAGAGATAAGACATAACTCCTGTTCAAGTGCTTGTGTGTAATGAAGATGCCCCCTTGCACATCTTGAAGATGCAGAGCTACACCTGAATACCTAATAAAACATTATTTCTGTTTTAGAGTGTCACAGTGGCTAAAGCAGCATTCAAAAGCTCCAACATTTCTAGTGAAAGGCTGGATACTCCCTCCCCTGGCCCCCTAAAATCTACCTCAGGTTCATGATGTAGTCTTCATGGTTTCCTCTATTCAAGTGTAAATCATTGGGGTAGATAAGAAGAAATGCAAACAGGATTATAAGTATTTCCATAGAATTTTGCCCTCTGTCAACAAAATCACCATTAAAGACATAGCGGTTCTGTTCTGAAGGCAGACCATTCTGCAAAAGGAAAAAAAAACAAGGACATTTAGAGACACTTCTATGCTACTCTAATAAAGGAAATAGCATTTCAAATGAGATCCCATTGCTAGGAAATCTGAAAAAAACCCCTACACAATACAGAGATCTAAAATGCAGCATTTCTTTATTTTCACTGCTTAGAACAAAAATCTCCATATCAGACAACCTGTACGAGCCGCCAGAGAAGGGATGACCTCTCTGACTATTCTTAGTTTAGATGATGCCATCTCTAATCCTTTCCACTACCTATTTAATTTGAAAGGGACCGATATGAACATTATTCTTCTAATAAAATATACTTTTCTGTTAATTCAACTGCTGCCAGGAAGTTATACACTTGCAAATAGAAAGGAGTCATTCGTTTTGAATGAAAGACAAGAAATCCATGAAAAATGACCTTCTGACACAAGTTGGAAGGTTCTTATGTTTCCTTACGCAGTAAGAAAAGAGATTTCATAGATTTATACTGTTTGCAGTGTATGCTTCTAAAACTCCTGAGAAAGACTGTAGTCCAGAGGACATCAAATCTTAATACAGAACTCTGAAGAACCTTGATTCCAGTTGCTTTAATCCTGAAAGTACCAGCTGAATTTTACTCACATTGCTCTTTGCCCCAGCCCAGGGCAAAAATATACATGAACGTTCACAAACCTGAGGGGCTGTATATACAGGTATTTCTTAGCATATTTCTTCTGAAGATATAGAGCAATGCTTTATTATGAATGATGATTTAGTATTGTGAATTGAGGGTGTTTCATTAGAGTAGGTATCAACATTTCAATGGGTGCCATCACCTTACAGAAAGTATAGCAGCTATTATGTGTAGCTTCATTATTTCCAATCATGAGTACCAGAAACACTACTTCAATTTTGACTTTCCAGAAAAAAGTTTTCACAATTGGCATGTAGAATAATTATCAATAGAACATCTATAAAATCTCATTAAACCTGTGGAAGCCACTCTTAACAGGTTTGGCAGCATTGCAAGACATCCCATTTCCTGAATATAGTAACTATGTCAGTGTCCAGCACTTCCTATGTTCCTATGGCATTCTCTGGTGTACTGTCTTAGCAGGTTTATTGCAGGATGCATTATTTGGCCAGAAATGCAATTAAACACTTAATTTGAATCCATTAGGTAATCTCCTTTTTGTCCTACTCAGCGTCCCACACTGTTACGTCTGGATGCAGTAGTGAATTCTGGTCTCTATATTCTCACAGCAGCACAATCCTGACTACTATAAATAAAACTTGCTTGGTTTTTGCCATAGCCTCTCTTCAGCTCTCTCCAAGTTAACTTAGACAAGGTGAGTGGTTGCTCCGTGCTCACAGGAGTGGCAATTTAGGAGATTCTGCTAATGCAGTGGGTTGTAGTGGTTTTAAAAAGAGAGGACAGATATCAGGAGTGGAACAGACAGGAGAGACTTAGCAGCAGCTCCTGGCAAGATGAATTAATAAAAGCTTTGCCTTAAAACGATAGGCATGTGAATCACCAGCAGATTGTCAGCATACGCACAGCCACTCTGTAACTGCAGTCCTCATGGAAAGATAGATCTACTGAAGCACTCTCCAGATTCTATCATTATTCTTTTGGAAAAGCCTACCCACAACTCTCAGTTTTAAGTGAGAGTTTGTTTTGGACTTCCAACTTCAATGTTACATTTTAGTTTTGTTCTACACTCACGCAAAGTTTTTATTTCCTTTTCCGTGGTTTAGACCAACAATAACAGCAAAACTAAATTAAAGGCTGTTGCAGCCTCTGACATGTCAAAGAGGTGAACCAGGCCCTCTAATGATTAGCAACTTGCTGCTGGGCATCATTACTGTATCTGCTGGGCTAGTGATTAATTAACTTCCGTTTGTCATTCGCATTTTCTACAGCTTCAGGCTATTTCTATCCATAGCACCCATTTAACAATCTAACTTAGCAATATATAATTTAAAATTCAAAGGTTTCAAGGAATTTCAGGAAATGCTGTAATTTAATGGAGATTAATGCAGAGACTGAATGAACCTTACAAACTGAGATCACTGCACTCTTCATGCCCCTGTTTAGGACTGCACCCTCTTGTTTAAGGTGATGGGTAGCTCATACCAATTCAGAGGAAGAAATCCATTCTAACTGAAACAGAGTTAAGGAAGCTGAAGAAAATGGATCCCAGAGGCTGACTGGGTTCACTGCTCGGCTGAGTAAACTGCTCAGAGGGGACAGAAAATACCGTGTCATTTAATTTGCCTCTAAACAATTAAGCAGCTCTATCACGTGCTCTCTATTTTCTCAATGTCTTTGAAATGACAAAATATTGGCCCATTTTGTTTGGTTTGGTGGAAGGACTCCCCTAGAAGCTTAACAGAGAATGACTGGGGGTAAACTCTAGTGCCTGAAGTCAGTATGAGTTTTGGCTCTGAATTTACTGAAGATTTAGTCCTTGCTTAGAGGTTTTTTTCTCTTTGTGACCTCCATTAGAGAGGGGGAAAGAGAACCATCTTCTGTTTACTCCAAAAGAGTAAAATTCAGGCTGACTGCAGTTGTAAATATAACTGTATCTGAGCATTTATCTTTGAAATAGTTCTTTTTGCCATTTCAGGTCCTGTGTATGAAACCAATCTGTAGCGTACTCTTATTCCAGTATCAAAAAGGAAGTTCATCTAATTAAAATAACAGCTAAAAGACTGCAAACCAAGGACCAGTTAAACATAGTTGATTGATTATTAAGAAAAGCAGAACTCTGTAAAAAGGTCTGATTACACTTCAACAGGCTTCAGGTATACACTTGGGGAAAACAACCAAGTTTCCATTCAACAAGCATCAGAAATGTAACGAAGTTGGAAGCAGCGTGGAACTACGTCATTTAAACACCTGGTTTATCTCACTTAGTCTCTATTCAGTGCAAATGAATGTACCAAGGACCAGACACAAACCCTTTCCCCCGGAAAGCTCAAATCAAAGACAGTATCTGCTCAATGAAAGGTGGTGATTCATGCTAAAGATAAATGTGAAACTAAATATAGGAAATTTCCCGCATCTTCAGTTAAATATACAATTGTGGGAAAGATAGCCTGGAGCTTAATTTTTTTCACATCAGTAACACAGAGCTATGCTTTTTTAACATTAAAAAGCGAGCAGCTGTTCAAAGATATGTAAAGGGTGCCCAAGGTATTTCCATTTTGTGCAGACTATGTGATTGCTTCCAAGACTTGAAAAGCTTTTAAACAGGCAGCACTCTTTTTGTTTCCTGTAAACAAATAATAATAAAAACCACTTTGCAGGTATCAACAGGCGGCCTAAATGAAAGCTTCTGCATTTTTTCTGGAGGGCCAAAATTATCCATGGTGCGGTGTTACATCAGGAACTAAGTTAGCTCCTGATTTTTAGAAGACTGTAGCTAATATGGAACATAAAACAGTGGCAGGACTTTGGAGACATTGCAAGGAACCCTCTTAAGTTTTGGTTCATGCCCTAGTTCAACATTTAGGAAAAGAAAGATCTCCTACATCTCCTCCTTCACAGTGATCAGGAGGATATGGAGAAGGAAAAGCTATGACAAAGGCACCATTCAGACTGTTCCAGGATTTGTGTGTGTGGTACATGCATACTACATGTACTGTTCTAACAGTGATAAATCATATCAGACATAAATACATGTTCTTAACAACAAGTCACGAAGTGAAAACACTACATCAGAGACTGCCTACTTACCTTATAGAATATCAGCAAAAGATCGTCTAGGTTTCCATGCAAATCTCCTACAGGAAACAAAAACTTATTTATTTTTTTCTCACAGAGGATAAAAATACAGGAATTATACAACTGGAATTAGTTAGTCCTAACAAGTTTTTCCCCATGTTTTCCTTAGTAATTTGCTTGTATTAGGATTAGCTTCATTTTAAGGTACATGCTGAAGCTGCTTGTAAAATCTGGCAATTAAATACTTAAAAGAGTATACAATTGTCTTGTATAAAGTTTTTGTCTTTCCAGATGGATCTAAAGATCAGACCAGTGACATGGCCAAAGGTTCAGTGAGGGAAATGGAAGTAAGATGAACGAACATACCATAAACCTGAAAACCAGAAAATGTCACTAAAAGACATTTGGAATTATGATAGACTTCTACAACTAATAGGTTTAAATTTACTAAACAGCCGACTACATACAGCACAACCGAACAGCTGTCTGATCCGGGGCCAGGTTTTGATTACTACAGGCAGGATTTGATGTGGAATGTCAAGAACTGTCTGTGCTTGTGTGCCTCAGCGCTAAGGCCACAGGAATGACAGATTTGGCCCTTTCTGAGAGGTTTGTTTTGGAACAGGCAGGGAATTTCACCCCAACACAAAGGATAACTGCGGCATAGCTCCCCTCTGCCTATGACTGAATTTCATGCTCACAGATCCAACCTCTTCTCGTCTGTGACTCACCACCACAAAGCCACAGAACAGTTTCAAAACCTATCTTGTGATGATATGCTTTCACCACTAGTGAGTAGGAAAAGAGGAGTGACATTTATACCCTGTCTACATGTTTTCTTCGCAACATTTTATTAATTATGAGTCTGCTGAAGTCATTCTGAGGAGTCCTTTGAGCTCTTACAGATTTTCATCACGTATGTGGATGCAAATATTCCAGGTGCATATTTAATTTGCATTATTAATTTAAAATTAAAAGAAAATGGGGAGAGGGATACTTAATTTTAAGGAGATCAACATTTTGGACCAATTATGTCAAAAAATTGATCTTTCATCTTCTCCAGAGGATATTTCTGGTTACAAAAGCCATTAGTTTCAATGGCAGGGGACCCCTTTAGATGCTGCTTACATAGTGCAAATGCAATACAAACATGAAAATGTACATTTTGCTTAATAAGAACATGCTGTGTCATGAACAAATAGGAATCTGTGTTTCCTTGGTTTGTAGAGAGGTTTTGTTGGTTTGGTTAACAAATTATTGTTTATACAAAACCTCATTTAAACAAACCCTTTCCTAGCAATCAAAGTAGGTGCATAACCACATCTTAAAAAACATTATTTGTTTTGCATGTGTCATAGTAGCCTTCCTTATACTACTTTACTATTGCACACTGCCAGCTGTCAAGAGCTAATGTCACCATTACTGGTCTGTTTTGCAGCTATTGTGTTCTGTGGCGAGTCAGGATATTGCATCCCTTTATTTATAATTTACAAAAGCATAACAAAATAGATGGGCAATGAGCTCTTAGTTCTTTACCTTGTGACACGTCACATAATTCTATGAGACTAATTTGTTGGTTGTATAAAGACTGATCCGTCCTCTTGGGTCCCTTTAAAAATGAGGTTTTATTATAATTTCAATTTATTCTAGATAGTCATGCTGTCAGTGAAAGGTCCTGTTTGCCACCTCTATTAAGCCCTCACTAAAATCATTACTAAATAAATATGATGGTAAAGTCTAAATATGATGGTAAAGAGGAGACAGTGGTAAGACTTGCAGCCAGTGATCAAAATACTTGGTGGCATTTTTGAGATGGAAATGCAGGAATATTTAAGCTACACTGCACTGTTAGCTGAATTAATACTGACTCATTCAGAAATTTTTAATGAGAAAAAGAAAGAAGAGGTGAGGGACTATCTTAAAATACACTTAGTGTGACTCAGGAACCTTTTGTTGTTGTTCCAATTTATACATTTGTGGAAAAAAAAAAAGAAGAGAAGAAAAAAAAGCATCGAGAACTTTCTTCTCTCTTGAAATGGCAATATTTGGAAATGTCTGTATCAGTCTCTAACCACTTAGAGTATCAACTTGTAGCCCTAAGTGGTTGTCTTCTCTGCCACCTTACCACAGACGGTTATCTCCTTGGTGTAGGAAGTTGAAAGATGGGTGATATTTGGCATCTCCTTGAGAACCCTCCTAGTTTCAGATAGTAGCTGCAGTACATAGCGGGCATGAAGCAGCTGTGAGAAAAAAAATGCAGGGAGAAAAGGAAGATTTATTGGAAGTAGCAATATATCTGTCTGCTTTATTAATATCAGACACTACAGACCTCCAGACATGGTTACAGGCTGTATGGTTTAGTGCTGGGAATCAGGAGTGCTCATAGCTTTGCACTTGCTTCCCGGTGAGTGGATATAGAGCCCTTAACGAATTTGTTTTATATATTTTCCCCTTTTTGCTTCTAGTATATTGTTTCTACTCTTCGTATCTACAGAAAGGATAAGAGACTGAGTTATACAGCACTCAGAATCATTGTATAAGGTCATCTGTTCAAAGTAACTGGGGAAAAAAAAGGATGTCATTCTAGCTGTGAGTAAAAAAAAAAACCAATACAAACGAACCAAAAAAACCCTGAAGGCCATAAATGATATTTCAGAAACTTGCAAAAATAATGAGAGGAAAACTCCAGCAAGCATTGCCCTGTTAAGAGTTAGCTTCCTGTGCACTGTGAAGATGTTAGGAGAATGCAACATTGAAACTTCTACTTTTCTGTGCTAGTGCTTTTCATGAAAATTTTGTCAGTCAGTGATTTTTAAGGCTTTTAATTCAAACACAGCTCTGAGGGAGTCCTCTGAGGTAGAGGAGACAGTTGAGTTACAGACTGACTTTTCAAGATTCATGTTTTTAAAACAAACAAAAAAGGTGAATTACATATCATCATTTTCTTAATAAAATGCCAACCATAGTAAGAGAGAGCTGACAGTAAGGTGAAGCCTGGGTGGGCTCATTTATCTTGCACTTTATATTTTGCTACTGTTAAAATCAGCTTCCACAGAAAATTACAGAAAAAAAGCCCCACTGTTATTTAGTATATTATAAAGCAAGATAGAACCCTTATCCCTCATATACAGTATATTGTTAAGCACAAATGACCACAAGTCCAAACAGAACTGTGCCATGTAATGCCTCCCTCCCTTATCTTGTAAGAGGGCAGCAAAGGGGCTTGCTCAGGAGCATAGTGAATCAGCAACAGCCTTCTCAGCACCTTGGCAGCTGCAGACAGAAAGCTCCTGAGATTTGTGCTATCACCCTGTTCTGCTACATTAGCAATGCTTTATAGTCACTCTTCCTTTATGGTGGAGTCTTGTACACTGGAAGGAGGCGATTAACCCTTACACCTCAATTCCTCTAAAAAGAATGGGGTGGGCAATAAAAAAAAACACCATAAAACAAAAACCAAACAAAAAAAAGAGAACCACACAAGGAGCACTTTTAACCCAGAAAAACATGATAACTAGTTTCTAGGTTAGCGTAGGACACCTTCCCTAGTCCTGCACTGTCACTGATAACCCCTGCCTTGCAGCTGCTAAGGTTTCCCATTTCATGATCACCGTAATCTCAGTGCTAGATGAGGAAGTCCCCACTACTCCCTGCCCCCTCCCCAGTGGTGGCTCTGGTGGTCATGCAGCCAAGTAGTGAATGAAATCTGGGAACTGACTGCTTTTGATTTTATTGTGTTAGCTTCCAGTCAGGATTTCCTAAAATAGCTCACCATGTACCTCTATGATCACATGGGGCTAGCAGGAAAGGGCAATGGGATGAAAAGGAAGGGTGAAATATCTCCTTGAGCACCAGTTTAGCCTTACATTGGACTCAATTGATTGTGGAGCTACAACTTGACAGAGATGTAAAATAATTTAAAAGAAATCAAACTAGCTGCAACTTACCTGTTCATTCCTGAAAGCATGAAGAAGAGCATTGGCATCTTTAACAGTAAGGGGGAATGAGAGTCGTGGTCCATAATAGGAGTCTGGAACATTAATATTCTTTTCAAATTCTATTAAACTTAAACTTTCATCCACCACCTGAGAAACTCTAGGGCTGGTGAAAATGTGAGAAACTGGAACAAGAGGGAAGAAAAACAACAATGTAGAAACTCCACCAGTCCCCCATAGGGCCATAACAACATGACCAGAACTGGCTGAATGTAACTGATGCTTTATTTGCTGCAGTATTACAATGGCTAACTCCTGCCTTGTACAGTGGAAGAGCTCCAGGTCTCCCCATGTTGTTTTACAATACTGAAAACAAACAAACAAAACCAAAAATCAAGCAAAACTAAAAAAACCCAAACTAAAACACAAGGAAAAACTCTGTCTCAACAGCCAGTAGCTGTGGTCAGGATGCAAACCATTTTGCACTGAAGTTGTGGAGCAACCTGCTCTCATAGGTAATGAGAAACATAACCTGCTACAGGCTTCCTTCTCCTTCCCCCACAAAGCAAGAAGATTCAAGTCATGGCTGATCATACAATGACCATCATCTGTTTAAAGTTCAGTATTACACTTTTAATACAGGTTTTAATGATTCACTTTCATTGCTTTTATATTCTATGTAAAATTTTTAGACTGAATGCTAGCAGGTCAGTGATTATTTAAAAAGTCAGCAACAAAATCCTATTTATTCAGTGGATTGCAAAGCACTCCTTTCTGTTACAACTAGGAGGCAATGTCAGCTTTTGTTTGGCTGCCATAAAACCATTGGATGAAATAAAGCAAACAAAAACATAGTGGTAAAAGTAGAGCATAGCTTCTACTTTTCCTGGAACATGGAGAAAGCAGGAAGATCGCTAATTGCTTCAATCCAGTATTTTCTTGACATATCCTTGAAATGTAACTGAGTGAACAGTAGATTTCAGTGTTTTCTTCTTGCAGGTTGTCTTTATCATATATTATTCTAAAAGAGATAACCAGACCCTAGAGGATAGTGTTCTAGCAGCTGCTGTTGCAGAGCTGCTCGTCAGATGATTGTTGTGAACACTTTTTGCTGGACTACAGATAAGTCTTCTGTAACCTTGATTAGATGCAACTGGAAATAAAAATGTATTATTTATTGCTGGAAGAATATCTCTGGCTGTGACTCAAAACTCACAGCAGCCAAAACTGGCATGTGGCCTCATAAATTGTGAGATTCATAAAGGCTAGCTTGGATACCTGGATAAAATTCATATTAAAGAAATAAATACACAAAAAATATACTTTTATCAGCTCTGGATTAAAAAAAACCACACCCTTTTTATCAGCTCTTCTACTGTGAGCTGATTAGCACATTCAGTGTACAGCCATGTAAATGGACTAAGGCATCAAATAACAGCAAGGTGCTCAGGGTTCACCAGTTCCACCAAGTACAGTCTGATTTGCAGTCTTCCACTGCAGCTACAGCTTTGTCTGACCGACTGCCAGAACATCACCCATGCACTGAAACTACTAGTTCCCACATACTCATCAGGCAAGCACAGCTGCACGATGTCTTGTCCTAGCTCTAGCAGTGGGTCTCTGGATGGCATCTGCCTCTATGCCCCACCCCTCAGGAAGCGGGTGGCTGCAGATCATGGATCCAATTCCTCAGACCACCCGAAAATCCTCATTGCCTGTTCTGGCCAGAAGCTCTCCTCATCTTTCAGAGTCAACAGTTTTCTCAGCATTTCAAGCCAGGCAGACACCTGTCCATGCCTGCTTCTACTCCAGCCCTCCCTTCCTGCATGCAGCAGGCTACCCATCCCTTTACCTCAGAACATGAACCTGCCTTCCTCGCAGCCTTACTTCCTTTTTGGCATGTGCCCAGGCTGAGAAACCCAACCTCCTTCCCTGTAGGGCATATCTCTGCAAAGTACACCCCACTTTCCACTTCTGGATGAGTCGTCAAAAGCCAGTCATGGTCATTAGCCTTAGAGTGCGCTTATGTCTCCTCAGGCAGTCTTTCAGCTGCCAGAGGAGTCAGTAATGGATGCCCTAATGCAGCCTGGGGATTAGTGCGCTGGCCGATGAGTACCCCAGCTCACCACAAGTCCCATGCAGGACTAAATCTGAAGGATTTGGCACCTCTCTCATTTTAGCCATTTTCTAGTCAAAGCTGTCACAAGACTCTTTCAGTTCATATTGAAAGATAGGGACAAAAACTCTTGACATGCCTAGTTCAGGCATCCATCTTAAGACAGAATGAAATACCCTCTGCCAGTATCTGCATCTCTCTGCAGAGAGCACAGGGACTGACCTGCTCTGTACTCTGACACCAGAGGTCTAGCTCAAGTTCAGTGAGTTGAGCCTTCACTGTTAGCAGACCCCATACAACTACCCTACAGAACAATAGCCATATTCCATATTAAACACAAAAGCCCACAGCTATGTGGAGTCAGTTTGGCCACAAAAAAACCAGGGACTTGGTTATACTGACAAGACCTCCTTGCCGTGGAAGTTGTTCAAACAAGTCACGGATGCCACTGCCAAGGATATAATCACTAAGGGGGTAAACAAGGAATCAGTTACTCCTGAAGCTCTGAAATCAGCAATCTGCTCTGCCACCATCCATGCACCTTCACACTAACCACTGGGGTACCTAAGAGCACCTCCAACTCCTGAGGAGTACTCCTACATCTGCCAGATACTGATCCCCAGCCATTAGGTCAAAGCCAGATGGACCTTAAGCGCACTAAGCAGATGAAAATTTCTACAGCACTCTAAACATTTATTCCTTCATTCCATTCCTGGCTCTTTAAGCTGCAAGCAACTGTGACTTATTCCCCACTACAAAAATCAGTGTGTGCAAAAAGTCTTGGAAAGGTGTTAATGCTGTAAGGCAGGCATCATGGGGAGTGAAACTGCAGAAAGAAGCCCTTTTTTTTTCCCTTTTGAAGCAAGGCTCCAGGAGATGTGTCTCCTGCCCCGGTGACTTTGAGACACATTGCCAGGGGTTCCTTGGACGTCTAGTCCCACCACTTTGCCCAGGACATGTTTGCAGCCTTCTCACCCTCAGTGTGCTCACAAAAGGTACGTGGATCACCTTTTGCTGGAAAAGCAGTTCCCAGCTTTGTCTGACCAAAGATGTTTCCATTGAAAGGCTGAGTAGGTATGCAGATTTTTTCAGGGAGGGAGGGAAAAAAGTGTAAGGTGGAAAAGGTTTTAATTCTTACTTTCCACAAACCCTTTGAAAATAGCCTTTAATCAGAAGCAGAACAAGACACACAGCTATATAATACCCCAATCACAACTTAAACTGCACTGACATCTTAAGCAGGATGAGAGGATGACAAAGCTTCAGGGTACAACAGACAAACAATCACATCAAAAGCACTACTGTGTTAATGAGATGGTGGCTGCTTTCTTTCTTTGAAAAACATATTCTGAAAGAGATTCAAAGGAGGAAAGTGACAAGATGAATAGTGGAGACTGAGTGGTTTATAATGCAAGGGAAAACACAGATCACAAAATCTTCAGGTAGCTTTCTCATCATGTACTGAGAAAAACAGGCAACCTATTCTCTGGTAAGAATATTATATACCGTCTTCTTGGAGGGGGCTTTTGAACCATGCTGTCACTGTAATTCAAGTAAGCATATACTGATAAAAATAAAGCCAGAGAATCATGGGTTTTAGAAAATGCTTGGGAATAGCAAAGTCAATTTGAAGCTTCTCTGCTTGTTAGTTTACACTCACTGTGGCTCACATCTTAAGACCATGATTCAGCAGAAGTGGGAGCACTTCGTTAAGAATCACTCTATTCAGCTCTTTAACTTTGCTTAAATCAGGGAGGATAGCATGGGTGTCACAAAGGTCAGAGGGGCAAGCAAGCAAGAGCTTGAAGTAAAGAATGCGCACAGCCAATAGCTGGACAAACATAACCACACATCACACAACACAAATTTGGTATGCAATTTCTCAAAAAAACCTCAACCCTAAGTTAGGTCCTTTGCATAGGTGGCCTTGGCCATCTCTCTATTAAACATGTACCTCAGAATCTTTCTGTTTCGTTTTGGGTTCTGGTATTTTTAACATTGGGTTTTAGAAAGCAAGAAATAACAAAACAAGACCAAAAAAAAAAGCCTTTGGAGCCGTTATCAAGTCTTAACAACTTCAGTCCTAACAGATGAAAGTTTTAAGCAAGCAAGACAAAGGGGAGCTTTACCATAAACCGTGCACTTTATCATGTGTTTCAGCCTTAACCACATCAGCAGCTCCCAGTATCTGGAAGACCAAGAAACAGGTCACCCTTGCAGTGGTGATGAGGGGCAACCCACAGTACCCTCTGTCCCTCCCTGTCCACAGGTGGGGCCTGGATCTCCACCTGCCCACAAACAGCCTACGCATGTAGCAGTGATCTTTGTACCAGCCATGTTCTGAACCCTAGCAAGTCACCTGAGGCACTTCACTCACCTTTGTTCCTTCTGTCAATAGACACAGTTAATAAAGGTGGAGAAATCATATCTTCAATGAGCAGCTGTAAAATTCCCTTTTAATGTTACAATGAAAATAGAGATTAACACTATTTTTCCAAACCTCAGACCCAGCTCTACTATTCTCTTTCCCACTCAGGTGGAAAAGCTGAACTGAGGTGCCCTATCAGCATGTAGAAGACATAGATGAAGTGAGCAGTGTCTGATTGTCTTTAAGTTTGTCAATTCCTTCCCAGGAAGTTAAATGACTAAAGCAGAATTTTTGCAGAATACAGCGGTAATGGAAAAAAAAATCAAAGGAAGGATTATTGTATCATCTGCCTTGGCTTTGGAGCAAGGCTCAGACATAATTTCTTTTTCTGCAGAGCACACAGAGCATTGGGCGCTCTAAAGTATTTAAGAAAGAAAAATTGCCATTTTTAATGGTTTTCATTAGAACACTGAACCACTTAATGGTTTTGATGGGGTTTTTATCCTGCTATCAAAGTGTCTTGTGCAAATTTTAATTGGAATAACCTGTGGCTGGATCAGATGAAAGAGAAAGGACATTCTCTTGTAATTCGATAACAAGGGGACAGTCTCTTTTTTAACTCCCCTGGGATTAGATCTATTCTCAATATGTTCAGGGAAGTCATGTTTGTTTTCTGGACTTAGGAATCACCTTCAGTCTGTCCTTCTGTTGAGCTTGACCTCAAAAGTAAATTTTGTCCAAGGATCCCAAAATACTTCAAAAATTAAAGGTTATTCTTTGAATGAGTTTTAATTGAGATGGTTTCTAAAGATTTATCTCCAGCAGTTTAAATTTATCTACATACTGATATATGTTTTGCAGTAAAATCTAGAACAAATTAAATTAAAAAGTGTTCCATAATTGCTTTAGGGGAAAAAAAAATAAAGAAAAAGAATGGCAACCTCCTTGAAGGCAACTGCTTTGATTACACCTGCACTAAGCCAACCAGTCTTTCTGGATAATCACATCTCATAGTTTAAGAAAACATGCATAGAAAGCTGTGAAAATTTGAGTCAGCAAGACTACCATGAGCTTAAGGGCAGTAACATGTAAGAAAGCACTCTGAGCACCTCTGAGTATTCTCTTAAGGACAACAGGTATCTGTTCTGTCTTACATCTTTCCTCCTTGAGTAGATATTGAGCAAAGTCAACACTTACAGGATAAAATTATTACAGTATTTGGGAAATCAGATCTCAGCCCCAACACGTACCATTCGCTGTAAACATCACATTGAAAATTAACTTTCTTCACATCAGGTTTTTCAAATAGAAACTCCATATTACTTCCATTTTTATCCTTACCCGAATCAGGATGAGTACAGTGATCCAGCAAGAATGTAAAAAAGTTGGATAGCTGAGTATGTAAAAAAAAGAAGAATAAACATACACTGATCAGTTTAGGGGATCCAAAAAACATTAACATACTCTTTTCTTACTCAATTACTAATGATTTCCTATTTGGGGGGATCTAAGACACTGCTATATGCTCCCATAGCATCAGCCTGCAATAATGACACCACTTGTGTCCTACTTCCTTCTTTGCTATGAATTAGCAGATAGACACTATATGAATACATGCAAAGTTCCTGGGCTGTATCAATGCTGCTGACATTTTGGGTGTAATTCATCTTGCCCATCAACTAGACTATTTCCCTAGACTTCCTTGGCAGTCAATAGAAAGATACTGCTACAATGCACCAAATTGACTTTAGACACTGATGCTAGAATGAACACAAAACTCTAGATGTTACTAATTCCCTGAACTGACTCTCAAGGAAGCCTGGGCTGATATGCTGAGACACTGATATCTCTGCTGTGTATATCTTGCCTCACAGACACAGTTAAGATCACCCATAGTGTGATGACGTGCAATCCCTGGGTAACAGAGCTGTTCTACAGGAACCTCTAACCTAGATATGGTTGTATGGGCAGAATGGTGTCCTGATGCTTACGTAGTTATATATATAAATATATATGTATACACACAAGAGGCAGGGAAGCGGTTTTATTAAACAGGACACAGCTTTGTAGGGTGAAATAACCACGTATTCCTTTTGTTTGTGCAACTTCAGTCCTCTGGGGATAACATAACTGCTTGTACAGGAATAATTGAAGAGTACAAACCTGTAGTTGATCTTGCTCTTCAGCATATTCGATTGACTGAAAGATACTCAGAGAATAGCGGCGCTTCATCTCTAGCCGGGCCACTGTAAGGCGGTACCAATTCTGGATGAGGATAGCAGCTCTAATGACTGACAAAACAGAAAGCACTTTAAGAATTTGTGTCTACTATTGTCCCACTCCAGAAAACTGATGGAAACTTCACTAAAGGACAACCACCAAGACTGCAGTCTAGAGTGAAGGGCCTGCTGCCCACAGGCCCCAGTCACGCCACAAACAGAGCACATTCCCTTAGCTGCTCAGATAAAAGTTTATTAAATGGAACAACATCTGGTGGCACAAAGAGGTCTTGGGGTGGGCACTATCCTGTGGGGAGAGTTCCTTACACTTATGTCACGCAGTTAGTGCTGGGTAAACAGTGGCTACCAGCGACAGCTGTGCAGCTGAACAGGAGCTTCAGGAGCTAATGCCCACTTGATCCCTCCCCACCACAGATGAGGAGGAACAGACGAGCTCAGCAGTAATTTCTGCTGTTTCACAGAGCTGTAACTCTCCAGTGCTTTATGGGTGCTTATCCAGATTTGAGAAAAGCATTCCTCAGAGGAGAATACCATATACTATACAAAATAGTGCAGCCTTGAAGATCAAGCAGCTGAAATAATAGCAAATTCAAATCTAGTCATTTGCTTAAAATATGGTCAGAAGGGGACTCGGTATGAACATGTTTAGCCCTACAGAGCACTAATAGGGGCAGCCAAGAGGCATTACATGTGTCACTGCATAACAGTGAGAAGAAGACAAGCACGGGGATATTGGATCCTGCATCTGTCCCACTGCAACCACATCACCACCACCGTATTCTTGCCTGGCAACAAAAAATAGAGTAAGGCATGAGGCTGCTCTCAAGATATGTCACATTTACTCACTCAAAGTTGAACATAATTCTTTCTTGACTGATTCCTTACCTCTTTTACCCTACCTCTTTTTCCCTGTACTCTCAACAGGATAGCAGTAAATAAGTAGACAGGGCCAGAAATGTCAAGCCTTTGTCTCCAGCCCTGCAGCTAACACCTCACTTCAAGGAGTTTCCTAAGGAACTCAACCCTGAATTAGCTCAGCATAGGACACAGAAAAAAAGTCTTTGTGCTTCTGATCTTGGGGGAACAAGTCAAAGCAGCTGTAGGGCAACTCTATCGAAGGTACAAGGACCAAAGGAATACACTGATCTTAGCTCCTGACACTCCCCAGAACTACAGTTTGGTTTTGAGCAGATGAAGGAGATCAGGAGAAGCACAGAAACAAAACCGAGACATTGTACTGAATTCCAGAGTTTGACACAATCACCTCTGCACAGCACTGCAAATCCATGAAAAAGAAAAAAAAGAGGAAACTAACACCAACACTAATG
Source organism: Limnodromus scolopaceus (assembly GCA_028565335.1). Taxonomy (NCBI): domain Eukaryota; kingdom Metazoa; phylum Chordata; class Aves; order Charadriiformes; family Scolopacidae; genus Limnodromus; species Limnodromus scolopaceus. Next base: position 128,916,631 of record JAOXNO010000001.1, read on the forward strand.
TCTTAACGTGAATATGCTTCTATTTTATCACAGTTGCCAAAATGAACAGTTGATATGGAAAAACAAAACAAAACAAGAAATAACAACCAACAAGTCATATTAATGCTTTTTCTCTCTGCAAAATACCACAAAAGAGCTCTGCACTAGAGGGACAACAGTTTACACTAGTCAATTACTTTAGCTGATTACAAATACCAGGAATTTTGAGAGGAGGATGAGTGGCACCCCTGAGCGAGAGTGATTTTTTTCTTAAACTGACAGTTATGCGAGTAAAGAAAAACTGCCAAGGAAAAGCGATTCTATTTAAAGAAGTATAATATTAAGAAAGCTTTTTTATAAAAATGCTTATAGGTGCCATAACAGCATATTGTTTGCTTATTTTACCATTAATAAGTATACAGTATAGATAAAGTGGTAGAGTTTTCTAGCCCAGACAAGGCCAAAATCAGTAGACTCCCATCTGAGAAAAATCCTCCTGTCTAAAAGAGATGTAATCTTTATATGACTAAGAGTGTCCTTCCTACCCTACATAAACTCTGAGATCTCTCTTATTTTCTGTCCTTTCTGGAATTCCCCTCCACCACAGATCTGAAAGCCTGACACATCACAGCAAGGTTGTTGTCAACTTTTCTGTTTAGAAGAGTACCTAAGGGGCAAAGCACAGCCACCAGCACAGAAGCTGATTTTCAGCATCAGAATCATTAAACCTCCCATTAAAGCCCCCATGGGTTGCTTAATGGTCCTAAGCACTTAACATGGCACAGTTCCACTGGTATCACATAAGACAGATATATATTGGCCACTATGGTTAATGTTGCAAATCTAACAGAATATTTCCTGTCATTCTTTTTAATGGTACTTATTACAGCACTATTATTCTCAGGACTGAATCAGAACATGATTTTCACACTAGGCTGTGTGTAAATCTGTAAAATAAATTATCAGTTGCAGAAGGTCTCTATACCAGCAAGAACCTGGTAAATTCATGTTATTAATGAATTAGAGAGATGTACGGCCTCAGGCTGCAGATAGAATGATGGTTCAGCATAATTTGACTACGACTGAAGTGCGGAAAGAACCACATCCAGCAACTGGAGAGGACAAAACATTGTCAAACAAGCATACAAAATCATAAGCCAGCTTTGTGGTAGCAAATTCTGGCTCCACACCAATATATATTGATGGTTGTAGACCAAGAAAGAGTACAGCTCCTCATGCCCACTCCAAGCTTTTGTACCCTCAGAAATATTCCCAACTAACTCATCTCCGAGGCCTTGCAAGGCACATATATGCATAGCATGCAAACCCAAAGAGGAAGGACCAGTTACAGGTAAGTCTGGGACTCCAGATGTTTCCATTCTACTTCCACCGTTGTGATATAGCACTGATGCTGCAGTGACAGCCAAGTAGTGTACACAAAGCTGAGGGTTACTTGCAAAGCCGTCAGTTATGGCTACATGGATCCAAGCTAAGTGCTCCTGCTTCTTAGTCACCAGTTTCCTGTGACTTGTGTCCTGGCCTGGTAGCCAAAAAAACCCTTCCTTTTCAAACATTGTTGCTCAGCATAATAATCTCTTAAAACTATATACAGTGCCAACTTGTAAATTAATGACAAACCTTGAAAAAGAACACAAAGCATCTGAACAAAGGTCTGGCCAACCCTGGAACCCATCTGTCTGTGCAAAGCCTGGTGTGTTCATACCAGGGCGTACAGGGGGATGATGCATTAGATTTTCAATTGAACATTTAACCAGGTACTGTGGAGACTTTCAACCGACAGCCTCAGTGACTGTCAGGGAGAATTTCAGGCCAGGAGCTTGATATGGCAGCAAACTGATTCTGAGAGTCATTGTAATGGCTCTGCTTTATTATACTTTTCATAATTGGGACAACCCAACAGCAGGGAAATTGGGGCAGTTAGCCCAGGAATCAGATGTTGAGAAAAGTCATATAAGGTCCCCCTCAATACCTTACTCCATATGCTTTGCCACTGACAGAGTGAGCACAGACACATCTGAAATTTAGCTTCTGTCCCTGATGCTGTGAATTTTTCCCAACCCAATCTGTAGATATTAGAGGTGGTCTACAGTTGCCTTCTGACCTCAGCCAGCATATAAAAGCTATGAAGTCTTTTAAAAAGAGGATAATTAGAAAATAATTTTCTCTAAACAAGTGTTTTGACAGCAGGACCAGGGGAAACATTCCTTGCAATCCTCTTCTGTTGTTACAGAGAAAACAACAACTGACCCTGAAGATGAAGGCAGCACTCACCTCTCTCGGACCTGCGGTCAGATACAGAATTGCTGCACCCCATGGCTCCAATGACACTGCCCATCAGTTTTAATTGCTGCTGATACGAAGCATGTTTCACTCAGCTGTTAGCGTTAGAAACACTTCCTGTGTTGTTCCTTCAGCAATGAGGATTATACTTCTCTGGCGTCCTGTGCTCTTCCTAGCACTCCTGACCGGGAGATGATTGGGAGGGAGAGAGAAGAAAAAAAAAAAGTGTTTGACAACATGGAATCTAAACTACCTACAGCTCATAAAAAAATTACTGTATAGCACATTATAGCACATCCTACACAAACTGGAGCTGATGAACTATGCTAGGTTTCTTTTGAACATCTGATCAGTATCAGCTTGCATTCAAGACAGACGAACTCAGTAATTAAGACAATAATTAATACAATTTACTTCTTACATGTTAGCTGAAAGTTAATGTGCACCAGTGATTTCTTAATCTGAAGCATGGCTATTTAAAGCCTTACTACTAGGGACAAGGGACTACAGAGGTATGCTACTCTTCATTCTTGTTATTTGAAAATTGGAACTGCGGAATTTTAAAGACTTTAAATTACATCTGATACTATTGCTAAGAAAACCCCAAACCTCACCCTTCCTAACACTGTTGATTTGAAAAGGTGCCCTACCACCCCATTTATCACTTTATCCCTCAGAGTCACCACAACCAAATTTACACAGAGAGACAATGCCATAGCAAATTGCTTCATTATCAAATTTCATTGAAATAAACCATCCAATTTTCTGTTGCATTTCTACGGAAACATTCCAAATAAAAGATTTAGTTTCATTAAATAAATGAACAAAGTACTTTTTGCAGTGTGGTCTTTTGGGATTTTCTCCTGGCACTTGCTCATCTCTTCACTAACTGGTATCACTCACTAACACAGTATACGTCCTAATCATCAAGTTCAAACGAATACGATTTTCGTGAGATACATAATAGGTCAATTTCTAAGTAACGAGAAAATCACTGATGATGTTTTAAGAGAGACCGATCTTCTTTTTAGCTAAAGATTTCTTATATGATCACACTGGCCCATGAAGACTCTCTCCCTATCTCCAGATTTACAAGTTTCTCTCTAGCGTGTCTGATATATCTAAATTATTGCATTCATTCTTTTATTTCATTTATATTCCCTTTCTTTTAACTTGAGTTTTAAAGCAAAGAAGAAACTCATCAGCATAAAAAAAAAACTTTTCCTTTGGCTTTACTAGCAGAAGTAAAAATAACAGGAGGAAAAGAAAGAGAGGAAAACACAAATGGATAACTAGTCTATTTTCAATTTCAATAGTTAGAACACATTTATTGTTGTGGGACTATTTATAGTTCATATATAGTTAACTATATATATACAGTTATGTTATGCTATGTTACATTATGTTAATATCACACAACTGTTTATAGTTGTGGGACTTCTTTTCAGGGTCCCACAACACAAGGGTAACCTACACTTGAGCTGGGTCTGCCACCTTCTGAGTCAGTATTTATTTCAGGACAGAAGGATTTTAGGGTTTTTTCCTCCACAACGAACTGCTTTTCTTCCCTCTGAAGAACATAACATGAAATCCAAACAAGTGTTTTTATGTTAATTTTGAGCCAATCACTGGCTTTGACAGCATCAAATGCAGCACTATTTGTCTTCTCTCCAAACAATTGTTGTTTTCCTGAATAGCATCTCCTCACTTGCCCTCTTAGGAGAATCTCAAGTCTTCATTAGTCCATGCCAAACCAGCCAGCCACAACTTGAATTGTGATCTGAGGACTAGGACCAAGAGCAAAATGGAGCTTACAATCTACTGCAGCAAGACTATCTTCATTAAAGGTCATGTCAGTGTGTGCCCAGCAACTGGCCAATGGAAACCCCAAACAGAACCATCATGCCTCTCAGGGCTACACCCAAGCTATAGCAAACAATGAGCTGATCCAAGAAATAGGGATCTGAATCACTATCTCACCTTACCTTCCACGACTTAATTTTTTCTCCCAGTTATCGCTACTCTTTGCTCCACCTACCTCTAAATTCATGGACTTCTAGTACCTACTTAAGCAAAGAAATAAAAAAGATAGAGACAAAGGGCCAGAAATTTTATGGTGACAGCAATAAATGAAGCCTGAAACATACACTCAAAGCTCAGAGGAAAACTTGCACAAATATATCCTATCATTATACCTCTTAAAAAGGCCAGATCTGGCCATCAAAGAGTTAGTCCAGGGGAATAATCATCACCTTCAGTCCCAGATATCTGCATTCTAAAAAAGCCATAGAGAACATTTACACTACTACCCTGTTTCCTGATGGCTTCTCAGATGGCTACAGAGCCACTCGGGCCACCAACCTGCACATCCAGACTCCAGAGCAGCCACACCTATTGAACATTCCAGCAAGCAGTCTCCACCCAGGCCCAGCAAATTCACTTTCTGCCCTTCTTGTCTAATTAAAGAATCATGAATAAGTGGAAAGGAAGCTCCAAATGTAAAAGTCTCTCCCCTCCCACCCCTGACATACGTTGGTTCAAGCTGACTCCTGCCCCATGCCAAACCCTGCCTTCCTGGGCAAAGGCATATAAAAATACCAGGCAAAGGCCATGAAGGCCTTCCATAGGGAAGAAGGTTGAAAACCAAGCATTTAAAACATTAGAGCGATTTCTGTGAGCTATTTACTATGCAGTGTAGCAATGTCTGGTGAAGAATCATTTGCCATTACAAAATTTCCCCAAATGATGGCTGATGAAATGGAAAGCTGGGCTTTTACCAAGGTATTGAAAAAGGCTTCAGAGACACAAGGTGGCTGGATGAGAATTTGGGACATAATGCTGTGTTAGCATTCTGGATACTATACCACTGATTTACCCTTAAGAGAGAATCTGTCATGTTCACTAAAAAGCAGGCAGTAATTCAATTTCTACAGGCCAGCGATCTGTCCCACTTTTAGATGTAACTCCAAGAAATTGCTACACTTCTCTCAGTTCAGCAAAAAGGCAATTTTGTGATGGATAGGCACTGAATACACAGCCCATCCACTGAAGCAAAATAAAATGTCATTCCAACCATGCCAATAGACATGCATCAAGCTAAGCCAGAGTGGCACATGCTGCTCTTTTTCTGGATAGGAGTCACTAAAGGTTACACTGCAGCCAGTGCTCAGAAATTTAGGGTTCAGAACCTGAGGTGTCGGGAACCTGATTTACAGAGATAATTAATCAGCACCATTTGATCTGGATGTAATAGGTGCTGCCCAAAATCAATCACACCTCCAGTTTGTCAGTCACGTAAAGACCAAGCTGTCTCAAGAATAATGGAAATCTTGTAAAGATTTATAGCTGACTTTTAATGAAATCAGGCTGCAGGTCCTTTGGGCAGAGAGCCATCCTTTCAAGCATATCTTATCTTTTAAAATTAGATGAGCTGTGCTACTGGTAGACAAGTGTAAGATAGGTCAAGCCTGAGGATATGGAAGCCATAAGAATAAGAGCCACTAGACTTTAACTTCTTCATCTGTCTTTGTTCTATTTGTGTCTTACCTTTGATAAACAAAAAATGAAAGGCTCCTCCCTTTATTTTTGTTGGGATGGGATTTCCACAATTATGCTACTTTCCCTACAAGTTGTTTCAATGGCTATCTCCAGCAACATGCCTCCTTCCCCTACTTTCTCCCTCCTTCCCCTACTTTCTCCCTCCTTCCCCCTTTCTCAAATGGATTTATGAACAAGTAGTTATGATCTCCTCCCATAACATGTCTTAGAAGGTACATGTGGTGGGAGAGGTGATGAGATAGGGACAGTTTTCCCTATAAAGATCAGATGGATGGAGGGGTGGATGCTTCCAATGACAGGGGGTTTCCTTTGATGTCTTCTTGCTATGAATTTTTTAACTTTTTGTGACTCACAGTCTTTTGAGTTGTTTTCCTTTGGAAATGAGGACTGCAGAGAGCTGAGAAACAGATGCTGTACCATGGGTTTATGATGGATTTGCTTCTGTGCATTGCTGAGGGAATGATGCAGGAAAGAGCAAAATACCCTACAGAAGAGAACCCAGACATTAAATCACAACACCCAGGTTAGTACCTGCGGAGGGACAACTCTTTAAAGCTGTCTTGTTGCCAGTTGGGATTGTCAAGATTGGGAATCTAGAGATGAGTTAAAGATTTCATTAGCTAAATGACCCACTCCACAGAAAGTAGGATGAAGCAGCCACAGTCAACTAATAGAATGAAAGAGAACCTGGCTATGGCACACAAGGGCTGTTATTTTGACACCAATGCTGAATGTGATCTGGCAAGGGGCTTATATGAGAACATCATAGGCAAAGCAGTATGAGTTTAGGTGTCTATTTTACATCCATGGGACAAACTGACATTTCTATTAAGTGTCTTTCAGTGATTATATATGTGAGAGAAAGAAACGAGAAAGCCTTTTTGTTTACAGATAATTTCTTCAGCTTTCTCAGAGAAGCATGGCTAAGCTCAATATAGAACTGATAGAATCGTTTCTAGCAATGGCTGTGTTGACATATCTCAGTGTTTGGGCCAGGAATCAATAGGAAATGGATGTAGTAAGATACTGGAAAGCCAGCAAAGCTTGAAAGAAAACAGGATGAAGACGGACCAGTTCATTAAGGTGGACTCATATTCCTGAGCACAAAAACACACTGCAAAAAGAAATGAAAGCAAGAGCTGCAAAGGTGTGAACATGCAGATATTGTTCAAGCAATCATTGAGTTCAGGAACTGCTCGCAAATCCAAAAGAGGATCTGTAGAAAAATGATAGGAAAAAGCCAGTTCATGCTATTTACAATCAATAAAGGATACATTTACACAAAACTTTTACAGTTATTTTGTGCAGAAAATACACAAACAAAGCAAGTAGCCTCATTTTTGTGCAGCAAGATGACTTTGGGGAGAATGTTTTTTAAAAATATGGGGTGTAGCAAATACAAGTGTACAAATAGGGTGCAGATCATGTTGAAGTACAAGCAAAGCCATCATACCACTTTCCAGAGTTAAACGCCTCTAGGGGGAGATTTCTTCAGGAAGCAAGGATAAAGCTAAAAATCCTGAAGCAAAGTTAGCTCTAGTAGACTGGACCCAACCAGAGCATAGAAGTCAACAACTGTTGTAGCTCGTTATCCTGGAGGAAAAGGAAATTCTGAAACATGCACCATCCTGCAGTTAATGAGCAGAGTCTTAATGATATCCCATTTAATTCTCCGTACTTGAAGGGGGAAAGTGGTGAAAAAGCAAAACTCTAGAACAGAGTAAGTATGTGCTGAAATCTGAGCCAGGTTAAAAATTAAATTCATGCTTCAGCCGAAATTCATACTGGTTCTAATAAAGTTTAAGTTAAGCACCAGAAAAAGGTTCAAAATTATTATTGCAAAAATACTTTTTCCTAAAACAAATATTACATGAAATACAGTCTCAAGGCTATTTGATCTCATCTGTACTAAAAAGTTCTGGATAACTGATGCAGTCCAGGTCAAACTTTACAACTTGAAGCACATTGATTTTTCTCAGAGTAAAATTATAAATAGTCCCACATACATCTGTCACACCCTGCACAGACTTAGGATTAAGTAAATTTGCTCTTTAAAAGTGAGCTAAATATATATCTATACCCCACCCAAAGATATTACCTGATTTTTCTTTCTGCTCAGCAACACCGACAATTTTTCCACCAGAGTACCTTTAGAAGATTCTTTTTTTAAGATAAAGCAGCCCCTTTTTGGAAGCAGAACTGCAGAACGAGGGGTGCAGCTCTGCAGAACAGGTGCTCCAATTCTCTCTGGGGCTCTGAAGCTCAGGAGCTGCAATGCACTTGCTCTCCACCTATTTATACAGCTTCCCGAGAGGAAATTTCTTGAGCACTGCTCTTCAGAAACGGTCAGGGGAAAATGCCGTTTTCATCGTCCAGCCTGATGTGAAAGCTCATGGCTGCAGCCCTCTAGCTGCGCTGTACGCATGCTGTTGAAGAGCTGTTTGGTCACCATGCCTCCTGAATCTCAGGCAGAGAAAGGGATGGGCTGAAGTTATCTGCTTCGCATCTGAAGTCACATGATCTCTTTCAAGAGGAACGGCCTTTCTGCTGTGTTAAGGCAATTATTTGCATTTTAGCAGATCTAGCACACCGGAAAAAAAACCATAAGGGCTGTCCAGGTATTTGTAACTGGCATGGTTATGAAAGCCATTAAGAAAAGAAATACTGAATTTACCACAAAACATTGTGTCTTGCATATTAGTGATATAGGTGTTCTCCAAAACAGTCATACCCGGATAATGGAACAAGTATGAAGCACTCAATTCTTGTGCTCGGAAGCAGTGCACTAATGCCTGTACATTTAATTTCTTCATGTGCGTGCACATGTTTTCCCCTTAAATGTGTGACTGGAATTCAGTGGACTCTGTTCATGGTTTGCCTCGTCTGCTCCTTGTTTGACTACTGGAAAGCCATTGGACAAGCTGAGAACACTGCTCCCCTGTGCAGTCAGGAAGCTGTGGCGCTGCATGCTTTGAAATCAGACCCTGACCCCTGGCACCTCTGACCCAGCTCCTCACCATGCTGACCATGGTGTCCTCAAACCAGGACACACGGGCTGTCACTCACAGCACAGATGCCCAGGGAAGGGCAGAGCTGTCACACCCAAGGTGACTCATTACTGCCCACTGCTAGAACAATAGCCCCTGAGGAACCTGCCGCCTCTGGCGTGGGGCAGTATATCGACAGCATAGGGACACTACAGTTTTGAACACATACAACACCAAAACACTCAAAAATATTTGACGTCAGTAGATGTATGGTGTTGTAATATCATCAGTATTGTCTTGAGCCCAGTTCTCTGCACCTATACACCACCTTTACCCCCAGTCTGTCCTTCCACACCCCTCTGAAAGCCAGGAGGGGCTGCTTGCTGCTGTGCAGTGATGGAACAGAGCATAGCAGCCACTTCTGTGGGATCAGCGGGGGGCCCCGTGGATCCATAAAGGACAGCAGGATATAAAGCATGCTGTGGTGGGAGGAAGCTCCATGCTGATGGTCACAACATGGGGATTACCGTGCTCTGTAGCGTCTCCATGTGACAGAGTCCCACCAGGACTGGATAGGAAGCAAAAGGTTTCTGAGAACAGAGACAAACAAAGCAAGATCTTCATTCTCCTGCCCCTGCCCCAAAGGTCTAATAATATTGCAAGGTGGTATTTTCAGGAAATTGTTGCCATCAGTCTGGTGACAGTTCTGAAGATACCAACTACCACTGTGAAGGACAGAGTGATGAAATCATCTTTTTGGACAGACAACTGCCCTTACTGTGACACAACAGATACATTTATTAATGTGTAAAAGATACTTAAAGTGCCAAACCAGCAAAGCAGAAGGCACTGTGTGAATGCACTGGTTTGATTGACTGAGCTAGTTCTTTGAGGTTCTGGAGCCCCAGACACGAGCTTCCACTTTCAAAGCTGTTCCTCTCCTGTGAGACGAGACAGTAAATGGAATACATACCAGGCGTGATAATTCTACATGACCCAGAAGAGTTTTGATGTTTGTTTTTCTGGCAGGATGCACTTTCCCTGATCAGAGTTACAGTAGCTAATCTTTTATGTATGATCATGCTGTTCTGCCAAAATGCATGCAAGCAAAAATACATCATAACCTCTTTCCACTGCACTCTGGGGATATACGTTATTTATAAAATATTTACTGTACCTGATAAATTCATCTATATTGGCATTGACCAAGATCTCTGCATAATGAGAGGCTATAAGGTTTTTTCCAACGGCCAACATATCCATCAGAAGTGTTTCATCCAAGATCAATGGGAGAGGGATCAAACCCTTAGCTGTTAGGTTCTGTAGGGCATAAAGCCTCCACTGCAAGTTTTCTTTTGTTGTTCATGGAATTTGTTTGTTCTCTGTCTCAGTGGTCTGATATGACCAAGCAACCTGATAAAGAGTCAGTCTTGCTGGATCAAGCCACCTCTCCAGTTACGTTTTGGGATCACAATAACATGCAACTTGAGGAAACACAAATGTGCTTTCCAAATTAACCTTTCCTGTTCAAGTCCAAGGACATAGGCTGTACCAAACAGGACCATTCTCCCTTTTACATAGGGCAAAGAGAACATACCAGTCCGACAAACAAGGACACACATAGTACCGCTTTTTTGTTAAGCAATCGTGTATCACAAGCACACTTAAGATGCTGGAAAGGGTTTTAGCAAGCATCAACAGCTGCAACAGAAAGTAGGTCAAGAAATTCTGACAATATGTTGTTGAGCAGTCTAACATGACAAGAAAAAAACCCAGTTATGTTGCTAGCACAGAAATCAGGACATCCCTTTACAAGCAGCCCTTCCTGACATAATAGCACATATTCTGTTTTCCAAATACTTTGGAAACATTAATCTCCTGAGCAAGCCTCCATGCAGGCCTTCCACATATATAATTCAAATTCTGCTTCAGGCCTATTTCTCAGAAGCACCCACTACAAAGTGATGTAACCGATATTTTTCAGAAAGACTGAAGATAATCAAAGTCAAACAGAATGTGCTCCTTCTGTGCCCTGGCCGTGGTTCCCCTCTTTTTACCCTTCCAAGTTCAAAGAAGTATTTTCATATGACCCAATGAAGCATTTTAAAGCACTAGCCAGAGGACAAGTCCCTGCCTGAGAGACCTGGATGTCCAATCACAAGCAGATAAAAAGAACAGAAGGAATGAAAAGAGAAATAAATGTCCAGAACAATTATAAATTCTGTCTCAGTCAGTGAGATGACAGAAATCTGCTCTCACAAATTAGGAGAAGTAGGTTAATTTGGGTGAACAGGAAAAGAAATCTCTCTCCCTCCCCCGCCCCCCCCCGACAATTCTGGGTGAGATGATGGATAAACAAAAGACATCAAAACTAGCAGCATTCTTGTCAAAAAGAACACAAAATCAGAAATGTGAAAGAAAGGCAGCTGTAGGGCCTCTAGATTCCTGAAGGCCAAGAAACTAGACCAGAACATTATGAAAGCATCAGGATACCTTCTGAAAAATGAGAACAATTTTTTTTAAAAAGGAAAACTTCCCAAATTATCAGCTGAATGCAGATTATTCTGAGAAGCAATGGCTAATGACCTAATTTGCACACTCTATCTCCCTCACAAGTTAGCTTCAGCCTCCACTTAGAGCCTATAGAGAAGATGGCTATCTACAGCATGCAGGTTCTGCCAGGTCTTAGTAAAGCAACATGAGGGAAAAGAAATGGGCAAAAAAAAAAAGTTGCCTAATGACAGTTTGATCTTCATTTTATTGGTCTGATGAACCATAAACTGCACCGACAGTGCAAAACCTATGTCCGGAAGCCTCAAGCCTACCAGACTGTCCTTTCCAAAAAGGCACCCCTGGGTTGAATCAGGCTCTCCAGGTCAGGGGGGGTAACACAGATCTGACTCATGCACTGCTGATCAGAATATACAAGGATCTTTTAAATTATTTTTTTACTGTGTTTTTAAAGACTGGAATCTGCCAACCACTACGAGGTGCCATCACATACACGGTAGGGGGGTGCAGCAAAGTCTACTGAAATTACTGAAATTATTTTTTTTTCACCTCCATTTTCACCTTATCCTTATGAAATTGCTTCTAATGACAAGAAGACAGAATTTTCTACCTTGTAACAGTAAACCATCTGCAAAATATTATTCAAGAGTGAAGCCAACTACGAAATTTAGCTACCAAAAAAATACACTGTTTCGCTTATTGGCACCACAAGCTTCTGAAAATTAACAAAGCTATCTTTTATAGCCCAAATAACAGTTTCTGTTTGTAACTTTTAACCACAGCCCTGTCAACACCGCACAGGTGCCTTCATTTGTACCTTCGATAAGCCGCTTGCTTCGGGCTGAGAGGATCTGGCACGGTGAGGAGGGAGGCAATGCGAGCAGCGCAAAAGCCCCCGGTAAAACCTAACGGATCAAACCAGGCAGTACTTGCCTGCCGTGACAAAAAAAACCCCCACCAGGCCACGTACACCCCCACAGGCCGAGCTTCGCAGGACAAAACGCCGCCGTCCCGGTGGGGTTGAGGCGGGGAGCGCGAGCGCGGAGAGCCCCCTGCTGGCGGCCCCAACCGCCCAACGGCTGCCCGCCCGCGCGGGTGTGGCGGGCGGGGGCGGGCGGGTGCGGAGCGCGGGGGCGGGCAGAAGGAGAGAGAGTCGCCAGCTTCTCGTGAAGAACTACGGCGCTGCGGTTGCTGGTGGACGTGGCGGTTCCATAGTGTAGTGGTTATCACGTCTGCTTTACACGCAGAAGGTCCTGGGTTCGAGCCCCAGTGGAACCAGCGCCGACGCAGTTTTTCTTACTCGTCATATCCTTCTAAGCTATACGTCTCGGTTTGCTTTTTTTTTTTTTTTCCCCCCTTTTTTTTCCCCCTCCCTCAAGACGGGCTCCCCGCCCTTTTTCCCAGCACGGGCAGCATTTACTGGGTTTTAATCTGGTCACTCACCATACAGTACTCCCCAGGCACCATTTTGTGGTGGCTGGTAGCCCCCATGCCTCTGGTGCAGAGGGGAGGCCCCGGCGCGGTGCAGGGGTTGTGGGCCTAGCTGCACCAAGGCCTTGCTGAGGCACAGGTTGCCCAGGATCGGGGGAACGGTAGCTGGAAGTTTAACAAGAGTGTTGCCCCTCCTCTTAAGCCTGCCTGATCTATGGGGGTTCCGGAGACCATTTTGCCTCTTTCTCTGGGCCTCTTCTCAAGGGTGCAGCTTAGGCCTGGGCTGGCCGCTGTGGTGAAGCGCAGATGGGGCTTCTACCTGCTGCAGGCCAGAGGCTTCGTCCTCAATAGGAGCTTTTCCCCACCAGCGCGGGGAGGTGTCCCTGCCTGACTGTGGTCCTTTGGCTGTCAAACCAAGGAGACCACAGAGACCAGAGGCAGCCACCATGTCTGTGCCTCTTCCCAAGCAGGGCCGAGGGTGGTGGCTAAAGCGGCAGCCTGATGCACCCCCAAGGAGACATCTCACTGCGGCAGACGGGAGCACTGCTGCTTTCACCTCTGTGCATTGGGGAAAGGCCAGCGCTTTTCACAGCCCATGGCTAGCAGGCACGGTTAACTCCCTCCTTGTTTTCCCCTGTACTCTGTGTGTGTGTTGTTGTTTTTATTAATTAGGAAAGAAAGAGACATCTCAGCTTGCCTCAGAGCAGTTTAACTTTTGAATCATAATGTGTTATCTCACTTTGCACGTGCAAGCCTTTAGAAAAGGCTAACCTCTGGGCATGGATACTGCCATGGCATCTGTCTGTGCGTGGGAGCCCTAACAACTGCTGGGGCCAAGACATCTCTGCAGGGGGAGGAGGAGGAGAGTCTCTTAGTTCCACTGGGCTGGAGGGTGCTCTTGAGTCTCTTTACAGGATCAGAGCAGGAGGGTGTGATTTGCCTATCCTAAAGATGAAAGAGAAAAATTGGCTTAACTTACTTTAATCAGGATCTTATTAAGAAACTTACCTTAATCATCATCATCTTAAGAAAGCTATTAACATGTGTCAGTGCTTGCTCTTACTAAAGAAACACTCTGGGGTATGGGCAAGCTGCAGTTAGAGATTGCAGTGCAATGCAGGGATACCTGGGCTAGGTTGTAAAAGCTCTTTTGGGTAGAAAGAACCCGTGTATCACGTAGTGAGACCTAGCAGGATAAGGTCATAAAATTAAACACTGTAATGTCACTAAGGGCATCCTGCAGCCTGAAAGCAGGTCTGGCTTTCCTCTGCTTAGTTTCGTTAGTGGTGTGTGCGCAGCCTATGGGAGGTGAAGCCAAGGTGATGTATTCCAATTCTCAGTTAAACTGCCTTCCACAGTCGGCCTCCTTCAAGGATGCAGGCTCAAAGCTGAATCAGCTACAGCCAGGCTTCTCCTAATATAGTGTATGCAAGCCTTTGGTGTAGGTACTTCCCATCTAATTGCGGTGGTGATCCCACGGTGCCTGCCCTACCGATGACAGCCACAGCTCCCCAAGGTATATGCCTTACAGGCCTGATCCTGATGGCCAGCACCAGGCAACTAGCTGCATCGTGTTTTGTTGCATTTGGGAAAAAGGCCTTTTCAGAAGGGGACTTAAGCTAACACTTCAAACTCCTTGAGAGAACATTTTCTTTCAAGAGACAGATCTTCAGCGTGTGCAGACCATCACAGATCCACCCATTTCAAGGGGATTTGACTGAAGCTCTTGGAGTGTTGACAGTCTTGCTCCCTCGGCATGTCTGTATCCTACTTCTGAGAGATGCCTGTGGTTCACACGTACATGTATAAATGTGTACTTTCCCTAACCGTGTGAAAACCAAAGCGCGCCAGTCACGCATTTGTGCTGAGACATTGCGCATTGTGTGCATTCAGCTCCCAGACACATGAATCCGTGCGCACTGCTCCAGTTTAGCTGTCTGGCACTCAGACTGCGGGAGGAACACGAAATCAGTATGTGGAATTGCACTTCCCTCTCGCACGTGAGCACTTTTACGTCCTGCTTCCCCACCGAGGGCACACGCTTGCACACACTGCAGCTCGGGCAAACACCAGGGAAGCCTCCGTGCCCACGGGTGTGTTTTGAGAGCTCATGGATGCACAGCTCTGCTGTGCTCAGAAGCAAATTCATTTCTCGTAAGGAGAAAGCTACAGGCAGAAAGCAGTAAGTCTGCATAAGATGCTGGCATAGGGCTCCTGAAATGGTGGCCAGCTATGTCTGCGTCTGCTAACAAAGCAAGGCCAAGGTATGGACTGCAACACTGGCCTTTGGTCATCCATGCTGTTTAATTCTTAACAAACTCCTGGTAAAATTGTGGTTCAAGCCAGCTAACCCAGCTAAAGAAGGACAAGTGCCAGGGAGCACCCCTCGGCACGGTGTCAAACAGCCTCCACTCAGCTTGGATCCCCCTTCCTGCCATCCCAGGGACTTTGCACTTTTGTGTACCCACACATCTCGCATCACGCCCCTGAAAACACAAGCTGTACTCTCAGCTTCATGCAGTAAAAGCATCCTGATGGTGCGGGGTGGCCTTTGTGTTATTCCCCATTATCTGGGGGAAGAAAACACTCCAAAATATCTGAGGGCTGTAAAAGCATACAAAAATGTCTTGGGGCCAATGGGATATGAGCTGGACCTGGAGATGTGTAGCCAAATGAGCGAACCTGCCTGACCAGTTTCTGCCCCTTTTTTACGTAGCACTGTGGATGTCATCAAACTGTCCTGCTTTAAACTGTTTGTATCAGGCACAGGTTTGTTCCATAATCAATGCCAGGCTAATTTTTATCCTTTTAAATTTTTTTGTTGTTGTTTTATAAAGGGAAAATTTAGCTCTTTCTGGTGCTGGTTTCTGTACTGGCTTTAAAATCTTTTCTGTCTTTTGTACCTTAAAGTATTTGTATGCTTGCTATGAATTAACTACGTGATTCATTTAGCAATGCTCTCTGCAGTGGCAGCAGGGTTTTGCTGTTTACAGTTGTTAAGATGAAGGACCATCAACAACATTAGAAACAGAGGGTCTGAACTGCACAGTATTTATACAGAAACTTCAATTTTAAGGCTCTTCTACTCTTCTTGTCAACTGTTTTTGGTTTTTGAATGCTACAGACATGTTTTTAAACAAAAGCTGCCCTTGTTTCTGGTGGGGGTGGGGAATTTTATAACTGGGGAGCTACTAGTCTTGAGAGTGTCCCTTTGGATGAAATGTTCTTTGATAATAGCTGTGCTATTTCTTAACACGATCCCTGAGCTATTGCACAAAATCAAGACCTATTTGAAGGTGGAGCTGGCCATAAACTGAGCTGATTTTAAACTGCTTGGGCTGATGGGGGAGAATTTGGTTTCACTTTTTTTTTAAATTATGGTAGGTGATTTCTCTCTGGGTGGGCAGCTCTGCCTCTCTGTAACCTGTGCTCATGAGACCATAAGGCAAGAGGCTGAAGCCCTGGTTTTCCAAGAGGTATGTCGATGAAGGTATTTAGGGATTTTTAAGCTGGCATTTTCAAACCTCTGGGATTTAGATACCAAGTGCTCATCAGTGCAGAGAGGGAATAGACATTGGAGTATATTCAGCAGCTCTGGAAATCTCTGTCTCTGTGGCAGCCCATTTTAGACCAGACAGCAAAGAGAGGAAGAGAGAGAACCTTGCCCAGATACTGTGTAGAGCCTGGAGATGCCATACGGCGGCAGATGCCCAGAGGCAACCCTGGTACCCTCAATGAGGTTGACGCTTGTTCACCCCCTGGGCTGGACCTTCTGGTGGGCCTCGCTGCTCTGAGGGGGGCACTGCATATGTGTGTGAGGCCTCTGAGAAAAAATCAGGAGTGTCCTCCTGCCCTTAGGAAAATGACCCCCTCCCTGCTGCCTGGGACAAGCCACCCTGCTTGCTCGCCCCACCATGCGGTGGTGCTCCCCAGTTACCGGGGTGAGCTGGCCCAGGTCCATGAAGCAGGATGGCTGTGCCCATGCAGGGGTCTGCCTGCAATAACACCCCCTCTTCGTGAGCGTAGATTAAACTGGGAAAAGTATTGGGTTGAGGAGGTTAAACTGCTTGAGTTCGAGCAAAGCAGCGAGCCCCCTAGGCAGGAGGCTCGTCCCATCCATGTCGCATGCCCTAGCGAGGCTGAGATGCATCAGCGCTGGAGATGAGACTGCAGAGGGATGCCGCACCTGACATCCAATTTACAATGCATCCCAAATTTGTGGGTATCTAAAGGCAGGTTAGATGGATCCTGCCCCAGGGGACTGCTTCTGAGAAGTCAGCATCCTTGTTTGAGCAGCATTTTTTGAATGAAAGTAGACCAGAAGACTAGAGACAGGTCTAGCTTAATTCAAGAGCCACCCATGTGATCTGTGCAGTGCTTTAATCTATTCCCTTTAATCTGTTCTATTGTGCATACAACCTGAGATCTTTTGAAACAAAGCAAGCTGCTTCTGAAGCAGTTGCTTTCAAAAGCCTCCATTAAAAATTCACTGCTAATTGCACATAATTAACAGAGATTGGAGGAATGAGTACAAGATCCACTGGAATCACTAGCAGTTGGTTGTCTTGAATCTTTCAGTCATTTCAAAATCAAATGTATAATTCTCTTTGATGTAAACTGGTTGAGAGAATACTATAGGTAGAACTGTTAGCAAAGGGAGGTTTACTTTTTTGGTTTGAGATTTTTACAGCTTGGCAAGTAAACAACTGAAATGTGCTATTTCTGTTTGATTTACTAATCACAGTTTTCAGCCCCTTGTAATTAGGTGACTGAAAGAGCAGTAAGGCCAGGGCAGATTTCTATACACAGCTATTATTAGGAAAGGCATTGACAATGTAGAGGTAAATAATTGGGGTGGAAGATAATGAATGCATACTGTGTACAATAGACAACAATTACTACATATATTTTATAAGCATTAGACATCTTCTGCATTTGTATAGGGGGTATATGTGGTTTCTGAGTAGGTATATCCTTGTTTATTTGGATGTATGTCTGCATACACAACCAGATTCACACTCAGAGTGTCGGTACCTCAGTACATTTTACCTTTTAAAAACTGTTATGCATGACGCATCCTCTAGGATGGAGCTTGACAGTAATAATTGTGTGGTTGTCTTGATGGCGCTAGATAAAATCATGAGAATGGAGTAGAATAAGGTGCTTAGGCAATGCTTAAGTTAATCTCATGCCTTCCCAGCAAGCTGAGCAGCACGCTAAGGAGCTATTCCTGAAAGAGGAAGGAAAAGATGCGGTCCAAGACGGGAAGCGTCCTGCTGTCTCTTCTTTTCTGGTACAAAGGTATGCACTTTGCCTCCTGAGAGGCACCTTCAGATGTCCCTCTTTGTATTTCTTGTTCCATCCATGCTTCTTTCTTCTGCCAGGGGCTGTGGGGTACAAAGCAAGCTCTTCTCTACGTTCTCATGGAGGCATAATAATTTGGGGAAAGGCAAAATTGTGGAGGAGACGTGTAATTTATGTACATGAGTGAGCAGCGTTCTTACAGCTCTATGAATATTCAGTAGTAAAACTCTGTTTCACAAAGTAATTGCAGTGTAAAAAAATTGCCATATAATTTGTCAAAATATGAATTTGCAAAGAAAATTGTAGTGCAGCTGAGCCAGTGAGTAAATAATAATGCTGATTTGAAAAATGAGGTACAGTATAACATGAAAGACTGGTCCTTCATTAATCAAAACTCTTGATTAATCAAAAACTGTTCATTTTCTCTAGCAGCAAGACATTGCTGATGGAGATCTGCCTTTTTTTAAAGGCTCTTTCAGGTACTTTGTCCTGGAATAGACTTCCAATGGCACTTCAGGAACAAATAGCAATCATAAGTTAAGAAAATGGGAAAAGTATTTATCCGTTTTGAGGCTTTCTCAATTTTGAGGCTCTCTTAAATTTACTTTTCAGAAAAGTAGCAATAATAGCAGGTAAGCAGGAGCTAGAAGAAGACAGAAAATTCAGGGTCATGGTCTCCTTCCATTTTAACTAACCCAGCTGTGGAACGAGGACGTAATTTTCTGGGTTGTGTTTGAATTTCTGGCTTCATCAAAGCCGATGACAAAGCTGTTATTATCTTAAACAAGGCCGAGGTTGCTCATGCTAAGTGCTGGGCAGTATCTACCAACATTAACGCGTGAATAGGCTATGATCTGTCAGAGTGTGGGACAGATTTATCAGACAGTCCAGCTTTTAACCCATGGACATGAATTCTCAGTGTTTTGCTTTGTCTCGTTTTTTTTTTCTATCCTTCTCTTTTTCCATTTAATATTTTGGTCTACCAGATTTTATGGATAAGAAAGTGTTCCTCAACTAGCCATGCCTTCATCTCATCCTGTTATGCTTAGCTATACCCTGCTTTGTCTAATTTATAGGTCTTCCTTTTAGCATTCCAGCAAATATTTGTGTGTTCTCCTCTTTGCGCTCCTTCTTTGTTTCACGTGGGAAGGTTACTGGTGCCTGAGCTTCTTAGAAGGCTGGTTTTACCCAGCATTTTTTTTTCCCAATGGGTGGCATAACTGCAATTAGCCCTTGGAATGAGTTCATACCTTGCTCTGAATCCCAGACACAGCTTGCTTTTAATAGACACCCACACGTCAGGATATTTTTGGAGAGCCTGCAGTGAAAAATTACTTGCAGAATCACTTTCCAAGCATCACTCTTTCGGTATTTAATTCATTTTCCTAATTTACTGGTTTTCTTAGTTTACTGTTTTTCTCCACATCGTGGGCCAAGTGTCTTCTGGGTATGGAGCAAGCAGCGCCCCTTTGTCCAGGTCCCCCTCACACTCCTGCCTCTCCCACCCTGGAGAAGGTGCCACTAGGTCAGTCTTCGGAGCCACGTGCACCGATGCCGCGCTAAGCTCCTTAGCTTATTTTCTCCGGCAGAGCAAGTGGCTTAGAGGAGCACCCTCAGCCCCCACGCCTTGGCTGGGCTCCTGTGTGCCGGGGACACCACCGCAGCAGCATATGGTGGAGCAGGCACGCTCTGGCAAGGAGAGCCACAGCAGCTGCCGGGCCCCCTCCATATGGTGAGGGGGAGCACCCCGAGCCCTGGATTGACATGAATATGCTTTTAAGACATTGAATGCAACATGCCTGCACCACATTGCTCCACCCGTGCTCCCTACCCATTGGGGAATAAGCACGTCTCAGCAGTTTAAAAGAGTGGATTTCTTTTTTTCCCCTCTCTGTTTTTCGCAGCTTTGAAAAAAAAAACAACCAAACAAAAAAACAGAGCACCAAAACCAAAGGCCCAAACCTGCCTTCAGATCACAGTAAATAACATCTTTAGTGCCACCCTTTGGCATAATCGATGCATCTAGTGAAATTACGATGCAGGCAATGTTCTGCGTAGCTCTAAGCTGGAAGGAACAAACATGTCAATAAGATCAGAAATTGCCAAAGATTTTCAAAGGAACACTAGGAACATTTTGGGAAAAAAAAGATAATTATACATTTCCTAAGAAGAAAAGGGGAAAAGGTTGATTTTTTCCAAATTATTTGTGGTTTTTTTCAAATATTTTCACAACATAAAAAATTTTGTAGAAACATTATGGAGACAGCAGGCATAAAAGAGAAATGAATATGAATTAAATAGGTGTAATTTGCACTATTTAAATATGTTTCTTATCACTTTAAGATAAATAACATTAAATATTAAATGAATAAAAATGGAAACGAAATAAAAATCATTCAAATAAAAAAATGAAATGGAAATGGAAATAATGAAACCATGGAAAATCCCCACAAAATGAATGAGGAAAACAGCAGCCATGTTAAAGCACGAGAGAGGAGCTTGGCATGAAGTACGAGCCCTTCTCCCCTCTGCAGGCTGATGCAGGTGCTGGTCCTCTTGCCCTTAGTCTCTGGCTCTGGCTGTGGCTGTCAGCGACCAGCAGAGATGAGTCCTCACAGGCTGATGTGTGCCAGGGCGGTGGTGCCCTCCTGGGGGGGTGCCAGGGCCAGAATATCATCTATGGGGGAAACAGGCTGAGCATTTGGCTCGGTGCAGCTTTAGGTGGTGAGAGCCTCTGGATGAACACCCTGCTTTCAACCAGGCCAGCCTGGCTCTCAAAAATCTTTTGATGGACACAGATCTGCATATGCCCTGGAGGTCTCTGCCTGCCAGCATAGCTCCCAAGGACCACTTAAAGCCTGCGCTTTTTAGAAATAAGGGCACTGTTTGTGCGACAGGTCCCAGCGGAGCCTGCTTAGCTTGGCCATGGAAAAAGCCCTGGGGGAAAAACAACAAAAGCCACCACCAAGTGACTGGGCGAGGGGGCTATGCTTGCCGAGGGGTACTGGGGACTGGCCATGGCTGCAGCTGGGGTCCCTGGGGCCATCGCCACTGGCGCAGGGGCAAGGAGAGACAGGGAAAACGCCAGGTGTGACGGTGGCCTAGGATGTGGCAGCTTCCCCAAATACACCTTGCTACTGAGGCTGGTGGAGCCTGATGTGAGTCACCTCACTCGCCTGGCATGATTTCCAGGGCTGGGATGTAAAAATAGCCCAGGTTAATAATATAACAACCCACAAACTAGCACCCAATGGGTACAGAGGTACCACAATGCTTTTTTCAGGATTCTCGACCCTCCTTGTCGCTTACAGACCACCTCGCCTAACTCTGCTTCCTGATGCTCCCTAATGTGGTGCTCAAGGAAAACAGGCACTTGCAATTCTGTGCTTTTCAAAAAATGTGATAAAACCAGTGCCATTCATCTGTGACAGCTTTTCTGGGTCTCCAGTCACATTTTTCTGTTTTTTAAGCTGTTTTCCTTTCCCCTGCCTGATGGTCCACATGTGCAGAAGGGAAGTAGGTGACAGCAGGAGCCACCACACTGGAAAAGCAGTGTGTCACGGAGGGAGTGCACTCCACTGGGAGAAGCAGAGAGAAAATATTTTTTTCTCATCTCTCTGAGCTTTGTTAAGCTGAGATCTTGCTTGCAGAGATAGGCAAAATTATCTATTTTCCAGCTGAAGCTTCTGGGCCACCTAAATCATAAAGTCAATAAACAAAGTCGTTAACATTTTCCATGTATTTTGCCTGCAATGATCAGGTTTATGTGAACTTATTCCAGTAAATTGAGTGATATTGACATTTATTCTGTGTTATATTTTATTTCTCTAATTTATTTTATTTTATAATGTGCTTTCTCATGCTTGTTCATCTGTCGTTAATTCTAGCCACTCTAAAAAAAGATGATTTGCTGTCATGGCTCTACGGTCAGGATATTTGATATGATTTCTCAGAGTTGACCTTATCAAAATGTGCTGAGCCTTTGGCAGTTACTTCTGCCCACACTTACCTTCCTGCTTTCTTTCTCTTGTTTGACCAATTTCTTAATGACCTCAAAGTTTCTGAGACATGCAGTTACCTGCTCCTGTCATTAAAATGCCAGCAACTGAGCCTCCTTGCTACCACTTGCCTTTTCTTTTGCCCAGCTAGTCCCAAGCTGTGGCTGCTGCTTTATCTCACCTCCACATCAGGAAACCCATGTCCTCCCCATCCCAGCATCCCAGCACTGCCTTTTTTCCTTATCCCCCAAACCTGGGCCAGTCCCTGGGGTTTCTCTCCCCTCCATCCTACCCAGAAGCAGGTGCCAAGAGGCGCTGCCCTGGGGTCCATGCTCCAGCCCAGCCCCACCAGGATGGCTGCTCCAGCACAAAATCATCCCCTGGTGCTTGCCCAAGCCTCGGTCCCCAAATCCTGCCCTAGGGGGTGGCATTTGTGTACAGTGGTGCATTGGAAGCACCCCGCTGAAGGGTGGAGAGACAGGAAAGGCACATGCCATATCTTCCTGCCTCTCACAAACACGTACAGATAATAATTTATTTCACTGAACTGATGGTTTGCTGAATGGCCTGGGGCACTGCGAGGGCTGTAAATAGGGCTCTTTCCTTTTTAATGCTGGGTTGGTTTTTTTCAGTCTTGTACTTTTAAAACAACAGCCCCCGGCGGCTGTGCAGGACTTATGACTCTCCCACGAATTGCAGCAATTCGTTCTGTCTGACCTACAATTACCAATTATCTTTGTAACCTTCCTTGAAGGCAAACACTCTCGCTATAAAAGCATGCTGCCCATCACATTTTTAGACTATTGGCAGCCAGCTTTACTCTTCATTTCCTTTGTAGGACAGGGCCCGTCACAGCTGTAAACACACCAATATATCAATTACTACTTTTTCCGGCCAACTGCAGGCAAGGGCATCTTTTGCTCTCCTTTCCTCTCCTGACGCCAGGGGTTATCAGGCCATGCTGCCCAGGTGGGACGTTTGGCCCATCTGCTGTCATGCTTACCCCAGGCCAAGCCAAGCCTGCTGCTGCCCTGTGCAAGCCTTTAGCCTCTTTTAGCTCAGAAAGGCAAAGCTGACCTCCCATTTGAGATGTTTAAGCCAGCGAGCCATGCGGTGATGTGGGGGGAGGCCTCCGGCTCACCAGGGACAGCCAGGGAGGTGGCATGCCAGTGCCCCTGCCCTGGCACTGCCTTTGCACCACTGTGTGTCACAGGGCTGACCCAATAACACATCACATTAGGAAAAGGGCTTTCGTGCTTGAAATTCACCACCTTACTTGATTTGCAGTGATGTCCCCCAGCTGACAAGCCTAAATATCCTAAAACTCTTGTAGCTCAGGAGCAGGCATCGCTGGCCAGGTGCAGCCACTCGAGCAACACCAAGGTGGCCAGGGTCAGAGGTTTTATTCCCAGTGGTTGAGCAGGTGCTACTGTAGATCCACCCACCTGAAAACTATTCCTTTTTGATCTGTTGTTTCGCTCACAGCCACTGGGTTTCCAGCTGCATCTCTCAATGAGGTGCCAAACTTTGATCTTGGCTCTGAAATACCCTGGCAGGGACTCAAGAGTTGTGCTGAAGGGCTCAGCATGGACCCAAAGCAATGCCCCTACATCAACCTGGTAATTCACATCCCCTTTCCCCACTGCAGGCACATGGTGCACAAGAGTAAGCTTCACCGCAATATGGTTTTCCTCATGCTGGGCAAATGTACCCGACACACATGTAAGTGGGCTGCTGGTATGCACTGGAAGATAAAAGAGAAATATTTTATTCCTGTACGAAGTATATTCATTTGTTAGTTTGTTTACCAGGTTTTCTTTCTGGCCCCTAAAGTTCTTGGGTGCTGCAGGGGAGTCAAGTGTTTATGCAGAGAGGTGCGGGCACCTTTGCTTTCACCTCTGCATGGCTCCACTTACTTGTCAGGTCATTGCCACGCAAATGTGCATTTAAATGCTGGGAAGAAAACACAAAACAACCCACAAAAGGTTTTCCACAAGAATCAGTCTTCCAAAGATGAAAATTAAGAGGTTAAGAAACACGTAGAAAGGGCACATCTCTAAATGAAACTTGAATGCCTGCAAACTGGAGGAGCCGAGGCTGCAGCCCCATGAGCTCAGACCTGGGCAGTGGGGATGCGTGATGGGCTGTGCTGGCTGGGGAGCCAGGCTCCCAAATCCCAGGGTAATGAAGCTACTCCTTGCAGCCAGTGCTCCTGGACCAGGGCACCCATCCTGCTGGGAAAGGCCACTGTGGCACGGGCTGGAGGGGCAGGAGAGGCTCTCACCAACCCTTCTCCCATGACCCTGGTGCTGGTGCCAGTCCAGCATCCGCATCAAACAGAGCATCAAGCAGGCAGGACCTGCGCTACATTCCTTTTATTGGCAAAAGCAGTACAGTTTTGATAGTTGAAAATGTCTTGGTTTGTAGCGTATTGATCTGATGACATTAACTTAAACCACCCTCATGACATAGGGAACATCATGGAGGTGGCAATGTGCTGTGTGGCCTTGGGCTTGCATTTCTGCCTTGGTTTTCTTGTCGCACAAGAAGTCAGGGGACTTGGCTGGGTAATGTCTGTGCTGGGAAAGGCGGAGCACAGTGTTGTACATGGCCCCCAGACTGTGCTTTCCAAGAGGCCAGATCTGGAGATGTGCACCCATGTTTTCCTGCTGAGATTGATGGGGTCTGAGTGCCCCCTTGCCTCCCTCCTGGGGCTGACTAAAAGCCACACCTTTTTATTGTAGACCAATGTTTTCTTCTGCAAAGGCCAATGCCTTGGGTGAATGCGGTAAGTTTCTGATGCCAGAAATGCTGCCCTGGGACACTGAAGCAAAGGACACCATCTCTGCTTTAAAGAAAGGATTTATTTATTTTTTTTTAAATTTCTTTATTATTTTGTTCTTTGCTTTGGTCTTTCATTCAGATTCTTGATATATTCAGGCTCAGTGTTACACCCAAGGAGCAGTTGCATTTCAGTAATAAACAGAGCTTTGTATATAGTTTATATTTCAGCTGATTATAATTGCACAGTGTTTGTGAGTCTTTTGAGATGAAACTTGCTACAGAAATGCGGGATGTGAATTCCCAGCATTAGCTGGAGCTTCCTAGGCTCAGCAGAGTGACAGTGTATGAATGAATAAATCATAACTAGATTTCAGTGAATAATTCAGAGTCTAATTCATTTGGTGAAAAGCTCCTCTTTTCCTATTCACGAAACCTCTGTTTGGAGATGGCGGGTTTCTCATGGCTCCTGTATACAAGTTTTTACCTGCTCAATAGCTTGGTCCTTAGTGGCTTGCAGATTCCCTACTGGTATTGAAAACATGATGTTTGATATTTCACTTGTGTTGATGAGTTATCAGCAGTCACAGGACTATTTTTTTTTAATTATTTTGTTTTCATAGTTGCCTGGGCACTGTTCTGCCAGTCCAAATGCTATTAACATAGCCTGCTTTGGGACTCAGTGGGAAGCAGAAGGAAAGGGCTCATAAAAGAAGCCATTGCTCAGTGACAGGCTGGAGATAAACCAGGTCAGATATTACAAAAATAGCAGCTCTTCCTCCATGGCCACAAGAACTGGTTTTCTCTAAGAAAGAAAAAAAAAAGAAAGTCTTGTATGTAAGATGGATTGGGAAGACCTATTTACATTTCATTTTTTTCCATCCCATCCAGAGCAAGTGATCTCATGCCAGACACCTTGCAGGGTGTCCCATCTCCTTGGAAAGCACTGGGGATTTGCGGTGGTGCCAGGCTGGGATTTCACCCATGGGGTTCATTAGCTCGCATGTTTTCAGGGCAAAACAGGAAAGGGAAACTGTGGGGCAGGAAGATGGCAAAAAGGGACAGGGGCAAAATTAGCTACAAAGCAGGGGCTGAGAGGGTTTTTCCTCAGGATGTTTCAGGCATATCTGATCAGAAAGAAGAGATGCCAAAGGCATCAAAAAGAAACACTGTCACGGGCATACACAGTGCCCTGTTTCTGCCCACGTTCTCTTGCTTTGCCCTGGCAATCAGCTTGGGGAAATGCAGTGGATTTGTCAATCCTTCCTCGATTTATTTGTCCCTGGCTCAGGAGTAGATGTTCATTGCATTTCCTGAGCTTTGCTTGCAACATCATCATTTCTGATCTCTCTCTCTTCTTCCCTCCATGCCCGCTGCCCCAGCTGTGCTGGCCCTCTCCCCAGGAGAGGTAAGTCTCTCCGTCTGGTTTGGCTGCTGGGTAAATGCTGGGGGCCTGGCACTGCATGGCTCTGGTGCCTTGGGGTGGAAGGAGGGAAGGTACCTGGGACTCCAAGCCCAGGCATGTGCTCTGACCTCTAAATCCAAGGGGCAGTCATCCCACGTTTTGTGCCAAGCTGGCACAAAGAAAGGGGCTCAGAGAAGGTGCAGCAGCCTGGGTGGGCGTGAGCGTCTGTTTAAGCTTCAGGACTCAGATTTAGCCTCATGTACCTGTCGTCGATGACTATGTTGATTTCTTATAGGGGTTTTTTTTGCTTTCCCTTTAGGATGAGAGACTGGAGCTGTGGCACAGCAAGGCTTGCAAATGCAATTGCCAAGGAGGTCCTAACTCGGTGTGGTCCAGCAGGACTAACAGCTTAGAGTGCATGCCAGGTAATGGGCCAGTGTGCTTTTAGCCGTGTTTGTCTGGTGATCTCCAGCAGCTTCCCCCCTTGTACCCTGCATTGCAGAGGTGACATGTTACAGCAGTACTTGTTCCAAACCCAGCTGCTGGTGGGGCTGGTGGAGCTGCGCTGGTGGGAGGTGTGATGTGACCCTGCACCATTGGGCAGAAAGGCAGCAGCAGGGGGGGCTGTGCCAGGGCCTCGGGAGGTCACCCAGGGTGGCCCAGGCTGTCCAGTGCCAGTGGGCGCTTGCCTGACCTGTCCCTACAGCCCCTAGCAGTGGTGCTCCCAGAAACTGCTGTGTGCAGGATTTGCTGTAGGAAACCTTTTGTACCACGTAGGCTGATTCTCACTTGCTGACCCAGAGGTCAAGGAAAACAGTTTATTCTTTCTTCGCAGCATATTTTTAAACAGTTTTCTTTGAGTTTTTTCCAGGCTGCCCCTGCCCAGCAACTTCAGCTGTTCCTCACAGAGCATGTTTTATGGGTTTCTGATCAAGCCCTTTCCTCATTATTCTCTGCAATTGCCACATTTTCCCTGATACGTTACCCCAGCAAGGCCTTACCAGTGACCAGCTGATCCTCAGGTGTAGCTCATGTTTCCCACAGAAGCTGCACTCTTGTTCAGGCCTCTGTCATGCAGATGATCAGAGGTGTTCACCCCCTCTGGAGCTGGGTGCTGAAAGTGGCACCTGCCTCATGGCCGCTAGCAATCACCTCTTCCCAGCTCCTGCAAGAGACTGTGCAACAACTTGAGGTGTGTTTTTCTGCCCCCTGGGTTCCCCAGGGGCGATACATAGGGGAAACGGTCACCCCAGTGCTCAGCGTTTGGCATGGCTGCCCTGAAGAAGGAGGAAGCTAAATGAGTTACCCTGGAAGAGCTCTGAGTGGAAGCCAGGACAGGCTGGAAAGCAAATAAAAATGTGTATTCACAAATTGGCAGAACATGCAAGTATATGCAAACAGAAATGAGAGGGGAAACCCCCCAGGTGTTTCTATTACACGTTTGCATTGGGCCTGAAGGCTTCCCACCCACGGTGTGTGGCAGCTGACAAGCGCAGAGGCTTTCCAGTCATCCTTGCCAGGCCATCTGCTTCCCCTGAGCTCTCCTTCCATGCACCCTACTCCTATGAAGGCCACATCCACCTGGAGGTCACTCAACTTCAACATTGCCCTTAAGCTTCTTCCCTGCCCAGAGAAACTACAGGGAGAGGATTCATCTGTCATGCATAGGTGGTATCTTGCCCCCAGGGCAGAGAGCCCCCAGATATCCCCAGTAACAAGTCATAGCTTCTCAGGTTCTGTCCTTCCAGTTTCTGCAGCTGGTATCTCCAGGGGGCTGTCTGCTGGGACAGGTATGAAGAGGATGAAACCATTTGCTGGAGACAACCCCTGTGGTGCAGTAGAATCACTTATAGGAGCTCCAGAAACGACACTTTATGTGTCTTGTTGTGAGGGTTTCCTCTAGTCTCTTATGAAAGAAACCCATATGCACTATACAAAACATGAGTCTAAGCTGGCCCTGCCCAAGCTCAACAATTCCTTTCAAAGGGCTGGCCACCACAGCTCTTGGTCACAGCATCATCACGAAGCCCACCTGTGATGGGCGGGTCCCTGCGGTCCTTGTATCCTTGTCTGAGTCTCTCTCCATTTGGAAGGTTCCCCCCCCTCCACATGCACATCCTCCACCTCTAACTCTATCACTTTGCATGGAGCTGCATTTTAGACAAATGGAGATTACTGCCCACTCCAAGATCCAGGTAGGATCCCCCTGCTTCCTGCAGCCCTGGTGTCATGTGCAATGAGCAGCATTGGCACATTCACATTCACTGCAGTGTCAGATGGGAATTGCCTGGGCAAACATCTAGTCTCATAGCAATGCTAAGTCACAGCTAGCCCAGCAGACATCCCCAACCAACCCCTTGGGAAGTCCTTCTTCTCATAGTGGTTCCCTATCAACACCTATGGCTGGGATGCCAGCCTGGTCTTGTTGCATGTTTTCTTGCTGTTTAACCTTAAAAGCATATAATTCTCCATCTGAAGCCTTGCTACAGCCTGGTGTCACCCTGCTGTCTCTTGTGTCAAGGAATCACAGATTCACAGCATGGTTTGTGTTGAAAGGGACCTTTGAAGATCATCTAGTCCAACTTCCCTGCCGTGGGCAAGGACTAGGTTGCTCAAAGCCCTGTCCAACCTGACCTTCAACAATTCTAGTGACAGAGCATCCACAACTTCTCTGGCTAACCTGCTCCAGTGGCTCACTGTCCGCATTGTAAAAGATCTCTTCCTTATGTCCAATCTAAACCTACCCTCTTCCCGTCTAAAAGCATTGCCCTTTGAAAGGGAAAGGAAGGAAAGGAGAGACGGCAGGTTTGGTTAATCTGTCCATCGCCGAGGGATAGGTGTGTGAGAGGAGCAGCTCTGGTTTCCCTAACCATGTTAGGTGTGAGGGGTGCTCTCGTGCATCAGCATTATGTAGCTGAGTAAATGAAGGCATCTTCCTTGACTAAAGAATGCTGTCACCACGTCTCCCAGCTGTCTCTCTCCCCAGGCTGGGGGGCTTTACATTCTCCTCCCTGAGCCCAGCCACAGCAGTGTGGCCCGGCGATTCCGCTGCTCGGGGACAGTTTGCAGAGCAGCCATGCTGAGGTGTTGCAGAGCTGTCTCTGGCGTGGCCAGAGGGGAGCAGTCGGCCTCACCAACCCCTGCACGAGTTTTCTCCAGGTTGGCAGTAATGGCATTAAATGGCTTAGCTGGTTTGGCCAGGTGGACTCCGGCCATCTCTTTCGCAGGTCCCTGTCTGTGCAGGGCGCAGCCGGACACGCCAGAAGGTGACCTGCTAATTGCATTACGATTGTGTGGTCTGTGGATTAGTGTTGCTAAAAGTAAAGTTACATGTTGTTCGAGGTAAGCCTGCTGAGTAGTAAACATGCAGGGCCACCCCAGCCTGGCCCCCTCTTGCATGAGGGGAGAAAGGGTTCTTAATGTAGTGGAAAAGCGGGATGTTTCCGTGCCTGGAGGAAGGTGGGACAGTGGCTATGTGTCTTCATGGGGAAAAACATGTTAATGAGGTACCAACTGAACAAGATATGTTAATGAGATATTGATGCATACGATATCGACCTAGTGGAGCTTGCTAATGAGGCATCGACCACACCACCGCAGTGCTGGGGTGTTGCACCAGGGAGGCCATGGTCATGCTGGGCCCTGGGCACCTGCTGATAGTCCCCATGTGGGATGCATCACGTTTAACACAAGACATCACACTGGTTGGTCAGGCATGGCTAAAGTGAGGAAATGTCCTACCCACGTGTGAAGCTGCATAGAGCTTTGCTTGCTCCTTTATTGCTGAAACCCATGGAATAAGCCACACTAAACTGTAAAATGTGACAGAGGGTGACCCTTGGGAGACCACACGTGCTCCACAGGCTGCAGAATTAGAAAAAAGCTGCCCGTGATATAGGTGTTTGCCCAGGCAATTCCCATCTGACACTTGTGAGCACTTTCTTTCTGTGTATCTGGGTATGCAGTGATAACCTGCTCACAGAAAAATATGATCTTAACCAAAAAAAACCCCAACTAGGTCCAGGTGGCATGCCAGCATCACCAAAGGCTTGCCTTCCACAGGACTGTGTGAGGACCCACCACAGAAAGTTTTAATGATGATTGAGTATTTCTGCCCCTAGTGGTTTTGCAGCCAGTGAGGGTCTTGCTGAACTTCTCTTGCTATTGCAGAAGACAGCTGTGGAGTCAGGTTTGGTAGCCTGAAGATCTGAACGCAAAATCTCAGATGGAGATCCCTGAGCCTATAGCAGGGCCAAGCATCATACCTCACTGGCAGCAGAGTACCCACAGGTTTCCCACAAGACACAACCATCTCCAGATACAAAGATAGTCCCCGTAGCAGAAAATGCAGATCTGAGGCTGCTTGTGGAGGGATAATCAGGGCGGGCTCATCAATTTTTCCATGCAGGCATAGCTATAAATCAAGAAAAGGGAATGGAGAAGTGGAAGGAGATAAGGCCCAGCAAGGAAAGCTGTGCCAGGCGTTTCTCAAGGACCATGCAAAGGCTGACAGCCTGAAGGCTGGATACAGGTCAATGGATCCAGTCTGGATCTGCTTCCAGGTGCTTGTAAGAAGGTGATTAGGACTGCAACATCTAAATAAAACCTTCCCCCAAAAAATACTGCAGGCAGCACAGGTTCAGGAACTTTGAGAGAGAGAAGAGTCAGAAATTCACACAAGAGAAAAGTTAGAAATGAAGACCCGCCCATGGCTCCTGGGCAGCAAATACTGCAGGGGTGGTGGTTTAAGAGCATCCCCAGCATCCTGGGACAGGGAGAACAGGGAGCTGCAAACCCACAGAGGGTGTTGACAGTGAGCATGAAAACGCAACCAGGAAACAAAGCCAGGCACTCGTGGCCTTATGGTAGCATGTTGTCTCCCTTGTTCTGCAGAGTGCCCCTACCACAAGCCCCTGGGCTTCGAGTCTGGCGCCGTCACCCCTGACCAGATAAGCTGCTCCAACCCCGAGCAGTACACGGGCTGGTACTCCTCCTGGACAGCCAACAAGGCCCGCCTCAATGGCCAAGGCTTTGGGTGAGTCTGAAAATGCCTCCCTGAGGGGTCTCATGGGCAGGTGGGTGTGGGGGACTGGGGGTCCCCCAGCAGGCTGGGGGCAGGAGGGGCAGGATGGGAGGGCAGCCATGGAAGTTGTAGTAGAGCCGGCGGTGTCCCCCCAGGTGCGCATGGCTCTCCAAGTACCAGGACAATGGGCAGTGGCTGCAGATCGACCTGAAGGAGGTGAAGGTGATCTCGGGGATCCTGACACAAGGGCGCTGTGATGCTGATGAGTGGATGACCAAGTACAGCGTGCAGTACCGCACCGATGAAAACCTCAACTGGGTTTACTACAAGGATCAGACTGGGAACAACCGGGTTGGTGGACTTTGCACTTTGGCCACTGATGGGAGGAGGGGGGCACATTTGGTGATATGAAAGCATCGGGTCTCAGCAGGGAGGTGCCCCAAGAGGGGTTCCTGTGGGAGCAGCGGGGTGGATGGAGCCCAGTGCTCACCCCACATCTAGGGCCATGGAGGAGGATGCTCCCCCTTCCTGTGGTAAGAGCAAGTGCCACACTGACCAGCCCACAGAAGGATAAAATGCATTTTGTTGCTAGTGATGGTGGTGGCATATAGAATGAACTCGGCAGGATGGAGGCATTAGCTGGCATTGCAGGGGAAGTGGCCCCTCCGTGATAAAACCCCTTTCTTGGCTGGGACCACACAACCTCAGCCGTGCCTGGGCACTGCAAAATGGGGACTCCTCCTTTTGCCTTGCACAATGCCGATACAGAAAAAACCCTGAGACAAAATTCTGGACTCCTTAAGTCACTACCCACTGAGCTGTTTTCATGCTGCACTGCTTAGTGATTGCTTCGAAGCAAAAAATTGCATTGGGGGGGTCCCTACAGTGGTGCCTGTGCCCCCCATGCAGCCCAGCTGGGCTGAGGGATGCCACAGCTGCTGCCTCCCAGGCATCCTCAGTGTCCATCTATGGAGATGGCCCCATCTCAGCATGTGAGACTCTGGTGGCTTTGCAGGGTTCCTGCAGCCCTGAGGAGATGCTGAGCGTTCCCCGAAAAACAGGTCATGGCAGTGGGAGACACGGCAGCATGGCCAAGCTGTGGGAAGGGGTCCCAAAATACATTTTTTTGTCTATATTGGCGTGTCTGAGAGCCTGACTTGTGAAATTCAAACAGCCAAGGTCAGTCATGTTGACTTTGAACACATAGAGCCTTGCTGGAGGAAGGTGAATGAGAGAGAATAGGGAGAGATTAAATCTAGCCTAACTAGAAAAAGTGGAGGAATGACAGGGGGAAAGGGACTTACTCAGAAAACCCACACAGTGTGACAAAAATTATCTGCGTCCTGATATTTTTCAAGTTTTTATTTTGGGGGTGGGGGAGAGGGACCCTCCTCCTCTGCTCTGCACAAACACCCCAAACTCATGGGGCAGGATTTCCAGCCCCCTAACCACCCACCCACCCACACCTCTCTCCCCAGGTTTTCTACGGCAACTCGGACCGCTCGTCCTCGGTGCAGAACCTGCTGCGGCCGCCCATCGTGGCCCGCTACATCCGCCTCATCCCGCTGGGCTGGCACGTGCGCATCGCCATCCGCATGGAGCTCCTTGAGTGCCTGGGCAAGTGTGGCTGAGTGCCGTCTCCGGGGGTAGATGTCCACCTGTGCAGCCACCCCACCTCACCACCGACGCCTGCTGCGGCCGTGGTCCTGTGGTGTAAATGTCCAGCGGCAAAGGGAAGGGCTGTCTTGAATAAAATGTTGCTTTGCACCATGCTTGGTGATAAAGCTAAACCCTGCTGTGAAGCTGATGGGTGTTTATGGGGCACGTATTGGGCAAGTCGAGATGGTTCATGACCATGGCTTTGATCCCATAAGATGTGGTGCTTCTGGCCCTCCCTGGGTGTTTGGGGAAATCATTGTCATGGAGTGCTGTGGAGGCCAAAGCAAATTGCAGATAGCACCCAAAGAGAGCTTGGGCTCTCTTGGGGAGGGCAGGTCTGTGCCCACACGCCTGGGCACCCCTCTCTGCCCCACCAGTGCCAAGGAGGGCTCTTGCACCAGGACAGATCTCACCCTGCTTTTCCTCATGTTTCTACTGCCAGTCTTTGCCATCCCTGAGACAGGGTCAGGGGCAGATCTGGCCAGTCCCCAGTATGACAGGCCCCGCCAGTATCTCACACTCTCAAATCACCTCACTTCCCCTTGTGTCAGAGCACCTTGGCCTGAGCCGCTGTGGCTGGTTTTGGGACAGGCATCAGTCCCTGGTGCACTGGGTGGCCGAACCCCCCTCCATGTCCTCTCCAGTTT
Source organism: Limnodromus scolopaceus (assembly GCA_028565335.1). NCBI lineage: Eukaryota > Metazoa > Chordata > Aves > Charadriiformes > Scolopacidae > Limnodromus > Limnodromus scolopaceus. The sequence goes on from JAOXNO010000001.1 coordinate 128,950,215, forward strand.
TGCCCTGCCACGTCCTTGGCAGCCCAGGGCACATCACTCCCCGTGGGTGTTTGGGCACAGGAACCCGGGCACTCATTCTCATTGACTGTCTCAATCTCCACAGCCCGTTCCCCAGCGGGTGCTGAGTGCCTGAGGAATTTGGGGTGTGTGGCAGCTGTGATGATGGTGCACCCGTCTCCCCAGGGAGACCGCCCAGGTGTTATGGCTTGTGTCCCAGGAGCTGGAACCCAGCACACCCCAGGAAGGAACCACGGACCCTGCAGCTCCCGTGTGGGAAGGCTGTGGGAGGCGCTGGGGCAGAAGTCGCTGTTTGGCTTCCCATGCGTCTGCAGGAGAAACCTGTCCGGCACCAGAGGCCTTTTCCCTATTTTTCAGCAGTCCGTGCATCCATCCCAAAGAGTCCCGGCATCGGCACCTGAACTGCCTCAGTGGAGGGAGGAGAGGCACAAAGACAGCAGCACCAAGGCAGGGCATCTGCCTCTTGTACTCCCTTCTTACCCCTGTGGGCAGAGAGGTGAACATGTGGTGTGCAGGGCAGGAGACGAGATGTAGCTAAAACCAAGTGAGATGTAACCAGAAACATGAGAAAAGCCTTCAGATGTCTGTGCAGTTCGTCACATTTTATTAATTCGTGAGGGCAGATGTTTCTGCCTTGTTTTTTCCTGTATATAGAGACAACAAGTGTCAGGAAAACATGCTGTTCTGGCAAATCTGAAAGCTTCTGTTCCACTACACCAACAGTCTGAAGTCTACGGAGATGTAGAAAAGACCAAGCCCCACCTCCTGAAATGGCTGTTACTACGTCACCATCCTCCTGGAGGCACTGCACATAAAACAACAGGGAGACAAGGGCTGTCCACCAGCAGTCAGAGCTCTTGTGTTAGTAACACCTACACTGAAAGCTGAAGCATTTCCAGTCCCTGGCCGCAGTTGCCATCACACGATCACACTGCTGTCCCTTCCCCAAAAGCAGCAGAGCTCCATGTCCTGGTGACTAGGAGGGGAGGAGGCTTGGTGGTGTGGTTTTGTTGCACGACGGAGGAGTGATGGGATGGGATTGGAGAGGTGAAAGGACAGAGCAGGAATCAGCCGATGATTATCTATAGCACCCCAAAGGAGTTAATCTTGACGGTAACCACCAGCCTTGGCTGTGACTGGCCTTTGAAGAGCTCCCTGGCACAGTCCAGGGTTTTGCAAATTGGTTTTGGAAATGCACCCTGCAGCAAGCTTCATCCGCAGTCTGAGCGGGTGGACCACATGCCATTGTACACCAAGGCACCACACTAAAATATGTATATCTTCACATGACTGATCCTACACATGGGATATCATAAAGCCCTGGAGGAAGAGAAGACTGTCTAGGTAGAAGGGACTTGTGCTATCACTCTTCCAGCCTCCCAGCTTCAAAGAAACCACTCGACCCTTTTTCCAGACTGAAATGTACAGAGATAAATAAGGTGGAACTATCTGGCATACACTGAATTTCACAGTTCATTTGCTTCTCGCCTCGCCCTGTCCTTTCCCTGCAGTTCACCCCTCCAGCTTGCACGGGGAAGGGACCTACTTCTGGCTTTCATCTGCGATGTCTAAATGGTTCCTGCTAAAGTGGGAGTTTCTGTTCTGATCCTAGCTCGCTTGCTAATCGACCTTTGGAAATTCACTTAACCTCTGCCTCTTCTCTAAAAAGAGGGGTGCTGAGAGGCTTAATTAATTAAGTGGTCCTAAAATGCTTTCAGAATTGCACTTGACTTCCACCTCTGCATAAACACAGCATGTTGGAGCAATAGTGCAACTGAAGGCGCTACGAAAGCAGGATAAACCCAGCCAAAATACGATTACAAAAATAGAAAGATTTTCTTCATCAAGTCTGACTTCTCCTAGCATATCAATATCATTCTAATTTGCCAGCACAGATGCCTCCACTGACAATTAATCAGAACTGAGCCAGCAACTGAGGCAGCAGGAGATGATGCAAAGCAGCGCTGAAAAAGCATCTTCTAGGAGTGAAAATCCTGCAGGTCCTTACCTGCAGAGGTAGGGAGACCAACACATGGCTTTGCAGCCACGGTTTGAAACAGGAGGCAGGACCAAGAGCTGCTTTCCGCTTCGTGACCTGAATTTTTAGCTTGGGATACTTCCAGAGAGAAGTGAGGGAACTGTGCTGAGAAGTCAAACTTGCCCAACCTAAACTATGTGATAGGAGATTGCCTCAGGCCTTACCATTTGTAAATCAACAGCCTCTTTCTCTTAATGGGTACATGCAGGAATTATCCCTTCACCGCTGTCACAGAAAAATGCCCGCACCCACTCTGCTCCCCATCCCATGGGGGACCATGTATCTGACTACACTGGGGCTACGGAGGTTGAGGTGCTTGATATCTTCAAGGAGGTGGCCACTTCATTTTGTGCAGCCCTGCAAGGAGGACAGGAAAGGGCACTGAGTGCCTGGGGGTCACTGTATTGAGATCATTGAAAGAATAAGAGCAAAGCGGGGTTGTAGGAGTAAAATCAAGTCCCCAGAGAGCCGGGGGCCTCAAGGAAACAGGCATTTCAAATGCCTTTCTGCCTAGGACTGTTTAAATGCTGGGCCACTTGTCCTGGGGGAAGCGAAAGCCACAAGCTCAGGCCAGTTTGGGAGGTGATGGGCGCAGCTCGGTGAAGGCACCAGGCAAGACCCTGGTCTCACAATAGCTGTGGCTGTGGCACGACCCATCAGGTGGTTGTTTTGGAAGGATGTGAACAGACTGCAAGTCCTGTTTTCCAGCAAGTCTGATGCTGGAGAGGAAAGGAAAAGAAGGGAGGCCAAGGAAAAGTGGTCCCTGCTCCTCAGTTTGTTTCCAATTACCCTGAAGAATGAGGGACCAGCAGAGAAATATTTAAAAGTTTTTTAAAGCCGCACACAATAACAAAAAAAAAAAAGTCATGGCCAGGACACATTAAAGAGGAACTCATCAAAAACTGTATCGCTGACACCTGGACGTTTGCCTAGAAGAGCCTCAGCTTATGTGCTGGCTGAAATGCCAACGTGCTACCCAAATGGTGGATCCCCTTCTGCAGCAAGGACAAATTCTTTTAATTTCTAGGTAGCACCTGCTGAAGGGATTGGTGGGTTGATGCTGTTCAGAAGAGAAACAAAAGAGATTTTTGCCCTGACAGAAAGAAAATCCCGCAGTGCCTGCAATGAGATGACAGGAATGGTGGGCAACAAGGTGCTTCAGAACTGTTTTGTCCATGCTGCTGTGGAAACGTTAGGCTTGTGGGCAGATACAAACTGGCTTCTCAGATGGCGAGTGAGCAAGGACCTGTCGGGCAGAGGAGCCCTGGTGTGGTTCTGGCCCGTCCTGCTCCTCTGGGAGCCACGCTGACGTATGGGGAGGCCCTGGAGGAGCCCTGTCAGAAATAAGATGAACCGTTGACCAGTGCCAGTGTTCTAGTGCAAAATCTGCATTTTTATTAAAGACATATTTTGGAAGGCCCATTCAAAAATACATTGTGCTCAGTAAAAATTAACCATTTCCATGCTGATAATTAAGGTTACCACAGGATTTTTTTTTTCTCTTTTAGAATATTTACAGCAACAATAGAAATTGTACAGAAGTTAAGAATGGAATACATGCCCAAAAAAAATTTGGTAAGGTGTACCAACAACATGATACAAAGGGTTGTATACAAACACTTTACAAATGGTTTATTAACTTGCATGAAGTCATCCTTAAATATTCAACACATTTTAAAATCAATTTGTATTCCAGGATTAAAAAGGTTAACACCACATCACATCCCTTCCACAACAGAAAGCATGGTAGATTTAAAAGTTTGTGCGCTTCAGATTTCTAGTAGCTGTTAAAAAACATCGGGGAATCTTATCCATAAATTTAGAAGTTTTGAAAGCTACCTCCCCAGCCTGTTATTTTTGGAATAGTCTGTACTGGCAGATTGTGAAAAAGATCACATTTTTCTCAACCTCGTTCTTCCTTCCTTCTCCCATATGACATAAATTCAGAATTCAGCATTTCACAGTGGAGATCTAAGCAGTCCTGGAAGTCTTTAGCAGATTAACCAGATTTTAAAATGCCTGCATAGAGTTTCCATCAAAATTATGGTTTCACGGAAGAGTTTAGCTTATTGTTCCATATAACCTGAATGTATATGGATAGTACTCCTTTCACTTAGACATATCCTTCAGTACTACAAGTCTAAGATGTGCACTAGCAAAAAAAAAAAAAAAGTAAGAAGGAAAATCGAGACAGTTACCTACACTTAAAGTTTTGCCTTGTTACTAAACAGTTAAAAGCTCTGCCATTGGATTTACATGTCAAGAGTTTACACCAAGAGGTTCACATCCTATAGGAAACTTGAATAGCGGCTTCCATCTTGTGCTATGAACATGCTTTGACGTTGCTAATGGAAAGCTCTAGGAAAGCAGTCACTTCACAATGCACTTCTACGCCTGTACAATGGAGATGCCACCTTGCATTTCTCAGAACTCAGGACGGATCCAGAGAAACAATGCCCTGTGAACACAGAGACCTGGTGGAACAAAGCGCCTGGTAGGCAGCGTGTCTTGGTGGGGGCACAACGAGGTGAGGTATCTCACCCAGATGAAATGGAAAATTAAAGTGAAGAAAATCCTGAGCAAGTCTAAGGATAGCTGTTTGAATAAAACAGCAAACAGGGTGGAGTAGTAGATAAGGCCTCTAACTCCCTGATAATCTGCACTAGAGAAACAACGAAGAACAAGGCAACTGCAATATTTGAGAACCACAAGGGGAAGGGCAAGGGAAGACTGCAAAGCAGTGCAAAGGATGGCATTGGGATTTTAGAGGGAGAGCTCAGATGGCTTGGAGGTTTCAGAAGTAAATCAGATGAAGGCCCATCAAGATTTTATTACTTGGTTACTAACAGTACCTAGAGGAAGAATCTTTTTATATGTCTCTTCAAAATTTGGAGTTAATAATATACTCAGAACAAACAAACCAAACCTTGACCACATTCTTCTGCAAGAGAGAGGAGGTAGATTGACTTGCAGAGAAGACAAGAGATGTGTAGAGTCACTCTTAGCCTAAGTCACAAATTCCATGTTCAGACCCTTGGCCCACATCTTAAGCGTCACTTTTTCCTGGCTGCATATTTTGAGTTACATTCTAAAAGAGCCTGAGAAACAATTTGATTTAGGGGGAACAAAAGCATCAAAACATAGCAGGGCTGCTCCTCTCACACTTCTCATGCACCCTCCACTTAGTTTGTCAAATAAAGCCAACTTTTGCACCGAACAATTGGCTGTACACAAGGTAACAAATAAGCATCCAAGCAGAACTTGGGGCAAGTAAAATTCAGACCTAATCAATCAGATTTACCTGCGCTGCCTCACACAGTAGCTGTTAAGACAGTCCACTGAGAGAACAGATGACCTACCACAGCTTTGTCTTCCAATTGAAAGAGGATCTCCTATAAGATTTGCTTAATTTTCATGAAATTTGCTTCAAGATTGCAGAATGAAAAATCTTGTTTCAGTATAACACCTGAACCAAGTGATGTGCACAAGCCTTCGCTTGCCTGATGAGCCTGAGCATTGATGCACTGCTGCTGTCTGACCCTTTGAAAAGGGAGTCAACACCTAGAACTGCCAGGCTGTGTTGTATTAAAAGAAAGGGTTTACTCAAATCGCTCCCTTTTTAACAAAGGCCAGAAGTTAAATGGCTTTTCTCCTCATTCACTACAAACCCAGTTAATGAGCGGTTAATATCACGACATCGTTAGAGAGCTGTGTAGGGAAAGGCACCTGTTCTTAAGTAGCGTCCTGATTTGAAGGTCATTTAAAAACAGTTAAATAGGGCACTTCACCTTTCCAGTCATCCTCTGTGACGCTCCCATCCTGTTTTGAATGGTGGGCCTGCTTACAAGAACAGCAGCCCAGATGGTTCATGATATAATCCCATTAATAGATGTACGTATGTTAGCTGGAATGGAAAAAAACCCATCCATTGCCACCCCACAATTTGCAGTATATTTTATATGGCTATCCTTTTCATACTCTATGTGCAACTGGGATTCAAATATTCCCCCAGCTCTACCCTGACGGTGTTCAACACATACAGAATTAACTACATGCAGGTATTTTTGGAGCATGTCTCACTACCAAATCATTATAAGACAACAAAAAGCTGAAACATGAATAAAAACCCCAAACGCTTCTAGAGCTTGGCTCCCCTCAACAGCGCCTGGGTTTTGCCTTAGCTGAAGAGATCACAACAGTGCTTTCAGAGCTACATAATCCCTGTTCCCATTCCTTTAAGGGAGGTCTACAGCACCGAATTGTTGAGAAGTCTTAGCTTTTTCTGGGTGAACACAGGAGTCTGATCAGCTAATGGCAACAGCAGCTTCTGCAGAAGAAAGGAAATGAAGTAGGGATGCAGCTTTTTATACCAGTAAGATTCATCTGTTAAGAGATCTAACCGCAATGACAAGGAACGGCCAAAAGCCTGTCACAGGATGCTGCTTCTTGAAGAATCACTCCAGCTTTGCTCCCAGAAACAAGTTGGTGTAGCAGAGAAAGGTGACAAGCCTAAGGACTCCTTAGGCTGAGGGTGTCTTGTAAGTTCAGAAGTTTGAAGCCTGCTTTAATATTTATCTATCTAAAGGAGTGAGTATCTGTAAATAGAGTGGTGTCAGGACCCACACATCTAGGTGGGTCTGACTTGGGATCAGAAATGAAAGCTTGGTGTCAGTCCCAAGCCCTGCAGGATGGGGAATATTTTAGGAAGAAAGGATTGAATTTGGGATCGCTGACTTCCTGCCAAGACTTCTGCCCGGTGCTCCGTGCTGGCAGCCTCTCAGAGGAGCAATGAATCTTGGACTGCGATAAATGGAACAAAAAGCGTTAAAATAACTCTAAGGGACTGTTCTCTGTGGTCAGGTCAGTTGAAAAAAAATTGTTGTTTCAGGTTAATACATTTACATGGCCGTTCTAAAGGACAGCTTAAACACATATACAATTTCAGTTGAGATGAGCTTAAGGTGCTTCTTTTCAGTTAACAACAGCTCAAGAGCTATAGTGAAAACACAGACAAGTTTAGGCAGCTTAAATTCTGTAAAATGACTATAATTCATTTCTGAAACTTAGTTTCTTTTCTATTCACATCATTAACGGCGCCATAAGGCAAAACAGATTGCCAAAGAATAAAATGCAGTTTAACTACCATACTTTATACTAAGTAACTCTATAGAACATGTAGCACAAGACTCACAGACCAGTGAAGAGGAAAGCTCACACTTACAAAATTGTTTGCTCTGTAATTCTCTTCCCCTTTATTGAGTCAGCAAATCTCAGTCACTATAATAAGACTCCTTTAGAAGCCTTGGCAAAATTACATTAGCAATATTCTAAATATTGGGAAGTTAGACCAGGTTAAAAATACACAATTTTTCCCAGCACCAGCTGGCCAAGCTGCTGGAAGTTCTTTCCAACAGAAGGAAGAAAATACTACATACGTTCAACACAATTTAGTATTCAACTGAAATCTACTACGGTTTGTTGAATGTGAGAAGAAAATGCAGTATGAAGTAGAAACAATTTTCTGTAAATATGGGCCACCAAATACTTGAACATTCCTTGGGTCACCCTTGAAGCTTTGCTAACTACTTTAAACAGCTATATGTACAGTCAGAGATTACCCTGATTTAACTTAATGGGTACTGAGAAAGAAAATCCTTTGGAAACATTTTTCCTTGCTAGAAATCAGAACAGCCACAGGCAGCCCAGCATCATCATCCCCAGCACGAAGCTCTTAGCAGCAAGCTAAAAGTCTTGCAGAGGCAAAAGGATACATATCCACTAAGTACAGAAGAGTCTGGTCTGAACGCTCCCTTGGAGACACTCAAATCGTACTGCTTAGAGCCCCACTCTCGGACACTACTTTTGTGAGGGATTTCAGTGGCATCAGCCCATTTCAAAGCAGAGGATGGGACTAACCTGCTTGTGACCAACTGGTGAACCCAAAAGACATTGCTAAAATATGCTGCTAAACTCTGGCAGTGATGACTAGTAAATATCACAATGTCCTTCCTGGATGCCCACTGGACTCATCGAAAACTGGATACCATTTCATGTCTGCTCTATTTATATATGCTATATATATGACATATCAACACAGTATATGTCATATATATCTAGATATCCTATATCATATATATCTATAGAAAATCACATGCACATTTCTTGCAGGCAATTGACAATTTTGACAATTACTTTTTGCCCTGGACAAACCTGATGCAACATCCTTCCATAATGGACTGTCCGACAAATACTTTTAGAGTAGTGGTGCCAAATTTGCCGTTGTTAGAACTTTGGTATGACTCGAGAGGCGCTGGACAGCATGCCCAGTTTGCATTGTTACCCAAGTAGGAAGTTCAGCTCTTGCTGCCTGGCTGCTGCTTCTGTTAACTACATATATGGCTAAATCATCAAATTTACATTCAGGTTAATCTCTTTTTGGAAAAGACAACGTATTTGCAAGTACAAGTGTCTTATGAGGACAGCATCTAGAAAACGAACTATGCTGCAGAGTAATGAGAGAGTTGAACTAATGTGTTTAAAAAGGAAAGATTGTATTGTTCTGACACTACAGGCCTGACTCTCTTATTGCACAAACTTTAGACTGGCATAACTCTTTTGACTCCTACTGGCTCACCTTTGATTTACTTTACTGGTAGCAACAGAGGAATCGGGTTGTGTATTTGCTACACTCGACATTCACCAACGTAAAGGCAGTTTTAACAATCTTGTACAGGAGACTGGAACCCAAGATCTAATATTTTGCTGAGACTGGTAACTGAACTGTGTACGGGAATACTTGGATAGTACGACCTAAGGAGAAGTTAAGTTGCATGGCAACCTTCTCCCTCAATATCCAAATATCAGATTTGTAGCTTTAAACACATCCTGAAATATAATAAAAAGTGCAAGAGTAGTTTAAATTTAAATACAGTGTTTATCTTATTAGTTAGTAGATTGCTAAACAAGATGTAAAATACACATATGCATAAAAGCTTATACCATGATCTGCAGTGCCATGCTATGCATAAGTTTGGCATTTCACTTGCAATTCATGCTATGTTTCTTTGGTTTTCACCCCTGCTATTAAGTGGAAGAGCACCTGCTTTAGCTTGTAGTCACGGGGCACTTTATCTCTTTAGAAGAAACAAAAATTTGGTACTGGGGCTCTGTGCTCTTGATGCAGATGCAGAAATCCCATCAATATTACTAGGAAAGCTAAGGACACAGGGGAGAACATACCACATTTACATTACTGTACAGTTCTGCAGTCTCTTACATTTAGCCAATACTTCCAACAAAATAGCCCATAATAAAGCTTGGAATTGAATGTTGTCTTTTGTTTGTTACCAATAATGCCTATAATACTGGGCTCTCATAGCTGAGCAAGATTCATACTGTTACAGTCACGTTTATATCCACATTCAACTTCCTTTTATTAGAAGTATAATACTGCACTTTATATCACAAATGTATAAAAATATGGCAGATAGTGTCATAACAATACTTTTCTTTTAAATGAGTATATTTAAAAAACAGACAGTTATTTTCCATTTATATATATATTTATATATTGAATAAAATACTCCTGATGCAATATATAAATGTCACTGTTAGTTTTTTATAGAAACTACTGTAGCTGTTGCACTGCTTCACAATGTTTCAAACAGCTCAAAATAACTTTACATTATAACATAAAAGATATGATTATAACAGTACGATATTAGGTCATCATAAATAAATATTACAAATCCTATCAAATATGGAAGTTTAAAAAACAAATTTAAGACATACAATTTAACTTTAAACCCTTAACCGGGATACACTTTTATCACATAAACCCCACTGTTTTAACTAGGCAGCAAAAAATGTAGTAAGGGCATAGGTCTAGACATGAACGTTTTCACCCTTATAAGTGCCAATACATACCAGAAGTCTCCCCGCTTTCAGACAGAGATGTGCACTAAGCTGGAATGTAAGTGAGAGAAAACGGCAACGCATTTTTCTCCCTGACCGGCACACTCTGCCTGGCATCCAGCAACATTTCCGATGACTGGTAATTCATCGTTCAACTGGTTATACTGTATAATCCCTGACTCTCACTGTGGTGCCAAACAGCGTAGCTCCACATGTACATATTGCACACCTTTATAAAGCTGAAAATGCGGTCTTACCATCACCAGAACCACCACCACTCACTCCCCTACGCTGATCTCCACCCGAACCGGCCTATCGTCTGGAGTGCAATTACAAGGCTGTCTCTTTTAAATCGTTCAGATTTGGCATTCGCGACCGGTTTGTTCGGTTGTACGTGTGCCCGTTCTGTCCGCTCTTGGCAGGCAGCTGGTCCGAGTAGGGAGGCCCGTCGCTGGCGCTCCTGTTCACCGGGGCGACGTGCCAGGTGGGCTCCAGCTGGCTGGCTATCTGCAGCGTTGGCCTGCTCTTCGGCTGAGGCTCTTGCCGCACGTTGCTGCCGCCGCTGCCGGAGCTTTGACTCATGGGGTGAATTCGCACTTCAGAAAAAGAAGCTTTGGCTGGCTGACTTGGTAAGGGCTGGAAGCGAGGCTCGGCAGGGACAGGATGATTAGAAGAGGAGAGGTGTAAGAGCTTTCGAAGAGATTTCAATGGCTGGCTCTGAAAGACACGGGGAAAAGCACTTGACCTTCTGCTCTCCATCATACCAGACTTCCTATAATAAAACTGCCATATCCTAAATTGAACATCTTGAACTTCACAGGACTTCTTCACTTTTAGTTTGTACTTATTTGGAATATTTAATTCCAAGCTATGAGTATACAAAAAGTTCCCATCAATACTTTTAACCTTGTTTCCTATGAAAAGGCACAGACAATTGCACTAGCTGTCTACCTGTCACTACTCCTGCTATTAACTTTAAAACCTCTGCCACATTTTCTGAAGCACAGATATCAGAAATACAAAGTTCCGAAAAATTGTGTGAACATCAATTGGGGGTTAGCAAGAGTTCTGAGTAACCATCTGCACTGAAAGAAGGACTGGTAGAACTCAGCAGTGGGATATTTTGTTTGCCGGCAGCTGGGTGATAAGCTGCTCTAGTCCCTCACAGCTTCTTTAACTGGTGAGCAGGTCGAAGGAAAATGAAGACATGGGTAGCAAGAGCTGGGGAAACCTGAGTACACATAGTGGTATGAAAACAGCCTCATTAAACTCCCCAGCTTATAGAGCAACTTGCTTCTTCAAACGCTGGGGCTGCCACAAACCCTGTTCTTCAGCTTTCAATATTGTAATGGCAACAGAGCATGGCACTGAAGCTCCCTCCCAAAGCCTGTCCCCCAAGCTGGTTTTAGAACCGAAAAATAAAGTTGTGTTACTGCAGTGATATGCTCCAATAATGTAGCCTGCTTAAACCGCAGTCTGTGCCAGCAGAGGCACAGCCCCACCGTAACGTGGTTGTGATGCTCTGGTGGACCCATCAGGTAATCAAACTGTGTGTCTTCAGGATGTACCTTTCCGTGCAGAGCTAACTTGAGGGCTTTCCTACGGTGCTGCACAGCTACCATAGACATGCGCTGAAACATTGCTTGCCTCTAATACAGAAACATAACCAATATTTCGAAAGGCTGAAAGATTGACAGGGGGACATTTAGTCTCTCTTCTTTTCCTTGTCATTCATGTCTAGATTTTCAAAGAATTCTGCAGGACTGCAGGCACATGATTTTTTACACTCAATGAGTGGAGAACGGGGAGGTTGGGAAATGTCAAACGCAATTTTCCTGTTCACCAGAGAAAAAGCTGTCAAGATACCTCAGTGATGTTAAAATACAGGGAATTGATAATGTCACTTACATGCGGCTGGATTTCTGTCATCTTCTCAGGATGCCAATCCTTCTGCCTGCTGCTCTGGTGATTAGAAGAATGAATGGCTTTCTGTAATGCCAAGAGATCCTGACCATCAGTGCTAGGCATCTGCAACAAAATATTAAATAATGGTTTCCTAATTCATTCTTAAGAATAGCTGTAAATCATTTCCCCCAGTTAATTACAGAATGCAAGTAAAGCCCATTACTGCAGCAGAATTGCAGTGACCTTTCCATATTTTTCCCCAGAGTAAGAGGCTGTGGATATCATGCAGATTTGCTATACCCTTAGCCCTTAAAGCATTCGCATGCTGTTAGTGTTATTTGCTGTAAGAGAGAGCAGTTAAACAAGGCTTCAAAAATTAAAAAAAAAAAATAAAAAAAATAATTGTTGAGCCTCATCTTCATTTAAAAAGCATTCCATACTGCAGTTAAGACCATGGATCAGTTCTATAAATTTGTTCTTGAGTGAAGCAGACCAAAATCTCTCTAAACTGATGTCTGGCTGATTTTGCCATCACTAAATGAAACCTTTTCCTTTCCCAGTCTTTCTCCTCCTCCACAAATATCCCAAACTAAAGCAAAAATTAAGAAACTCCCCAACCTCCCCCCCAAAACAAGCTGAAAATCCAACAAAATTTATGGCAGAAGGATAATTTAAAACTGAGAATTCTTGAGATAAAACTTTACTATAAGTAAAAAAAGAACAGTTAAAGTTTAACCTATTTTTAATGCAAGCTGTCTTTTATCATGAACAATCAGGACAAACAAAAATACAGCAGAGGCATGAGCTAAAATTTAGTTTTCAGACAGTCTGTTGTTAATATTTGATTAACTACATTTATATGAAAAGGAGCAGTTTGCATAAAAAAAAAAAAAAAAAAAAGGTATTTCCAATACAGCTACAAAAGAAACCAGGTTAATTTTTTTCCTGATTGAAACAGAAGGAAACAGTTTAATTTTAAACATACATGATTTCACAGCTATTTTCCTCCTTTAGTGTTAGTCCCAGGGCTAATTCTCTCTGGAACTGCGTATGTTACATTTTCAGTATATCAAATACCAAAAACATTTTTTTTAGGCACAATCTATTTCAACAGAACTGCCAATTTTGCTTAAATTTATTGAACTGGCCCAAGATACTTAACTGGCATGAAGAGAAAGTGATCCCATGAAAATAAAACACATGCTGCTGTAGTCAGTAAAACAAGTTTACTGGAGCATTTTACAGTGCTACTGTACTTAAAAATTAATACCATGGGTAGAGTGACTACAGGAAGCTTTTTCAAAGAAGAACTATGCTTTAAATTATTCTTTGAATTAAAAAGAGGAAAGAGGGATTTCTTGATGCTTGGATTCTCCCCGTTGGTTGAGTCTGTCTGCAATATAAGATACAAAAACTAAATGCATAGTATTTCAATTCAAGAGATCTGTCCTTACTATATTAATTCTTTTTATGTATTTTTTTTTTAAATTCTGACAATATATGGTATCAATCCTATAAGTTGCTTTGGGGAAATACAATAGTGATTGAATGAAAAAAGCACATGGAACAAATTCAAGGAACTCAATGCATACAAAGCATGTAAAAGAGATCACCTATTCTTATACCCATGTTCATTAGGAATGCAGAGTGTGTTTCAAAGCCCTTTGGAAACAACTGGTAGCTCTTGTTGACTTTACCGAGTTGTGGATCAAATCCCGTAATTCTGGCAATCATTTGTTACTTATGACAATGACCTACAGGGGTATGGCATTTCTTATTTTTATATAAATAAAATATCAAAGATACACTAACAATAATAGCAATCGGTTCCAGGATGCACAGTTGATAGCTACTTCTAGAAGAAATAAAAGTATTCTATTTTTACCTTGTAAAAAAAGCTAGGGCTCCAAGATGAATTATTTCAGTTCTGACAAAAATATGCCTTCAACAACTTCATGTATAACTGCAAGGGTACTGGCTGTTTTGTTTTAATTTTTGTAATACAACCAAAGAGCATACCAATGGATGCACAAACAACAAACAGAACTACCTAGCATTAAGATTATGAATGGGTCTGTATCTCCCCTGCTCAGGTACAAACAAGCACAGGACACATGTCCTGCATCTAGCATTATTCTGCCCAAACCGAAAGAAAAATTTATAATATAATATAATGATTATATAACTAAAGACAATGATGGATGCACCACCATCAGGGAGGGTTTTCAAACAGCTTTCTCAGTTGCTAGATTCCATCCAAGTTAATGAAGGACAGAGTCACAACTTAGCACAGCTTGTTTAGGAACATTACAGTCAAAAGAATTTCCTGTGTGAAGTTCAGTAAACTAAAAAGGCATCAAAGCATTGCTAGGAGAAATGGTTACCTGCAACTGTTTATTCCAAAACAGATAATTTCTTCAGACCCACAGCTTGCAGTATGTGCCAATACCTGCAAAACTCAGGCTCCTCTGAAGACAGTGCCTATTGACACTGTGCGCAACCCTCACGGATATCAAATTGTTTGGTGGCAGATGACAGAAAAAAATGTGACTCTAGCAGTCATCAAAACCTTTTGCTACGTTATTGAAAGACTTCAAACAAGATGAAAGAAGAATGGATAAGAACAGCTCTGCAAAAACAGTATCACAAAGAATTTCCATAGCAGGCAGTAATGATTATTATCCCATGAGGAACTCCCCCTGGAGAACTTTAGGGAGAATGATTAACAGGAACAATTCTGCAGGAGGAAGTGTCAGGAATTGGGATCAGTTCTGGGCTATTAGATATTCTGAGAATTACGTTATTAAGAAGATGTCTTCCATCCAATTTCAGATATCTTTTATGACTCTTATGACGATCACCAGGAAAATGAGACTTGCTAAAGGATATCAGAAATAAATAGTAGCTAGCTATGATGCACTTCTCAGTGTTGTGACAGTTCTCAGGTGTAGTTTGTTATTTGCCGCAGGGAGTCTGTGTCAGAGTAAGTAAGTGGATTTTCATATTTTGAGGACTCTATAAGAATTACAAGCCTCAGAAAAAAACTTGGGTAGTCACAAGCTGTCTGTTAGATTTTTAATATGAATTCAGAGAAAACATTTTTTGTGTAGTTGAAGAGCTAGTATTACAGTGCTGTTAACAGCTTTTAGTACCGAAGTCAGACTTGGTGCTGAAATGCAGGTAATCATTTTTGTTTGTGCTGGAAGATGCTAATGAATGTCCCAATGTTTGTTAGGTGGATGTCCTCAACTAACAGATGAAGAACAAAGAACAGTGTCTGAACCAGACACCTGTACACACATAAGATGAGATGACGTTGAGGCTACTTCAGTTCTTAGGGAGATTTTAATTCTAAAACTTTGTGAAATGTTAATATACCCCTACCCTTGGATAAAATAAAGTCCTTTCTCCCTCCCATAAACTAGATGAAAATGTAAAAATGTATAAAAGGCACCAAAGTCTTATACTAAATAACAATAACAAAAGCCACAATCCTTTCCCCGAGTAAAACATAATGTCAAGAATGGTTAGGACACATCATCCTTATTCCCACAGGGTGTAGCAAGAAGACAGAGGCTCTTGTCAAGACACTGCTGTGAAAAAAAAAATGGAAAGAATTCTCATTTATAACGGTTTGATCTCCTCCTCACAGGTGTCTGAAATTATTCAAGCTCTAAGGACACACAATAATGCATTTGTTATTCTTGGAATGGTATCTCAATATCCTGCAAAAGAATTTGCTGCAACATCAGCTTAAAACTTGCACCAAAACTGGCTCTCAAAGCATCTGAATGAAAATAAAGATGCACAGGACTAGTAGGTGAAGAAATATTTGAAAAGGCACGTAAATAAATCCTGAGCGGGGAAAGAATTTGACTTGCATATAGTGAAGAGAGAAAATAAAAGAACAAATAGATACACATGGGCATGATCACAAATAATACAAAGGTACTGTACTAACCTAGCATATTAAAAAGGTATAAATCAAAACCAATAAACATTTTCTTTAGAAATACTGCATACTTACAGTTTGAGATTTCTTCTTTTTCTTTTTTATTGCCCTGAAAAAACCTTGCTTTTCTTTCTCCTTGAGCTGTTCTGAATGACTGTTAAGATTTTCAGGACTTTTCCTAAACATGAAATAAGGTATTGTAAGAGAGATTTTATTTTGATAATATGTAAATTCTGTGTCATAATGAGACCTTATACCAAATAATGTAAATTATTGATTAAAGCAAAAAGATTCTTAATGTTTTAGCATTCCTTGGTTCAAGGGTTACTATACAAATGCTAGACAAACAGTCTTATTAAATGGGATAGGAGGAACACAGTGTTAGGGTAAAATGATTAGCTCAAACCACTGAATAGTTATTTAGAGAAAAGGAAAGCATGCATGTGTTTTGTGTGGTTTTCTTTAAGCCAGGATTTAATATTCAATCCAAAATATCACACATAAAGTCTTTTAGAAAAATGAAAATCATATGTGATAGAACATACAAATGGTGATGAGGTATAAAAGCACAGGTCCAGTTTATCCACTGCTCGCTGGAGAGCCAGAAGTTGCAAAGTTCACCAGAGAGAACCAATTTCAATCAACTTCCTGACCTTTGCTGACATGGTTCCAAATTTATCACCAGGGAATCTGGGGATCTACTGTTGTCCATTTGAACTTAAAAACTTCAGTTAGTTTGTTATGCTTGGGTGAGACAGTGCTGGCAAAAGAAGATGACCTGAAAGTGGAATAGGTGACTTGCCTGAAGACCGAATTTTCACCTTGTAACTTGTCTACACAGCTGAATTAACTACAGCTGACAAATAACATGTTACTTTAATTATACACAGTTAACTAGGTATGTAAAGTACTGATATGGGATAAAAAGATGGTTTATGTAGGACATTGGTGAGACATAACAATGTAGTTCTAGTGCCCTTTAGAATAGTTTGAAAATTGGAAATGATGCAGGAAAGTGTCACAGAAATAACTGCAGAGAAAGAACGTCCTACATTGAAAGAGTCAGAGATTTCTATCTCTTTAGTATGTTAAAAAACAGCCAAACCAGCCCCAACATTTTGTTTCCTTGATTGTGGTGCACAAGTACTTATCCAGGAATAAATTACAGACTACTAGAAGGGTCTTTAAAGTAAAGGGCAAAGACTTAACAAGAACAAGTAGGTGGACGATGAAGCCAGAGACATCATATTAGAAATAAGGCACTGATTTTAGCAATTGGAATCATTAACTGCCAGAACAAATTCCTTAATGAAAGTGGATTTCCCATCTTTGACATTTCAAATCAGGACCACATGCTTTTCTGGGAGATACACATTAGTTGGGTATGTTACTGAGCCAGTACTGGGCTCCACCCAGAGAACGGTTGACATTTCAGGGCAACAAACATACAGAAAAATCATATTGGGCAATTTAATAGTCCTTTTTCAGTCTGAAGTTGTAGAAAAACAAAAATGAAATTATTCCATTGTTTAGATGAAAACCTGAAGGAAAGCCACAGTTCTAAGGATTCTGTATGACAAACAGGAGCAGCTTTTCTTGGAGTAACTGTAATGTAGCAACACTTAGCTGTCTGCTATACTTATCTTTGGCTTCTAATTCTGGCTTTAAATGCTATGCTATCAGCTGGTGATTCAGCTGCTACTACATGCCAAGTTGATATTTTTTCCCAAGCAAATGTGAAACACATAACTGGGGTAGGAATCACTGGAGTCATCCTCCTTATTGATTAGTATCTTTACTTGATAGGTGGTTTCATCAATTCCTCAACTGCAGGAACACAAAACCACCTCAAGCTTGAAATGCTACCTGGTCATAAATAGAAATGCATGCAGTGTTTAAATGCTGTATTAAAGTGCAATTGTCAATTAAGAGAATGAGCTTAGAAAAAGTTTTATAGGCTGAGAGGATGGTAGAAATTTTCCTAATTTAGATTTTTGAAACTTAGATCTAGGGAACACGTTCAGGTGCACAACAACATACATTTGATGTGAAAATTACAATGCTACAGGAAAGAAATATCTTTAGTTTAATATAATAATTAGATTTGTAAGACATATTTTAAATATACTGGATTGCTAAGGATTCTTGTTTCTGTCACATCCCTGTATTTGGTACCACTGCGTTAACAGCAGTGGCAGTCTTGTATTAATCACTTAAAGCACCAAGGGGAAAGCCCAAGGTAAAGACTGCTGACAGCTTTACAGATCTGGTGAACTCATGAGACTTAACCCAGACAAAACACCTACCAAATTATTTTACTAGATAATTTTTACTTAATTTGTTAAAAAACTTGGCGGAAACCATGCTCCCCAAGTATCCTGCTTGTACTCTGAAAGTCCCGTGAATGGGGCCGAGAATCTTTCCAGCTTTCCCCAAAGGAGCTACTGTGCATCCATATCTGCAAACGTACACCAAACCACAGTCCAGGTACAAATTATCAACCCAGAGACTATGCTACCCTCTGAGAAACCAGCATCGGATCATAAGGAAGTTCCCCATGTGGTTACCCTACATTTTCCTTTAAAATTTTTCAATGTTTGGCTATGGCTTTTCTGTTCCAAAGTCTATTCCAAAATGGAGATGCTGTATTTTTAAAGGTGAACTTAATCTTCAGAATAGAGCTTGGGACCATTTTTGCCAGATTTTTTAGACAGAGATTCACTCATGTGTAAATTCTTTTCTTTGGCCCAGTGAACCTGGATGAGAACACTGCTCCCTACAGCAGATGAGCAGAGAGGGGAGAAGTGAAATTCTGTACCATCATTTCCTCTTTATGACTTTAGCGACCAGACAGAGAATAAAAATGAGGGGCTGAGAACTCTGCTCATTTTCAATTGCTGGTTACCCAAAAGCCAGTGGTTTTATACCAACTGGTTTATGTCATTAACTCCTATGACTCATATTGCAGTATAGTTGTCTGAAAAAGCATTGACCTTGAAAAGCAACTGCTTCAAAACACATGCTCATTATGTGAAGAGAGTGAACATATATAGCATTATAGCAGGAAGCTTCAACACCAGGATTTTGTACTGAGTAAAAATAGAGCAGAACATTTTGATCGATGAAATGAAACACTGGGATATTTTAGGCATCCCAAAAGATGATTTTCAGACAATGGACTGTACAGGAAAAAATTATGATTATGAGAAAAAAATCTGCATGGTATAGTTCCTCAATACTGAACCTCTTACAATGTAACTGCAAGTATCTTGCTATTTTGCATAAAGCTCCCAGCTCTTGAAAGCAAACGGTTACACTAGAATCTGTTACGCAGCATCTCTTTTACTAGCAAGTAAGAGGAGCCCTAGAGAAAAGCCCCCACTCAGAGAGCTCACCCTCAAGCAGCAACCAGAGGCAAAACGTGGTGTTGTTATTTTATCTTTGTGTACCTTTTGCATGTTTGGGACACAAAATGGAGATCACATCGGTTATTCTGGTCTGAGACATTTGGAAAAGGCATACGTATAAATAAAAATTCTGTGATTTATCACTAGCATTTATTGCCCCTGGGCAGGAAAGGTATCCAACTTCCCGCAGGTACAATGAGGTGCAGCAGCAAACATGCATGAGGCAAGCAAGCTGATGTGCTTTAATATTAACTAAAAAGAATAAATATGAAGCATGCTGCATTCATGCTGCCATAGAGAGATTTGTATTGCAGACAGCTCTTTTGGGGATGCAGTTCCTCATGCTTGTTTCAGTTACTCTTCAGCAACCCTAATCTCAGCAGGCAGCCTGGCTTGGAAATCCTCTTTAACTGCCAGTATACTACTCCCTTTACTGAACCGCTCACAATTACACAAGTAAGGATTTTTGTCTAACGAAGGAGTTGCTGAAACGTCTGAAGTTTTCTTCAAAAGATAAAGAAACATGAATTCTCCAAGTTAGTGCTTGGTTTTGGTTGAAGTAAAAACCTTGGCAGTTACAGAGTTACCATAAACAAAGGCAAGAAAATGTCAGAAATTAGTGAAGCACCTCAAATAGATGGTTTACTTAAGGTAAGAATCTCAACCCCACAAACTGAAGCCCATGGTAAAACTTCTTGGTCTAAGCCTGGCACTGAAAGCTTAAAATTCAGAGATCAAATCTGAACTTTGTTTGGAGCTGCAAGTATCATTTTTTTCATGTGGAAAAGGAGGATTTATTAACCGGAATAAACCCCAAATCTATTATTTTATATACAGAATACCACCCAGAAGCCACAAAAGCCCCTAGATCACCTGAGATTATGGCATCACTAAAAAAAAGTATACACACATGTATGTGTCGGGGGACACACACAGATATAATGTATATATACACAAATACATTTTACACCCACTCCCCTCTTCTCCCACCCCAGTATCATTCAACATCAGTAACAATAACAATTTGGAAGTGGTTGGTTTCATAAACTTATAAAGCATATACTTCAGTAGGCTTATATTTTTGGACAGAATTGTGATGACTACAAATTCTGGAAAGCTTCCTTGCAAATGACATTAGACTGTATCATCTAATTTTTAGTACAAAACAAAACCACTGATGGCTGGGGAAGGGTCAGGGAAAATGGTAGAGAGGCTCAGAGATTGCCAAACAGATGAATAAAGCAAACACATTGGATGACAATGCATATGCAAGTGTCTTGTGCAGGAAATGTCAGTGAGGAAGCTACACCATTAGGAAAGTGAACATTTTCAAGCCGTGCCAAAGCCTCAACCAGTTTAACACACACAGGTAATTTTTAAGCTTGCAAGTCACAAATTGGTCATTTCGTGACTTTTTTTTTACAAATTCAAGAATTCTGTAATGGAACGGGAACGTATTTACAATGCAGCAACAGTTGTACTGCACACACAGCTGAAGAAGCTTTAAACTAGCTTGCTCAGATATTGGTAAACCTAGTTTCAGGAACATTAAGTGTGACTACATTGTTACACTGAAACATCAATATGAATACTCAATCATGTCATGTTTACAAAATATTGTATTATTTTGGAGTCTTGAAAATTAATGGTAGATAGATCACTGTAAGCCTTTCACACTCCTAAGAACAGGATGTTCTTTTTCTGCTGTTGTTCTTTTCTTGAGTTTGTGTCATGTATATACATACAAAAATAATAAATAATATTATCTATATTTCCTCTTTTTATTATTTTTGCAGGAATGTATGGCACATGCTAGAGAAAATATGACAAACTGTTTGTCATAGAATGAATACATTTAAATGGACATAAAAGGTCTAAACAACAAAGCTTTCCAGAAGCCCCCAGATACCTTGTAAGCAGTCAATGCAAACACTTCCAAAACGATGCAAGATAAAGTACTGCATGTTAAAGGTTATTCCAAAGATAAATCTAGACCTATAACAATGTTAAAGATAACTCAGGCCAACGTTTTGACACACTGGCAGAACAAGGTTAAGCATCTTGCCTATACCTACTGCTTTTGCCCAGCTCAAGACAAAGCTCACACAAGTGAAAGAGAATAATCTGATACTCTTGTATTAACAATGAAAAATTGAGCAAGTTCAAGGTCATTTACAGGAAATTAAACTCTGGCAAAGAGAAGATTTTCTGGAAGGATGAAAAATTTGCCTTTTTCCAAATCAAGTTGTCTGAAGTTCAGAAATGATCTAGTAATTTAAGAGTAAAACCTGATGACAAAAGTCGAGTTTATAATATCTTTATTTTTAGAGGCAGGGCAGTGGGGACAGAGTGAAGAAATGCACACAAAGACAAGGGAACATCTGTGACAATTCAGTCTGGCAAACATTCACAAAATCTTTGACAGAAGAAAGGCAACACAGAGCAGTAGTATGAGAGAAGCAGTATTTTACAGTAGTGGCAAGTCCAGGTGGAATACATGTCACTCATAATTCAAGATGAATTGTCATGTACCAGTTACGTATGTCAGTCAAACATCAAATATTTACTTCATCATAAAATTGATGTAAGCAGAATCACATTCCGTTAGAGCTTTCAACAGTTTCATAAGCGTATACACAACTTCTATACAGAAAATTAAGTAGAGGAACACAGACTCTACATCACTCAGGAATCTGATTAAGCTGATTTATGGCACAGAACAATTTTGCAACAACATTAGACCATTGCCAGGACAACTTGCACAGAGTTAACATGTAGAGCTGGGCAGGAAACATTTCAGGAAAATAGGAAATAGGAAAAGCAAAGAGAAAAAGAAACGCATGCCAAAATAGCAGTAACTTGGTGTTGCAGGCACTGCTATTCCTCCCATTTCACAAGAAGAAATGCTTATTCTTCTGTGGGTTCTTCTCTCAAAGGAGCTGTTCCACTTTGTGAAAATATTTGAGTACATTAATTGGAGCAAAGACTTAAATCTAACTGTCTCAAAGTTAGCGAAGGGCTTTATTCACTAGGCCATACTCAGCATCTCTGTGGTCCTTTCACCATTTCAACAAGATGAAACAGCTTCAAGAGAATATACTGAGGGAAAGAGACAATGCGCTCCAGAATAACCTCTAACTTCTGGTTCAGGGCGTTCACTTGTTAGATCTAAGATCTTGGTTCAAGCCTCTGGTTAAAATAACGAAGAACAAAGGCCCTGCACTCGAGTTCCTCACATTCCAAAAAATAATGCTGACCCCAGAATATTTGTTATTTTGAGTATATCTCTGTTTTTGACTGGCAATTCCATCCTGGAGCTGAAGAATCTTCCCAAGAAACAGTTAGTGGATATCAGTCTGTTCCTTTGAAAAGTTTTGGTTTCGATAATATTGCATTGTAAGCAAAAAAATACTTGGTCAAAAAATTCCCAACCAGCTCTAATAACATATGCTATTATTTCAGTTCAGAGTTAAAATAACATTACATGTTTCTTTGCAGTGACCACATAATAAAAGGTAATATATATTGCCAAATGATATATAAAGCAGAACACAATTCCAGTTGGCTTACGTCATATGCAAGATAGAAAGAGTCAGATATGAATGACAACAAAATAGCGTTCAACAGTAGTAATAAATACCTTTTTTAGCCACATAAGTCACAACATAAGTACCACCTTTTTACATAAATGACCGGATTCCTCAGCTAACTTCCACAAAATGGATGCAGATGGAGCTACTGAAGGACAGGAAGCAGACTCTAGTGAATCAGAGCAGGTGACAAAGGTTCTGGAGTAAACATTTTCTATTACTGACAAGGCTATATCACCTGAACACAAGCTCACATACCGGTTGTTTTCCTTCCCCACCCCCTCCACCCTCTTGCATTTTTAAGCAGATAATTCATAGGTTGTTCATGGGAAAACACATTAAATCAACAAACCACTGAAATAGTTCTTCAGATAGCATGATTTTATCCCACTTTCAGAGAGCAGTGTTTCAGATAGTGGCACGAAGCATAGTTGAGATGATGTGAATACATACAGTTCATTCCTCGCACCAATCATTTGAAGCTCCATTTCCTAATTTTTATTCAGTGTGTTTTATTGTGATTGCACAAAGTAGAAGATTAAGAGTATTTTAGAGCTGAACAGCTCTCAGAGCAACAAAATTAAGGTATTTCCCTTTAAGTCCTGCAAAGCTATGCATATGCTGTCATTCTATTAGCATAATTATAGTTAATTGTTCTGTGTTATATAATGGAGCCATGTGATGTTTTTAATCTTTTAAGATCAATATACACCATTAAAATGTTGCTTAGTCCATTTTCCCATAGAATGTACTCATTTCCTTCTGTGGTGCATAAGCAAAAAGAGCAGCAGTCCCCATTGTAGGGCGAATATTATATTCTTCATTAAAACAGTCCTATGTTATATACGGAAACATGCATTTTGATACTTTTTCCATTTGTCTGACAATTCATGCTTCTTGAATCCACAGATGAAGCTAGGGCCTTGCTATCCATACTGCATGCACAAAAGCACTTTGCATTATCTTTAACCAAAGACTAATAGCAGAAAAAAAAATAAATCAGGGAAGTCTGGACAAAAGTATATAATCTTTAATGCATTCAGTGTGATGATGAAATGAAGTATTTCTTGTTGCTCAAAAGGGGACAGCAAACATGCAATGCTATGTCAGTATAGTCAGAGGAAGCAATTAAGCACGTATAGACAGTTGCAAATTTTGAAAAAAAAAAAAAAAAAAAGGTGGATTTATTTCCCTCCTGTTAAAAATCCTTTTTTTTTTCCCTGCCATTCTCTACACATCTGTGTAAATAACAACTCACCAGGTGTCAAAGGTGGTTTGCCTCTTTGAGTGGTTTGCCACCGTGCTGCTGTCTGCTGGTAACACAGAGGCTCTGTTTGACACATTATTTTCTATGTACGTACTCTCGGGACGTGGAGATGGAACTGAATAGAGAAACAGCAAACAATGTATAACGACCTCTACCAAAAACCACATCTTTCAGTTGTCTGCTTCCTCTCTACCTCTTTTACAGAAACAAGACAGTGAAGACACAGCTGTACTTTACTGAAAATCCTGTACTTTTTTTACAGTTTGGAAAGCTGTTGTTTTCTGATATTGCAAGTTGTAAAATGTTGTAAAATGAGACCATCATCAGAACTTGGGTAAGTTGTTATTAGATTTGACAACACTGTAGGGAGCCACAAGTGCAATCGATACTTGAAAACAGGAAACAGAATAAAAGGTTGGAATACTGTTATTAAAGACAAAACCCACTAAATTTTACACTTTGTCTTTAATTAGACCTTAAAATACTACCCATCATGAAAAAAATTACTTTGGAATTTAATATAACTAAAAGATATTACTTCCTAAAAATGAAAGGATCAAAGTCAGATATTATATATTTTTCAAACAGACATACTGTGTTTTTCAACATAGGTTATACATACCTAGAACATAAATTTATTAGAATTATGAAGATCACCAGAAATACCTACACTACATTAAAAACTGGTCAGACACCAGTTGCAGCAATACTGCAGCATCACACTATACTATTTATCAAAATTTAATTTGTAAGTTTTTTTCAAGCTGTAGTAGAAAAGTACATGCTGATAACCTTTGTATTAAGTCAGTATTGAATTATATTAATATGAATTTACTTTTTCATAGTAACTTTTTCTTTCAATAGCTTTTGTATATACTATTATCTGTATAGTATTTAAATACAGTAGCATTTTTCAAATGCAATAATTAATTCAGTGAACTAAAATATATTAGTTTCATAGATATAATTAAAGAGGAAGAAACCTCTAGTTTATAAGGAACAGAATGCAACCCCAGACCTACAGCTTCCTTAGCACGTGGCTTATGGAAAGTCATTCTTCTTAGAAATTTTGTTTTACTATGTATAAAAAAGAAGGATAAACCATGTCTAATTTTACAAGTGTTTTAAGGATTAATAAAAGCAATTCAGGGTTGAGGATTCTTAAGTATTCTCTACTGCACATGCTACAAAACCTTACACTCAAAAGCACTGCTCAAAACAGTACAAGCTTCAATATTGCTCACAGGTTTTAATATTTCAATGGTACACTTGCAAGGTTTGGTAGATTTTAACATGTCTAAATCAGGTCATCAGCCAACTAAACAACCTAAAGAGGATCAGAGGGAGATTTGTGACTCTACTGAAAGTTATTAGGTGACTCATAACCGAAGTTTAGCTGATTGGGACTTCTTAAGGTTCAGGAGAGCCCCACAAGCCTCCTAACGCTTGCAGGACAGTAATTAGCTTCTTATCATCCTTGTCTTTTTCTAAAGGATTTATCCAGCTTTAGCCATGAGGCAGCTGCTCAGAAATCACCATCTTTCATGTACCATAATAGAACAATATCTATCTGTGTGTATATGCCCACGCACATATACATACATATATATGCACACAGAGAGTCCTGTGTTATTCCTTATTCTGAACTGGGATTATGTAAGTGTGCTTTGGCTAGTAGGAAACCCTGACATTTAGTAAGTCAGAACAAAAGAAATGAATATAGGTTTCAAGCAATGAAAAACTAGCATTAGAGTTCCATGCACCACAATATCTGAAATAGATCAGTAAGCATGGCAATGTGTTACAAGTACAGAGGTGTTTAGATATAATGTGAGTAAGAACTTAAAATACAGATTAAAAACATTAATGACATGTTTATTCCAGTAATATTTATTTATTTTTTTCAACTCCCCCTGATAAATTATCTTGTTCTTTACGAGGTACTGCACTGGATATACTTTCCAATCAAAGTGAGTTATCATTTGCAAAGAGATAATATGATACTACTACAGTTACTGCATACAACCTAGTAGGTCAACCCAGTCTCTGAAAGTAGGCCAACAATTCTTTTTCCAAGAAAATTTTTTAGTTGTTTACGTTAGTTCTCCGTATCCATTTCTACTACTTAATTTTTAATTTATATTCCATGTTAAAATTCTTGTTTAATTTTGAAAGATCCACCATAAAATTACCTCTGTAAAAGCTGCCAACTCTTCTCGGAACAGGGTCATTATACAGAATTCTATTTTCCTTAGTAGATGCTCCATCTTCTGTGTGTGGATCATGATATGCTCCACCCTAAACAAAAGAAGAATCAACTATTTCAAATGAAAGACTTTAAACTGATTTGCAGTTTTTAACCACCATACATAAGCAAGAAATCCCAAACTTAACCACACACAATTTTCCTTTCATGTTATTAATAACTGCCAATATCAAATCACAGACTATGTAATTAGTAATTATTTGGGTTTTCTGCTTGCTTGCTTTTTCCAAAACGGCAGGAACAAATTTTTTTCTCTTAGTTGTAACTTTAATGATTTGAGCATGTTTCAGACCCTCAGATTTTTGCCATTAATGAAATGCAGTTGTAACATCTCTGGAGAAATCTTTTACTGGAGGCCTTGTTAAATTAACTTCTGATGGAATCTGGTCACTCTGCTACTGACAAATTTTAAAAAGCAAACAGGAAATGCAGATTATTTGCAACACCAAAGCACTATCTCTTATCAGCTGTTACACAGTAGTACCTAGAGGTGTCAACAGTCACAAAATCTACTGTATGCAAAATAGTAGTCTCTGAACTAAGAAATCTATAACCTCAATAGTTAAATCACACAGGACAGCAAAAAGGGTATCACCTCTATTACCTTCAAGTTACTCTGTTTTTCTGAATACAGTACTTCCTGGAAAGTATTTCAAGCAAAAGCTGAAGTATGCCCTTAGAAACATCCATATGCATGTAATTTGCCACCAAATATGACTTAACTCCACTCTTAAATGAACAAGATGCTGCAATTTTTCCCACAGTGCAGACTAAACAGATAAAACTCAATGTTCTCTACAAGACCCCACAGGACACTGTACTGAAACCCCAATATGAATTCAAATCTAGAATGTCCAAGAAGGACAAAGGTGAAAAAAAACAAAAAAATCACGGAAAAAACAACCAGAATTAAAAATTAGAATTTCAATACAGTATATAAGTGATTTGCTAAATCTATTTTGCCTTTTATTAGTGAAGATCTGGCCTCACTGTCACAGATAAAACAACCCTTGAAACTGTACCAAGACAAGAAATGGAGCTAAAGCAATGCTTTAAATCAGTTTGATTCTTCTAAAATTTACAAGAGGCTGAAGCATTTGATTGAAGTACTATTTGTTTAACATACCTATTCTTTGTCAGCAGTTAAGTTACAAATATGAGACAGTAATAGCAACTTGTACTTGATTTTCTTCTGCTTACTCCCTTTTGTGTATGTTCAATTTAAAATAAAAAGGACCCTTAAAACAAGTGTTTTACTGAGACTTAAAAAGCCCCAAAACTAACACTGCATGTGAATCTTTTTTCTTTCTTTTTTTTTTTTTAAAAGCCCAGCAAACTAAGAATTATTTTCTTTAAAAGGACTTCGTAGAGCTAAAGAGAATTATCAATGAGAAACTAGAAACATGGAAACTATGAGCACCGAGAATCAGTAGAACTGAATAGAAAAAAAATAATAGGAAAACCATGAAGAATCTCTGAGAACGCTTATGTTATCCCTCATTTTTTCAGTTCAGTAATCCTGAGGGAAGTTAAGTTTTCTGATTTCTAATGCAGAATGTAGCAAAAAAGGCCCAACAAAAAACAGGGATAGGAAGGAGCCAAAGAATGACTTCTTTGTGACAATGCCTTTACGAGGCATAAGATTGAGAATTTAATTCTGATTTGTTACTGAAAGTAGTATAACCATACAGAACCAGCTTTGCGAATTTAGAGACTTGCCATCCATTTCAGAACAGTATTTTTCATTTCGGACTTCTGATGGTTGAAATACAGATTCAAAAACATTAATTGCAGGCTTAAAGTTTAGAAATGCTGACCATAAGAGAGAAAGGCAAGTTCTTAATGATTATGCATTCCAAACCAAAACAAAATGAACAAAAACATAAGCATTAAGATACACATCACCTTTTCTATTTAAAATACTGACAGCCAATTGTCAAAAGGCAATCTGCCTTTACATAATATGAAATAAAATTAAAATCACATATCAAATTGTCTGCTACATAATGCAGAAAAAGATCCCAGAGCTCTGAAGAATACTAAACAGCATGAGCTTTTACTATCAAAAACTCAAATGTTGGTGTTATTGGCCTTCTACAGTAACATTCTGAGGAATAAGTAACAGAGAGTATGAGAGAGAAAAACAACTACACAAAGGAAAAAAACCCCTGGTTTTGAAATGGAGCTGCTGTAATCCCTTCTAAGCAACTTTTTTTTTTTTAAATTACCATTGTGTTTCTCCTTGTTTGATGAGATCTCATGTGTGAATACACATAATTCTGAATGAAGGAGATGTGGTAAGAAAAAATGTCTAACTTTTTTCCCCTACTGGACTAAAGAGGCAGACACTAGCTACCTGAAAACTTTTTTATGGTACTTATAGACCACTATCAAGTCAACCACACATATTTCTTACATAAACTAAGTAGGCAGACTTTTTTAGTCTCTCACAGTAAAGCATAATTTTCAGACCTTAAATAATATTTGCAGCTCTTTGACTTCCTTCAATTTGTCAACAAATCTGAACTAGATATTCCCTCCTTAGAAGTCACTTTATCACAAATGTACATATAGAGAAACAAACACTCTTTTTTGTATTTATCTCTGCACTATTTTGCTCCAGTTTGGATCAATGGTATAGCAATAGAAAGATCTGGGGACAAATGCAGTCATCTCTACACACCTGACGTGTAAAATATCAGATAATTCAGAAGTGTTGTGTAAAGAATGTAAATCAACACCAGAACTGGCCCTTTCTCTATCCATTAAATGATGCTCACATTAAAACACAACAATGTATCTAATGACAGTAATCACCATAAGGAATCCATTTACGAGTGGCTTCTCCAACATAAAATCTCTAGAATACCCCAGTTTTTTATCATACTAATCAAGAGAAATATTGCAAGTTTTTATATTCCTCTAGTAAATTATGGCATTTCAGCAATAATGTCCTGCTATAAACGAGTGAAAAGCTCACTTCAAAAATTAACATTAGGATTCATAACAGAAAGACATAAAAAAAAAGCTAAATAATAACACACATGAGAAGGTTAATTAAACAAAACAATATGATGAACATTACATCAGACAATGTAACCAAAGACTAGGAACTAGTAATGAAAGTTTAACTTCGAAGATAAATTTTTCTGTTCTCACATTTCAGTACTTTAAGAGAATGGTATTCATAGTCCATTTAAAAAAAATATTTAAAAAATAGCCTCTTATTTTGCACTTGAAATATTTAGCCCTGCTGAAAAAAACCCCAACATCCCTTGCCTTACAACACAACAAATAAACAAATAACTGCAAATAAACAAACAGAAGAGAGAAAGCGGGACACTGTCCCGTATGAAGTAAAGAGAAGGCGGCAAGCCTTTCATAAGAGCAATAATTTGAACTAACCCTATTAGTATCTTCTGTACAGTCTTCTCGTGACGAGCCAACAGATCTTGTGAGTGACTTATGCTGCACCTGTGGAGATAACAGTTGCAGGCTGTTTGCTCTGGCTGCCATCCCTTGCCCTATGCTTAAGCCACCCTCTGAGCCCTTTGGCCTCACTCTGTCCCGGCTCACATACATAGAGTGTCTATGAGGGCGCTGCTGTGAAGAGAAAGGACTGGTATAGCCTAGACCATAGGAAAAAGATTCGTGTGGAGCAGACAGAGAGTGGGAATGGCTTCCATCCATGTGATCTGGCAGTTTTAACTCCTCCATTGTTTTGGAGTGTCTTGTCGATGGTCTTCGGGTATCCAGGGTACCCTCGCTGCGGTTATTCCTCCCGGATGGACTGAGCAAAGTTCTGTTATCACCGTGGCGAGGAGCAGTTGGACTGGTAGGAGAGTTCAAGTCCATACAGCTGGATGGAAAATACCTACTGCTGTTTGGTTCTGCAGCTTGGGCCCTGGCCTCAGAAAGGTTGCCCACGGATTTCGAGTCTGTCAGAACCCCATGGCTCTTTGACTTTGTCCGATACGAAGGACTCTTAGAAGACTGTGGGATAGTATCGATATAGCTGTGGCGACTGTGCTTATCGCCGGGCTGCAGTGTCCCAGTTTTGTTTTGAGAAGTTTCCATAAATGAGTGCCGGTTCTGCTGAGATCTAGTGTTAGACTTTAGGTACTTTGTGCCTGGACCATCAGAACTTTTGGGGTCCACGTTAAAATCAAATTCTGTTTTTGACTTTGTTTCCTTTGGGCTGAGAAGATGTGGCATGTTGTTATTGGCTAGATCCTTGTTGCCAGATCCAGGTGTGTTGCCTGATTTTTTTGCATGCATTGGACTATGTGCAGCTCCAGGAAGGTTTCCATTCAAAAAGCTTTCATTTGCTGGAAGACCCTCTTCTCTTGGCCCGCCAACCCCTAGTGTCTGGATATCCTTGCTGTTTGATCTGTGGTGTGACTGCAAAGCAGAACTTTTGCTGGCTTGATTTCTATATCAAAATGCATAAAGAAGCATTAATATACCACATTACATATTCATATATTAATAACTTCAACAAAAGTACATTCATTTCAGAAGGGAGTTGCCATTTAAAACCACAAAATTTAACTGCATTAAGATCAAATACTGCCAACTAGGCATCAGCAGCTCTACTAAAATAACAGACGTGCAAGTGTTGGTACATTGTTGTTTCTTTCTGGTTATATCCTGATGAACAAACTCAGCTTTGGTTAATGGATTTAGCTGATAAAAAAAAAAGATATAAAATCCAATCATAGAAATTCCAACATATATTTACACATCTATGCATGTGTGTGAGTAAAATATGTGCACATCAATAATGTAAGCAGTAAATTATGAAAATTAGCTGTATATCCATTGGAAAAAATCTTAAATACACCTGGCGTATCAAAGTGAAGGCGGAACAATAAAGAATGTCAGCACTGTAAAAAAAATCCGATACAATCAATGCTCCAGGCCATCTATGTCTGATTTAGAGTGGTAGGGGAGGAGAGATGAGGGGGAAAAGAGGATATTGTGCTGGTAAAGACCTCCAGATGGAGTGAGGCTGAGCTCAGTGCAGCAGAGCAAGTCCTGCAACACCAAACCCAAACCCGGGTTTACCACAGGAACTTCAGCTTTTGTGGAACTTGGCACTATCCCAGTTCTTGGCACACTAGCTCATCTCCAAAGCTGCACCCAAAATGCTCTGCAACCAGACTGACTTAAGTGCGGAGCTACTTGGTGATGTCCTTCGCCTCTACTCTACTTTCCAGCTCTCCTGGTTTTGGGATTAGGGAACTGAGATATGAGTTGATTCTGCAAACACTCAGCCTGAATTTATTTGAGCAGGTTTTATTCTCTCAGGTTTTCCAGCATAAAACCAGTTCTGCTGGCACTGCAAACTAGCCATGGCTGAGCAGTGCTGCAGCTGTACTTACTAGCCTTGATGGACCTAGGCTGGCTACAAAATGTTAACTTATTTCTGTATCAAATCTATGATAACGTAATTCAGATATATTCATGAGGGTTAAAGTGAGAGCTCACTGTACAGATGAGTCTGTACCTTTGTTGATCTTGTGGCTAATTATAATTGAATAATGCTAGCCATTTTTATACTTAGGATTTTGTACTACCCACTTTCAGTGATTTATTTATGCACCCTATTATAGTTTCTAGAAATTTAGCAATTTTAATGCCAGTTTGAAATATTTTTTTAGTTAAAAGGTAGCATATTTTTTTAAAAACACAGAGATATAAAGTACCTAGTAATTTTAAATCAAGCGGCTAGGCAAGCCTTTGTATTATACAAGAAGCTTCCCATGGTTTTCTTTTCTGACAACACATCTCTAATGATAAAACTTCTATCTTAAGTATCTATTAGGGCAGCTAAAACTTTTTAGTGTCTATTGCCCCAAAAGTATAGATTGTAAATGTCATCATCACAAAGCTTAAAGTGGGAGTAATTTTTTAAATCTCACAGAAAGAGCTAAAGAAAAACTTGTCTAGGATTAAAAGCCACTATCATTCTGCATACTTCAGAGGGTGACCCTTAGGTATTCAGAGGAACACCATGAGGCTTTTTGTACTGAAGCATTTTATCCACCAGTAAACCTAGCTGTTGATGCACTAAAATCAAGTGGCTTCTCTCAAGTTACGTGCAAGGGAGTCACTGAGCAAATACACTCTCCTTTAAGTTCAAGTAGACGAGACTTGATTCATAACTGCAACTGCAGATAACATTCTACTCATCCCCAATTTGGAACATGATCACCCCACACAATTTTCAGGACATTTAGCTGCTGAAAATTTGTGAATTTTGAACTTTCAAATATCAAAACAATGGACAGATTTGCACACGTACAGTAATGATAGCATTCCAAAGAAAAGAGCATTCCTTTGGAATCTCAGGCATCTTCCAAGCCACAAAATTCCTACTGTTGTTCAAGAAAAAGGCTTACATTTTTTTAAAGTGGTTAAGCCAACTTATTTTTCCTTTGTCATATGCAGAAATGGCTTGAACGTTGCCTTTGGTTTCTTTTCAAGAAGCATTCAGCCTGATGCAGAAAGTTAGCAAAAACAGTATAATACAGTTAATTAATTAATTAATTAATACAGTAAAACTGTGTCTACTTCCTTGATTCAGTGAGGCAACATGGAACAGTATACATGGCTCAATGTGCCTATATTGTCAAACGACAACTTTTCTCTTCTTGTAGGTGATATTGTATGTAAGCATGATAGCAACTCACTCATTGGCAGAGCAAATGTCAGTGATGACAGTGACATGACTACATTTACCTGTTAGACAAGGTGTTGCTGTCTACATGGTAAGGTTTTCTCTTCGCTGACCGCGAAGGTGAGCTTCCACAGCGATCCAAGAGTCTTTGGGTTTGAAATGAAGGGTGGTTCAAACATTGTTCAGTCAAATATCTATCAGCTGGATCTAACTTCAGTAAGTTCTTTGGAAAACAAATCCCAAGATTTAAATGTTAGTATCTGTATTTGCATTAGTAAAAATATATAGAAAATAAAGAATTTTATTGGAATAGTTTTTTAATCTCCAGAGTTTCTGCAATTAAATGTAACTACTAGAATAATTTCATGTTGCATTAAACTGCATATGACACAAAATAAATAATTACAAAACTTATGCTTTGTACAGAACAAAAATCCAAAACAAGAGTGTATAAGTAGAGTCAAGGCCAGGATAAAAAGGAATATAAAAGCACTGCATTAGCACAAAGGATAGGCCATTTCAGAAGGCCAAAGTCCAGCTGGACCTAAGGCAAGCGAAGAATATAAAGAGTAAAAAGAAGGGGTTCTACAAGTATTCTAGTAGCAAACAGAAGCTCAGAGAAAATGCATGTCTGCTGCTGAATGGGGGAGCCAACTGAACGACAGACGATATGAAAAAGACTGAAATATTCAACGTCTTTTTTGCCCAAGTCATCACATGCAAAACCAGCT
This sequence comes from Limnodromus scolopaceus, assembly GCA_028565335.1. Classification (NCBI taxonomy): domain Eukaryota; kingdom Metazoa; phylum Chordata; class Aves; order Charadriiformes; family Scolopacidae; genus Limnodromus; species Limnodromus scolopaceus. The sequence continues at coordinate 128,983,985 of JAOXNO010000001.1, forward strand.
CCTAACTCCCAAATGCAGACTTGCAAAACAGCACGATTTGTGAAAGAGATGGGAGGAGAGAAGCAACAAATCAACAGGGCCAAATATATGTCTCTTCATTAATCTAGTCCAGAAATGCTCTCTAAATAGGGGATGTATCAAGAACTCACTACTTTAGCTGCCATAAACTGAAGTGTGGGTTATTCACTAATCTAGTAATCAGACCTGAGGTCCCTAGGAATGCAGATAATGAGGAACAGACCAAGTGTGGACATGTGACATGCTGTCCAGCGTCTGGAGGAGAGACAGGCATACAGCAAAGTATGTGCAGCATTTGTAGCATGCAACTTAACCATGAGTCTTTTCTGTTCTGTTCTTCCCGTCTTTTGCTTATTTTTTAACAACTTTCCAACTCCTGAATTAAGTAATGTAGGCCAAACACAAAATATCCCCTCTGCAGAATCCCTGACCTTTCTCAACTTGTAGGGAGAAACACAGGCAGGAAAGCTGAAAAGAATTATTTAAAGTGGAATGGAATTATTTGGAAACGGGTTTCCCTAAAATTCAAGTGCTTCATTTCACGACTTTTAAACCACAACAAAAGAACACAAAAGACATTGAGATATAACATAAAAATTAGGATAAAATGAAAATAAACCCTGCCCCAGCAGGTGTAACAATGGTCCTGAAATTTCTGTTTTGCAATATATGCTATTACAACTTGAGCTACAGCTAATGATGATGCCAGAAAAAAATGTTTCTCTGAATTAGGAAATAGAGGAGAATCTATAATACCAAAACAAGTAATTATACGCACCAGAGTATCTAATTTTGTGGACTCCATGAAAACAAGATAAAAGCTATGCTGACTTTCTTCATAAGGCAGGGAGATTAAATGGAAGTGATTTGAACTGGTTGTAGTATTAAGGAAAAAAAGAGTAGAGCAAATTTGGTGGATTTCTGCTAGCTACATCAATACTGCTAAAAGGAAGTAAACACCCAAGAATACCCCCAAGGCAGACGACCTCTGGTTTCCAAGACAACTGGTGTAGACAGGCTTGGGACCACACAATTCATTTAGAGTTGATTAGCCATATCCACACTTCATACTTGCCCCAGATCACTTTTACTTCTTATGTGGCACCCCTGTGATTCTATACCTGATTTTTGACACTAAAACTTTTTCTTTTTGGCTTACTGTGGATGAAATAACAGGAGGATTGTACTGCAGCTTACAACAGTGATGTTTTTATAGTACATTAATAAGGACAACAATATGTGCTGCATACCCAGGAATATGGCACAAATGCACAGCGCAATGCTTTACAGTGTTTGGCCACTTTGAGGGGAGCCAGCTTCTCCTGATCCTCTGTAAGTAACCATCTCAGAACCATATCTTAGTTTGGCCGTGATTAAGTAGCTGAATTGTTCCAAAACAGGACTGAAGAGTAACAACATACACGCTGTGTAGAAGTCTATGATAGCAAGCAGATTAAGGGTGTAGGTGAAAAAATAAAATAAAAAAAATTACTGTGTGTCTACTTTGTCTTTGACGACTGTCCACATCCTCCTGCTTATCCAACAACAAAAGAACAATTCAGGGTAGCTTAATACTCTGTGGGTTTATCTAAATTTATTATGGGTTGAGAGTTCATACTCCAGCATTACTAAGGTAACCCGTGCATCTAAATGTATGTCAGTGTCAATGCACATTGCTGCAAACAATGGTGATTCTTTTGTCAGGACCATGTTTTGTTTATCAAACCAGTCAAATCTGAACAGACTCTCCAGGCATTTGCAAGGGATATTTTCCTGATTACTAGGAAATACCAAGCCTTGCTACAAACAATGGTGATATCAAAACATCTCAAGAGGAAGTTCACAAGTACTTTTAAGATGTATTATATGTGAAAACAACAAACATCTTTCCCTACATATTACAGTCAGAAAATAAAATACATTTTCCTACCTTCATAAGATCAAGCAATACACCACTTAAAATTCCCAAGTATCTTCTCTCTAAAGACTGTGGATGATTGACTGCTGGAAACTGTAAAATAATATAGCATAAATATACTGAGAGTGTAAACAAGGTCTACATGAATACAGTGTTTCAAAAATTAGAAACTATACAGTAAACAAAGGCACGTGATTAATGGGAATCATATGCACTGAGAATGTTCATGGTTTATGAAATATTACGAAACATCAGAATAAAACAAATAACTGCTGATGTATGATACACATCTAGTCAGCCAAAGAAAGTATTCTTGATTAGTAAGGCAGTCAAGGAACCTCTGTCAAATGAGCAATAATCAACTTAGATTTATAAATGTTTTTGTGGCGTTATGATTGACAAGAGGTGGGAGATTTAAAATAGATTAAGAAATAACATAGGTAATATATATATTTAAAATAAGGATTAAAAATAGCTTTGAGAGAATTTGAGAGTGCAAATACTGTACTAATTAAATACCAAAGATTAACAGACAATTTCAAACTGCTTTTAGTGAAAAACATCAAAACCCCAAAGGTTTAAAGTTCAGGAAGTTCAGGATTCCTCCTGTGGTCGTGCTGTAGTAAGAACTGGCAACACCATCAGAAGCAGTGCACCCTGCTGAAGGGCATCTTTTGTCAACTAGCGTCTGGACAAAACCCGATGAAGGTAGTATTTGAAACTAGCCCTGTCTGGAAAGAAGAACAGGACGGGTAGGGATGATTTGAAGAAAGAAAAAACAAAGCACAGAATTGGGGTTTTTTTTGCTTGCCTTGTAAACAAGACAGTAGTCAAATAAAATGAAGACAGAATCTTTTCTTTTTATCAAATGAAAGAAGATTTGCTCAATATTTCAATGCTATAACATTGCATTTATCAAGTATAATGAGTTGAAAAGAAACAGACAACAGTGATCCATTTCCAGACCGTGGCATGCGTCAAACTGACAGCAAATAGATAAACTGATTTCAGTGAGGTAACTTCAAATTTAAAACCTAAGCATATATGCCAGTGTTTGCAGAATTAGAAATTAAGGCTGGATTTCCAACAAAGGCACAAAAAACCCTTATGGATTCAACTTATGCTGATTTTAGAGAAAATTATGCCTTTGAATATCAGAGAAGCCTCTGGAAAAAAACCAAACCAAACCAACAATCAGGCAGCCTATAGGCATTAATCACAGTTTATCCAAAATGACACAACTGAGATCCAGACACTTCGTTAGCAGTTCCCAGAGTTGTGGAATTTGCCTAATACTATGCAAGTGTTTCAGTTGTAGCCTGGCTTGATCCCATCCACATCCTATGTATTTTCTAAAAAGTCCTCCTAAGCTAACACATCAAAGCAAGGATACTGACAATAGGAAGCATGCAGTGTTCTTGTCTACTGGTACTTAAAAGCCATCAGTGTATGTCTAAATGGGCTCAAGTCATACATAAAATAAACCCACATAAATTACTGAGTTATAGTTAAAAATCACTGAGAATACAAGAAAACAATAAAATTCAATTCAGTGATTAGGCAGACAACTGCAACAAAAAATAAACACAAAGATAAACGAACATTTTAAGTGGAAGTTTGCTACAGTATAAAAGCATATCAGAACTATATGTTTGGTCTAAAATGTCAATGTACAGGAAGTCTTAAAGACTTTTATTCCTTTACTTTCACTTGTATATTTTTCAGCTCTCACATCTAAGGATCATTACAGTTAGGTGCATATATTTACATGTTCACCTTCCTCAGATTAAATACTAACTTCAAACCTATGCTTTAAAGAGCAACCCAATACAAACAACCATTTCCAAAACCACATTTTATTTAGAAGCAAAATGCATTGCATGTACACCGTATTTGTATAAGTGTTAGACCACTGTGAATTACTACCCATCGTTTGTACTGGCATTACTTTTCATAAGTTACATTACGTGAGCTTTGAAGGAAAATGAAAGAACATTAGTTTGAATGTGTTAGTTCCTAAATAGTCTCAGTATTTTTCTTTCTATATTGCCTTCTTTTGAAGTGGTTTCCTAATGATTAAGAATTTTTTAAAGTCCAAGTCTGTTATGTTGATATTAGATAGTAACTTAAGTGAACCAAGGCTTCCATGTTTCCTCCATTTTTTACATGAACCAAATGGCAAAATATTCTTATCTTCATGTAGAATGACGATCATAAAGAAAATCTGGAATGATCAGGGAAACATGAAGATGTGCTGAAGCCATGCAAAGCAGTAATATGAGATGGCTGCTCACTGGGACTGTTCAAATTCTCCAGCCTATTTATAACTTATTTGTAGAACAATATTCACAGCCATACATTACCGCTCACATTTTCCACGAAGGCATGAGCCTCTTGGTACTTTCTGATACTGTATTATTTTATTTCCTCAGGCCTTCAACATACTATGAAAGTTTTCTTCTTCAAAAGGACTGAAGAAAGATCACTAAACACTACCTATACCTCAAGAGTGAGGAAAACTGTGTGTGTGTGCATATATATATATATGTGTGTGTGTGTGTGTGCATGGAGGAAATTAACAGGTAAGAAAAAGTATGCAAAAGTGCATCTGTATACATGTGCATGTGGTGCTGGAGTGTTCATATTAGAATTTTTTAAATTCTGGGCTACACACAGAATTTACTCACAGTTATGGTAATGTAGAAATTCACAAAGACTAAACATATGGATAAACAATTTCACATCATGGGCTAGTTTCTATCTTGTGGCCACCCAGCACTGGATGCAGCTTGTAAATAATACTTTGCATGATCACAGCATACCTTCTATCTGCTATGCAACAGGAGATTTTCCACTATTAAGCACTATGTTCTATTCAGAAAAAAAATAATGTACTTTTAAGGTTGTCTTATAGTGTGGAATAAATTTTTCCCATGAATTAACTAATGAATATCACATTTCAAACCAACATTTTCTTAAGTATTTTTCATATTTAAGGCATTATTCAGACTTTATTTCAGTATACAAAAACTACTCTCTACTAGAAGGCATACATCATTGTCATCATCATTAGTATGCTGACTTTACAGATACTGCCTAGACAGCAGCAACATGTTTGAGGCCAAGTAATAAACCATGATCCAGGATGAGAACAGAGACTCATATCTCTGATCCTGTGCTAATCACATTAGGTCCGTTCTGTCTTCTGGAATTACTGTATTTTAAAGCTACAAAAGATACTTCATTCTCATCCTAAGACATTGCAGAGCATTTAACCCAATAATATTACACTGCACAACTAGAACTCCAGTAAAATAATGTTGAAAAGACTGTTTATTATGCTTACAATTTTTAAATCATTGCTCTCCTGAAAAGGGGTATAGTTTTTTTAAACAGAAAATCCCATCTAGCCCACTGTTCTAAACAGCATCAAACACACATAGGACACACTGCAAATACACATTGCAAGAAATGCTTGTCTAATAGTTTTTTTTTTAAACCCTCCACTGATGGAGGGTCTACAAAATTCAACAAAACCTCTTAGGAATTTGCTATCCTTGTAGCTAAAATAATTATCCTAACAGCTTAAGCCAACTATTTTTTGTCTTATCATCAGCAGCTAATTTATGGCAACCTTTAACATGCTTTAAGACAACTAGGTCCCCCCTTTTTCCCTTCCTCATTCTCCATATTTTCTCTTCTACAGAGTAAAACTCAAATCTCAAGTCTGTAGCACAAATCAGGTTTCCTAAAACCTTCATATGTCTCTTCATAGGCTTTTACACTAATGATTTTAGACCACTTATCAAGATCATAAATTCACCTTTCTAAGCAACATTCATTAATAAAAAATTACAACCAAATCTGAATTATAAGGAAACAGGAGTACAATCACTGACTGGGTATTGTTAAAGATAACAGAGCTATTACTTAGATACTGCTTCTGGGATTTTGCCATATTGCATGTCCCAACACAAGTAGCTTCTCCACACTACCGAGTCTCTGTTACATGATATTGGCAAACCCCTGAAAGGGGAACAATGCTGTATCAGTAGGAAGAGCTTTTCTACTCATGTGGCTGATGTAAACTTCCTGGGAATATAAGGCCAAAAGCTCTTCTGCCTTGATAGTGGTATCTATGGCCCAGATTTTTCCAACACAGTAGCCTTAAGACAGCAGGCATTAATTTTCCACACTCTGAACTGACAGAGCTATGCCACTAAACTTCACAGAGCAAACCTGGCAGGGCAATGCTAAACTGGGTATAAATGCTAACTTGCATGCCAAAAAAGTCAAAGAAATGAAATGAAATCTTTTATCAACTTTTAACAGTAAGCTGAACATATTTATAAAATGCAATACTGGTGTAATCAGAATTTTACTTTGAATTATGAATGCGTTATAATCTAAATATCCTATACTTACATAGAAATACACGCAATAGATAACACAACATGTAAATGAAAAGAACCTTTATGGCAACAATGACTATAACATGAATACAGTGTGAGTAAAATTAAAAAAAAAAAAAAAAAGAACAAAGCTTTCTCTTACCCGCAAGCCATGGAAGCGTGGGTTGCTGTAGAATAGCTTCATCTGCTCAGCTGGCAGTGGGCCTAGCACCTTCTGAATGGTAAAGAGTTGGTCAATCTCACTCTCGCCAGGAAACAAGGGCTGCCCGTCACTCAGCTCTCCCAGGATACAGCCTACAGACCACATATCCACAGCCTTTCCATAAGGGGCCCTGTAAAGCGAATGTACAATGTTGTTTTACCCACTGGCACTGTCTTCTTACGGAACTGGTTCAATTTATTGGCAGTATTTCCCACGGCCCGCTTCCTTGCAACACAAAATAAAAATTGATATTGAAGAAACTACCTCAAATACCAAGCCCTCTGTTTCTGCCCTGTATTGCCTACTGTATCACTGCTTGAAAAGGCAGGAGAAGAATTCTCAAGTACCCTCAAGGATCTGGTTACCTTTGTGAAAAATCCTACATACAAGAATAATCTTTCTGACCGCGAAGCAGTTACCATTCCAAGTTAAACTAGCACTACCTTCTCTTCTCTCCAGGGATTAACAACCGTGTTCTATTTCTGCATTACATTCCTTTTTCCAGGGGGATAGGTATACTGTGTCTGGCCGCTGGGAGAACAGATAAGAAATCTTTGTTTCAGCATTCATACAGACAAATTTTAATTGGAGAGAAAAAAGAGTGCTCCTGAAAACTATTTCTTAAAAATAGCAGGTGAGGAAGCAATGAAAGCATCATAAAATAAATAATCCCTGGTTTGCAGAAATTCTGATGAGTGATCTATGTGTGTACAAGCAATGTCGTATGGTGGGGAGGATGGCACCTGGTATTTTAAACTGCTAATGACAAAAGAAGTGAGGCTAGCAATGAAGAGGTGTAAGGAATTAATCAGAAACAAAATGTAGTGGTGCGAGTGTTACACCAGCATGGGCTACATGCTTTTCTTGAGACTACATACAAGGGTATTTACTGGAAGAGGCGCCAATATGGATACTCTAGTCAGGAGAGATCATGGGCTTGAGGATAGTTTGTAAGAAATGTGGGACAGAAAAATCAGAATGTAGAGAATGGCAGTTCATATAATAAGAAGAGAGTGGTAGACTACTGCAATATTCAATCTAAAGGCAGGAACATTGAAGAAATACAGAATCCTTTTGGACAGTTTCTGATTTTCACTCCAAGGTTCTGTTTCTCGGCAAGCTTTTTAGCTGCCTACCTCAACTGTGCAAAAGCTAACACATTACATACTTTCAGCTTTTCATTGTTCCTATTATAGACCAAAGCAACTCCTTTTCTGTATGCCTGAGTTCTTCCTTGGTGAATTTGTACAAAAAAAACTCTTGTAAACATCCAATTGATTCCAAGAATCTCTTTCGGATGTTTATGTTTTGAGCAGAATGACCGGAGAATTCCCCTCATGTCAAAGAAAAAGACTATAAAAAGAATAAAGACTGGAACAAAGACTAAACTGAAAACATATTTCACTGAGTCTCTTCTTTCTGAAACTTGTAATCCAACAACTCAACCCCTGCTTGAAGAGATTTTTAAGTTACAGCTGGTTTGCCTATTTCCGGAATAAGACACACCAGGAGTTGCAGGTGACAAATCCTATCCTAAATCTGTTCCCTTCCCTCCTTCCTTATACTGATGATTAAAGATGTTGAGCGAGAGAACACCCTCAGACTAAAGAAAAAAAAAATCTGACTTTTCCCCATGATTAGTGGGATTAACTCATGATTAGTTACTTCACTTTATGGAAGGAGGTCTTGGTCAGAGGACCCTGTCGCCCTTGTCATGATTTAGTTCGGTGCAGGTGAGAAAGTGTTTCTAACTGGACAACAGCCTGAGTGAAACTACAGGCCCACTGAGATGCCTAGTGCAAGTAGCATACAGTAGCTAGGAAAACTGAAGTAGGACACCAAAATTTCAAGAACCGTTTGCTTTTCAGAATCTGTCGTGAGACTCTGCAGTTCTTTCACAAACAATCATCACAAAATCAGTTTGCCCCACCAGAATAGACTGCTGACAAGGAATAACCAGTGGCAAAGCGGAGCATGCCAAAACTCCTGAAGTACTACTACCACAATAGTTCTGTGGGTTCATAATTCCCTCACTAATCTTGCATAGTGTCTACTTGTGGATTTGCTTAGAGACTCAATGTTTGTCCTTTCTGTGATGCTGCTAGTCCAACCCACACATTAGGTCAGGTCTGAGAGCCAAGGAAGGACTAGTTTTTCTCCACTCTGCAAAAAGCAGCACAGATGAGAACAGACTCCAGAGCCAAGGACTTGCTCTTAAGACATTCTGTGCCTGTACTGAAAAACTGAGGCTCCGCAAGCAAAACAGTTTGTGAGAGTGCAACTAGAAAACCTACCTCTTTATTATGACAGAAAAACATGCACATCTTTATCTGCAACCCCTTTAAGAGGCATGTTTCTCCACTGAAATGTGAAATGGTGAAAAGGCTGCTGTAGTCTGGGGCACTGGAGAACAATCTAGGGTTACAACCGAGGAATGGGCTAAAACTCCTTTGAGTCAGGGACCATTACCTTTCTTTGCTCATAAGAACAAAGGAAGATGAATAACACTTTAAGAAGTTTCCACTATTTCCTCCATAGTCAAACAGAAACAAATCACGAAACACCCATTTCTTAAGACAGTGGCAGAGTAAACGGCAACTTTCTTGTTTGAAAAGGCGCCCTGAAGACTCCTGTTCTGTTGATTATCAGGATCAGTCTCATCAGATCACAACAGGCAAACAATGCAAGACTGATGTGGCTGGACAAATGAAACAACTCCTACAGGACTGAGAGACCACAAATCAGAAGTACTATAGTCTATTCCTGCACAAATTAGGTTCTTCAAAACACATTTTCATCTAGTAATTTGGTATGCCTTGTAATCTTCTGGCTTTTAGCAATATTTTGTCATCAAAGGGTACAGAGTACTCCACTAACAGTTACCTGAGGCTCTCCAAAGTAAGTAGATTTTGGATGTTTTGTGAATAATTAGGCAGTGATTTCTTTCCTCTCCTGAAATGTAAGACTTGAACTCTACTGCAAAATAGAAACCTCTCTGGGACACATTTTAAAAATTGAGAAAGTAAAACTGTATTTGTTAAAATGTATTTATTTAATAATCCTACAAAGACTCTTGAATATTTGATGCTGGTAACTCAGGGGAAGGAGGAATGGGTAAGATGAGTGTCTGGGAAACAGAACAGGATTGCCAAGAAACAGACATCACATTATGCCAGAAAAACTTGGCATTAAAAACATACACCAGCAAAGTTGAAGTCATATGCATTAAATACACATACCCCCTCCCTTTCTCTACAAGGTAATCAAACAAATTTAGTCAATTATAAATGGACGTGATTCCTGCTAAATTTCCTTTGGTAACAAAACAGTTTTGAAAACAGCAAGTCAGAGTAATACTACGTCTGTCAAGCTTTTCATGTCCTTCCTCTTAAATCCTCATTACTACTACAGACACAGACTAAAATGTTATGTTACTAAAAAGGCAACAATTGGTGCTTTCTTTCCAAGTCTTTTTTTATACTTACATATACACATACACACGCACACTTTGCTGAAAGCTTAATAATATCTGTTTACTCCAAAATACGAAAAATTGAGCTTTGAGGTTTTTAGTGGCAACTTTAACATACTATCCTGCACATAACAATGCAACTGCCTATACCAATTTGGTTAAGATTAGCACAGCTCTGGGAATACAGGAATGACTTTATTGACAGAACAATTACTATCTAATGCCTTACCTATTCAAGAAACGTCTAGTTCAGCATTAATCAAAGCTTCCAAGAAAGACTTGTCTCTCAGCAGCATGAAACATTTTGCTTAAAGAATCTTAGGAGTGACCAGTACTTCTTTGATTCATCTTGCGGCTACCAATTCCTTACTAACGCTAACTTCTCAGTGCTTTATTAAGATGATTCATACAGCCTTCTTCAATAAATTCTTCCTGACTAGTTAAAAAAGCCAGCACCATTCTTCTGAGCCACTTCAGCAGTGCTGGTAAAGGGTAGCTGGGAAACAAAACCAAATCACAGTTTTGATCCAAAGGATGAAGAGAAAAAGGAGTGTAGCGTGGTGAAGGTTGCGTTGCCTTTGCTATATGATGTTCACCACAAGGCTGATGGAACATTTCAGGCTACAGGACTACCACGGAAACCTCTTTTGAAGGGAATGAGGGGTGGGAATCTGAAGTATATCTGTGATAATTCAGCTTTATATTTTAATCAGTTAAGCACTGCTCAGCTCAAGACAGGTCAACATGTCAATGATTCATGCAAACTTGCTGGAAATGAACAAAAATTAATGAAGACTGGGAAGCCTCTTGAAATCTTCCCATTAAATCAACCATAGTTCTCCATCGGTAAATCTTACCAAAGGTGCTTGAAAAAATGCTAAGAATCAGTCAAGATTTATCATGGCAGCTCTACAAAATGTACTTACCCAAGCAAGAGTTCAGGTGAGCGGTACCATCTGGTAGCCACATATTCTGTATAGTTAGCATTGCTTCCTTCAGAGAGATTACGAGCAAAGCCTGTCAAAGAAAGAGTGTGGAAGATTATAATATTTTATTTTTTTTAATTTAACTTTTAAATACAATATGCATATTGCCACTGATTTTGGCAGTAAGGGATTACACCTATTTAAATAGAGGCAAACTGTTTACAACCTCTAGTGCAGAATTTCTCCAACAAATGCTTGTCTACTGAAATATAAGTTTTTATTGATACAACAGTGACAGTCAGCATGTCTATTTTAATGACTACTTGTGTACTCTTCTCAGAAGTCTGTGATTATTCTTGGTGCTTTGCCATAATCAAAACTGATTGATAAAAGCTATCTGTCACTATGCTATGCAAGCTAGTGAACCATTGCCACTAATTTTCACTGAGATGCTGTTCATGGAAGAAGATTCATAACATTAGAAACGTAACATATGCGTGGGGAGTGGACCTTTCCAGTCATTGATCCTGACTACTACAGTCTTACTGCATTCTACTTTTTAAACTGGTCAAGAAACTACGTATTATTCTCATCTAAGGACACTCCTGGCAAGGAACGAGGTCATCTCTCCAAAACTACAAAAAGCAGGTATTTACCACAGAGCAGCCAAACTGCTTTATAGCTGCATTTGGCTCACTCCACGTGTCAAGCTTCCCACCTGCTTTAGCATCGTATTTGTAACAAGGCTCTTTGTGAACTAGGATCAGAAGACACATCCAAATTGACTTCCTCCTCCTCCACATCATTTTATTAAGAATAAAACCAAAATGTATACTTACCTGCAATTGTCCCAAAACTTAACTTCTGTCCTAAGGCATAACAAGTATGACCACTGACTGAGAAAAGAGTGTATACAGTGGAAACCCCAGATGTAGGAATAATTTATATTTTTGTTTTCATCCTCCTCCATTTATAAAAAGTCAGCCGAGCACCACAGTAATGATGTTCCTGGATTCTTCACTTAGAATTACGCTACGGCAGACGCTGGCACTGTTTTCAGAAAAGTATCAAGTGTCTTACTGTTTTCAAACAAATGTTTAATAATGAGGTGAGACAGGACAGACAGATCTCAGCAGCAAAACTCCAGATGTGTAAGCTCAAACTGAGACAAATTTTTGGGACTGAAATGCAGAAGAAACTTTTTCAAAATGCTTTCTTACTATAATGTGGCATTAAAACTTGGTCCAAAGTTCACTTCAGTGAAATCACTATGAGTCTTTTCGTTATTGCGTGAATGATGAAGAAAGAATAAAAATTCCGAAGTGTCACAGAGGTATAAAGGCATGATTTAATTTTCAGAATCAATAAGTGCTACTTAAATGCAATACTAATTTTTCTTTGTATCTGAGTTCTTATGCAGAAGCTGCCAAAATTGCTTTTCCCACATGACTATGATTGTAAGGCTGTAATTTTTTAAAGATTTTTTTTTCAGTATTCTGAAAGCACATGTCAATTTGGCAGCTTAGTGAAGAAGCCTAGCCCCACTCACCCCTGTGAAACACTAATTTACTCCAAGTTAAGTAAAGGTTTGGATGCAGCTTATTATTATTAGAATAGTGATTTGAGAGAAAACAATGATAAATTTGTTATTGACATAGGCTACAGCTGTTACTTTTTGCAAGATACCTCTACCATCAAGACTTAGTAAACTAAAAGGCATATGTGATGAGGAACAGACATTTCAAAGTTGTCCCAAAATAACAATTCTGATCTGTTCCCATAAAGCCTAGTGAACGTTACTGATGTTGCTGAAGAAAAGCTGGAAAGGAATTTTTTATTACAAATAACATTGGATTTGGGTAAATTTCTAACCATTACTATATTTAGAACTGCTTAGGCAGCTCTGTTTCTGTTTCAAATTACATGACCCATCTGATTAATCTTGTGAGTGAAAAATTCATTCACGTGTTTAAAGAAGAGAGGGAAGATAACCAGCAGCTACACTGAAGAAACGGGACACTCAAAATGAACAGTGGGAAGTCAGTCCTAAACAAGGCAGGGCAGGGGGAAGATGTCACATAATGCAAATAAATGCATGTGCTAATGCAATGCACAAGCCTGGCAGCCCACGAGCCCATCTGCATTTTATCACAAGTCAAGGGTGTATACTCCTCTCCTCCAGGCCAGTCTACTGCAACTTGGTCAGCAGCTACTATGTCCACAGACCATCAGTAGCTAACATAGTCTGAAAAATCAGCTCCCAACTTTACAGACTAGGTGCAGCACAGATTTGATGTGGCAAGACAGAAAGAAGAATTATCATCATGGGCTTCAGTGTCATCTGTATATTGTTGGGTGATGTAAGAAACCATTTCACAGATTCACTACTGCTCTGACTCTATGACACCATGGTGAACGATGACAGACAGAATTATTAAGTCAAGAAAGCATAATACCTTTCTACAGGCACAATTACTTTTCTTTTGTCATGGTGCAGTTAACTTACTGTTCCTTCCTCCAAATTGTGCTGAAGTACTGAGAAGAATTTTTTGATACAAAAATAAGAGAAGCAGGGAGAAGATTAGACCAAACTCCGAACAGTGAGAAGGAATAAATTAGAACATGAAGACAGAAGGCAATTTGGGTAAGAGCAACTATGAAAGCAATACAGTTTGCAAATGCATCATGATGCAAGGAGGGAGAACAAGCAAAATAAGAGATTTCAAGAAAGGACTTTAAACAACTTGGAACATGGTAGGAGAGATGTCAAGGAAAAAGGTGTGAGGAAAAAAAGAAGATTGTCGGTTTCTTATAAAGAAATAAGGCAAATTGAAGTTAGACACAAAGTAAAGCATTCTAACATTAATGACATGTAAGTACTTAAATACGTGCCTAGGAACACTAGGGAACCTCCATTATTCAGAAGTTTAAGAATAAGCTAAGCAAACACCTGTCAAGAATGACATAGACATGCTTAATCCTTTCTTTGAGTAGGTGGAAGAACTACAGAATTTCTTAAGGTCTTTTCCAGTCCTGTGTTTCACGATTTCTAGGCTTACGCATCATACAGAGATTAAGAGATTGCTAGAACAAGTAATTTTGAAGCTCTGGTGCTGAAACAGCAAACACTCTAGTCAGAAAGCCTAACTACTTCCAACAGTCAGATGCTTCTGCTGTAATCGGCATTTTGTGCTGTTCTCTTTTTCCACTTCTATTGGCAGAAATGACACCCACACAACATGTGTCCAGGCAAGCACCACATTTAATCTCATTTTTATCTAGCACGATATGTACAGAACACATTGCACAAGGATTATGAAGAACTATCTTGTTAGAAATTTATTAAATTCTCTATTAAAACTGTTTTGTCCACTGGGCTATTCAGAAACACCTAATTACTTCAATATCTGCATTGGGATGGATGAACAGACCTTTTCTTCGCATTTGTTATCACATGAGGAATGTGGTCCTGTATGTGACAAGTACTTACGTTTCAAAACATAATTTGTTAGGTAGGAGGACAGCATACATGAAATCACAGGATCGTAGAATCATTTAGGTTGGAAAAGACCTTTAAGATCATCAAGTCCAATTGTAAACCTAGGACTGCCAAGTTACTACTAAACCATGTCCCTCAGCACTACATCTACACATCTTTTAAATACCTCCAGATGGTGATTCAACCACTTCTGTGGGCAGCCTGTTCCAGTGCTCGACAGGCCCTCCAGTGAAAAAATTTTTCCTAATATCCAATCTAAATCTCCACTGGCGCAACTTGAGGCTGTTTCCTCTCATCCCATTGCTTGTTACTTGGGAAAGCAGACCAACACCCAATCTTGCTACAACCTCCTTTTCATGTTAAAAATCAAATTATTACATCCTAATCTGTACATGTTCAGGAAATGGTTGTGGCTAATCCTGTTCTGACAGACATTTTTCAGTAATAGCTTAAGCTACTAGCAATAATGTCAATTAGCGAAAGGCTAAAAAATTAAAATTGATCCCAAATTATATGGGTTGCTTGGAATTTTAAATCCAACTAAATCTGAAACATGAATCAAAATTCAAACTAACCCACATGAACAATAAGAACAACAGAATTTCCCATGTTAGTTTGTGCCTTCCTTGAGGTTGTGCCGAGCATCTTGAGTACATGTGACTGCATGTCTTTTCCAAGAGCGAAAAGAGAATATGCCTGGAGAGTATGGCATGGGCAAGCCAACAAAGCAGAACATCCTTGCATACAGAATTCACATCATCTTCATCTAGTGAGAAAACTGGTGTCCAAAATGTGATTGTACCATTCTTCTGTCTGCTTATTTTCCTGTAACACTGCCACACAGAGGATGTTGACACAAGTCTGCATGCATAAAGATTTGTTAGCTGGTGGCATCTGCCAACTCCCATAGTGAATGTTACTTTCAGGGGGACACACCCCCAAAACACTGAGGGAGGTTGGGCAAGGGCCAGCAAAGGCTCTTCCCCATGGCCAGGGAAGGAGGAACAGTTCCCATCAGGACCCTGCCCCCATGACTCATGCCCCTATTGGCTGTTCCTGCTTGTGATGCCTTTAGCCCCAGTCAGAGCACATTTGGTCAGGGGCAGGCATTGCCTGCTAATTGGTTGTTAATGTCTGCACCAGGCACCAACTGGGTCCCCTGACCACCCAAAGCTGGGGCAGGGGGTGAAGGAGTGGAGAGGGAATGAGTTGTTCTCTGGGAGAGCTCTGGCCCCTCTGACCCCAGGGCAAGGCCCTCAAAATAAGTGTGGGGTAAGAGAAAGATGCTATCCAGGAGAGGGGCAACGCTGCCAGGACAACCTGGGCGCAGACAGAGCCACAGTGGTGCCGACAAGAGGCCTGTGGATACCAAAAAGGTGAAGGCATCAAGGGCACTGTGCAGCAGTATCCTGGTGTTCTGTCAGAGCTGTGTGGTTCCTCACACTGCAGAGTAAATTGCCCTTAATTCAAAGCACTCACATGGACCAAATCTCCTAAGGCTTTTCCTAGAATGGTTATTGTTTCTGAATGCTTAAGCAAAAATGCCTTTAGGATTAAAAGAAATAAGCAGCACTGCAAATGAAAAATGCCTTTTTTGTGTTTCTAAAAAACTACTTCAATCTATTTTTTTAGCGGTTCTTTTCATTCAAAATTGCAGAGGTTTGAAATGGTAGCTTTTAAACTGCTCTCGCTGAAAAGTGCCCTTGGGTAGCACTACAAAATTGATTTACCAAGCCAAACTGTAAGATTTTTAGAGAGAACAATATTTTATTCTGTGTTTATGTAGCATTTAGAATAAAAATACAGATTTTTGGAACAGTGCACACTCCGCCCTGTTGTCTTCTCGGGATTACGCACATGGGCCTTGTGCTTGTGTGCTGATTCTTCAAAGTCTTAGAGCCTTCACTAAATGGGTTTTAAACAGTACACACTGTAGAATTCTCATAAGGTAAAACTCCACTGCAAGAGACTTTCTGTAAAAAGGTAAGAAGTAGGTATTTATCTATTTAACTTACCAAAGTCACATAGCTTCAGAACATCATTGTGGCTTATTAAGAGATTCTCTGGCTTGATATCTGAAGTATCAGAGTGAGAGAGGGGAAAAAAACTACTGTTAGCTTCTCTTTTTAATTTTGAACTTTGTCAACAAATATTATTTCATTATAATGCATTTAGAGATATTCATGCAATCATAAACAAAGCATTGCAAAAGCCACTGCTGAAACAGCTTCCAGCAATTCAGTCTGTGAACACTCAGAATTAATTTTCTGCCTTTTGAAGTCTTTTAAAGTGTTTCCCAACAAAACATGGGAAGATAAAAGGTGCTTACAGGTATTCCTGGGCAGCAAACCAATATGCAGAATATTGCAGATTGCAAAATAATAAAACAAACTGACATTTAATTACTCAGTTAACCTATAAAATGTTAAGTGTGTTGTGCCCAACATTTTCAGTTATGATGATCTTCTTGATCACCTCTTGCCACTTATTTAGAAAAAGTGTGTTCTCTAGTTTTAAGCCCATTTTTTTAGTCTAATATGGATATCGCGCTATCTGAATATGGTATATTTTTCAAACTTCAAAAAATAAAAAACTACGAAGTATTATGTTTGATCAGTCTGAAATACAAATAGCATATTGGATGAGAATTTTAAGTTACTGGAAACATTAATTAGAAATGTTACTTGTTCAAAGCCACAAAGCAAAATACGATTTTATTAAATCAGGATAAAAGACATAAAACTAGGTAAAGTCACATGTCAAGATATGTACCCTAAGCGCTTGATGTTTAGAGGGGACAGTAAATATACAGAGCTGAACTCACAGAATTTGGAAGGAACCGCCTTAAGCAAAAGTAAAACACAGGAGACCCAAGCTTTAACTTCTGGGTTATTTTTCTACTAATATTCTATAACCAGATTCAAAAGTGAAATGACTGAGCATTATGAAATGTTTAAAAAAAACTTCTTTTCCTTTGGCAATGTTTGTACTGCAGCATCACTTTGCTGTGCATATGATACAATCTTTATTCATACTCCAAAGATGGTGGACAGCAAGCCTTGTATGTAGATGAACTTACTTTTAAAACAACCCGAAGTAATGCAGCAGACTTAAGGTCCAGCCGAATGTACTGATTTTTTTTTTCTGTTGATATAAAGCAATTGCTTATATATATGTTAAATGCAAATTACTTCAAGCTGTAACATTTTTCCCTTTAGAAAGCAAATTCCTACCCAGGGCTTATTTCCATGTGAAGAACTACACACTTACCTCTATGAACAATATCATTCTTATGGCACCAATGAATTGCTTTAATTAGCTGGTAGATATAGCTTTTCACTTTTTCTGGTGGGACTCCATTTGGCATTTCTTCTAGCAATTCAAGCATATTCTAAATGTTTAAAAGACACGTTATTTTAAAGAGTTATACTGTAGTTGCTAGAAGATAACATGCCTTCAGCATCCTGAAGCAACATACTTAGGCCAGCTAGCCTGGCTATGCAAAATCAGTCATTTATCATTCATGGAGTATATTCTAATCATAAGCATACTACTAGCTGTTTCCAGTCTACAGAAAGGACATGTGAAGACAATAATCCCGAAAGGTGAACCACAAATATGCCACAAGCCCTTAAAATCATCAATCCACTTATCCTAAAATTTCTAAAACTTCATTTACTTACATAAAGTTGCTTAAACAGAAACACCAGGTCAGTGTGACTGTATAAAAAGTTTAGAAGAGCGCAGCATTTTGTAAGTATCTGACTGTGCTTTAACATACTGCTTTCTTCATTGCTAAACTAGTTCTGCTGCTTTGACCTAGCAGGGCTATGATTAATCACAAACCATATCTGTACGTGAATGGGTATAGTTAAAGCAACACAAGCCTGTTAGGGCAAATGAAGTAACAGATGTAAAAAGGCCTCAGAGGGGCATAAATAGTAACCTAGGGAGTATTCTATAGCTATGTGTCAGCTGTATTGATCTTAGACATATTTGCACTACTGTAACTATGGCCACGTTAACTGTTTTGTGGATATACCTTGACAAGAAAACAAACTGTTTATACTAGTAAATTTCCTCTTTGAAAAAGGACATTTAGATTCCCATTATGCTAGCAAATGTCTCCAATTTTGCACAATTAGAAGTACAATGGAGTTTGTACTCTGAATCCTGAATGAATAATGGGCAGCAGCAGCTCACTTGAAAAGTCTTTATTTACTGAATACTGACATAGAAATAACTATTTGGCTATATTGCCTTACACAACTCATTTAATGATGGATTTGAGCATTTGTAGATTTTTCATTTGAAATAAATTTACCTTGTCTTTGACAAGCATTTTCTTTAGCTGTATAATAAAATTTTTGATGTTCCTCTTGTAAGATATTTTAATGAACACAAATATAAGACAAAACAAATGGAGACTTTGATAATATTTGAGAACATTTCTAAGTTTTGCAATCTGTGAATAAATACTAGAACTTATGTGCTTGAGTGTAAGTTTCCTTAGAAATACACTTCAGATCTGAGAAAAGGAATTTTCTGTTAAAGGAACCACATTGATTTTAATTAGACTCTTGTCCACATAGAAGCCTGTGGATCTGGGTAAGTCAAGAAGTTAGTATTACAAATTCGAACAAAAATAGTAGCATCAACACAGTGAGACATAATCCTATATGAAGACATTAATTAAGGAGATGACGAATAAAGGAGATTAGACTAAATGTGAATTTAAGTAATCTGGATTTGAGTATTGCAGAGCTAAGGTTCCCTAGAGGACACAAGGTGCTCATCACCAGTTAAAACAAAAATTAGCCTAGTATACCTCATTTAGTTTAATTCCTTCTACTCTTCCCTCATCCAAAAATACAGAAATCATTCTGGTCTTCAAACAAACTATTGTGGAAACTATTTGACACAACCGAAAATAAGAAACACTCACAGACTGCAAAGTTTAACTGAAAATAAAGGTGACCATTAATACAGAAATGACAAAAGGCACAGACTATACATGATGTCTACTTTTATCATTATATTCTTTTATTCTAATGCAAATAATGTTAGATATTGCAGCCTGATGTTTTCACCAACATCAGCAATTTTTAACGTACACTCCTTATCAGATCAATTAAATGTCTTTTACTTATGCTGCTCTTCCAACCCACAACTACGGGCGAGCTTAGCCAAGTCAACTATAATACAAAATTAAATGTATGTTCTAAGTTGGTTTGTGATCAAAGACATTCCACGTGCCTGGAACAACTACAGGGAACATGGGCGGAACAAGTCAAGCTGTGCATGTTAAGATCTAAGTAAGATCCACCACATAAGAAGTTACTGATCTGCTGGTGGAAAACAAAACTGATTTCTCCCAAACTGTGGGGAAATATAGGTCACCTCGCATTATGCAATAAAGTTATACAACATAATAAATTGTAAACTGAGGTAAAAGAGACACAGGATTTAGGGTGAGGAATCTTTACAAAAGAGACAATTGACTGAACAGGACTAGCACTCAGCTAGAACACAACATCACATCGACAGGATATTAAATGAAAATTTCAATCAAAGGAACAATATCTCACAAAAGCTACAGAGATACATATATTTACGCTTGCATTTATTTTTACTATGTGTATCTGAATAGCATCTAATTATTTTCACAAAGAAATGCTTAATGCTTAAAATATAGTGGGAAGATCTACCTTTACCATGAAGGTTGCAAAAATAATGAAAGACCAATCTGTTCTAGGTTGTTTCTCCCTGGAAACAGATCAGGATGCTTGGCAGTAGTAGGCCAATCTAAGGAAATTTTGGAATTGTTTCAAATGAGGTCAGGATTGGAAATAATTGACAGTCATCTTTGCCAAATCCCTCTAAGAAACTATTGATAGTGGCCTTGTTACAGAAATATACAAACAAATCCTATTTTTAATAAGGAAGGATGGAGAAAGTTGAAACAGTTTCCAAGGTCAAAAGTCTATGATCTTGTTTTGAACAAATACATCAAGATTCATTACACAATATAGCACAATACAGTTAATCAGCTTTACAATTAAAGGGACTATAGAGTCTGCATTGATTTTTTTTCTGCAAATTATATATATTCCAATGTATATAATTTGAACACGTTTGTGTTCATATATGGACGTATTTTTACTTTTTTTTAAAGACCAACACATGAAGTAAAAACAACAGTAAAGTTATCAGTGTTGCTTTCCACAATAAATGTCCAATTACAGTAATTCATATTGTATTTAAGTTTATGCTGTTCCTCTTTATAGAGCTTAAGCTTAAATAGCTTAATTTCTAAAAATAAATGTAATTTTAAAGACGTTGAGTACACTGATGATTTAACTGTGACAAGGATAGCACAAATTCAACTCACTTTTTCCACATATTCAAAAACTAAGTATAATTTTCCTCTTCTTCTGAAGGCTTCCTTCAGCTCCACTATGTTCTCCTGTTTCAAAGTGCGAAGCATTTTAAGCTCTCGTAAAGTGGTTTCTTTGACTTCTTCATTTTCTAGAGTGCAAAGTAAAAGTGACAGAGTGAAACTTACTAAAGAACAAAACAAAACAAAACCCCCAAGTAATAAGTGTTACACATCTTTACTTTGAACCCATAATTAAATTATCTCTTTCTAGATATTACAGCGAAAAAGGCTTATTTTCTGGTGTGGATTCTTTCTGCTGCCTGGATGCTTCTGCACTGGAAGAGAGGTAACTGGGGAACTGTGCTATCTTCATACAACCCTCACAGACTTCTCATCACTACCATCTAGGTTTTCAGTGGCAGAAAAAGTCATAAGAAACAAATAATTTGCATTTCTATCTTTTTCATTATGTAGAGCACTAATATGCTTCAAAAAATACACAGGTATGTGTATGGACACATCCTCCACCCCTCAAATAAATGTCACCCACATGAAGTATTGGCAAGGTTAGGCCGTCCTCAGCAGAAACACTGGAATGCAAAGCTCATGTTTGAACAATGCCTAAGAAATCTATTTGATTCTAAGACAATTTTATTCTCCAAAAGCCATGATACATTTTAAGACTAAAGTACAGATCTGTAAGCCTGGTAAGCTTCCCTACAAGGCTTTTAATGGAAATTGAGCAGTGCAGCCCATTGTAGTGGCCTTAGAGGGCAGTAGAGCGAGTATTGATTCAATGAAACCTTGAGTCTGATTCTGAGGAGTCACTCTGTTTTAGCTGTTGTTTCAACAATTCAGTTGTCTGAAAGTTGTTCAAGAAACGTGGAGTGTTTTACTAAAGCTCTGTACACTGCTTATCATCAAGGGGTCCTGAACTGACTGGGTTTTAGAGGACACTACCACAAAATGTCAAGTAAACAAAATTATATTAGGTTCTATTTTTCATTTAGTAAAATGAAATCCATTAATTCAGTAAATTTGTCCATGCATATGTAGAAGCAAGGTTCTTAATCTCTTAGAAATGTTATCCACAACAGAGGAATATTAAATGGAATATGTTTGCATGAATTCAAAGCTAAATCACATTTGCAGGTCATGTACCACAAAAACAGTCAGAGGAAGAAGAAACAAGGAAGAGAAATTGTTTGTCCAAGCAAGCAAAAGGAAAAAACAGGTTTGCAGAGGAGAAAGAATAACACAGGTCATGCAAACACATACAATTATCATCAGAAGAGAGGAAAAAAAATTACTGAAGTGTAGCAGGAGGGAAGAAGAAAACCAAATTCTATCATCACAAATGTTTTGATTAAAAAAATATATAATTTAGAGCAATCTAAATCATTTCATTTTAAAACTGAGTGCTCGGTGTTGGCTTGCATCAGCCTGATTACATAATTTCATAACTAGACACTTTCTTTGCAGCATATTTAGCATGCATATGTCAAACAACAGCAAAAATTCAGTGAAGCAAAAATGGCAATAGAAACAATTACAGTGTATTCAGATTTGTAATGAACTACCATATTAACGAGACAGATGTGAAATGGGCTGAATCAAATCCATCAAAAGAACTTCTGTCTTATTTCCAGAAACTTGTAAACAACTAGCTACAACTCAGAAAAGCAGTCATCATTCATGTAAACTGATATTAGATAATACTCCTGAAAAGCCATACCTAATGGCAATGTCACATTTTTTGTTTTCATTTTTTGGTAGACCAGCTAACATAATAATCCTGTTTAGGGTTTAATACTGAGATTCATTGTCCAGGATCTGTACTGAATAGCCATATTAAGTTCCAAAAACCAATTCTGAAGTACTACCATGACCTGGTCAAGACGGTCACCACAATTACCTCTCACATTCTTTAACAGGGATTTAAAACAGATCTCTGAATAGCAGAGCTGAAAGATTCGTCAAATACATTCTTTAAGTGTCTGGCAAAATCAGCTGCAAAGCAAAGGGTCTGCACTGCATAAAACAACAGACACAAATTTGACTCTGCTATGCCTAACTGACTCTGAAAATTACAGTCCTTGTAACCAACCACATCTCCATGGCCACCAGCAATCCTATAACAATAACAAAAAGAAAACTCTTCTAAAATAAAGTGGCTGCTGTTTCTTTAAACCACATAGTTAGCTTTTAGCTAAAGCTTTGCTATACAGTAAATCATGGCTGCATCATGCCAGGATGACTCCTCTTATTACTTCATACTTGGCTTCTCCTTCTGTTTGTGCTAGCCCATTAGGGCTCAGGGCTAGTTCTGATGTACGCAAGGTAGACAGTTGCTCTCCTGATCAATTGCCAGTTTTGCCTACGATAGGATAGTTGGATTCACTGTCCCCCAATAAGCGCAGGTCAGAAAGTCAGTCTTGCCTTGTACAGATCTTTGGTTTTATTACTGCTGGGTGAGGAATAGGCGTGTGCAGCACTGGCAAAAATTTCCATGTGTCCAGCCTTCTGCCACCCACTTTGCCAGCAACAGTAAGCCTTGCAGGAGTTGGCTCTTCCTTGTCTCAGCAAACTCAGAAATACCAGAGAGTACAGAGAGGCTGCTGTGAGGGGGCAAAGAGCAAGTTTCCTGTGGAGAGTGGAGCCTGCTGAAGGACGGGCAGAGCTGCTGCCTCACCACCCAGATCCCTCAAATCCTCCCATGGGTCCCTGAGAGCTCCCCAGTTCCTCTGAACTTCACAGAGATTTCTCTCAGTCTCCTCCATTTACCTCTTCAAATCCCCCGAACATTTAGCTACCCTCCCGCAGATGAAGGGTGATAAAGCCCAAGGACTCTGCAAGCCACTACTACAAGAGGAGTTTTTGCCATTTTCTGATCACATCCAATCTCCAAGTGGCAGACCTTACTACCATGTATGGCACCACAATCTCAGCAATACTGAGATAGATGCACCAAGAACAGTTATGTAGTTGGAGAGTATAATGCAGTTCCTAGGCAGGTATGAAGGATCAAGTGCCTTGAATATTCACAGAGTTAAAAAATCATTATCGTTTTAAAATCAAGCCTTGATATATGAGACTTCTTATTTTAACTGGAGAGATATTAACAATGTAGTTATTGACATGAAAGATTATGCAGCAGAAAAGGTTACCTTCGCTGTCTTTGAATTTCTTGATAGCCACAATTTCATGTGTCTCCTGTAAAACAAAAGCAAAGAAAGGGAAATGAGCAAGATCTATTGTGTGTTTTCTCTTGTTTTTTTTTTTTCCCCCTGAACATCAGATAAACTAAAAAAAGCATTCAGAGAAAATTCATAATGCAAATCAAAATGAATTAAAATTCTGGTAAACATCTCAGCGATCAGGCCAAATGCAATACAAAACCTAATGTAGCAGATATGTCACAATTAGGAAACCTAGTATGAAAAAACCAAAGTTAAATGCCAAAACCTCATATTTAAATACCTTATACCAGATATCAATTAAATTTTCAGAAGAGTTGTTCCTGAGACTCTTGCTGCTTAGTTATTCTGAAAACCAAACAATCCTTTATCTGACCAGAGTGTAAGTGTGGGTGCTTATCTTTGTGGGCTAAAATAAAAATATTGTAAGCCTTAGCTATGTGCCTGTACAGTGAGACCTGTAATTTTCGTTGCCAAAAGTTTTTGGGTTTCAAAGTTCAAATAGCCACAAGGAATATGATTTTAGGAAAGTAAATTCACTGTGCCTCTTTAAAAAAATAGTTGCCTTCTTAAGGGAAGCCAATCCAAAACCATAATCACTAATTGCATTTGCAAGTGTTAATCTGTGCTTATTATACAGTCACAGGTGATAACACCTAGCTGCCTTTTCATTCCTCTAGTTTTCTCTATTCTCATCAAACCTGATCATGTAAGGTCACATTTTTCTCTTAATGAAGACATTTCTCTTGTTGTATGAGCCTGAAAGCATTTAGAGCACATGGCCAAAATATAGGCAACATGACTTGACTAGTGCAGGTCTGTTCATACAATGATGCACCACCTGAATTTTAGCAACATGATGGGGAAGAAGCCTTAAGGTCACAGAGTAAGGGCGTGTGAGCAGATGGGCATTAGGCTACCTGGGTTACTTGACAAGCTGTATCTAGCTTACACACCTTTTCCAAACATCATAGTTTAAAAAAAATAAAAATATCCCACTAATAGCATATAAAGGCTGGACTGGAGAACAGCAATAAAAAAAGTGAAGTCCTTCTGGAATATCTGAAGACATGTACGTAACCAAGTGTTGAATAACACAAACATTTACTCCATTTTTCACTTCACATTGTCATAAAACATGAACTGTAAAACACCTTATCCCAATTAAAATAAAAGCACCTGGAAAGACTACTGTACATAGTGAATAAGTACCTTTTAAGGCCATTAAATGAACATCAACTAATGAATAAAAATCAGAGTTTGCAAACAACCATAAAAATACATATATATGTGTGTGTATGATTTGCATGTTTAAAAATAAATATCCTTCAATCATCACTTATAACATGTATCAGAAAAACATGGAAGCATTATGTTATGATTTAAGTGACCCAACTATATCTACCTCACACTGAAGAAGATTAGTTAGCAAAATAGCACATGCTACTAACTCTTAGAGAAGACTCGCACAGCTTTTCTGCTACTGAAACCCACTCTCCATATGCACTGGTCTAATCTGAAGGCTGATACTTTACATAACTTCAACTGAGATACTATAAAGGTCCAAGCACTACCCTTTGCTCAACTAATTTTTTTCAGAACAGAAGAAAAAAAGGATGTCAGAACTGAGAACGTAATACGCATTTCAGGTTCAGAGTGATTCTGAAAGGCTTGTCTATAGCTTTTATGTCAAATATAGTTCCTAAATATTTTTGTTTCAGGAAGCTTACAAACTGAATGCTCTAAACTAAACTGAATAGAATAATTCACTAATTATATTGTTACCACTAAGTTATAGTATTGTTATATTTATTAACTCTAAAACCAGTAAAAATAGTAAACGTTACTAGCGCTATGAAGGAAGACTGCTAAGAGGGTGAGTAAATTTAGCTTATTTGACTTCTGGTACCTACCATTAGGTGCTCTGGCTAATTAAAACTTTGAAAGGTTTTTCAGAAAAGGAACAGCGTAATTGCCCTCAAAAGCCTCTGCTGACTGCAACATGCCTATGTTTAGACAGTGTACATACACTAATTGGCAGATGAGCCAAATTTTTCCATTAGCATTACATTCCTATTTCACATGAAGGAAAAGAAAAATCTGTAGATTTTTCGGCAACCACTGAAAGGCTGTATTTATTTGCAAAGTAATGGCTAAGTACACCAAAAGAAATGTAGGAGTTAAAAGCTGTTGCCTCACACAGACAAGCGATTCTGCACTATTCAAGAAACCTAGTCCATGTGGCTTCTCTGCCATATGCTGCTGTCCCTTATGTGTATAGTGAATGTGATTATTTTGGAAGTTAAGTTTTAAAAGCTTTTGTGTCACAGTCTTGCAAAGACTTAATTAAGATATGCTATCAAATGTCCTGCAGGATTTTGACTATTCACAGTACTTAAAGCATGACTGGCTCTATGAAGAACAGGAAAATAAAGACCTCAGCAACACACGTATGGAAGAAAGAGTTATCCAAACAGTTCAAAATACTATAACATTTAAGAAATTTTAATTTGAAATGTTTTATCACTTGTATTATGTAATTAAAATAATTAATGATGTCTTAAAAAAACCCAACAAAATATCTATGTAATACATATAATATATGTAAATCTGAAGTGAAACACCACCAAAATGAGACTAGACAATAGATGCTTTGAGGAATTACACTAGTAACATTTCATTCCTCCTTAGGGAGGGACCTTCTTGACTAGGTTTCTTGGAGGACCCTCATCCTATCTAAATGGTATTCTCTAGAAATCAGCTACTGGTGAAACAGTCAAGCCAAAGCTATAATGGATACAGGGACTCTGAAGATTACTGTGCCTAGATTTTTAAATATGAGGTACATACTTGTCAAAAAATCTGTAACTTTCCTATGATGTGGAACACCTGCAAATCAGAAGGGTTTCAGAATGCTCCATTAGGCAGAATAGGAAACTAAAAAGAATCACAGAATGATATGGGGTTGGAAGGGACCTCTGGAGATCATCTAGTCCAACGCCCCAAATGAACTAAATAGTTTATATGAGGTGACATAAAAAAATAGTAGCTCCTTATCAATCATGTTTTAAACTAGTTTCCAAAGGAAGAATCCATCTGAAATGCCCTGTTTGTCTACCTCTGTTTGTCATCATCACGAGTAATTTTAAACTAGATGTCATGTTTCAACCAAATTTTACAGAAAAACACAAGTTTTAAAATGAGAAAGTTTCAAAAAATTTTCTCAAATTTGTCCTCCTTGGGGGAATAAAGCAGTAAGAACTCAGTCTCCTAGATATTGTATGATGTTGCAGACAAGCAGCATATGTAGACTGTGCAATGAACTAACAGGCATAGCTTTCGATCAGCCATTGTACATAACTGTAATTTATGCAAACTCATAATAATCATAGAATGGTTCAGGTTGGAAGTGACCTTAAAGATCATCGAGTTCCAACTCCCTGCCATAGGCAGGGACACGTCTCACTAGAACAGGTTGCTCAAAGCACCATCCAGCCTGGCCTTGAACACTTCCTGAGATAGGGCAGAATGAGATTGGAAAACATGGAATACATTTTGTATATGGACCAAATTCAGCAGGCATGTAGGAGGGGTGGTAAGAGTGTGCTTCCTGGATCAGGAGACAGATGCTAGAGCCATCAGATGATGCAGGCCAAACCTGAAGTTTCAAACAAGTACTGACAGGCACTAGGTGCAAAGCAAACAGACGCTACATTACTAAGCCCTGAGAAGATGGGACAGAATTGGGGATACAAAGAAAAGCTGAGCTTTGAACAATGAGGAAATTCAACAGTGAAAATTCAGATTCCTGTGAGAATCTGAAGGGTTCTTTACAAATCAAATTTAGACTCTGAAACACAGTGAAACTCTGAAAACAATGTTCAGTCTGATTGCAGAAACCCTCCTTAGCCAACAGGTCAGTATCCAACCCCTATAATAGAAAATTCTCACATTCAATTAGTGTATCATCTAGGCAGATAAGTTATTACTAGTTGACTCAATGCTTGAGACTTCAATGAATATCAAGGAAAGAAAAAAACCTCAAGTAATCCTAAATATTCTGTGGTCTTTATGGAACACAGAATACCCTTTCTGATCTCTACTACTAGCTGTTATATCATGAAGTATGAAGATTTGAGTTCACTTAGCTATAAGCTCTGTTTCGCTCAGCTACACTTACTCCTAAGCATCTCATTACCTTGTTCTACTGAAAACTTCTGGCCTCAATACTTCACACTTTACATCCTGTAGCAATGGCAATTTTGCAAATATGCAAGTCAAATCTCTCGTAGCGTTGGTACTACCTCTATTTATTGAGCATGTATATTATAAACATTCTATGTTATAAAACTGTAGGAAAAGCACTGTTTTACAGTTAAGTATGGAACAAGAGATGAATATTACTGAAAACATTTTGTGTAAAAGGACATACACAAACTGATTATTCGGACTCCATGATTACATGTGTCTAAAATGGGGTAAAATGTCTCCTCCATGTACAAATCTGCTAATATCTTTGAAAAGGGCAAGACAAAAATTTCTTAATCCATGTCTGTTCCATTTGTTTTACATGTAAATATATATAGAGAGAGGAGGAAGGAGATAACCTTTTCATGTGAAAGATATCTCCAGTCCTGGAGACGGGAATGACTTCATGCTAGGACTCAATCCTTTCCTGTACTTCAAAATATGCATGGGAATTGCCTCTGGAGAAAAAAAATGTGATTTACTGTCTGTCCATTTAGCCACAGATGAGAGGCGAGTATGCTTATGGGAGCAGACCAGTTCTCACAGCTCTTCTGCTAGTCATTCAGAGACTTCTCTCCCAGGTTTCCTCACAATATTTTAGCACCTAGCATTTTCTGCCACCAGTATCAAACTAGAAATGCTCCCTGATTCGAAAGCATTTAATTTTGTTTCATTTAAAGGACAGAAGTCTCTCTATTTTTTCATTGTCTCTACATAACATATATGACATGACAGTGCTTTTCCAAAACAGTGCAGGAATGTTTTCTAGAAAAATCCTTGATGTTAATGATGGGAGAACTCAAGGAGAAAGGTGATCCTCCACATAACATCTTAAAACTATAACCATTCTTCTCTGGAAAGAGAACCATATCTTACCAAACTATATGATGTTCTTGAAAATGTCACGTGACAAAAAAAACACCAACAACCTCTTCAAATGTTTGTCCCTATTTTATTTTGAAGGTTTCTGTTAGGATTTTTTTCCTCACTTTTTCTTTTGTATATCAAGGAAAATTTGTCACAAAGAATAGGTACACAAAAAGATTCTTGAAAAATAGATAAGATTATGTCCTTCAGAAAGCTACATCATTCAGCTATAATTTTACCGCCTCACCCTGTATGATTACAAGAATTTCCTCAAGCATGGATTTTTTTAAGCAATTGAAAGAGTAAGTGTTTATATAAACCAACAAACATGAGTAGAGATAGCAATAGTCAACACCTAGCCATGGAGAAGTAGAATGTTGCTGCCTTTACTCAGGCAGTGCTGCTCCAGCAATATCCAGTACATCACTCAGCAGTATATGCTAATCTATCAAGTAGCATATTAAGATGTGGTATTGCCTGTTCTTTGATTTGCTTATGTTTTCCATCTGTACAAACATGAGGCTATAATGCTTAAAGATAAAATCATGCCCAACTTCTGCTAGAAAAAGAGAAAGTAATCACATTCTCTACTCATAGATATTTACCTTTTATAAAAATAACCTAGAAGCTGGAAAGAAACCATGATCCGATCCTTAGCGATTTGTAATTACATTCACACAATTTAGTTTGTCACAACAAAGACCCATGGAAAAAAATTAACAAAATTCTGCCAAACATATCCCACAGCTAATGCCTCTTCTGGACAAAGTAGAACAGTTTGACTTGCATCTGCATGGTTATATTCTTCAACATTTAAGTGTTTAGGATAGATTTTTCAATAATCTTGATTCCAGCAAAAATCACAGAACATTAAGCAATCCCCAGAGGCAACAGAAGCTAATGAAACCATGACAAGACAGTAAAACATTTATTTTTAATGAGCCACTTAAAATGAAACTTTTAAAAAAACCAGAAAATTCTTTTTCCAGAGTTACTCTCAAAACAAGAACATAAAACGTTGCCACTTTCATCAGTATGGACCAACATATCGTAAATGTAACATTTGTCATTACAAAAGTCTTTAAACCTAGGCCAAGATACCTCGCAATGCAAGCTCTGAGAAGTAAACAGGCATCGTTACATGCATGTAAATCAGGTCCTTAAGATATCACCCAGGCACTGTCCTGACTCCATTTGCATTCTAAGAGATGCAATCTAAGAGATTTGCAATACTAAGAGATCAGAACACAGCTTCCTGTCTTCTCAAGACTTCTAACTGTAAGTGCTGACAATTTTGCAACATTACTTTCCAAATCCACTGCAGTGTCTTAGAATACTCTCTTGACCACGGGCTTCCCCCTCCACTGGTGACAGGGGCTCTCCAGACTGCATTAAGTTTGCAGGCTCGCAGGATGGTTGGGGCTGGAAGGCATCTCTCAACCAATCTTGAATGCCCTTGAATAGCCTTGAAGATATTAAAAACCCACCAGGACAAGATTTGGAGCAACCTGCTGTAGCTGACTCTGCTTTGAGCGGTTATTAGGAGGCACACCTGAATTTTGCATTACAACGTATGCATTTTATATTCTTCAAAAACTTGATGTGTACCAATTTATGGGTTTCCACCCACTCTACTTTCCACAGAAGTTACAAAGGCTAATCTTCACCTTGCAGGCCAGTCCCTCCAACTTTCATTTAAGATTGGCAGAGGTGCACAGAGTGACTCGGAGCATGACTAAAGTTAAGGTGCTCTCAGTCACCTCTGCCCAAATGGAAGAAGCGACTTCCTTAGACTCCCAAGGAAGCATAAGGGGGCTCATTTCACCAGACTGAAGTTAGCTCTGAGAAAATTCTCCCTGCATCCTCTTTTACATTACGCTGAATGCTAGCTTTTCATAAACATTGGGAATAAGCAGTTTCTTTAACCCAAGGTTATAACATTAGAATGTAAACAGTCCTACAACCCTAAAATACAGTATTTTTTACTAGCTACTAGGCTGATGATAGTGGTTAGCATTGAAATTTTCATTGTTCCAAATGTGCTTTTCATATTTACTCACAATTTTTTCCATGCCAAGAGGTAAGTAAGTATTCCCAAAGAATTTGTATAATAGTGTAATGTAAAACATTTGGAATAAAAAGCAGCTTTTAAATACTGTAAATACAGCTATTCTGGCTTTTCATGGTAACCTAGTATTATTATATCATATTTTTCTCTTATTATATGGCCTTCATTTCATCTTACTAACCTATATAATTTTACAATTTGACAGTATTATTAAATACCAACCCTAGATGTAAAACAGAACCCAAATTTGGTAAATGGCTATAAGTTTTTTCTGATTCTTAAAAGTAATAATAGCCATTTCAGTTTTGTACCCCAATCCTTTTCCAATTCAATTTGATATTTTGGCCTGTTAAATCTGGAAATTGTGAAAAATTTGAGAACAAAAATAAAGCTATTTATAAATAATATCCTATTGCACGGGCAGATACTAGTATTATTTAATTACTTCTTATAGCATAATCTTGGCACTCAAAATACAAGTGATAACAAAGTGAAAAAGCAGGAAGTCAGGAAGTGAAAAGCAGGAAGTACTACCCTTATGGCTTCTTTGAAGATAATACTGACTCCATAAATGCAGAGGTCAGCAAGATGTTTATAATTACATTGTATTTCTTTATTCTTTGTTATTACTCATGTAATGCTCCTTCCCTGGGCACCCTGTAACTCAAGAGTAAATAAAATTTATTGGCAAATACTTCTTTGCTTTACTTTGTCTGGGTTTGGTTTTTTGTTTGCTTGGGTTTGGGTTTTTTTTAAACATGCATCAATGTCAAAGTCTTCAGTGTTATTATTCCATCTTTAAGCAGCAACATAATCTC
This sequence comes from Limnodromus scolopaceus, assembly GCA_028565335.1. NCBI lineage: Eukaryota > Metazoa > Chordata > Aves > Charadriiformes > Scolopacidae > Limnodromus > Limnodromus scolopaceus. Next base: position 129,016,009 of record JAOXNO010000001.1, read on the forward strand.
AGGATGACTGTCTAAACTTCAAGCTTTAATTTTGAAATCTTTACTTTTGCAACTGATACAATCTATTTTTTATCTGGTACTTCGATATTTTAAATTTTGAGGTTTTTCTTGTCAACAATCTGACAGGCATTTTTTTTAATCTGCAAAACAAGACCTACTATGAATCAAAGGCAGACTTGCCAAGCAGGTTCCTCAGGCCAAAACTCTTCAAGTGGAAGACATTTTCAGATTAAGACATCTAAATTCTACATGCGAGTTGGGTGCTCAAGCTTCTACTGTAACAAGCAGAGCTGAAGAGCTCTAAGGTGACCACTCAATCAAGACATGATTCAGTAGCCTAAACACAGGCATCTAGTAGCATTTAAGATTCCCTAGATCTCTACAACACTCACATAGTATTGGCAGAAATGACAGAGGATTTATAAAGATGTATACCTCCTAGAGGAGACGCCAGAGGTAAGGCATAGCATCCCAGGTATTGGCAATAGCAGTAGGAACTTATGCTTAGGCAACTATAGTGCAGCTTTCATCCCCCAAAGCAGCATGAATAGAACTTTCCTATATTCCTTGACTAGATTTCCATTGACTATAGCGGGAGTTTAGACACTTGCACAGGTGCACACATACATACCTAAATTTTTATCTTAATCATGTCATCTTTCCAGGTGTACTAGCACATGAAAAGAAAATCAAATCAAAGCACATATTCATCTTAAGCATGTATGGGAAATGCATGGAAATCACATTTGGATATTCCAATCATGGTAACACCAGCTTGAGTGGAGGTTTTTTTGTTTGTTTCTTTTAATTTTAAAAAAATATTGGTCACTTCTCTTTTTATCAAGTACCTCCCCGAGTCTCCAAAACCTACCAAGGACAATCAAGAGCTGTCCTGCTGCAAGGACTCAGTACCTTTGGTTGGCACTTGTCTTGTCCTATTAAACCGTATGGGCTTAGTTATCTTGACTAATTTCCAACTCAGTCCTTATCCACTGCTGATAATTAGTTTTCTTCCTCAAGCCTTTCACTAAGCATAGAGACCTGCGAGATTTTGCTGAAGACAAAGGCAAAGAAGACACCGAGCATCTCAGACTTTATCTGGCTCTGTTGTCAGTAGATAGCCTGCCCTACTCAGCAATGGGCCCACGCTGTCCTTTTTCAGCCTTTCACTACCAAAGTAGCAGCAGAAGCCCTTCTTGCTGCCCTTACAAATCTCAACTCCAACTGAGCTCTGGCTTTCCTGATGTCACCCAGATCCACTCAAGCAATGTTTTTAAAATTCCTCCTTCGTGGCTTATCTATGCTTCCGCCTCCTGTATACAGTTTTTTTTTTTTGTACTGCAGCTCCATCATGAACTTCCTGCTTAGCCAAGTTTGACTACTGAGAAGTCTATTTACTTTCCCTAAGCACTGAGATAGACCGTTCTTGTGCTTGGAGGATGCTGTTGTTAATGGACTGCCAGCTTTCCTTTGCCTTTCAGAGCTGCCTCCCACCTACCTGTTTCTTGAAAATTCTCTGTTTGAGGTTTGCACTCTGTTACTTTTTTCCCCTCAGTCTACTCATGATACTACGTTCCACTATTTCACAGCCATTGTAGCCAATTATTATAATATTCTGGCTGGTCCTTCCACCACCAGTATCAAGACATTTTCCCTGACATCCTCCATAAATCTTTGGTACCACTTACATTCCACCATGTTGCCCTTCCAGCAGATGCCAGAGAAGTTAAAGTCCCCCATGAAAACCAGGGTCTGTGATTCAGGAACTTCATCAGCTTTTTAAAGAAGGCTTTTACTCACATCTTCACCGTGATCAGGTGGCCTACAAAAAAGTCCCAATACAATGCCACAGTTTCTGGCCCCACCTCTAATTCTGAACCACAGGCTCTCAACTACACTGTCATCCATCCCAGAAAAGACCTCTGTGTATCTGAGACACCCCTTCATATAAAGGGAAATCTCATCCTTCTTTGTCTTTTAAGCCCGCCTTTCCTGAAGTGCTTGTATCTATCCATCACAAACCTCCAGTATTAATTCTGTTTCAACGATTTTCAAATACTACACACATACTAAGTAAACTTTCATTTTAGAGTGCAAGCTAGAATAGGATTTCCCAAGTTTAGCTCACTCAGTTTACCATTATCTTAGAAAGAAAAATTGTGCTGATGGTAAAAAAAATTAAAAATAGCAGGAGCAACTGTCATTTCCATGCTGCAGACCTACACGAGGTAACTTTCCATCCAATGCAGAAGTGGCAGCAACAACTCCTCTGTATTCTGCAGTGGACCTTAAACCACCAGAGTGGTAATCTATTCAGGTACCAAACAGCCATTCCAGATCTGCTTTGGAGCAGAAGCAAGAGCCATGGTTGAACTTATTTTAGTACATTAATTTGAAAGAGAGTATATAGTAGTAATTATAATAAGCTTTCCACATCTGGGGGAAAGCCCAAGCTACAATGTTCTTCTTGTCCAGAATCCCAAAGATGAAAAGTCTTATGTTTAGTGTTTCCAGCTTAAAAAAAAAAAAAAGCTTTAAACTGTAAACAGGGATTCTTTTCCCCCATTTTGGGCACACAAAATAGGGTAACACGGTCTTGTCCATGCAATTTAGTAGGTAAAACGTGTTACTGAATGTAACCAACACCTTTGGTCTCAGGTTGTTGATCGGTTTGGCTGTGGACCGTTTCACAGGTGACTACATCAACCCTAAGAATCTGCCATTCCACGTTGTCTCCATCATATAGTATCTCCTTTTTCCTCAAGTAACACTAAGCTTCACAAACATCCCTTTCACTTATTCAATATCTTTAATGATCATATTGCTGTGCTATTCTCTAGGGAAGGGATGATAAATTTGAACAGGAAATGCCACCTGCATTTCCTAGCCTCAGTTCTTTGGCTACTTTTTCCATTAGACAACACTATAATGAAGAGAAATTAATTGCTTTAACATTATAATAGGGCAGGATCATTTTTAGTGACATTTTATTGATCAGTTCACCTCACTTCTGACTCTTGCCCTACCAGCCCGGAGGATGGTCTACAGAATCCTAAATCAATGCTCCTTCCTACTTCCCTTTCAATTTAGCTATTTTTTAAAAAAAAGTTTTTTCCAGACTGTATACTGATAAGAGTTTCAGTGGATAACTCCATTTCTTCTCAAAGTTTCCACATTCAAGTTTGCAGAGAAAGAAAGGCTTTTCTTCTCTAGGATTATACAGACAGTGCATTCTTTGGACAATAACAGAGGAATTCTTGTCTCTTAAGAAAGCTGCCATTTTGCTCTGCCAAACATTTAAAACTGCATTCCTTTCAGAGACTTTTCTCTTGTTTATAGCATAGCATTAAGGATTAAAATTCAATCCAAACTGTTTAAAAAAAAGACAGCAGGCGAGATTCATGCCTCAAACACATACAGGTTTTACTGATCACTGTTGCAGAGGTCAAAGGAACAGGAGGGCTGCCTGTTGCATGATAATTTAGTTAACCTGAGAAGCAGAGCATACATGAGGAAATAAAGGAATCTGCACCCAAGGAAGACTTCTGTTACTACTTTTAGATGATGAAGAAACAGCAGCTAAGTCTTCATAAAAATAGCACTTCTACAGATGAAAATTCAGTTTTGGAGCTAAATTGAGAAAGTGAGTTTGTGGACTTATTTCAGGCAGTTTCTGCAGCATCCAAAGACTCATAACTAGATCAGTATATTTTCTCTTGTATCTCAAAAAGGAGAAAAAGCCTAAGCATCACACAAGTTCTAGGAAGATTTAAAAAAGCTATTCTAACAAAAATTGTCCCTACCAATAAGACTACCTAACACATCCCACTTTATATCTTGCACACACACACACATTTTTGAGCCTGGGGGAAAAAAAAGGTATTACGCAGAATTTAGTTTCACTGTGAAAGTTCGCCCAAACTTGACAAACAAATACTTTTTGGAAAAAGGGGAAAGGAAAACAGTGTCTTGATCTTACCAAGTTCATTGTCCCAAACACTGGAAACAGGATGTGGGGAGAGGGGATAAAAAAAAAAAGTGTAGAATGAAGAGTTGATGGCCAGGGAGTACCTAGGCTAAAGAGACTAGAAAAAGAAGGAAGATAAATGCAGGCTGAAAACCATATTGGAAGAGAGAAGTGGGATAAGGCACCTGGACTCAAAAGTTAGTATAAAAACCAGTATAACAACTAAGCAAATGAATCTGTAAACACCTAAAATTTTACTGTAACTCCATTTTACTGAAAGCAGAGGAACAGCGAGAATTCAGAAATAGCTGCAAACCCACTAAAACCACAGATGAGTCTCATTCCACAGCATTCTGGTATGCACGGGGGATGAAGGCAACAGGTTACTAGCTACACCATCTCAAATACTAGAAGCTGACAGCTGTGTGAAAACTGTGTGGGTATCCATATGGTGTTATATGATGAATTTTGTATTTGAGAAGTCTAGAAAATTACGTGCAAAGAAGTTTATCACAGTGCATATAAGCAAGGCACTATTTGAGGGGCAAAGGTAGATTTCTTTTATTAGAACTACCGGGGCATGCAAAAGAAACTGAAGTCCTTCTCCAGGTCTAAAATAGAAACAGCAATATCGAAAGTTTAAATTGAAACCGAGAACAAGTATATTCTGTGTTGAAAAAGACTCAATAAATCTACAGAAAACTCTGCCTCCTAGGGTAGAGTCCATCTCGTTTAGCTTTAGCCAGCTAAGAGTTATATGTGCGTTGTCAAGGCTTTCCCCACAGTTAGTAAAAGCAGGGGAGGGAAAGAAGACTCAGCCAGAAGGTTACCCATTTTAACCATTTCCAGATGGTATGAATTGCTTTTTTGGATGTTGGACTCTCTCAATTTATATAAACTAGAGAGATTGGTTATGTAAGACCTATGCACTGAAACAGTGGATGAGATTAATTCCACCCAAGTTATTTGACTTTGCAACCCTTCTGTCTGTATGTTTTATTTTTTCAGACATGCACAAACTTACATGCATGCACATGGTTTTATGGTACATTTCAGAAATAGTGATCAACACTGGTAGCTTCAGAGAGAGATTATTACCTTCTCTATATGAGTATTCTTTGAGTTTCACTGCTACACTATTTCATCACTGTCCATTGGATTGTGTTTGTAATACGCAAGCTAGAAATACAAATAAAGTATTCCCAACTGTGCTACTGAAGTAAGAACATCGCCATTGCCAACGTAACTGTGCAGCGTCAATTCTCACATCCCACAAAGCAATCTGGCATAGCCAGCAGCAAGATCAGAATTTCTAAAGCTCATCCTTCTTCTTTAACCCGCACATGAGGGAAAAAAGTACACGTTCTCTGGTGAGTATATTCACAAAGTTATAAATATCTATGCTACGAGCTTCACATTTCCTTTTCCTGGTATGATTGAAGGTACTACCTGTGAGCAATAAGCCTTAAAATACCGTACAAAGAAGGCCCCATTAGAAGTAGCTCCTTTCCTCACGTTAAGCTTCCAGGAGCACATTTCAGATAAGATTCTTGGGTAAACACTCAAAGAATCAGAGGAGAATTTGTCATAAGAAAAACACAGATCTAGAAAAATACGTTTTCTACTGAACTCCTAGAGCTGCATTTCTCTCAGTTCCAAGGCACTATAAAGATTAATTTAAGTGGAACAGGCAGAAAAAGTAACAATTGGAAAAGCTTTAGGATTCTTTGTGAAAGAATTCAGGATTTGTGAAAGCTTTAGGATTCTTTGGTTTCAAGTATTTGGCTTCGTAAAATTTCTCTTTAATATTAACCAACAGTACTGTTAATTCAGATTTGATACAAAAAACTTAGGATTACTGCAAAAATCCAAAAGCTAAAACCGTACAAGTAAGCTTAGAGCTTTGTTGCATTACTTGGTCTAAACTAGATGCAGATATGAAGAACAAAAGCTTCCTCAGAAGAAGGTTGCCTTCTGTCCTTTGTAAACCGATATAGTAGCAAGCCTTCTGCTGGTACAGAGCGTAAACAATAACACTAACAACAGTTTGTTGACTAGTGTTTGTGTTCAAATGTACTAAATCTGACTTGGTTTCATTAGAACAAAATTCTGGATGTGAAAATTATTTTACTTTTTTTTAAAAAAAATGACATTACATAAAGATTACACAGCCAAAACTCTTTGTGTGACAAGTAATATAAAAGAACGTTAATAAGTATAATTAACTCCTCTAAATCCAAGTAAAACTCTCATTGAAAAAGAAAAGAAAAAAAAAATTTAATCTCCTCATGCAGATTCACTCAGGTAGTACAGTGTAAATAGTCAACTGCCACCACCTCTTCAAAAAAAGAAACGGTGGCCTTGCAAAGTGTCAATTGTTAGTATACCCTAACCTAAAAATCAAGAAGTAAAAACCTACACATAACAACAAATACATGGACAAAAGTTCCCTGGACCTAATTATTTCTTTTTTTTTTTTTCCATCTTTCCACAGATTTATTCTTTGCAAGAATAAGCTATGCCCTCATAATTTGATTCTTAGCCAGATCTTTTCAGAAAATGGTTCTCCCATTGAAAAATTCTGGGACTTGTTGTTTACTGTAGAAATAGAGCTGTCAAAATTAAACAGACCCTTCCTTTCCCCCCCCCCCCCCCTTTTTTTTTTTTAATAGATTAGAAGTCGTAAAAGATTGCCTTCCTTCAAGCTAACATGCTTAGGGAAAAAGCACAAGATGCTTTGGCAATGAAGATAATTTTTCAGAAAGTTCCTGAAATACGATCTTCAGATGAAGAGATGAGCGAAAGCTGAGAAAATATAATCACAAGACTTTGTTTGCAAGTATTTTGTTCAGATTTTGATTAAAGACTAGTACACTCCTGCTGAATACTTTGATAAAACAAGAGAACCATTGTAATTTTTATTTCATACTAGGCACAAGTGTTCAGTTCTCCTCATATTCACAAAGATAAAAAGGAGCAGCTAGTACATATAAAAATCTGCTAAGAGGCAGCAGAAGGAATGGGCTAGTATCAGTCTCTAAAACTGACCAGAAAAGACCACTTGCAGTAACCCATTAACTAAACAAGTATGTGTGTGTCTGTGTACACACTTGTGCATGACTCTGTAAGGATGCTGGTCAAGCAACAGAAACTAATCTTCAGTAATATAAGTTTAAAAGTATTGATTTCACTGAGAACCATAGTTAACAGAAAGTGAGAAATACTGTAGACAGGCTGATCTCCCTTGATTAGCTTCTCTGATACTGATGTCATCTGAAAGATCTGGTTTGCAGTCTTTATTTTATGTGATCTGGTGAACCTGGATGAAGGGGGCACTACATCCCAAAATTTTTAACTAGAAATACTAACTCTCCTTTTTTTTTTTATTTTTTTTTTAACCTGCTAGAGTCGATGCGGTTGATGTTATTTGGTCTCTCTTAAGCCTTCCTAGAGGTCACTAGTGAAGTTCCTACTGATTTTCTTTTGCTCCCCAAATAGTTTAGATCCCTTAGCACTACTGCAACATTCATCGCAGTGGAAGCACGAAAGACTTACAAAATTAGAGCAGGTTAAAAACCCAGGCTGCAACTCCACCAGACACAGTCTTGTATGCATTTCTTAACACCATTTATTCTTTTCCATATGTCACTCCTTCTATTTCTGTTTCTCCTCTTCACCTGTAAGCCAATTATATATCTGGTAATTTGCTCTCCAGTAAAGTCTGACTCATGTGTAACTGTGTAAG